>JAMPIV010006085.1:0-600000 GCA_024509875.1 Oreohelix idahoensis
ACGTCTGTATTACTAACATTCCCTGACATATATATATACGTAAATATATTCTTGTGGCCAAATCTGTGGTGTGACTAAAGTGAATCCTATACTGAGGGAAGGCACCGACCTGACATTCATCATTGTTTTAGAAACCTACGCTATTGACACTGTGCTCTGCTGACTCCCGCTGCTCGAATAATTGTTAGGTGACTTAAATCATGACAATTGAAAACAAATTGCACACCCAGGAGTAGTGTCGTTTCCCCGGAGACTCCGAGTTAAATACGTCTTTTGGAACTGGGGACTTCTTGGCAGAAGACTGCATTTTTTTGAGTCTGTGTGAAGATCTAAAATCATTGTGTTCCAAGAGGCAGCAGAGCAAAAGTCGTGAGTACATGAATGAGAGGCCCCATGGCTGCGAATGAATGATGATAACGCTGGTTTGAGTGATATTTTCAACTATTATAATCGATTGACGCCCGGTTGCTGTGTCCCTAATATTTTTTTTTCAATCTGCATAATTTGTTAGCTAAGGCTAGAGTTTCTGTGTGTTTTTTCTTAGGTTAATATTAAGATTTTTTTTTTCAAAACTCCTGTGCCATAAAATTACTAGATAAAACAAAAGAAAACACTTAGACTCAAACCCTACCTATCTGTGACACTCGCGCCAACATCTGTTCACTTAACGAGGACGGGCTAAACCTAGAGTTAACACCACAACGGGCCTATCACCCCTGCAACATTTCCTTGAATTTTTATGACTATGTGTATATGTATTTTCCTTGATGTACTTTCTTTGATGTTGTGAGCCGATTTTTTCCTGATATTAAAACCGCTCTTGAACTTAATAATCGTGTTTGGTCAGCTCGTTCTAGATAATATATATATCATTGTTATAGTTTTCCCACGTCTGTGTGTTTACCTGTCGTCACGTGTATGTGCGTGCCTGTGAGTGATAGAAATATACGTAATATGTATATGGTGTAGTCTGTCTGACGCTGTAACAACTGTTGTAGAAGATAGGTGAGAGAGAGAAGAATTCTTTTCGCTTTCAGAGACAGCCACTATATCAAAATCTATCATCTCACGTGTGTGGAAATTCTATTACCTTTCACTAACTCTCACTGAGTCTATCACCTATTCAAACCTATTCAGAAGGGACCAAACCTAGTCTTAATTCTCCTATCGAAAATCTACGACAATATCCTCCATCGGTGATGGAATTAACCTGAATAACATCACTGTATAGGCGCTATCGTTGGTGACCCCCCCCCCTACTGGCGCGAGTTGGGCTGGGGACGCTGTTTATCTCCTGCTGACGTGCGAGGTTTTAAGTATCCAGGAAATACACCAGAAGAAGTCACTTGAGGACACAGAGACCCAGGCGCGCTTATCCGTCGCAAGGCTCCGCTTGGCTGTAAATCCAGTTTAAACTGGTTTGGCTGTGGTTTGCTGAGTGCCCCGTTTAGGCACAAAAAAGGCGGGTGATATGGAATTCTGCTATAGGCATGCTGAGCGGGTTTGATATTCTGGACGCCGCAATGCTCTGGCTGGTAATCCAATAGGCGAGTAGAGAACTACTACTGCGTTTGGCGATTCCAGATTTAGCGTTGGCTCCGTTGCACTGCGTGAGCTTAACTTGGCGTTGACAAAAAGGGGTTTTGATTCAGGAACGGGGTTGACGATTCGTGACGCTAGCGGTATTCAGAACCCTCTAGATCGAAGAGAATATTTCGTTCTTCGCCTGACTGGAATCTGCTCTCGCGAGTCGGTCTCCCTGAAACTGAGACCCAAAAGAGACACCTTTTAACTTCAAGCAACGCTAAAATCACACTAACTTTATACAGAAAGTTTCGCTCCACTATGGGATTAGATTTATTGTAGTTATTGCTATGATAGTTTAGGGCTGTCTTTAACCATGTCTCCTGTTCCTTAAAAATATCAATTATCAACACGCGCCCGCATAGGCTTAATATCTTTTGTACACCCCAGGTACCTATCAGTAAATGTTCTGACATCAAAAATCTACTCCTCTTCTCCCAATCTCAACATACAGGAAACCTAACCTGTAGTTACAGTTAAATGAATATGCTTATTCATCTTACAACATTAAATGAATTTACATAAACAGATTACAGCATTTGACATTACACAAATAAATCGTATGTCCCCCTTGGGAAAAATATTAGCATTCCACAATGAGTACATAGAAAAGGCAATGGTTCTTGCTATAATGATACAGTTGTGGCTAGATCATAAAGATATAATTATATCTATGGCTGGGGGCTGCTTTCAGTGGAAGTTATAGACTAGTGCCTAGCCACACAAGTAAGCATAAAATGATCCTCCCTTGCCACTGGAAATATCTATCAAAAGGAATAAGTGATTATCTCCTATAATCCAGAGTTATTACCTGCATCTCACTATTCAGTTTTAAAGTGAACAATCCACACCTGACATTATCTTACAGAAATGACAGTTAATTTTGCTGACTCTTAACCCAATGGTAAGCATTCGTGGACTGATTCTACGCTTAATATCTGTTATTGTAAGTTTAACATTTAACCCATGATAAACCGTAACAGTTTAAGCACCACTTAATAGGCCGTAGACAGCGCTACCTTATCACTGAATAAATTACTAGGAGAAGTCCTCAGAAATAAATTCACTTTCCTAACAGATATATAAAAGCTAACATGAATCTAATATAATAATTATAAGATATGTCAACTCACCCCGAAAAATGCCAAGAAATAGGCGAAAAACATTTAGTTCTGTGTTAATGTTTGCCTTATTTCCATAATGGTCTATCTCGAGCCAGGAAAATTTACGAATGTCTTTGTCTATTAAAACCAGTCTACTCTTATAGATCACAAGGGACGCTCCCCCCGAACACCTGGCGTGCGTATTTCTACAGAAGTTCGGCGAAAGACGTATCTAGAGTAAGACAAAAGAAATCGTGCGAAAGTTCCCCAGGCCTCAAAGGGTACCAGCCGCTCGTCATCAAACGTTTTAAAGCGACCAGAGAAATTCCCCTGTTGGGACCACAGAGGGTACCCGCCGCTAACGAACCGTTTCTTTCACAGAAACCGTCTTGGCTCGTTCTAACACTTAAAGCGGACCCGAGAAATGTTTCTCTGGTCGAACAGGTGCGTTTAGATAACATTACGTCTAGCGTTAGCTGACCGCAGCTGGCCAGCGTAAACAACCTCGGGTGGGGTTTGAGAGGGTGAGAAAGTTTGGCCACAAAGGTAGAAAAGGAAAGAAAAAGAAAATACAAAATGTCTCGGAAAACAGAACATTTAAAGGAGTAATCAAATTATGGACAAGATGGTAAAATAAATTATCTTTCACGTGACACCAGGAAAAAGCCTATTTGCGGGTAACCATCGACAAAAGACACCCCCTATACGAGAACGTAGCTGACATCAAAGGAGCAAGAATAAAGAGAGGGGTGTCATGGATAACACAGACAGAGACTACGATTGATCAGGTGACCAGGGTTGAAAATATATCCAAAGGGGAAGAGTGGAATAAGTCAGGGGAGAACTGGATAAACTACCAGCAGATCATCATTAGCCTTGGCAGAGAGCGCAGAGAATGGTGCTTTGGAAAAGCAGAGCTGTAGATTAATCAGCTGATAAGTGATCATGTAGTGGGTGATGACGCCATTGTGTACACTGATGGGTCTGTAGTGCGTAGTGAGAAATCAGGATGGGGCTTCTCTGCGAGAATAAAGAGTATGGTCGTTGCTGAACAGAATGGAGCCTATATGACAACAACCTCCAGCAAGAGAATGGAGGTAGAGGCAGTTACTGCAGCACTGAGATGACTGTCTGAAACTCCATCAATCAGGACAGTAATATTGTCAGACTCTCAGGCCAAGCTTCAGAAAGTTCAGAACGGATGGCTGCGGCAGGAAAGGAAAACATCAATATAATTCTCAAGTCTTCAAGAACTGATGTGGATCTACTGTCCTGGTCATGCAGGGGTACGCGGCAATGAGAGAGCTAACAGACTGGCCTCGAGAGCACACATAGTGGGGACACTAGATATAGGTAAGAGAGAGACACTAAGGGCAATTAATGATCGCCTGCTAGATGTGACACTGCAATGAATGAATCAACAAGGCTGAGACTATTGGAGTTTGGCATCAACCGTGGGACTAGTAGAGACGAACATGAGAGTATGCATCCGTCGTATGTACAACCA
The DNA here is from genome assembly GCA_024509875.1 of Oreohelix idahoensis. Taxonomy (NCBI): domain Eukaryota; kingdom Metazoa; phylum Mollusca; class Gastropoda; order Stylommatophora; family Oreohelicidae; genus Oreohelix; species Oreohelix idahoensis. The sequence goes on from JAMPIV010006085.1 coordinate 4,195, forward strand.
GCGTGCTACAGGTACAATTAGCATTCATATTCTTCGACATTTGCTGAGGGAGACTGAGCACCTATGGGTTTGCCATGAGTGCAGTGAGGTCGATTATGATTAACAAAAACAATGTGACGCTACAGTGAAAGACTAGGAATACTCCACCCCCGGCGATTCGTATGGGCCGGCACAATTTCAGACCGATCCTGTAAGACCCTTTGACTGGGAGATGGCGGTACACCTACCTGGACGAGGGGCATATCCAGAGAGTATCAGAAAATATCGAAGACGGCCGGATATAGTGCTGCATTCTTCATCATCGCAACAGGTTATATTGATTGAACTGACCGTGCCACTTGATTCCAGATTGGACGAGCAACATTCGTTCAAAGCGGCAAAGTATAGTGATCTGGCTGCGGATCTGAGACACGATGAGTTCACTGCAAGGGTCATGGCTGTTGAGGTGGGTGCAAGAGGGCTTATGGCTGCGTCAGTATATGATTTATTGAAACTGTTGGGGCTGAGGGGACAGTCGAGAACAAGGGCACTGAAGAGGCTTAGTGAAACTGCGGAAAAAGGCATCATGCTGACTGTGGAACAACCGCAATGGGCTATGGAACTCGGGACAGTACAATCTAGTCCCATCTGCGGCTTAGGAAACACCCTGATATTAAAATTTTTCTAAGTCCGCAATACACTGGGTTTTTCGTTGTATTGGTGAAATGACTGCGACTCTACAGGTAACCCGCGGTGTAATATATGAGGTGTCGGGTGCAGTTAGATTTCAGTTGCCAGCTCGTAATGGCTTCACGCTTCGTCGGCTTCACGCAGGTGTGTCAGTGGTGTGCTGCGGAACAACCGCAGTAATTTGTCATCACTTTGTTACTTTCACAATTGTCTTCGGCTGGCGGAATTGTGGATTTTAAAGCTGCAACCAAGGTGGAAAGGGTTCATTTTCTACACAAGACAACAGGAGGATAAGACACTTGGGAGTCATGACCCAGGTGGGCTCGCCACCCTTAGAAGGTAAAGGACATTAAGGGGCCGAAACACTTGATCGACCGGGGATCGTTTCTGATGATCAGATTGCCTCCTGTTGTATCGCTCTGAATAGAGTTTCCTCTCATACGTTGAACACATGTGTGGCACTTATGTGCCGGCCAAATATTTGTAACGATAACATTTTACCATAACAAATGTATCGTTCCAAATCGCGGATCAGACGACTTTACATTAAAAGAAAAAAATTGCCAGACGTCCTGCACAGATGTAAGATATCAGAATAGCTTTTAAATTTTATAATAATTAAATTAATTTAGATAAATGAACAAAAACAGACATGAAAACTAAATCTGCTCTGTAATATTTACTGATCATTTCAAATGTTACGTTTTTACAGTAAGTTTTATTGTAATTTTAGTTTATTTCAATAAAATCTGGTAAATTTAGTTAATTAAAATATTTTGAAAAAAAGGGCGTTATCCAGTCATTCAAAGTGGAATAATCAATTATATTTATTAAAGGGATATAATTCAAGTTGTAGTTTCGTTATCCCATTGACTGCAATTTAATATGAGACATTGTACACGGCACTCATTGTGTTTCAGTGCATACATGTACTGTATATTCACAATATTTTACTTAAAATGTTTTTGTTATCAGGCACGGCTCATGTTTTTTTCGTATACTGTAATATATTAATGTTGTATTTACAATCTAATTACGTGTAGAATATTTATGAATAGTGGTGTGAAAACACACACACACACACTAGCAGGACTTAGTCTGGCGATGGATAGGACACATATTTCGGAAACCTGTTCATAGCATTACAAGGTAGTCCTTGTTCTGGAATACCCAGAGCACGAAGGTCAGGGGTATACCAAAAACACATGGAGAAGAGAAGTGGAGACAAACAGTGAAAATTATTAGGAAGACGTGGAAAGAACTTGAACAGATGGCACTTGACAGTAGAACTTGGCATGTATTTGTTGAAAGCATATGCTCTTTGGGGAGCTAAAGGGTATAGATTGATTGAATATCCAAGGTCAGGGCAATGATAGTGGAGCTGGCATAAGAGAAAATAAATCAGGTGTTCCGTCTCAACTTTTAAAAGACAGCCCACAATGATCATTTTTTTACGTTGCCAGTTTGTGAGTTGAAACCATGCGTTGATTTATAAAACTTTTAAAGCAGACAAATTCCAATGAAAGAATTGCAAATACACACTGCATTTTTGGAAACTGACCTTCTCATCCAGGGAAACAAAAGTGCCAAGTCTGTAAGGCTAGCTGGTCGTGGAAATGAAAGCAGTGAAGAAATTCTTTTTTCGTCATACCTTGAAAAGTCTGTGACAATCCTGAAATTCTTTGCTTTGATTGAGGGAGCTACTGGATTTCCAGTCTCTCTCTCTCTCTCTCTCTCTCTCTCTCTCTCTCTCTCTCTCTCTCTCTCTCTCTCTCTCTCTCTCTCTCTCTCTGCTTATTTTTGGCAATTCCAGTCACAGTAGCATTAAGGGAAGGGAGCTTTTCCGAATTAAATTAAACTTTTTTTCAAATTGTATTTAAACATGCTCCAAGATGAACTCAACAGACTTGGAGTATTATGCATAAAATAAGGTGAAAAGGAAGGGGGGGGGGGGGGGATAAATAAATCAATCAATAACCTTTAGCTCCCCGAGGAGCATAGGCCTTCAACAAACACATGCCAAGTCTTCCTGTCCTGTGCCATCCGCTCAAGTTCTTTCCATGTTTTCATCATCATTTTCACCTCTGTATCCAGTTCTCTTCTCCGTGTGTTTTTTGGGTTTACCTCTGCCTCTCTTTCCCTGTGGATTCCAGAACAAAGACTGCCTTTTAATGCTATCAATAGGTTTCCTCAATGTGTGTCCTATCCATTGCCATCATCTGCTTCTCAGCTCTTGTTCCACTGGCACTTTCGCGCTGTCAAAGCACATATTTTCCCAGTTTAATACCCAGAAGAATATTGGTAATTTCTAATCGTCTTCCCCGAGTTACGCTGTGTATACTCAAGAATATAATTATTCAGAGAGGCTAACATTGGTGGGTGGACAGCAATCCTGTTAATTTGCAGCCCACAAATGTACTTAGCAGAGGCATTTGTTCTTTCTATTTTGTCTAAAAGATCGCGGAAGGAAGCTATCAGACTGTTCGTAGAACAAAGCTATCAGACTGTGAAGTGTCATAATCACAGAAGAATTGACAAAACCAAGGCTGCAGTAGTCATAGATTATAAGCTAAGTGCTTACTAAAAGGCAACAGCAAAAAACACTAACATTCCTCTTTCCAGTCTCTATGAAGATAAAACTTTCATCTAAAAGCATTTTAAAGATATTATGCTTGCTGGAAAGGACTATCCAAACTGGAGGAAGGAATGACTATAACAGATTGATGTTCTGTATTATTTGATATATGACACAATGATTACCATAATGCCTATATGATTTTATAGAAACAAATCATGGACAAAACTGTAACAAGTGAATTACTGAACTATTGTGCTAGAACTTGAACGAATTGTGTTATTCATGACTTACTATGTCTCTTGTGATTAACCACAGCTTGTCTGAACTGTCTCATATTACCTCCTGACTGGCTATAGAGACTATGATCGATACTAAGTAGGTTGTATACTATGTTTCAGGTTATATCCTGCCCTGAATGTCATACAAAACCTATAGTGACCAAGTCAGCAAATAGATGTTAAAGTTTGGCAGAACTTTTGCCAGTATTAACTGTGTTATCTTGACGAGTGGAGGACCCGTAGTGGTGGGGTTCTATCCAATCATACTGCTGTACGAGGCCTAGGAAGGACTTTGTTTCAGATAAGTAGCTCAGTGTTGGGCTACTTCAACTTTCAAATACCTTATATAAATATAAACCCAACTACGAATAAACTATGCGTTGATGAAAACACTGTGGTGTATATAGAAGACATTTGACAGTCATATGAGTCATAAAGTAACATTTATATTCATCTATACATCATCATCATCATCAGTTGCCATCTCCACAACGAAGGTTGGCTGTAATGGATCTCCAACGTCTTCTGTCTCTTGTCTTGGTGGTGCACTCTGATAGACTCTGTCCTGTCCATCTCTTGATGTTATCTTCCCGCTTATAGCGTTGTCTTCCCCTTGCACGTTTGCCTTCAACTCTCCCTTCTGTTATGGTCTTGTGCAAGGTGTTATGCCTTTTTATGTGGCCAAAGTATTTTAACTGCCGAACTTTGACCTCCCTCATTAGTTCTCTTTTCATACCTAGATTTTCTAGGACCTCCTTATTTGTTTTCATCTCTTTCCATGAGATACGCCCCATTCTTCTATATATCCACATTTCAAGAGCCTCAATTCTTTCTTCCAAATGCTTATTCATCGTTCATGTTTCTGCACCATACAGAAATGCAGAATATATATAACACTTTATGATTCTCGGTTTTAATTTGTGAGATAACTGTTTGGATGTCAGTATATGTTTCATGTTGTTGAATGTAGCTTTGGCCATTCCTATTCTCTTCTTGATTTCTGTTTCACATCTGCCATCTTCTGTTATTATATGACCAAGATATACGTAGCTCTTGACTTGTTCCAGGATTTTCCCATTTACGCTTATCTTTAATGTGGGTTTATCGTTTGTTTTGCTAATTATCATAGTTTTTGTTTTCTCAATATTAATGTCGAGTCCATATTCATGACTTATGCTGTTCACTTGCTTTACTAGTTCTTGTAACTCCTGTTCGCTTTCAGCTAACAACACGGTATCATCTGCATATCTAAGGTTGTTTATTGACCTTCCACTGATGTTCAGTCCTGGTATTTCCTGTATCTGTTTGAAAATGTTTTCGGTGTATAAATTAAATAGGCAAGGGGACAGCACACAACCTTGTCTGACACCTCTTTTTATGTCTATGTGTGGTGAATAATTCCTTCCAGATCTTACTGTGGCAGTTTGCTCCCAATAAAGGTTACTGAGTATTCTTATATCTTTTCCATCAATACCTATGTCTTTGAGGCATTCAATTATTTTCTCATGATGGACTCTGTCAAAAGCCTTCTTATAGTCAATGAAGCACATATACATACTTTTTTGGACCTCTGTATATTTTTCTGCTAATATTCTAAGGCAAAATATTGCCTCTCTTGTTCCACTGTTCCGTCTAAAACCAAACTGTTCTTCTTGGATTTCGCTGTCTACTTTACTTTTTATTCTTTCCTGTATGATTTTGAGCAGTATCTTAATTGCATGACTCATCAGGCTGATTGTTCTGAAGTCTGAACATTCTGTTGCATTTGGTTTTTTGGGCAATGTTATAAAAACTGATGTCTTCATGTCGTGTGGTATATATATATCCTGTATTGTATATATCGTTGCATATTTCTGTGATTGTATCTATACCAAAGCTCTCCAGAGCTTCTATCATTTCAATTTTTATGTTATCCATTCCTGCTGATTTTCCTTTTTGTATCCTATGAATGGCATTCTCTACTTCTGATCTGAGAATGTTTGGGCCTTCGTTAGAATCTGGTGATGGTTTTTTACCTCTGTTGTCCTCGAATAGTTCTTTTACGTATTCTGCCCATCTGTTTGATATGTCTTTCTCATCAAGTAATATTACACCATTTTTGTTCTTGATACAGCTTCCTCCTTGTGCAAACCGCGACCGATTTGATAATTTCTTTATTTCTTCATGCATATCTCTTGTCATGTGCTTTGCTTCCAAGTCTTATATTTCCTTGCATTTTGTTTCTATCCACCGTTCTTTTGCTTCTCTACACATAGTACGTATGTCATTGTCTATTGTTTTATATTCTGGAGTGTTTTTTGCTTTCTTTCTTTCTGCCATTTTATTCAAGATGTCATCTGTCATCCAAATTAGATTTTTCTTAGACTCCTTTTTAGGTAAATTTGCATTTGCTGATTGTATGCTTGTTTTTAAGCATTCCCATTTTGCGGTTGCTTTTTCTTCTAGGTTTTCTCTTCTATACTGCTCCATGCTTTCTGTCAATAACTGTTGATATTTATTTTTGACGTCTATTAAATACTTCTGTTTTATATCTGGTTGTTTCAGCGCTGATATTTCTATCTGGGGTTCCTCCTGTCTTCTGTTTCCTGCTCTTTTCAGCTTTATATTTACTTTGATGACGACTGGATTGTGATCTGAATTTATGTCGGCGCCAGGATGTGTCTTTGCACATGTGACACTGTTCTTAAATCTATGTTTTATCATTATATAGTCGATTTGATTTCGTGTTACATCTCCTGGGCTTTTCCATGTGTATAATTTCCTTGGGTGGTGTTCAAAAAAGGTGTTATATATGACCAGCTGGTTTTCTTCACAGAACTGGATAAGTCTGTCTCCTCTATCATTTCTTGTCCCTAATCCATGCTGTCCTACTATTTTCTTGTATTTTCCTTTTCAATCTTTTGCATTCATATCACCCATTACTATCAACACATCTGTAGATTTGACTGCTTTAAGTGTGTTCTATACAAGAAAGCACAAAACAGAGACAGATTCCATCAGGAAGCAAGACAACAGTGAATATGAACTATATTAGTTTAAGATATTAACTGTACATGTGTTATGTATATATGAAAGTGACCCATAATTTATTTTGCAATCAATTGAATTTTATTTGAAAATTAACAAAGAAAAAATAAGAAAAGATCTTGTATATAAATAAATTATAAATTGTACCCAGAGTCTTCAGTGAATTATTAAAATTTGGTTTAAAGTTCTTGTTGTGTAGTTAATTACCCCTAGCAGAGTCATTGTCTAAGGTTAGTCTGGAGAGGAGCCCATAGGATTCTAGATAGTACATTACCATCTCATCTAGGAACCTATACAGCTTGACTATACCTTTGATGTCGATACACCATTACTCTTTTCAGAGAATGGGGTATTTCTTGTAAGACCAGTCTCTTATCTGGCACTATCCTGGTATCATTTGATACATCTATTTGTCCAGGATAATATCACCATCATTATATCTTTCCTCTCACTACATATCTGATAGACTCTTTCCTGTCCATCTCTTGATGTTATCTTCCCACTTACAGCGCTGTCTTCCCCTTGCACGTTTGCCTTCAACTCTCTCTTCTATTATGGTCTTCTGCAAGGTGCTATGCCTTTTTATGTGGCCAAAGTATTTTAGCTGCCTAACTTTGATCTCCCTCATTAGTTCTCTTTTCATACCTAGATTTTGTAGGACCTCCTATAAAATAATAATAAACGGGTTCATTGTAGCACTGGATAACCTTCTTTCATTCTTTCAGTAATGATTTAAAAAAAAAAAGTTGCACATTATATTTCTCCGTTTATGGAAAGTTGCTTTTCGCCGGAGCGAATCTGCTATTAATCTATGTGAAGCATCTCCCGTCTCTTGTTAAACTTGTGTTCCAAGCATTTGAAGATCTCTAGCAGGGGCAAAATCTATCGGCAGTAAAGATAATCTTCAGCCTTGCAGGAAGCCCGGGGACAGCCGAAGTGTAAGGAAAGCAAATTTGAATAAACTGATTGTTGAAATTCGAAGGTGCAGGTGATAAAGGCACGAATATAACATATCAGGTGTATACGACACGCATGTCATCTGATCTGTACTGCAACAAACTTAAAATCATCATCACTACCATCATCTTTTTCTTCATAAAGTACTATGCCTGGTGACGTTTGTGATCTACAACTTCCTGTCTCCAGTACTGTTTATCAATTCTATTGTTCAATTCTTCCTGTCTATCAATTCTATTGTTCAATTCGTCCTGTTTATCAATTCTATTGTTCAATTCTTTCCAACCATGCTGTCAAACTGTCTTCTTGGAAAGCTTTACTTGTGTGGTAACACTTTGTAAAATTTCGTTCAAATAATAAAAACAAATAAATACATAAAAATCAACATAAATTCAAGCCGTAGCGTTCGCATTTGTTTGCAATCTTTTCTGCCTCTTGTTTAGTTTTTTTTTTTTTTTTTTTTAATGGCTGGTCTTCAGCTGTGCAGATTAAGGCATCTAGTTTAATATGATTCAATAATTTTGCGTATTGTCGTTGAACGTGCTTCCCATCAAGTATTGGAGTATAATGATTACACTGGATAACACATTTTGACTTTTTGTGTGTATCTGAGATTAAACCAAGTTACCTTTATGTTGTTTGGGCTGCTGAATATGAAAATGGCCGTTAAAACACCAGATTAGCTCTAGTTTTTTAAATATCTGTAAAACAAGTTTTACACATTTGCATATACATACCATATGATAATAATGCTCATAGGGGAAATGATTCACAGCGACGCCTTTTTGCCTGTCGCTTGTAATGAGTTTCTGGAGCATCTCTCACAAGGTTCCAACAAAAATCTGCTAGCATTGCTGCATTCCATTTCCCTTGGTACATTTTTTCGATGGTAGTAATGTCCTGATGAAATCGTTCCCCATGCTCGTCACTGACAGCACCGCAGTTAGCAGGGAAGAAATCCAGATGAGAGTGTAAAAAGTGTAATTTCAAAGACATGTTGCACCCTAGTCTCTCGTAGCGCTGCAAGAGGGTTTCTACAAGCTCCTGGTAATTGTCAGCCTTATTGTTTCCTAGAAACTTTGTGGCCACTTGCTGGAAACCATTCCAAGCTAACTTTTCATCACCTGTGAGGATATCATCAAAACGCTGATCTCTGAAGAGCTGACGTATCTGTGAACCGACAAATACACCTTCCTTGATTTTGGCCTCACTAAGTCTGGGAAATTTATCAGAAGGTATAAAAATCCTGCCCCATTTCGATCCATGGCCTTTACAAAATTCGTCATTAGTCCAAGTTTGATGTGGAGAGGAGGGACCAAGATCTTGTGGTAAAATGTTACCATTATGGAGCAGCACAGCTTTTACGCTCAACTTGGACGAATCAATGAACAGCCTCCAATCGTCGTCTTTGAAGTTGATGTGTAGTGCTGCCATCAGACCCAGTATACCAACGCAAGCAATGAGATTATCTGTTATTTTGAAATATGGAAGCAGACCTTTTTGCCGAGCACAAAACACAGACACTTGCACATTTTCTTCTAGAAGATTCCATTGCTGCAGTCTGGACCCCAACAGCTCTGCTTTATTTTTTGGCAATTCCAGATCTCTCACTAGATCATTCAATTCACTCTGGGTAATTGTATGTGGCTGTACAGACTCTTCAATGGCCCGAAATCAGGATCTCTTGATGTAGATGCGTTCACGGGTGACGGATGTCCACTGGCCTTATTATCTTCTTCATCATCCAGAGTATAAGATTCTGGTGGGTCAGGAACAGGAAGTCCTTCCCCGTGAGGCACTGGCCGCATAGCAGAGGGAATATTCGGATAGGCCACAGGCCGCTTTTTCTTCTTAGAAATACCATGTCCAATTGGAGGAGTCATGCAAAAGTAACAATCATTAAGATGGTTTGTCGGTTCCCTCCACACCATTGGAACTGCAAAACGCATCGATCGTCCTTTTCGGTTCAACCAGCAGCGCAGATTCGTTGCACAGGATTGACAACATATATGTGGGGCCCAACACCGGTCCTGGTCACCGATCTCACAACCAAATTAAAGGCTGTAAGCTTTCTTTACCCCCCCCCCCCCCCCCCATCCCCGGATCTTGAAAACAAGAGCTAATTCACGATTTTTGAGTATTTGTGATTTTCGCTTCATTGTTTACACTTTCTTCCTTCAATTCATGTAATGTCTGGGCCTAATTGGCCAGCCCGTGTGAAATTAGACACCGGTGGGGCAATATTGGCCTTAAGTCATGATGGTCAATTTCATGTAGTGATACCAGGTGTTAATAGGAAGATAACGACAGTGAATAGAAGCGCACTGATTAACACGTAAAAGTGGAGATTCCACAGTAAGTTTGTCTTTTCGCTAATACGGCTATTTTCATCTCCGATTTTCTGTCTGGGATAGTACAAAACAACCCAGGTTTGTTGCCTGATAAGTTATTAAAGTTTGCATATGCCGTGCCCAAAAACACACGGTAAATATCAATCTGGTGGCAGATTAAGACACTAATAGGAAGATAACAAATAGCATTTTTGGAGCAAGAAAGCGATGCAATCGTCTCCAGCCAGATTTTGTTGTGATGGATAATTACAAGAAAATAAAATCTTGATGAAGTTTAACCTTAATAGATCTATGAAGTCGTGAGTGTAAACATAATGAAAATCAACTGAAGAGGCAATACCGTATATAGGAGTGACTTTTGAGAAATCCCATCTTATGTGTCACGCAGGAATTTTCCATGAGATAGATGGGGGATAAAACCTCTACCAATGTCAGACACTTGAATATGATTAGCCAGGCATGGCAAATGTTAAAATGCGACATCTCTGATTGTACTTCACCTCATAGAGAACCGCAGAGGTAGTTCCTAGTTCCATAAGAAGCAGCGAGTGGATAATGACAGAAATAATGAACATAATTATTATATTAGCCCTTTTAACCAGTGCATATGTATATGTACCAGCCCCAAATGGGTACCAGAGCTACTCTGGGAAGGTTAAGGCGGACGGCGTGATGCCGACCACATCACCCCTCGTGTGCCGACGGTCAAGATAATATGGGCCTAACACCATATTCCCAATATGCCTCAATGGGCGTGTAACGGGTTCCTTTACCTTTTTTTATATGTATATGTAAACATGTTTTATATAAATACAAAGGGTGTTTTCCGCTCACTGGGATTAACATTAATGATCAAAGAGGGTAAAGCTCTGAGGCAGATGGGATGGTGGAAGTAAGGAAAGTGACTCCTGATAATTACCCCACGATACTACGAGGGACGAATTACAGCCACCAGACTTGACCAGTGCGAAAGAGAACCAGTCTACAACCTGCAAAGAACCTAACGTCGGCTGGAGCAGAAGCCAACCGACACCTTACTGGCAGCTAAGTACACACTTAAATCTGCCAAGTGAACTCTTAAAACAAACAGTTTAGAATCTAACTAGACCGTCATTGTGATGAATCCTTAAAACTAAATTTTTCTCTTTCGACACCATTATTTATTTTACACTGTTAACTATAATTGATTATTAAATTTGTTATCTGTATATATAACTATTTATAGTTGATTTAAACATTTTGAGTGAACAGCACCCGTATGTCTCAGTCATTTTAAATACTCATTAACAGAGCTATTGAAATAATATTTGACTGAATTAAATCAGTTGTTGGAACATTAAACAAGCAAAATTCCCTTCTCCTCATAGAAGGTCTGGGAAGATACTAAAGTTCACAATGGCCTTGATAATATCTGCTGTGGTGCTTGATTTATTAAATTCCTATGAGGCTCCCTAGAATTGAAGCATCATTCTTCAATTCAAATCTCTCTCCACATGTAAGCATACCTTGCCGTTGGTTGGAGAGCTTGAGTGCCCCAATGATCCCGGGAGCTATGCCGGCGGGAGTTTTACTCCTGGCAGGGTCACCCAAGCCGGACAGGTCCTTGGTGAGGGGCCAGACTAAATGGGCTGAGGAGTGGGTGGGACCCTATAGGTGTAGATGCAGAATCCACCGGCGAGTAGTACATGCTCTGGTCTGCACCAATCCACCCCCACTTCATCGGTTAAATGCTTTTTTGCCTCATTCTTCACTATTTGTTGTCTATCGGGAGTAGTTTGAACCCCTTACGGTGTAGGCGCAGTACCCACCGGCGAGTGGACCAGGCTCTCGCCAGCATCAACCCAAACCCCAGGCATGGGTTAAATCCCGGGTAGATGAAGCTCGTAAGCCTTGGAAGGATGTTCGTCTAGGAGAAGGAAAACTCTGATTTTAAACCACCCGCTGCCTTGCAGGTAGACTGGGGACAGTCAAGGGCTAAGGAACGCAACCCTACAGAAACGCCTGTTGAAATCGGATGCACTGGGCAACATGCTCAACGAAACAGTGCAACGTACTTCGCTTAATGAAGATGTCACGAATACAATTTAAGCGTTGTGGTGCTTGTCCCATGGAGTCCCGCCAGGCGGCGAGAGTGCCGGACCCCCCGCCTCGAAGGGGTCCAACCAATACTACTGGTGGTCACCTTCCCCTGAATTGTGGAGTCAAGGTACAGAGGGAAAGGGCAAAAGCTATTGACCAAACACCAAGAACACTCAACATTCTGCAGTGGAATGCGGAAGGAGTTCTCAACAAAAAAGTCCCCCTAAAAAACCCCCTTTATGAGGATCAAATAGATGTGGCTTGCATCCAAGAAACACATCTCAACAGCAACCACAGATTCTCAATAAGAGGATACCAGGCTTTCCGACTCGATCGAGAAGGACACAAAGGAGGTGTGCTATTACTTACCCGAAACTCAATACCAAGTAGCGAGATAGACACAAATCTTCACCTTATCAACAGGCCAGATGATAAACCCAGTTTCTACTCTAGAAGATGGCACACCACTTCCACTCCAGACCTAGCTTTTGCCACAGGGGACATCCTTCACAAAATTGGCCGACAGGTACTTGCCCAGCTAGCAGGTAGCGACCACAGACCAATAAAGCTAGTGGTTAATATGGAGTATGTTCCTCATGAAGTGAAACCATTGCCCCGATGGAATTACAAAAGAGCTGACTGGAACAGTTTTGCAGTGCTGACTGACAGCCTTTGCGAGACCAACAACACACGAAACAACAGCATGAAAAATATGGTTGAAAGCTTTAATAGATCAATACTTTAAGCAGCTATTGAGAATATTCCGAGAGGGGCATGAAAGAACTATAAACCATACTGGAATGAAGAACTGCAAAAACTTGAAGATGAGGTAACAGAAGCCAGAGACACGGCAGAAACAGAACAAACAACTGAGGCAAACATCTTGCTCAAAGCAACCACTGCAAAGTACAGAAGAACATTAAACCAAATAACAAGAGACTGCTGGAAGCAAACAACAGAAAATCTCAACCTAGATAAAGAAGGGAACAAACTGTGGAAATTAGTTAGAGCTTTGAACAACGAAGAACCTTACAAAAATCACATCACAATCAAACAAGGTGAAAATATGATCTCGGGGAAAAAAAGCTGCAAATGCACTCATGGAACACTATGCTGGTGCAAACCACATTGATGTCCCTATAGACAGAAGAAAGGCCATCACTGATGAACAAAGGAGTCATGACAACAAAAATCTTGCACCAGAAGAACACATGATGGCAAAGTTAACAATGCAAGAAATGGAAGAGGCAATGAGGGCACTGAAGAAAAAGAAGTCACCTGGAAAAGATGGGATAACCAATGAAATGCTAACACACACTGGTGGTTTGGGTGGACTTAGAAAAATCATTTGACAAAGTGTGGAAAGATGGACTGAAAGTCAAGCTGCAAAGAAGTGAAGTGTGTGGGAGAATGTTCAAATGGATCAGCCACTATCTTGAGAATAGAACGGCCAGAGTCCAACTACAAGGACAGACCAGTAGAAAGATGAATTGGAGCAGGGTGTTCCCCAAGGGGGAGTCCTGTCACCCACGTTGTTCCTCACATTTATAAATGACATATCAGAGAATATTCCAAGAAGAACCCACAATGCCTCCTTTGCAGACGAATTAGCCCTGTGGATCTCAGAGGAATATATCACTATGGCAAGAATTCGGATGCAACAAGCCCTAACATCATTGGAGGAGTGGGCCAAAACATGGCTAGTAAAGATAAATGAAGGAAAAACATCATTCACAGTGTTTTCTCTCTCAAACAAACCACAGATCTCCAAATTGGTGCTAAATGGGAAAAATCTACATCTGGATGACAATCCAAACTACCTAGGCATTACCTTTGATCGCCGCTTGACTTGGAAAACCCAGATTGAGAAAAACAGGACAAGAGCAAGGCAGAGAATGGCAATCATGAAAAAACTTGCTGGCACGGGTTGGGGAGCAGACGAGAGAGTACTAAAGAAGCTATATACTGGGCGAGTGAGACCAGTCTTAGAATATGGCATTGCAGCATGGTCAACGGCAGCTAAGTCGAACTTTGACAAAATAAACAGAACCCAAAACCAAGCAATGAGAATCATAACAGGGGGCATGAAGTCAACACCCATAAAAGAGTTGGAAAAGATTACTCACCTCCATCCTATGGAGGATAGAAGAGATAGCAGAGCCCAGAAACAAGCCGAGAAATTCAGGAGGCTGATAGACCACCCAATGCACCAAAGAATAATTGGACTAAGAGGGGAAGACTGAAGCGAAGCAACTTTGTAGAGACAGTCAAAACAAAGATGAGAGCAGACCCCATAAACGCAATATCCACATCTACGCCAATATGTACTGCACACAAGCTACCAATTTGGACACAACAGTGCTTCCCTGAAATGATAGAAAACGTTCCTGGTATTGAGAGAAAGAACAGCCAAAAATGAAACAGAAAGGAGAGTCCTAACCACAAAATATATGGAGAAACATTACCCAAGCAACACCTGGATCCATGCATACACAGATGGATCAGCAACTAATGCAACAGAAGATGGGGGTGGAGGAGTCTTCCTGAGCTTAAGCAATGGCACACACACAAAAAAATAGCAGTCGCAACAGAGAAATTTTCAAATAACTTCAGAGCAGAGGCAGAGGCCTTAAAAACTGCATCAGAAATTCTAATGACAGAAGAAAGCTCAGAGAGACCAGTAGCTACCTTATCAGATGCGCTGTCAGTGATTACAAAGCTGAAAAGTCAAAGTAATACTGAACTGGTTGACCTAAGAGTAACACTTCACAGACTATGTCAGCAGTACAAAAGAGTCGTGATACAGTGGATCCCTTCTCACGGCAACATCCCTGGAAATGAAGAGGCTGACAGATTGGCAAAGGAAGGGGGAAAACTTCCTCAACTTGACACAAATATAACCTATAAGGAGTCCAAGAAATTTATCAAGCGCAGGTACAGGCAAAGTGGGAAGAAGAGCATCCAGGCCACACAAAAAATGATCCGTATTACCAGCTCAGCAGAAGTGAACAAGTGGTAATTGTTAAAGTAGGATGTAGCCACCAAATGTTAATGCTGAATGTAGGTCAAACCTGGACAGTACAATGTTGTGGTGTATATTTGGGTCACCAAGCGTTGAGGCGCTGACAGGGTGTAATGTTGATTCTCTCTCAAACACCATACAGGCTCTCAAGTGCGTAGTGCTCGTAGAAGTGTGTGGGTTGACATGATGTGTGGGTGAGTAGACATCAGATAAGATGGTAGACACGAGTGCGTATAGGCTCTTGGACAAGTTCACGATGCACCCACTCAACCACATGTAGAAGTCAATAAACGGTGGTAATACTGATGACCTTTTCAACAATTTAATACGAGACATATGGTGACATCAACAACACAGTCAATTGCACATGGATCAGGGACATCACATACATGGTAATGGTTGAAAACATCTGGCATCACAAATCTTGATCAGCTCATACATCAGGATGCTAATGACAATGGTCTGTCAATCTACGTTCTGCTCATACTGAAGCTCAGGTACCCCTGACTCAGCGCGTCAGGTACCTCTAGCAAATATGCCGCACGTCAAGGGCGGGCTCCCTATTTCTTAACAAAAGTCTATGGCTCTTCTGGTATCACACGCCAGGTACTTCTTCTGGTGAAGAATATAGACCGCGAAAGGTGGGCCTCTATGGCGACAGAATCAGGCCGCAAGTAGCGGGCCTCTATAACAAGGTAACCTCTGTGTTATTTCTCATAAGCAAGGCATATCCATCTATGCCAAACATACCGCCAGAATAGCGGGTACCCAAACAGTACAATCTTCGCTGGGCTTCTATTCAACAATAAGACTTATAGTCTTGGTTTCTGTATGGAGCACAAATAGTAGGCTCTGTCTATCATATCATCTGTGAACTCTACTCAAAAATGTCGCCTCAAAAATATCAATAGTTCTTATGTGCAGACAGCACCTAGTCTGCATATCAAGGCATACGAGAGGATTAAAGTGTACATATTACCTTGGCAGCATCCTAGAAAATCACCAAACACAACACTTGCCATCCTTGGCGTACAGAAAAAACTTGGGGAAGAATCACTGACATATCACACAGAGGACTTCATTTCCCCGTAATAATGGCAGAGAAAATCTCCGGACCTCTTGTCCGTTCAGAAACCCAGGTACTTTGCCAAGATCAGAAGTGTCTCTCGATCTGCGCGCAAAAACCTGCGCATGTGCAATAAGCACAGTCCTGAGTAAAGCTAATACAGACCAGGGCGTTTCCCCGAAACAAGAGGCAAAACCGCTCCTTATATGGTCATGTGAATAGCGACTTAAGACATGACAACTATTTAAGACATTTCCCCGAAACAGATCAACATCCATCCTTATAAGGATAGATGAATAAGACAAGGGGAAGATAACCACTAATCAAACCTGTCACTGAAAAGTTAATAGACAGTTCTCTGTCTTAGACCATCAGAAAGTATCAAACAGGTTGACGTCTATAATACAGGCAAAAATGACAGTAACAGATTACCGCACCTCGCGGGAAAAAAAATGAAACATTTTTTTTTTGAAGTCCATCAATGAGCAATATACAACAAGCTCATAACGCATGAATGATGCGCCGATGAAAGGATCAACATAAATATAACGCCATAATGTCAGGCTCAATCGACGCACAATAGAGCGTCTGGTGAGAACAAAAGATATCTCACAAGGTAAGAGAAACTATTTTCTCCAAGTATAAACATATCCGGGAAGGTGCCACCAAAGAACCCTAAGGTGCAGGCAAATGTTACAATGCTAACAAAAATTATATACATATATCCAAAAGTACAATATCATCATATGTAGCAATGATGAATGTCAATACAACGAGAAGACATTCAACATAGTAATCTCTCGAAGTACAACAATATAATGTCTTTTCATACAATTATGACTATACAAGTATACAATATATAAAAACTACTAGCAGATAACATCCGTAGTTAAAGACGACACTCCATTCAGGAGGGCACTTGAAAGAAGCGTCCACAGGGTAAGCATGGACGTCATGAGGCATCAACATAACTCTTTATAGGTACTCCAAAGCATAGCACTGGTTCGCTGAGAAAAATACAAATGACACACTCGTAGAATGTTATAATGTACTATAATCACTACTACTTTTCTAAGTATTAAATGTGGCCGTATTAATTTCCGACCTTTATATCGTGATAACCAAACCTTCCTCTGTTATACCAAAGACGGTAACAGATAAAGAGATCAATCGATTTATAACCATGAATTCAAGTAAGGTGACAACGAATGTGCTAATAGAAAGTTATTGTAAGGTACTGTCATAAATCTAGACGTATATCAGGAAATGTAGACATGAGAGTTAAGTAGCATCTTGTGGGCATCGCGACAGAATGTCTGCCATCACATTATCCAAACCACGGATAGCTCGTACCGTAAAATGAAAAGGTTGAAGAGCAATAGCATATCGAGTGGATCTTGAGCTCTTCAAGTCCTTACTCTGCATTGCTGTGAGAGCTTTTTGGTCGGTTTCTACTATGAAATGCGCGCCGAGAAGGAATCTTTGAAGTTTAAGAATCGCCCAGACCATAGCTAATAATTCTCGGTCTAGAACAGAATAATTCCTTTCTGCTGCATTCAGTTTCCTAGAGACATACATTACAGGATGCAGAGTTTCTGAATACTCTTGCATCAGTGCCGCCCCGATCCCTGTTGATGAGGCGTCACTACGAAGAACAAAAGTCTTATCAGCTGTAGGTAGTCTTAAGATAGGAGGAGATGAGAATAGTGTCTTAATCTGATCCAATGAAGATTGGCATTCTTGGGACCAGCGCACCATATTAGGAGACCCTTTCTTCAATAGGGTTGAGAGTGGTGCCGTGATAGAAGAAAGATTCGGAATGAATCTTCCGTAGAACTGTATTAAGCCTAAGAGACTACGGATCTGTTTCTTTGTCTTAGGAATAGTGATGTTCAGTATCTTAGAAGTGTTGTGGTCCTCTGTCTTCAAGAGACCATGGCCAACACGGTGACCAAGAAAAGAAATTTCACTAAACCCTACATAGGCTTTAGAGGGTTTGGCTGTCAAATTATGCTCACGTAGAGTAGACAACAGTTCATATAAACCCAAATAGTGATCTTCCCAAGAATCACTAAAAAGACAGATATCGTCCAAGTATGCAATGACATCTGAACGATATGAAAGAATTCGACGCATCATGCGTACGAAAGTAGCTGGGGCATTCATAAGGCCGAAAGGCATGAAGTTCCATTGGAACAAACCCCTAGGTGTTGAGAAAGCAGTAAGAGGTTTGGCTCGTTCAGTTAGAGGAACTTGCCAGTAACCTTTAGACAAGTCGAGTTTGGTAAAGAACCGAGAATTAGAAAGTCTAATAAGTAGATCTTCCAATAAAGGCATAGGTTCAGCATCGAATTTCGTTACTTGGTTTAGTTTACGGTAATCGACGCAAAGGCGTATGTTATTGTCTTTCTTTCGAACAATAACCATAGACGAAGAGTATGCCGAATTGGATGGTTCAATTATTTTCAACTGTATCATTTCATCCAATTCTTTCTCGACCTGTGTTTGGAAATGAATAGGAATAGGGTAAGGTCTGACCCTGATAGGGTGATGATCAGTAAGTATTATGTCATGTTCAATGACAGATGTGTGTCCAGGAATGTCCGTGAGAACATCCTGAAATGTTTGTAACATGGAAGAGACTTGTAGCTGTTCCTCAGTAGATAATTTAGGAGAAACAGTAACATTTTTCCATGATTCCGTAGAATGAAGTGGAATCATCGGAAGAGGAAGATTAACGTCCGAGAAAGTAGATTCTTCATCCTGTATAACCGACAGAGATGAGTAATGACCATGTGGGACTGGAGTATCGTCCGTCGCCTGAAAGATAGGCTGCAGGTACTCTGGACGTTCATGATATTCTGTAAGCATGTTTATATGAAAGGTTTTATGCTTTCCCTCTATATCGACAACATAGTCGACATCAGAAATTTTAGAGACAATCATAAAAGGACCTTTCCATCCAATGAGAAGTCTATTTTCCCTGGAAGGGAGTAATACAAATGCTTTGTCGCCAGGACAAAGTTGTCGTAGGCATCTATTTTTATTTGCGAATTGCCTTGCCTTTTCTTTAGCAAATTCAGATGCAGAAGTTGCTAATCTGCATGCTTCAATGATTTTCTGCCTGAGAGCAATGACATATTCATACGAAGATTGTGTGTCATCACTGATATCATCGGCAGTTATAAGATCGTGAAGCAACGACATGGGACCGCGCGGTCGCGCGCCAAAGACAAGCTCAAATGGAGAGAACCCCGTATGTTCATTAGGAACCTCTCTATATGCGAAGAGAGCCGCGGGTAAGACTCTGTCCCAATCCTGAGGATGATCCTCAGTTATCTTCCCAAGTAAATTTTTGAGGGTTCTATTCAGACGTTCGACTAACCCATTAGACATTGGATGATAGATACTACTCAGAGACCTTTTAATATTAAGAGTAGACATCACTTGTGACATAGTGTCAGATATTAGTTGGGTGCCATGGTCTGACAAGATTTCTTTGGGAAATCCCAGACGAGAAAATATCAGCCAAAGAGCATCTGCAACATCGGCAGTAGAAATGCTCTTAAGAGGTATAGCCTCTGGCCAGCGTGTACACATGTCAACGCATGTAAGAATAAATAGGTGTCCTCTGGCTGATCTGATTTTAAAAGGGCCAATAATGTCTATTGCCATTTTTTGAAACGGACGAATAGGAATGTCCGCAGCCTGGATCGGTGCTGCATGGCGTGGACCTTTCGACTTGACTTCTTGACATACTTTGCATGAGCGACAATAAACACGTATATCTCTATTTACAAATGGCCAAAAGAAAGCCGCAAGAACTCTCGACTTAGTACGTGAAAATCCCATATGACCAGCGCATTGGGAGTCGTGAGCATGTTGCAGAATTCGAACTCTCATACTTTTAGGTACAAGAATTTGCGAATGCATAGACGTGTCTGAGTGTTGTACCATACGCACTAGTACACCATTCTTCATAGTGATCCAGGATTTGCGATTTGTGTTCTGATTTGGATCACCATTTTTAACAAGAAGGAAGAATTTTTTCAAAGAAGTGTCCTCTTGTTGAAGTTTTATAAAAGAGTCACGCGAAATCACCGAATGATCATCTTGATTAAGTACTTCATCACTTTCGGTCGATGAAGTCTGAGGCATATTCTGAGCCTGTGCTCTTGTGACAACTGCATTAGCAGCTTGAATATTTTGTTCTTCCCAAGCAGCAATCTGCTGCGGGGTACACTCCTTAACCCCGTGTATACGCCCGATGATAAGATCCGCAATAGGATTCGGTAGCAAACACGCGTGGACATCTCCCGTAAAGAAGGGAGTGGCTATGTGGATGATAGCAGTCGAATACTTTTCTACTGTGCCACCAAATGTCACACATTTGACCACTTTTCCAGTGGCACAGGAAGGATCTATAAGAGATTGTTTAACCCCAATAGTAGTGCATCCAGAATCAAAGAGGACTGAGACTGGATTATTATTCACTAGACCTCTATGTAGGATAAGAGATCCTCTCCCGTCATGCGCTGCTGCGGCAGGAAGAGCGGGTAGAGGATGACCACAACTCAAGGTAGATATGGTAGTAGGTTCGAATAGTGTTGTGCATTGGGGGCATTGAGATGCTCTCCCAAAATCGAAAGCAGAACAAGTGATAGCACTAGAGTTAGCTTTATTATTGTTCGATTCATTACTAACTACTTGTGACTCTTGTTGAGCACAGTTAGCATGATGACATGATCTATTATTGTTGTGTTGCCATCTACCGCGATTATTATTTCCTCTGGAATTATTGTTATTTGACCTATTGTAATTATTGTTTTGGTTTGAACCGCAGTTTTCACAGTTGTGATTGTCATTTTCTCCTTGATGAGAATATCTTTTAGATTTGTTTTGTTGTCTCCGTGAATAATTATGATATGTTGGATAGTTTTTATTGTGGCTACCCCTGCGAAAGTTTCCAAAATTGCTGGAACCAAAATTACGAGGACTGTCAGCTCGTCTCCAGTTCTTTGAAGAAGAACCATTACAGGATGGATCGAATTGATCCTGTCCGAAGTTACGACTACTCTTCCTATCAAAGTTGCGTTGAGCACCTTGAAATTTAGCATGAAAATTAGGACCATATGGTGCCGCCGAAGCTACCGGCAAACCTTCTTTAACTTTAGAATTGCTAATCGTTTGTTGTGGGTGCGCAGTGACATACTGGCAACAATATTGTTCCATGTCTTTTATGTTTTTAGGTTTACGTTCATGTATAAAGGCAAGAAAGGACTCATTAACTGATGACATTACTTTGTCTCTAAGTAACAAGTCCATAAGTGCTTCATATGTGTGTTCAGTCTTAGACAGCTCAATCCATCGTGAGAAAGTAAGACGTATCTTTGTAATAAAGTCAGAGAACTCTACCCCAGTTTCTGGTAACATCGTCTTAAAACGAAGACGATAATCGTCTTCTTTAAGTTGATATCTCTTTAATAAGGCTGCTCTGACAACTTCATAGTTAGTCTTATCAGGTTCTTCTATTGCCATTATAGTATTTAATGGTTCACCTGTAAGTATTTCCAACAGTTGTCCGACATATTGCTCCTTATCTACCTTATGCGATACGCATGTAAGTTCAAATCTATCAAGATAGAACGTTATGTCGTCCCTTGCAGTGTTGAAAGGAGGTAATTTTACTTTATAAGTATTAGCATTTGTCTTACTAGAAGTTGCTTGAGAATTACCCATATTCATCAATTTTAATTTCTCCAGCTCCAAAGCTAACATTTTTTCCTCATGTTCCATTTTCTGTTTTTCAGCTTGAAGTTTTCTCTCTTCAAAAATTTTCTCTCTTCAGCTTCTCTTTCCAATCTTTTCTCTTCAGCTTCTCTTTCCAATCTTTTCTCTTCAGCTTGTCTTTCCAATCTTTTCTCCTCAGCTTTTTGTTTTTTCTCTTCGGCCTTCTGTTTATCCACCTCTAATTTCTGCGCCTTGTCATATTGAGCAAGTGCAAATTCTTCTAATTTCTCATCAGTTTTGCCAAGGGCTTTCCCTTGCTCAATAAAGTAATCCAATGTAGACATTCTGTCTAATAATGTGCTATCAATACCTCTGAAATAATAACACTTTTATCCCAATCTCAGTGGGAGACAAGTCTTTGTCAAAGACCTTGTATAATTACCTTGTTTATATATAATAATATCACCATTAATCACTTATATATCTAAAGTGCATCATATTAATAATAGTGAATGACCAAGTATATATATATATAGACTGTGTATGACAACAATGCATAACGTTAATGAACACAAAGACAAGCATACAGAACAACCGAAAACGTTCGCAGAAGTCAAATAAACAATAAAGCGAAACTAAAGGAAAATGTTACAAAGGATGTAATGATAACTGCGAAGAAGTAAACAAAACGAATGACAACACAGTTATAAACGAAAAGGTGTATAAAAAATAAATGACAGGAAGGAGAGGCAGACAAATACAAACAAATCAAAGCAAAACTAAAGAACAGAAAAAATATCACAAAAACGAAGAAAGAACATCTCGGCACAACTAATACAAAAATATCGCGAAAGCAACAAGAAGTCGCTCGCTATTTCCGCTGTGGGAAATTCGCGATAAGTTCCCTAAAGAACGCTGTCGTAGGCCCTCTGTCACGTGGGATACCCTACAACAGACACCGCCCAACCGAAAACCCGCAGAAATATACACACTAAAGCCTAGTGGCGTCTTAGGGCAACAGCAGATATAACATCAACCCAACAGCTAGCATATAATAGAGTGTGTTGTAAAGAAGGCTCAGTTATACACAATACAACGGTACAGTTTCCAAAAACAAACTGCCACTTATCTTAAGTACCATCCTGGCCTTTAGTCAACAATGAAGTACAACACTGGACAGCAATGGGAAGAAGATCCACCGTCGAAGGTTACAGAAACGACGACAACAGGAAGTGGTCTCCAAAGTACAGCTACTAAGACATTCTCGCCAACACAGTTGAGACCAGAAGATCCAACGTTGATATATAAAGGGATGTCTGTTAGATGTAGCTTGTAAACCACAGCTGGAACTGTTTACAACAGGAGCTCGAACGTAAACAACGTGACGTGATCGTTCACACAGATGGACATCGTCGACTGTCAAAGTGTTGAAAGGTGTTTATATGTGTAGCACAGTGTAAATCAACTTCTGCAGTAACTGTCGACCATCTAGCAGTATGAGGCGCCAAGTACCAAGCTGGAGTCGGTGGTTGACCTATTTACCACTGTTCACTTCGTAGATGAGACCCCACGAGTCTGGCCTACCAGAATGTTAAAGTAGGATGTAGCCACCGAATGTTAATGCTGAATGTAGGAGGTCAAACCTGGACAGTACAATGTTGTGGTGTATATTTGGGTCACCAAGCGTTGAGGCGCTGACAGGGTGTAATGTTGACTCTCTCTCAAACACCATACAGGCTCTCAAGTGCGTAGTGCTCGTAGAAGTGTGTGGGTTGACATGATGTGTGGGTGAGTAGACATCAGATAAGATGGTAGACACGAATGCGTATAGGCTCTTGGACAAGTTCACGATGCACCCACTCAACCACATGTAGAAGTCAGTAAACGTTGGTAATACTGATGACCTTTTCAACAATTTAATACGAGACATACGGTGACATCAACAGCACAGTCAATTGCACATGGATCAGGGACATCACATACATGGTAATGGTTGAAAACATCTGGCATCACAAATCTTGATCAGCTCATACATCAGGATGCTAATGACAATGGTCTGTCAATCTACGTTCTGCTCATACTGAAGCTCAGGTACCCCTGACTAAGCGCGTCAGGTACCTCTAGCAAATATGCCGCACGACAAGGGCGGGCTCCCAATTTCTTAACAAAAAGTCTATGGCTCTTCTGGCATCACACGCCAGGTACTTCTTCTGGTGAAGAATATAGGCCGCGAAAGGCGGGCCTCTATGGCGACAGAATCAGGCCGCAAGTAGCGGGCCTCTATAACAAGGTAACCTCTGTGTTATTTCTCATAAGCAAGGCATATCCATCTATGCCAAACATACCGCCAGAATAGCGGGTACCAAACAGTACAATCTTCGCTGGGCTTCTATTCAACAGTAAGACGTATAGTCTTGGTTTCTGTATGGAGCACAAATAGTAGGCTCTGTCTATCATATCATCTGTGAACTCTACTCAAAAATGTCGCCTCAAAAATATCAATCGTTCTTATGTGCAGACAGCACCTAGTCTGCATATCAAGGCATACGAGAGGATTAAAGTGTACATATTACCTTGACAGCATCCTAGAAAATTACCAAACACAACACTTGCCATCCTTGGCGTACAGAATAAACTTGGGGAAGAATCACTGACATATCAGTCACACAGAGGACTTCATTTCCCCGTAATAATGGCAGAGAAAATCTCCGGACCTCTTGTCCGTTCAGAAACCCAGGTACCCTGCCAAGATAGGAAGTGTCTCTCGATCTGCGCGCAAAAACCTGCGCATGTGCAATAAGCACAGTCCTGAGTAAAGCTAATACAGACCAGGGCGTTTCCCCGAAACAAGAGGCAAAACCGCTCCTTATATGGTCATGTGAATAGCGACTTAAGACATGACAACTATTTAAGACATTTCCCCGAAACAGGTCAGCTTCGATCCTTATAAGGATAGATGAATAAGACAAGGGGAAGATAACCACTAATCAAACCTGTCACTGAAAAGTTAATAGACAGTTCTCTGTCTTAGACCATCAGAAAGTATCAAACAGGTTGACGTCTATAATACAGGCAAAAATAACAGTAACAGTAATCTTCAGACTTCGCACAGGTCATAACAGATTCAGATACCATCTATTCAATAAATTAAAGATAGGAACTACTGACGAGTGTGACTGTGGCACCGACAAAATGACTGCCGAACATCTGCTTCAAAGGTGCCCAACGTATGAGGAACAGAGAAAACGCATATGGCCATCACCAGTACCATTCCTGGAGAAAATCTACGGAGATATCAACAGCCTCAGGCTGACCACTGCTTTCTTTAAACTTATTCAAATTGACATCTGAGGGTGAACGAAGAAGAAGACAATTCAAATCTCTGCCCCCTTTGAAGACCCTCAGAAGATACTCTGAATTTTGGCTATTGTTGGACCATCACTGCAGAGCGAGGAAAGAAATCCCGTGACACCGACTTTGATGCATAGTTTAATAGTCATGGTCCGACAAGGCTAAGAGTGGTTCACTGCTAGTGATCTCACTTTTGACTCTTAATAATATTGGAACGAAATGGACGACCTCTTCGCGATCTTTGTTTCACTCCGGCAGTATCGATACATTTGTGGTACTGATTTTCATTATGTGCAGTCAATTATCGCACTTTTCTTTCTTTCTTTCTTTCTTTTTCTGCTTGTGTGGCAAATATTTTGTAGGTGCAAACATTTGTTGACACTCCTCTCTGTGATGTCACCTGTTTGTTACCCGGTTATCCTAGCCTGCGGTGAGCAACTGAGATAAGATAGTGTCGTGTGGTGAGTCACTGGGGCAACTACGACAGTAGTTTTTGCCAGGAATAGTCTATGAGATATTAGATATAAGGTTTCTAGAAATTGGCTCGTTAAGAAAGAAAAAAAGACCTATTCGAGATAGGGACAAGAAGACAGGAATGCGAATGCTTTCCACTAGACAGTGTTTTCTAATAAATTATGGAAAGAGTTCTGTTTCCCCACGACCTTAGCTTCTGCCCTTAGATCCCGTAAAGAAAAAGCCCCCAACCTCATCTGAGTAGAGAAAGGTTCCTATAGGTGAATATGTAACACCGACAGCACGAGTGATACATTAACAAACTCTTGATAATGATCAACTGATCGTTGGGTTTATTAATGAAATATCCACACATATAGGGTTAGTAATGGTTAGAACGTGATGATGGTGAAAGACGATTCACACAAAACACACAGATGAGATAATAAAATTACAGTTAATTAAGTAATAGTTAATTAAGGATGAACTGGTGTAGAGTGAAATGATGATGTGATATGATACGTGTTACCAAAATGGTGAGTACTCTACACAGTCCATGTGTCTCTAAATGCTTCTCCTAGATATGAGGATTCACATGTATGCATAAAATGTCCCAAGTTGTTATACGTTATGTCGAATGGGGTATCTCTAAGTCGAGGACGTTCTGATGAATACTGTTGTCGTACGGAGAACGCTGACGAGATATTTATGTATATTCCTTCACTGTTTGAGTATATCTCTGTAGTGTGGATCAACAGTTAATAGTTGTCATATGAACAAAAGGTCTGTGGTCTAATCTCCCGACGGTACTGGTCAGACTGGATATCTTCACGAAATGTTAGTGATATGTAGACTCATAATCTTGCGTATGTAGTCGTGATTCATATACTTTCGAGTCTGCTTCATAAAATGCGCTTAAGAGTGTGTTGCACGTGGTATAAATATGCGATTCCTCTTTTGAGCTCTTTTGCTTGACTTCAGATAATAATGATCTTTCGAGTGATTAGAGTTTATGATGACTCTGTATTGAACTTGTGATAACGATGTATTGAACTTGTGATAACTCTGTATTGAACTTGTGAGCAAGCAGTATATGGTGACGAAAAATGCTGCGTCCACCTTATGACTTGTGGGTGAGACAATATTCCTTTAGTGTGTGCATATGGGAGACTGTGATGATGATAAAGGTGAAATATGAACTATTAATTACCTTCTATCATCCTATCATCTTCTATGAAAATCTTCTGATTTTATTAATCAGTTATGCCAAGAATTATTTGAAACTTTATCTTCCGCACATTTTAGCTGTGAGGTTAAAATAAACAAAATTAAGAAAATGTATTAATAAGTATAAGATCTACTAACCTTCTTTTCCCTTCGCAAAATCCTTTAAGAACACAATTAATCACGGAACTGAATTATCATCCACTCTGAATAAACACGTGTATTAGGCTATGCGTTTTTGGGTTTGATCTCTTCCTCACAAGGTAAAAACCTGGACTGCCTCACTCTAGTAGATTATGCGGTATTATATATTTCTGGAAGTCACCCTGCCCAAGCTGGGCGTCCAATGTGGTCAACCCACGCTTGTCTGAACCGCGGCCACGTTTTCCCCTGGCCAATCTGGGCGTCCAATGTGGTGTCACAGAAATTACAGTTTGATTAGGATGACCATATGTGTTTTTACCAGATTTATCACGATACAATGTGGGCTTCAAATGATAATGTCAGGCATGTGGACTCAATCAAAGGACTTTATTTCCCCCGATGAAAGAACAAATGTGGTTCTCTAGATACCGGTCGCGAGTAATCACAACAATGAAATAGCAAATGTGGATCGCAAATATGAGATGAGAGAGCAAATGTCGGAGAAAATACAGTATGAAGAATGTAGGAAAAGATGGAGCAATAAGGCCTTTGCGCTCGTTTATCACAGATAGTCACCGGCGTGATTAGATTGAACCGCTGATTAGACGACTCGTTTGGTAACACAGATGGGCAGACACGGAGTTTTTGCGTACTCATACGACAGATAACGAGATTACTGTCAGTGTGACACTTGTGGGCAGACAAGTGTGACATAAGCGCTTCCGGGTTATCCTTGATACACCAACATTACTTTTTAATAAAGTAATAAGTATTACAGCTTACCCATGTTGTCATGTGTGTCTACCGATCTGCCTGTGAGAGTGTATGCAAGGTATCAGATGTCCATATATGGTAACATGTGACCTTTGCAGGCATGCACCTTATTTCACGTGGGACTATTTTTAAAATATCACACCCGCCCGGCATGATTTGAAATGATTGGATCTTTCTGATTTGTTTCATAACAACATTGAGGGGGAATATAACCTGGCGTTTGTTCAAACCCACTTCACTGTGCAAAAACTGCTGTGAGACACGCTCGCCAGAATAACACAGACTTGCCAAGTAAGAATTCAAGAAATCCTTTTATCGGACTGGACCTTTTATTAGAGTATTCCAAGAGGACTTACAAAAAACAGCCCAGGAAATCTCTAGCATTGTAACAAGGAAAACCAGGATTAAGGAAAACTGAAACACACGGAGTCAGAGAGGGAATCTATTGTCAAATTAAAGACACCCCAGACGCGTGTAAAAGACCGAATAGTCTCTTTTAGTCATCTGAGCAACAAGTCTGTAGCCAAGATTGGCTTATTGGTGGTACCAGCAGAAAGTACAATCTCTGGAACAAGAAGGGAACCGTGGCGTAAGATTTAAGACGAAAGACCCACGTGGTAGACTCTCCTTGACGTTTCTGTGAAACGAGCAAACCCCGACAACCTTGATCAGAGACGAGCGCGAGCAGACTGAAAAGAACCAACCCATAAGAAGGGGCAGAAACGTAATTGGCAGCTAAGATAAAATATATGCTGCTACTTGAACTTCTTGTAATATCTCACATTCCCTAAAGACTGTGAGGATAACTTTTCTTGATCCATAACTATTCAAATTATTTCCAACTGTTAAAACCTAAAGTGATTATTAAATTTTGTTATTTGTAATGTTACAAATTTAACTTCGATTTAATCCTTTTAAAGTTACTGCATGTTTGTCTCAGTCAAATTACTACACACACTCTGTTTAGAGCTATACTAAAATAATAGAATTCCACCGAGTAAATCAGGGGTGGGGGCTTAAACGAGCTGAACTTAAGAAGTGCTTAAATCCTTCACAAAAGCGTCGGCAGAATTACAGAGTTAACAAATTCAGCCAAAGCTGTATTGTTCTCGCTTATTCTGAATATCTTGTGAAGACTCCCTTTGTAATAGAAGTGTCATCACCCTTCTATCTACATCTCTGCCAAGAGTAATCTTGTGCGAAAGTAGATACCTTTGAAGTCCATATTAGATACTCTTGAGTTTTGGCCACTGTTGGACCAATACTGTAAAGCAGGAGAGGCAATACCGTCACAATTGGGGTCTCGACTTGGGATTGAACGCAATCGCACAAGCGTGATAATTCACAGTAGAGCGACACGCGCTGGGTTTGTAGAACTTGTTTAGTAATTCCCCTGGACGACTGACATAAATTTCAGATTGACTGAAATAATAGTGTCAAGAGAGTGTGTAATTGTAAGACTTAGCATACATTGTATTCACAAATAACAGTAAAAGCAACTATGTAAAGAATAATTGAATAAGTGAAAGAAACAAAATTTCATGTAAACTAAAGTTAAAGTTAAAGACATAAGAAGTTCACTTGGTGAAGCTAAGTCAGTGTTGTAATTTGGTGTTTAGTTGCAGGGCCGGATTAAGCTAGTACGGGGCCTGTAGCATATGTTAAGAAAGGGGCCCTATATAAAAAAAAACAAAAAAACAATAAAATATTTGAACACATACATTTTTAATTTGCATAGTAATCATCATTATCAAAAGTAACAACACAGTCAACATTATTGTTTAAATATTAATGTTTCTACATTTAGCATGAGCAAATTTGTTGATGATATAGGATGTATCAATTTCACGCAGAAGTTTATGTTCAATGCTCATTAGTGTGAGATTGTTCAATCTCTTTTGACCCATGGTGCTCCTTAGTTCATTTTTAATAAGTTTCAGTTTTGAAAATGATCGTTCTCCACTGCAGTTGGTTACCATTAGTGACAAATAGATGCGCAAGGCGATTTCTACATTTGGAAAACAAGACTCCAAAGAATTGTCAATTATCAAACGGTAAAACTGTAACTCTACAAGGTCTAGAGTAGTGCCAATATGAGAAGCAAGATCAGTTTTCAACAGTTCTGTAAACTGCACAAGTTCTTCACAAAGACTTTCTTCCAGATCTTCCGGATATGATTTAATAAGATTCGATGATCTCGTTACCACCTCTTCAGGTGTAAACGACTGTAACTGACGAAGGAATCCAAATACATCATTCAACTTTTGATAAGCTTTCTGGCGTTTTGACAATGCAGAGAGCAAGCTATCAATAAGGACAAGAAATGTTCGGCTTTTAAACTGCTGAGAAGGCGTTTGAGATTCAACAAGTGGATCAAGTGTGCTGGAACCACAGAAATCATCATACTCTCGATTTCGTTTGTGTTTTCTTTGAGTTTATTCTTGGTAATGTTCACACTCAGTCAGATCCTTGGCCTTTTGCTCTATGTCTGCAAAAGTAGACCGCATAGCTTGAATATACCCCCGCAGGGATTCATAGAGTGCACAAGCTGTATTCAAATCTTGGTCAGAAGATTGCAAAGAAGCACTGGTCATTTAAAAATGCTGTAATACTTGATCCCACAGTGTTATATGCTGATTTCTTTGTGGTTGATTGAGTGCGTGCGTGTTGGAACAATCACTCACAACACAGGTACGCACGTAGAAGTCACAGATGGTTATAACGGCAGGTGTACTGTTAACGAATGTTTAATACACCATAACACGTTACGATAACACAGAATACACAGTTATAGTCAACTACAAGTTATAGCAATACAATAATAAAGTACTTCTCACATCTCAGAATCATGCAGATACTACAATATCCATGACCTCTTTAAAGATACTCCTCAACTCAGCGCTATCCACCTGTCCTCACATTAGCGCTATAATATTCTAATCATGGATCCTCTAGCCAACGGGCATCATCGCCGTGCTAGCATAAATATGGCCTCCTCACAGATAGCAAACGGACATCATCGCCGTGCTACTGCCTAACTATGGTATCCTCCAGATACTCCTCCTGCGCTATAATATATAATAATGGATCCGTAAATATGGCCTCCTCACAGATAGCAAACGGCTCACATCATCGCCGTGCTACTGCATAAATATGGTATCCTCCAGATACTCCTCACATAAGCGCTATAATATTACAATAATGGATCCCAGCAAACGGGCATCATCGCCGTGCTAATATAAATATAAATATCCTCCTCACAGATAGCAAACGGACATCATCATCGCCGTGCTACTGCCTAAATAGCATCCTCAAGATACTCTCCTCACATAAGCGCTGTCATAATCTAATGAGTCCTACCAGCAATTTCTCACACGACTCCATACCTGGCAGTCTGCAATAATCTCGCCTTTACTCATCTTAGCGCTATTATATGACATGTGTAAGTTAATGGATCCTTATCAAAATATTCACAATACTGCTCACCCAGCAGTTTGCAATAATATCACTTATCAACATGTCTTCACGTAACACAATTATCCTCTATCAGGAAATAATGGCCTTACACAAATCATGGCCTCTTATATTCAGCACTGTACAGGCTTACCATCAAGAACACACACTATCGGGCGACCTCTCCAGATCGATGCCCAAAACTCACTGCCCACGGGAATACACATCCTCCCCCTAAAACAGCTACGAGACCCGGCTGTTAAAAAAACACCGTTCAGTCTCACTACTTGCACGGGCTAGCCACAAATAGCTAAACACCCGTATCTCAAAACAGTTCGGAGTGAACAAACCTCCACAATTGAACTGACTAGCGTTCACACGCTTTGTAACCTTACTTCTACTATTACAATTTAACATAACATTAAAGACAATCACGTCTTCAAGCAATGACAACCCATAATCTCACAAATCTGCTCACCTAATGCATTTTCCAGGATCACGCTTCTTCACCCTTCCAAAAAAATTAAGTAGACTTTTAGTAAGCTGTTCAGCACTATGACCTTCCATATCCAAAAATGTCACAAATCTTTCAATTGGTCCAGATGGCAAAACATAGCGCAGAGTCAAAGTCAGCTGGTCCATATTAAATATATCTGGAGTAGAATCCAATGAAACGGAATAATACTTGTATCTCTTCACTTCACAGAGAATGTGATCCAGTATGCTGGATCCAATCAGATTGATGAATTCCTCACACGTTGTTTTAGATAGATATGATGTATGTCCAAATCCTTTGTTTGCATGAGTACATATATGCTGTGCCAGAAAAGGGTCAAACTTGGCCAGTAATTCTAACAACCCTAAGTAATTCCCGTTATAAGGGGACCCAACAATTTCATCACTGCCACGAAATGAAAGGCCTCGTTCTGCTAAAAACTTCACAACTTCAATTATTCGCTCTAGAAGTTTGTGCCAATACTTTTCTTGAATGTCCATTTGTTTCACAAGTTGGGAATCGACACGTTCACCTTTGTTTTTACGCATCAACAGTGAAATTAAAGCTTGTCTATGTGAGGAGCTTTCTTCATGTCGACGCAATAGATTGCTTGCATTTTTCCAGTCATTAAACCCTTCCACAGTAAACTTTGATGAACATTCTGAACTCATAAGCTTGCACGGGAAACAGAATAGGCGCCCTTTACTTTCTGAATAGCATAACCATTTTCTTGCATGTTGCGTGTTTGTAAGTTTATGAATATGTGTAAAATAAGACTTCTTACAGTATCGAGTTTTCTTTTCAGTGTCATACAATCGCACGGATGAAGAGAAGGCACTATCAACATGTTGACATTTTTCACTTCCCTTGGATATCCAATATTCACGCTCAGTCATCTATATTGTTCGGTCAGTCACCAATATCATTAGAGTACTTCTTCGTTTCACTTATTCTTTCACATTCAGACTCAGTGTATACTGGGTTTTGCTGTATGTTTTCTGCTGCACCGCCTGCACTAGTACTAGTTGTTTCTGTACTTCCAGCTTCAGCGGTAAGAGTACCATGACCATTAACATCAAAATATTCTGTCAGCTTACGTGTTTTTGATATCACAAGTTGATCTCTTCTTTTTTTTTCTTCCTTCGCTTTACGTTTTTCACTTCCAGAAGCATAATTACGTCCAATATCTCTGTGTCTACTGCTCATTTTTTGAGTTTTCTAACCTTACAAATCAAGAAATTTTAATCAAGATCGAAAGAGAGTGTGAGCACGCCGTATACCTCAATTAAAACAGGAAGTTTCCGTTTCCTAAATTCTAGTTTTTATTGTTAATGCAAATTCATTTCACAAAGAACGAAACAAAATTAGAGGGGCAGGCGCCTAGAGCCAAAAAAGTGGCTTCCGTCCAAACGTGACAAAATTTTCAACGCCACTTAAATGGCTTCCGTCCGCAAACAGTTAAGATAAAAATAATGAAGAGTCACACTAAGTTACCCTCTTATGCTCTTTCTCTCACAATTTCGTGACATCTAATGAAAAGGCGCTAAAGATGGCATAAATCACAAGATCATTGGTTTAACGCTCGTATTAGAAGATGACCAAAAAATTATGTACATATTTATTGGCGCGGGGCCCGTAGCATATGCTACTTTTGCTACTACGTTAATCCGGCTCTGTTTAGTTGTTAGTAGCTGTTGTAACTTTGCGTAGCTTTGTAAGCAGACCTTTTCGCTCAGAATGGCAGAGTCCCAAAACCTCCATGCATTTTACCTTAATCTAGGCCGCGAACTAGGGTTTTCAGCCAAAGAACTGTCTGACTTCGTGCTTACTTCGGTTAGAGAACAGAAAGAAAAAGATAAAGAGGATAAAGACAGGATTGAGGCAGAGAAAGCCGCACTCCGTGAGGAGACGGCAGCTGAGAGGGAAGAGAGAAGGATGGCCAGGGAACATGAAAAAACCCAAGCTGAAGAGAAGGAAAAGCAAAGGGCTTTCGAAGCCGTAGAGAGAGAAAAGGAAAGAGCGGAAAAGGAAAAGGAGAGGGCATTCCAAGAAAAAAAGGTACAGGCCGAAAGAACAGAAAAGAAGGAACAGGCTGAGAGAGCAGAAAAGAAGGAACACGACGACAGAGCACACGCTATTAGAATGAAGTAATTGGAACTCGAAGGAAGAAGAGCGGATTCTAGTTCTATCAATGGTTGGTCTGGCAGTTCTCAAAATAGCGATGGAGGAAAGACCACTCAGGTGGTGGCACCTAGTGCCATATCCTTCCAATTGGATGTCTATTCTGAGGCTTCCGAAGAAATAGACATATATCTCTCTAGGTTTGAATCCTTAGCAGCTACATATGGCTTGGAGAGGGAGAGATACAACATGAAGCTATCCCAGAGTCTGAGGGGATCTGCTTATGATGTGTTCCTCAAGATGTCCACGGAAGAACAGACCAACTACGACATGTTGAAGAAAGCTCTGCTACAGTGTTTTATGCTAAATGCAGAAACTTTTCATGTTAAATTACGTGATGCGAAACGACAGAAATATGAATCGTATAGACAATTTGCTACAAAACTAGAAACATCCTTGGAGAAGTGGGGATCTCTCAGCACCTTTGATGAATATGTTGAAGGGTTGCAAGAGATGATTGTCGTGGAACAGTTCAAAAACTCGCTCAAACCTGACATGAGTCGGTTCTTGGCGGAGCAGGTGGTACTGTTTGCCGATAGGTACCAGTGCGCTCAATCGGAAGTGAATCCGTCTAAAAAACGCCACCACGATAGTCACCCCAAACAGAAGGATCACCCATGTGATAACTCCAAAAGTACGGACAACACAACACACGAACACAACACACAAAACTTAAGAAGTGCTTAAATCCTTCACAAAAGCGTCGGCAGAATTATAGAGTTAACATACTCAGCCAAAGCAGTATTGTTCTCGCTTATTCTGAATATCTTGTGAAGACTCCCTTTGTAATAGAAGTGTCATCACCCTTCTATCTACATCTCTGCCAAGAGTAATCTTGTGCGAAGGTAGATACATTTGAAGCCCAAATTAGATACTCTTGAGTTTTGGCCACTGTTGGACCACTACTGCAAAGCAGGGGAGGCAATACCGTCACAAATATGTCGATAACACAGAAGAAAACAATCTACAGTGGTGGCTCGTTGTCCCGTAACGAGTGCAAATGGAGTAAGAAAAACGTTTGAAATAGCTGTAAAGGAG
Organism: Oreohelix idahoensis; assembly: GCA_024509875.1. NCBI lineage: Eukaryota > Metazoa > Mollusca > Gastropoda > Stylommatophora > Oreohelicidae > Oreohelix > Oreohelix idahoensis. Next base: position 39,066 of record JAMPIV010006085.1, read on the forward strand.
ATTGGATGAGGATTAACAAAATATAAAATTAGGACAAACCAAAACAAAAACTAAGTCTAAATGTGCTAGCCCCGAAAATAGGTCTCTCGTACTTTAAGAGTTAAAAAGATTCCTGTTGCATCGACAAGCAAATATTTGTGAACGAGGCTCCTAAAAGTGCGAGACCCTTGGCAAAAGCTTACGTCACCTTTGCCTAACCTCCACTGCTGTCATTGTTCACTGAAACGTAACCGCATGTTTCACCCTTTATTCCCACTTTAGTGAGGCAACAGAGGTGTGGTTTTCGAGAAAAACTGTTGAGAATACTATTTTTTTTTAAAAAGGGGGTAAAGGTAGTCTCAAAGCAGACACTGCCGTTGGAGAGTGAAGTGTTAGTGACTTCACCATACCAGGTCCCTTTCTGGCTGCCTTTTCCTTCCCTAACTCAAGAGCAGTGTCAGGTACCCATTTACAGCTGGGTAGACTGGAGCGTGACGCTACCAGGTTTCTATCTCGGAACCCGATGACTGTGACGCGAGAGAAAAGCGCTCTAACCGCTTAGCCAATCGGACGCAACAGCAATACTATGCTTAGATAAATCTTCAACGAACTTTCCGTTGGTTTTGTTCACAAAATGTTAGAAAGAAAGCGGCACCAACAATATTATCTACTGATCAACAGAAAATCTTCTACCAAGTTTGCCATTGTTTTAAGCACACGACGTCGAGGGGGGGGGGGGGGGGGGGGGGGGGGGGGGGGGGGGNGGGGGGGGGGGGGGGGGGGGGGGGGGGGGGGGGGGGGGGGGGGGGGGCGTGGGGGGGCGGGGGGGGGCGGAGGGGAAAAGCAATATTTTAAAATACTTTCCGAAACCAGTTCTAATTCTGTACAAGAAACCTAACTCCAGGTTTTTAATACACTACACGATCGAATATATTTAACTAGATCAGTAAGACAAGGTTGCCCATTATTAGTCCCGTTATATATAATAATTTAACAGACAATTGGAGAGAGAATAAATCAAGATTCACAAATTAAAGATTTGCGTTTATCAGGATAAGTGTCACCTAAATATTGGGTCGATCTCTCTTCCTCTCCGGAAGTATTTAGTTACATTTTTTGAGTGGACTAAATTACGTGCTTTTCTGTGGTCGGCAGATTTTCTTTCCCTGCTATAAAGCAGATATTTAGTACTTTAAAATCATCTTACACTCCTCTCAGTGATAAGTTGTCGTATCTGTTTGTTTACCCGTTCATCCCTGCTGGAAAAGAAGACGGATGCGATAATATTAACCGACAATCATGTTGGAAAATTTCGGGTTAGCACTAAAATCGCCCAGCGAATTTGTTTAATCGCTGATAATGCTGATGTGCCTTCCTCGACCAGATGGGTAAACGAAGAATTTTGTTTGTGCAAGCGACTGGTAGTTACGAGTAGATTACTCGCCTGCGTGACACATTTCTGGACATACAAGAATGACATAATCGTTTCCAGTACACCTTGTTACAAAGACATTACTTTTAATGAAAGTAAGATGTTGTATTTGAGAAAACATTGCCAAGAGAGGATCGGATGTTTTCATTCCATATTTGGGAGAATATTTACTTACTGTTATTTACATTAGTTACTCTTGAGTTTTGGCCACTGTTGGACCACTACTGCAGAGCTAAGGGGAGGCAACCCGTGACAACGTGCAAGAGGAAGACAGCGCTGTAAGAGGTCGCCCGCATATGACGTCATGCAATGAGGGTGAAGGGAATCCAAAATGTTGTGACGAAGTGTGATGATAAGGGGGGAGGGGGGGGGGGAAGGGGTTTGAGGGTTTAAAGAAATTTGACGGTTCACACAAAAAAAAAATAATACAGTTAAGCACAGCTTGTTTCATAAATGATGTCGGAACAAAATAGAGTTTGTAACCTCCATCCTCATAGTCTATTTTTAAACTGCCAGTAATCAACAACTCTCTCGTGGACGACTTATAATATATATATATATATATATATATATATATATATATATATATATATATATATATATATATATATATATATATATATATAATGTAATACACACCTTAAAAACAAACTACAGACTACGTTTGATTTTAAAACATAAAACAATAGCAAGTTATCTCCATCCCGACAACAGTCCGGTGAGATCAAAGAAACAATCGTTGAAAGATGGCATTCTAGCTGGTGTGAGTGTGATCCGTGCCTTTGTGTGTGTGTAAAAAATACAAATGCACTTAGTTGGGTAGAGCAAAGGTTAGGCCCTGTCTCGTGCTAGGACGCACACATGAAAGAGAAGATCTTCGTGAACGTATGATGAATGAAACAATATTTTACTTGAAAGATTGTTATTTTGTTTGACCAAGTTAATTAATTCTCCTTCTTCTTCTTCTGCGTTCGCCCTGAAAAGGACGTTGGTTGCGTTGTGTCACTGTTTACATCAAAGCTGCGATATCTGCGCCGTTCGACCCGACACATCCGACTTCGGCACGGCATTTTTTAGGACCGGGTTTGCCTTCCCACTTCGATCCCTACTCTCTCAGCCAGACTGCAGTGATGCAGCCTGTTTCCAGGACCACCACTTGCAGGTGGAGTAGGGTCTTGGTCAGCTCTGGTTCGCTGACCCTGACGCAAGCAGTCAGCTAGTTAATTAATTTAGATTTGAATTTATTCTGTCTTTTTAGTACTACAACAAATTGGTGGGGGGATAAGACATTTGTGAAGTCACGTAAGAAGTGGTCTTAGTTTTTGTGACGAAATGTGACACGGAAGGAAGGGGGTTAAAATGGCAAAAAGTGTGTGACATCATATGTGGACGTCCCCATAAGTGGGAAAGTATCATCAAGAGATGGACAGGAAAGAGTCACCGGGCATCATCAAGGCAAGAGACAGAAGCCGCTGGAGATCCGTATGCAGCAGACCTTCGTTGTAGAGATGACAACTGATGACATACCAGGGACTGATGAAAAGCAATCAATAACATAATCAGATGACACAATATTTTGTCCTGTCTATTATTCATGAATACTAAAAATATTAAGACCTTCACAGCTAAGGAGCACTGTTTTAGACATAAAATGTAGTCGATACACAGGTAAACGTGCGTAAGAGGTGAAGATAGCTGTGATGAATATCAACAGAGCGCGAGCAATATAATTTTGCGCCCGGGGCAGACTGTCGTGTCCTTTTCTCATTGGGACGAATATATTTTTTTTTTTTTTAATTAATGTGTTTGCTACTTCATTTTGTAGCACGCCCCTTTCAACCATCTACCATGTACATGGATTTGTTGGTTATATCAGGACGTGTTTCTTTTATTGTAATATGTTTTTGTTTGTATTTGTTTTATATTATATTATCTCTAGTCGGTATTTTTCCTTTTGTAGTTATAGTTCAACATGGTTTTTAAAAAAAGTTCCAATATATGCTATTTTCTAAGTTAGTATGTTTTTGATTTTTACTGGATGGTTTATTTGGTTAATCTGTGTGTTTCTGGGGCGAGTCTTTCACCAGTTTGGACTACTGGTTCAATTCCTTATTTGATTTTTATATGTTAGCTTTAGTTTTTGTAATATAGTGTTTTATTAACTTTTGCATTTCTGAAGGGCTATTTGTGCCTATGAGATTTTCTACACTCATTTCTACCTTGTGGTTACTACAGTATGTCTTAATGTTTTGCCTCTGTTGGTCATATTTTTTGCAGTCCACTAGAAAGTGCCTAATTGTGTTTGGTTCTTGACACTCTTCACATGTGGGTTCCTCAATCATGAAATATCCAGTTCCCAGCTTGAGTCTCAGCAATTTTTTATTAATTGGTATTTTTAGTTCATCTTTTATTTGACATTTTTTGCTTGGTTTTTTAAGGATTTTATATGAGTGTCTTGCTTTTTTACTTAGGTCCCATGCTGTTATCCATTCTTTAGTTATTTTTTGAGCAATTAAGCTCTTAATTTCAAACTTCCCTAAGCCTACTTCAATTTGGTTATGGCTAGTTCTCCCCCCTTTGGCTTCTTTGTCTGCTAGCTCATTTCCTGCTATCCCCACATGTGATGGTATCCATGTTAGTGTTGCACTGCATCCTATATTTTGTAGATATGTATTAACCTGTAGTATTTCCTCTATAATGTCTGGCCTGCTGCCTTCTGTTCTGTTTCTGATTGCTAGTACTGATGATAGGGAATCTGTGAGAATGGTTACTTTTTTTGGTGGATTTTCTGCAGCTATTTCTAAAGCTTTTAGGATTGCCACTAATTCTGCTGTAAAGATAGATGTATTACTTGTTACTTTGTATCTTTTATAAATTTTTAATTTTGGTATTGCTATTCCTGCTCCTAATTGTCCTTCTTCATCTTTGGACCCATCTGTATATATAGTTAGGCTATTATTTGTATACCGTTCTATGTGCTCTAGTGTTTTACTTTTTGCTGAGATTATGTCGTTAGATTTATTTATGATCTTTGATAAGTGGGAGTCAGTTTCTGGCACTTTTAATTCCCATGGTGGGATCTTTGCTTTATACAGAATATAGATATCACGTTCTCTTACTTATAGACACCCAAGGTAACGTCCCTTACCGATCCTCCGCTGCTGTGGTTGTACATGTAAAGGCTTTGTTAGTTAATTTATTAAACGTTAAAAGCCCTGTTGGACTTGGTCAAAATGTAACAAATGACTTGGATATTTTATTGTAAATATGAGTTTGAATGATCTTAGCAGAGGGCTGGTGTCTAATGACAGCGAAGTTATATTGCGCTAAAATAATGTGAGACGATTACAAGATGCTATTAGTAGTTGTATAGACTATAAAAAAATAACATTTTATTTATAAGAAATATATATATATATATATATATATATATATATATATATATATATATATATATATCTATATATATATATATATATATATATATATATATATATATATATATATATATTCGATAGACGATGGTAATAAAATGTGGAATACTTATGCACTTATGCAATGGAGTGCTTGAAGTGTTGAGTAATTGAACATGGTACTTATATATTTTTAAAAAAAGATTGAGACTAGCATACGTGATTTACACCTACCTATTTAACACAGAATACAAAAATTTAAGACGGACAGAAGACATGTCAGGACGAAACATCAGTGAAAGATCTATAAACAACCGTATATAAGCTGATGATACAGATCTGTTAGCTGAAAGCGAACAAAAATTGTCAAACGGACATTAAAAATAAATATTAATAATGAAATATGTTACATTCAACCTCTGATGGGTTATAATTAGGATATATATATTGTTTTCAGTTCCAAATAATATGAACAACTGCCGATATGGAAAGTGATATCACACATGTCAAACCATTGTAAATAGGGCAAATCCAAATTACAAATTATGCATGTATGTTTAAAAAAAACCCCAAACAAACAAAAACAAGATAAAACTGAACAAAATCAAGCAGAAACTCCAAACAAGAATACTATTAAGGGGGAGAGGTGTAAAGGCCTGGTGGTTCCAGTTATATAGCTGACTTTAGCAGATATTTTATTGACTTTCACCTGTTAAAAGTCATATGCATTGAAAGAACGGCATCATACCTTCACATTCCTAATCACTATATACGAGGGACAGTCACAAAGTAATGCCTCGTAATTTTTAATTTCATTCAATAGGCAAGATAACAGATAAAATTCACATTGAAATGTAGCCCCAAGTCTGAACTTCAAAAATTTGTTTCTCAATGTAGTCTCCGTTATTTCTTACAGTTTTTGTCCGTCTTCTCACAAGGTCATGTATCCCCGCACGGTAAAAATTTGTGTCCTTTTTCCTAAACCACTGGCGTACGACGCGTTTAAGGGTCTCGGTGTCCTCAAAGAGATGTCCGCAAAGATCTTCTTTCAGTGATCCAAACAGATGGAAGTCAGAAGGTGCAAGATCGGGACTGTAAGGGGGATGTGGTAATAATGTCCAGCCAAATTGTGCAATCGCATCAATGGTGCGTTTAGCGGTGTGTGGCGTGGCATTATCGTGCAACAGTAGTGCAGTTCTCTGATCTTTTAATGGGTAAAGTCGCCGAAGACGACCTCTAAGCTTCTTCAAAGTTTCAATGTAACGGTCTGCATTCACCGTGTTTACCTGTTCCAAGAAGTTGAGAAGAATCGCACCCTTCTCATCCCAAAACACGGAGGCCATAATTTTCCCTACAAATGGTGAACTTTTGAACTTCTGTCTTGTCGGCGATGTTGTCTGTCTGTCAACATTCTGGGTACCTACCGTGCACAAACTTTTGAATAACCCAGGTCTTTAATGATGTTCTAGACACTGCCTTTACTAATGGACAACATGGAAGAAAGTTCATCCAGTGTTACCCGACGGTCACCACGAATGATGCCATCAACTCGATGAATGTTGTGTGGAGTCACTGCGGTAGACGGACGGCCAGTCCGCTTTGCGTCAGCCATTGAGGATTGACCTACTTCAGCTTCGTCACAACGATGTACCCAACGTCGGACAGTGCTAATATCCACTGTTGAATCTCCATAAACATTCTTCAAACGTTCGTGGATGCGAATTGGGGTCTCGCCTTCATCATTGAGGAATTCTATGACATAACGTTGTTTTAACCGAACGTCTTTGGCAGCCATTTTTAAACTGTTACAGTGGTGCCACCTTTTACTGAAACAGGTTGGTAATGCTATACAGTGCAGAAGAGTGTTTGAGGAATCCTACTAAATTTACAAATTGCACACCGATGCAGTATTTACATACATAAAAAATAGGAGGCATTACTTTTTGACCTTCCCTCGTATTAACCTTTGTTCGTGTTAAATATTGTTTGACTATGTTATGCATTTCTCCGAGGTCTGTCTATTCTAAACACTTCTTCTATATTTATAGGTCAATTTGAAGCCTGCAAATAATCTAATATTGGTATTCTCATCTGTTCACATCACTTACATTTTAATAAGAAATGCTCTATATTATTGTTGTCGTAAGTTGATATCTGTGGAGATGTTCTATTGTTTGTTTGTTCAGAACTTGAAAGGAGGTGAGCTGCTGCATATAGTTTGGACTGTATGTCCTTGCAAGAATGCTGACATCTTCTTCTTCTTCGTTCGTCCTGAAAAGGACGGTGGTTGCGTTGTGTCTGTTTACGCCTAAGCTGTGATATCTGCACCTTTCGGTCGACACATCCGACTTCTGCACGGCATTTTTTAGGACCGGGTTTGCCATCCATCAACTTCGATACAGAAGAGCATGTGCTTGATACCAGTCATCCAAAGATAAGTCTCATAAGTCTTACATTAGTGTAGAATGTGAACGGAGATTGGTAATTGGAGGAACACTTTTCCCTCATAAAGAAATTCACAAATTAACATGGGAATCACCAAATGGTCGGGACAGAAATCAGATAGACCACATCATGATTAACGGTAGATGGAGACATGCATTACAAGATGTGAAGGTAAGAAGAGGTGCAGATGTGGGAAGTGATCACCATTTAGTAGTAGCAAAACTGAAAGTGAAACTAAGAAGGGCTGGACCAACTGTAACTACACAGAAAAGGTTTGACATCAGCAAATTGAAGGACCCCCTGTAGTGTCCTATATTTAGATATGACGAGAGAGTTACGGGACTTGGAAGAATGGCGTTGTGAGATGTTAGATGTGTTTGTTTCTCTCTCACGGCTGTTTGTGCCCTATACCAGAGCGCTCTTTTAGTTTCGGTGACCGGAATTCTGACACCGGGTATACAATTTTCGTGTGCACCGTAAAAGACTATTTAAGTTTTTGGCGGGGAAAATCAGCTGATGTGGGTGTAAAATCAGTAAATATAAATCATTACACACTCGTTCTGGATAAACACAGCGCTAAAATTCTTTTGTGTACTATAACTTTGTTCTCTGCTCTATTTTTGATTGCATTTTTATTTGTTTGAAATTAGTTTTGACGGAGTTACAGACTTTTGAAAACAGCGTCATCATTTGAGGAAATTCATAAAATAAGTAATCTTTTTATTAATTTAATATCTAAAAATCGGCCCATTCGTTTGAGTTTATAATTATAAAGACTTCTCGAAGGGAAGCTAAAGATTATTTCCACATACTTTTTTTTTGGTTTCATATCTTGAGAATGTGTGGCAGTCAGTTTTGTGAGTTTGGCATTACAAGAACAAGCATATTGTCACCAGATTTTATAGCATTTAAATTACTGTAAACGCATTCCTGATACTCACAAATCTTAAATAAGGTTGTAACAAAATAACTTTGTAAAGCACCATCTGTTTTTGCATTTTCATTCATTTATAATGATATTTAGCTACGTATATAAGCGTCAGAAAACATGTAAATCTATAGATAGATTACTTCTACATACTTTGTTCTATCTTTCAAGTCTTGTTAATCTTCTATTTATAATATGAATTTTTTTTAAAAATTGTGTGTGAGATAAGGACTGTTCCATTAGTGTTCTTTGGTAGACAATCCTGTGCACACGACGGCTGCCAAAGAATTCTAAGTAACTGTTTGTATATCTTCTTTCATTCACAGATAAAGCATTCTACATCCTGGTGTTAGACTTGATAGTCCCAAATATTCCTCTATCTTTATACATACACAAGTAAACTATACTACATAACAACGAAATGGAACATACTGTTTTGCATCACATGAATTGTGCCAGTGCACTGTGCAGAGCCTGTGGCAAGAGAGCATTAACTTCCAAAACAACACGTTCAATTCAGAAAGCGCTGAACTGTTCTAAATTACGTTAATGATCTGTTCTTTGTGTTTGGAATTAACGTATCAGATGATAAACCCACACAGCATTCGACTATATTTTGTAAGAAGTGTTACCTACGAATACTCTGTACAGTAGGAGGTTGATGTGCCTGCCCACATTAGTGATGATATTGTTCAACTGGAGGTTGATGTGCCAGCTCACATTAAAGGCGATACCATTATTCATTTGGAGGTGGATAACACTACTCACCCTAGCATGCCAGTTTTTGTTGCCACATCTACACCTACCAAGTCAGTTATACATACGACAAGTACATCCACCTCGCCTGTCTTCAAAAGCGACATCACAGTACATCAGTTACTTACTAAGCCACCTTCACAACCACTAACACAAAAGGAAGAACCCGTATTCACATCCATTGTTAGAAAAAAAACTAGAAACAGCAAAAAGGAATATCATAAAATGCAAAACCAGAGGACAGCCTATTGTACTACAAAAACTAATTAAACATAGAAGAGAAACATCAGTCACCAGAACGCCAACAAATGTAAGCGATCTCAATTGCTCCACACTGTTAGAAAACATATTGCTGGAACATCAACTGATTCATTAGACCTGCAGCAGGCACATGAACTACAACGCTGTTCAGAAACGTCACGTCAGGAAATTTGCAGGAAAGCAGGCATTGAAAGTAGAGTTAGAATATCCAAAGAATTAGCAATAGCCATGAAGGAAACAGTAGGTCTTACGTGGGCACAGGAGAGAAAACAGAGAAGATTGAAAATTGAAAGACGCGCCAGAGGTATTAAAAATATAACTTCACAATTAAAATGTATAATGGAAACTCATTTGTTACAAATTTCTCCATCTGTGAATGTACAGATTCATCCTATAAAAAAAAGGAAGTGTGAATGATAATTGAGCGAAATTTTGGGGCTAGAGCAAATTATGGCAGTTGTTGCTTGAGATTGACAGAATTAACAGAGTGTGGAAATCATTTAATAGATGTATTTTTTAAATACACCTATTTATCTATTAAATTGAACATTTCGTTTTACTCATGACCATACTTATTTTTACATGACCATCGTGATGTATGATTGAGATAATTGTTAGCTCTCATGTTTTTGGGGACAATTGGGTGTGTTATTTTAAGGTAATAAATGTGGACTTGCAATTTAATGTTTCAATAATTAATGTTTGACGCATGAAACCAAAACAAAACTTTGATATCCATTTTCTGCAGGTTTTCTACTTTTGATTTCTGTAATTTGTTATGCATGTTGATTGTGACCGATTTAGTGAAAATTGCATTATAAACAAACCATAACAAAATATAAAAAAAAACGTAAATTTTACACTATTTCAGACTATTATATCTTCTGTTCTAATTGTGATAAAATGTTTGTTCTTGTTCTAAAATTTACTCTAACATTTCTAGTCTAGCTTTACGCAAAATTAAAGCCGGTATTTATAATAATAAAGTAGCCTAAAAACATTAATTAAGCCCTATCAAAAGTAAAATCCGCCACCTTTTTTTCCAGTTAGGAAGTTACCACGTGACCTCTGACACGATAGCTATAAATAGCGCAGTCGCTGAAAAAGGGGAAATAACTAAAAGATCGCTGGCAAACAGCCGTGCTCTGTATAATAAATATTAAGAACGACAAGAGTCTAGTATTATTTCATTTATAGGACTAAGATAGAACACCGCAAATGGCGACGAGGATAGAACACCACACCCCCTTACCAGAAAAGCTTTTGCGGCTGACATAAAGAAACGATATCAATTTGCCAAAAGTCAGGAAATAACATTGACTGATGATATAGACCAGAAATTAAACACCTTTTCAACAATATATAAGGAAAGCAGCAAATCATGCTTGGGATATAAGGAAAGGAAGAAGCAAGACTGGATAACACCAGAAACATTAAACACCATAACACTGAGAAAGGAAATGAAAAGAAAGAAAACAGAAGCGAAGTCCCCCAGGTTAAAGCAACTATATAGCGAACAGTACAGTTAGCTGGACAAGGAAGTTAAACGCCAAACCCGAGCCAACAAAAGGAATTTCCTTGACGATCTTGCAAGACAGGCAGAAGAGGCAGCACCGAGAAATGAACAAAGCACAGTATACAAAATAACTACATTCATCAGCGGAAAACGAGGTGCAAACAATATTACATTAGTAAGAGATAAGCAAGGAAATCACATCACGACAGCAAAAGAAAGCTCCTGGCCATGATAACTTAAATGCAGAGCTATTTAAGACAGACCCTGAGCTAGCAGCAGAACTATTAGAACCACTATTTGCACAAGTCTGGAAAACGGGGACAACACCATAAGAGTGGAACAAAGGAATAATTGTCAAATTGCCCAAGAAGGGAGATCTTGCAAACTGCAATAATTGGAGAGGAATCACTCTTCTCTCAGTTCCCAGCAAAATACTTACTTACTTACTTAGTCGTTCCTCTTCTACCGTGAGGTGTAGAGGTTTGGAAGAGAGAGCGCCAGACTATCCTATCGGCTGTCTTCTTCCTGGCCTGGTTCCATTCTAGTCCTCGGTCCTTCAAAGATTGTCTAATGTTGTCCTCCCAGCGGACTCTGGGTCGTCCTGGAGGTCTGGATCCCTGGCTCTTTGTTTCCCATGCTTGTCGTGGTAGCCGATCTTCTCCCATTCTGCAGACATGGCCAAACCATCTTAGTTGGGACTGTTCTATTTGGGTCTGCAGCGGGTGGGATTTTAGGCCTTGACGTATCGTCTGGTTGCGGACCATGTCTCTTCTTGTTACTTCAACCACCTTCCTCAGATACCTCATTTCTGACGTTTGAATCTGGCTTTTGTGGGTTGTAGTCATTGCCCATGACTCGCATCCATATGTCAAGACTGGGACATAGGTGGAGCGGTATACAGCCATCTTCGTTTTCTTACCAACCTCTTTCTTGCTGAGGAATCCTCGATTTATGGCCTGATAAAGTCTCCCAGCCGCTGCTTTTCGAGTGGCCAACTCTTCTTTGATGACCCCCTTTCGGTCTATAATAGCTCCGAGATATTTAAAGTGGTCGACCTGCTCCAGGACCTGTTCTCCCAACTTAATCTGATGTTTTCTTTCTTCTCGTGATATCACCATGGATTTTGTTTTAGAGCTACTTATGACCATCCCTCTCTTCTCCAGCTCTTCCTTCCAGACTTGCACCCAGCAAAATACTAGGCAGGATAATTATACAGAGAATTTCAAAATCAGTAGACCACAAACTGAGGAAAGAACAAGCAGGATTTAGAAAGAACAGAAGATGTGTAGATCATATATTTACCCTCAGGAACATTATAGAGCAGTGCTCAGAATGGCAAAGACAGCTTTACATTAATTTCGTTGATTTTGAAAAGGCTTTTGACAGTATACATAGGGACAGTTTATGGAAAATACTGAGGGCTTATGGAATTCTAAGCTTCATAGTGTCAATCATAAAAAGCCGCTATGCCAACTTTACGTGTAGTGTTGGGCAGAGCAACCTAACCTTTGAGGTGAAGACAGGAGTACGACAGGGATGCCCCTTATCAACCACTCTATTTTTAACAGTCATAGATTGGGTGATGCGCCAGACAACAGAGGGCAGTCCAAGAGGAATAAGATGGACTACATTTTCTACATTGGAAGATCTGGAATATGCAGATGACATTGCACTACTAGCACATTCACATCAACACATTCAGGAAAAAACGGATAGTCTTAATAAGTTTAGCCAGCAGGTGGGCTTGAACATCAATTTAAAGAAGTCAGAGGTCATGACGCTCAATGTGAGCAACCCTGAGCCTATATCAGTAAGGAATTAGCAACTGGTACAGACAGACCCCTTCACATACCTAGGATGCATAGTAACACCAGACGGCGGGGCAGACAAAGATATCAACAACAGAATGAATAAGGCAAGAACAGCCTTTTTTTTTTTTTTTAGCCTAAACAACATCTGGAAGTCCTCTCAATACAGCACAAGCACAAAATTAAGATTATATCAGAGCTGTGTGCTTTTTGTGCTTCTCGATGGTGCGGAATGCTGGAGAGTTACAGAGAAGGAAATGTCGAAATTGTCCTCTTTTCACACAACATGCCTAAGAAAAATTCACCGAATCTTTTGGCCGAATACCATCACGAACCAAGATCTGCTTACTCGGAGCAAGCAAGAAGACATGCACACCATCATAGCTGGCAGACGCTGGAGCTGGGTTGGCCATGTCCTCAGAAGAGACCCTGATGCCATCACAAGAACAGCTATGCTTTGGACCCCTGAAGGAAAACGAAAGAGAGGCCGACCAAAAACAACCTGGCGGAGGACTGTGGAGGCTGAGATGCAAAGAATGAACCAGAGTTGGGGCACTGTACGAAGGATGGCCACTGACCGAGCAAAGTGGAATCAATTTGTTTTTGCCCTACAAGACGCCACTAGGCGTGATGGCCACTGACTGCTTTGACGGTCGGCGGCTAAGGATCAAAGAAGAAGAATAAGTGAAAGGAGATGAGGTCTGTTGCGGTCAGTTTGCTGAATCTATAGTATGTAAAATGTACCTGGTTAATTTTGGAGACTTTAATTTAATAGTTTCTTGATCAAAGTGGAGGTACTCATGTTTTACTGGGATTGTAGTTAACAGTGGTGGTTGTCCCACTTGTCTGTTAACCCAGCGTCTAATTTTAGAACCGATGTCAGCTTTCTCTCTAGCAACAGCTTTGTATATTCTCTCGTTGGTTTTAACTTTCCTGTTATAATCCAACCTTATGTCGTGTAACTGAGAAGTTAGAGTCTTCTCTTTAGCAATACTATCTCTAAGATCCATTCTCAACTTTGTCATCTGAGACGTATTTTCTAAAGCTTTAGCTCTCTCTTGAATCAGTTCAAGTTTGAGTGCTTCCATAGCACTATGATGAGAAAGTTGATGAACTTATGACCTTTATATCTATGGTATCCAGTGTGAGCCTTCTACGTCAAGAGTTAGCTAGTTACAGTTATGGTGGCCAAGTTTTAGCCATCAACATTATGGTGGCCAGTTTGGGGAACAATCTTTAACCATCTTGGTCGAACACACAGAGGACTTTCCCCAAAACTATCTTGACCCTTTCAAAACTACAGCTCGACTCCTCTAACACAGGATGTCTTAAATCGCGCCAGAATCTTCGCGCATCGCGCATGCGTCGTGACTCTAGACCCTTGAGCTTAGCTCAGATGGGCGAACATGTCAGGAAAAGCTGACATCGGTTCTAAAATTAGACGCTGGGTTAACAGACAAGTGGGACAACCACCACTGTTAACTACAATCCCAGTAAAACATGAGTACCTCCCCTTTGATCAAGAAACTATTAAATTAAAGTCTCCAAAATTAACCAGGTACATTTTACATACTATAGATTCAGCAAACTGACCGCAACAAGGTCCTGTATATGGTGTTGTCCGTATGTCTTGGAAAGTATGCTGTCATTTTGATGTGCTGTCTATCAACTTGGATTCAGAACAGCAGGTGCACGCTGCCATGGTCATCGAGAGATTCAAAATTTGAAATGAGATTAGTTGCATGTGTCTCGGCAAGAATGCTGACCTCTTGATGTGCTGTCCATATCATTAGGTACAGAACAGCAGGTGGATGCTGACATGGTCTTCAAGAGGAATTAGCTTCAGGGCGGCATCAGATTCTGCGCTGGGCCTCTCCTGCACAGCAAAGTTTGATTTGTATTGAGCAGTTTGTTTAATGTTTTTTAATATGATTGTATTGTGTAAAGAAAGAGTAAATCTGCTGTACAATTTTTATATGTATATTTAAAAAAAATAAAAAACATAAATCTTGTGTGCAATTATATTTTGTCAGTGACTGTTGTTCAGCGAACCAGAGCTGACCAAGACCCTACTCCACCTCCACGTGGTGGTCCTGGAAATAGGCTGCATCACTGCAGTCTGGCTGAGAGAGTAGGGATCGAAGAGGGAAGGCAAACCCGGTCCCAAAAACTGCCGTGCTGAAGTCTAATGTGTCGGCCGAACGGCGCAGATATCGCAGCTCCGGTGTAAACAGACACAACGCAACCAACGTCCTTTTCAGGGCGAACGAGGAAGAAAAGAAGAAGAAGATGATTGTCGTGAAATATTCTAATCCACATATATAAATTAAAAGGTAAATATAAAGCCTAACAAATAAATCTAATAAAGAAAAGAGCAATGGTAAAATAACAGTGCTGTCACAAGGAATGTACTCGAAATCCCCTTTGTTTTATGCTTCGTCTGCAAATTGTAACGCTTTCACGTTGATAGTAAAAGCCTACTATATTATTACCCGCTTTCTTCAATGAAACGTGTGCTGTATTTCTTGGAAAAACATTTGAGATACGCAAGCTGAACAATGACCTAATTTTAATATTTCATTCATTCCATTTTATACACAGCGTAACTAAAAGACAGATAAAGCAGGATAGAGAGAAGGGAGAGGCATAAAGCCGAACACGTGCAACACTAAACACGCGTCGCGCGATACACAATTACTACTATCACGCGTGTAAGGCCACATGCACTAACTTTTTCGGACGGACAGTGATAAATTCACTACCCTTCCCAGAGTTAGGTTTTTAAATCCTGAAAAACTCTTGTTAGAAAGATGACAATAGATGGGTTTACGTTTGAAAACATTACAGTACCCAGACAGCACATCTTCGAAACAGGAGGTAGAAGGAATTGCATATTTTGAACGCAGCATTTTAGCTCTATTAAATATATATATTTGGGTTCCTTAGGGTTTGCTGACAAAGAATATGTACAACGTTATGCAAATAGTCTAGGAATTAACAAGTTATAGCCAAAATAAAATGATGGTGCTGTCAGACAACACCCAAAATCAGAAGCGCTCAGTGGTAGATTTTTTTACACCACCATTGTACGGGAAATGGGCCACAAGTTACATTTGAACTGATTGGCTGGAATGATATGTAAGGCTAAACACGATTAGTCAGGCTATAAATGCTATCCTTGGTTGTTAGGGGAGACGTAGGAAGTTAAAATTTTTTCAAACACTTGTCGAAACGTGGCTCCATTGGCCAGACTCGCTGATATACACAATTCAGAGCGTTAGTTCGAGACCACTAGTTCAAATAAGCTTGATAAAGCAACAGTGCGTTGAAGCCAGCTCATATTTTTGCTAAATAAAAGCCTGGAACATAAGCAGATGGGAATTTGTGCCAGTAATTGTGCCAGAATTCATTGCTAGTCAACGTATGTGTGTTTATTCTATGAATTGTGGTAAGCTTGAAACATTCAGTATCTTTTAATGAAAATTGAATGTGAATTGTTAATTTATGCCTGTATATATGTGTAGTTCAGTAGCAAACATGATGTAAAGCCTATAATGCTCCAGCCTGAACAGAAGGTGTCGGAGGAAAGTAAAACGGCATGGAATGGCCAAACAGTACACTGACACCTAGATGATTGACTAGAAAGAAATAATGCTGGAAGTGCAGAGGCGTAGTAACCATTAAGGAGGTTAATACTGGTATAAAGTATTTCAGATGAAGCTGACAGTTGGCCTAACGCTCTGAACTCAATGTTTGTGATGTATTGTGCTCAGTGTAAAAAGAGAGTATAAATTAGTTATGACGTAGAAGGTACATCCTTCTTGTTTTCAGGGACCGTGGTCTTGATGGTATTGAGCAGCACCTGGTCAGAGCTTTGCTGAATCCAGAGTCGGACAGCATACTCCTTGGTCCATTTAGCTATCAGTGAGGTGTCTCCAGAGCACAGGGGAGAAATCGAGCAGAGGAGTCTTTTCCTGCCGCCATCACGCAAGATAAGCTGATCTGGCCAGCTGAGCTCAAAATTATGTACCCCATCTTAAAATAACATTGTAACATAAACTTAAGAGGGGAAGTAAATTGTTTTAATATCAGGAACTGAGAACATCTCCAATACTAGTTCCAATAAAGACAAACTATTGAAGTCATGATGACAAATACCAACAGAGCTTGAACAAAACACAACCAGTATTACCTCATATTACTACTACACAACTGACACACATAGGATACTTTTAATAATATATGTCACTACAATATTCATATTGATAAATTCTGTACATATAACTTGTAAGTAAAATTGATTGTGATTCCTGGTTCCCTTTGTATTTGAATCAGGACACATATTCATTCATGACAGCAATGAATACATATTGTTATTTGAAAAGTTATCAGTGACTCCTTTAAGATATCCTTGTAGAGTGTTTTATGTATGTGAGTGTCACAGTGTTGTCAAGTGTGGTGGAATAAATTAAATTGTTTATCTGTCTGTTGTTGTTATGACTTACACTTCATCATACACATACCCTAGACATACAACGTAGTCATCACACTATTCCAGAATAATTCTGACTGAGATATATATATGTGGCAGCAAGTAAGGTTATCTATAATACACTACTCTTATTAGATATAGATACCTTCACAGCTGATCTCAGTCAGTACACTAAGTCCCCTATAAATATTTATAACATCCCACTTCACCACATATATTGGGGGCTCGCTCTTGGGATTTTGAATCTTTCCCTATTAAAAATATTGGGGGTAATTCACTTCAGGGAATATAAGAATTAAAAGGTATCCTTGGGTGGAATTAAATAAGGTTGAGCTCACGGTGCCTGTGTTGTCCATTAGATATATATTTAGAGACTGAATTGTTGGTTAGACATTGTATAAATTTACCTGATAGACAATGGCGGACCTGGCCAAATTTCGATCTGCTGCGGTTCAGACTGCAAAAGAGTTAGGATTAGATGGGCAAGTTATGGTTGCCTATGTCACTACGGAATGTGACAAATTTATTGAATGCGAAGAAAGAAGATTAGAAAAAGAAGCCGAAAGAAGGTTAGAGGCTGAAAGGGAAATTAAGAAGTTACAATTTGAGGCTGAGGCTGAGACTGAGAGGTTGCAGATTGAGGCTGAGGCTAAGAAATTGGAGGCAGAAAGAGAAGACAAAAGATTGGCTGCAGAAAGGGAAGAGAAGAAATTAGCTGCAGAAAGGGAAGAGAAGAAATTAGCTGCAGAAAGGGAAGCAGAAGAAAGAAGATTGACTGCAGAGAGGGAAGCAGAAAAGGAGGAGAAGAGATTACAAAGGGAACATGAGTTACGACTAAGGGAGTTTGAGTTTCAGGGCCATGCTCCTGAAAATGGTGCCAGTCCCTTTGCCTCTGATGCCACTGCTAGCCAAGGAGCCTCAACCTCAGCTATGAATTTTCATTTAGATCATTTTGTTGAGAAAGACGATGATATAGAGAGCTACCTAAATAGGTATGAACTATTAGCTACCACTTATGGGTTAGAGAGAGAAAGGTGGAGCTTAAAGTTATCTCAGGGACTTCGTGGGGCAGCTTATGAAGTTTTTGCAAAAATGAGCAGAGGTGATCAGGAAAATTATGACATGCTAAAGCAGGCTCTTTTGTTAAGATATGAAAAGAATGCAGAATTCTATAGGAAAAAATTTAGGAATGCTAAACTACTGTCAGGTGAAACCTATCACCAGTTCTCTGCACGAATAGAGACATACTTGGAGAAATGGACTTCTCTGGGGAAAACCCAAGATCTTAAGGAAATGGTCCTTATAGAGCAATTAAGAGAGTCCATGGCTCCAGACCTGAGAAAGTTTCTCATGGAACAAGGTGCAGAGAGGCTGGGTGAGCTGCTAAATGTTGCTGAAAGGTATCAAGCAGCTCAAGCAGAGGTAACAGGTAATAAAAAGAAACAAGTGGATAACTTTAGGGCACCACAGAACTTTAATCAATTTGATCCTAGGGATCAAAACAAAGGTAAGCACCAGTTTGATAGGCCACGGTATGAAAATAAAAATAAATTCCCACAATTCGATGAAAGGAAATATGATGAAAGAAAATCTTTCAACCAAGGAAAAAGGTGGTGTAAGAATTGTCAGATGGACAATCATGACACTGACCGTTGCAGAAGGAAACCTGTGTATATGGCAACCCTTCAGGTCAGGTCGACCTCAAGACAGGAGGAGGATATTATGTTAGATACCACTCCAGATGAGATGAGGAAGGCACAGGCTGGGGATAAAACACTCAAGCCTTGTTTCAGAAAATTGTCAACTTGTCATACAACTTCAGGCAAGGGAGATTTTTACATGAAAAACAAGTTGATGTATAGGAAGACTGGAGCTAGATCCAAAGGTCAGGGACAACTGGTACTTCCTAAAAGATATAGGGCAGACTTGATAAGGAGCCTACATGTGAAACCAGATGGGGACCATGAGAAAATAGGTACCATCATTCAAAAGGTGGCTCACAATTATTATTGGCCCAAAGCAAGATGGGACATTGAGAATTTTGTAGAAAGGTGTAGCATAGCACATGAGGGAACACCCACAAGTGGGAACATGGATCAGGACCTGGACACGCCACGGGGCAAAATTAGGCCTGATAATAAAAAGAAAAATAGATTTGATAAAGTGGACCAAATGGAATGGGAAGCCCCTTTTCACGGACAAGCTTCACTTAACTGTTTTACAATGGCCACTATGCGGAGAGTGCAAACAGATGTCTTACCCCAGGATAAGCCGACAATCCCTCAATCGGACTTAAACAAACTGGAGGAAGAAGATGTAGAGAGGAAATCTCTCATCAAGAATTTTAAGTGGGGAGACAGCCCCAAGAAAAGAATTGGTAGCGGTCGTTTTGTGCATGATAATTCTGGGAGGAAAAATCATCACTATAAAGCTTCGAGTGGAAGAGACCATACCGGTGCATGGACAAATAGGTCCACAAAATTAAAGGTCCATATGTAGCTTTGTTAAGAACGTGGACTGATGAAAAGGCAGAGGAAAACATTACATCTTCATACCAATATGTGAATGAGCTGACCACTCGTTTAAAAACTGGCTGGAAACTTGCCAATGAACATTTGAAACAAGCCAGGAAGAAACATGCTGCCTATTATAACAGGAAGGCGAAAGACAGAAATTTGGCTGTGGGAGAGAAAGTACTGCTTCTTTTGCCCGGGAGTCAGAATAAGTTACAAATTGGATGGCAGGGTCCATATACAGTTTTAGAGAAGGTGTCTAGAACAAATTATAAGATAGATAAGAAGGGGAAAGAAAAAAATCTATCATGTGAATCTCCTGAAGAAATATTTGGAAAGAGAACATCAGGAAGAGACACACTTGTTGACTTTGTCCATCGCCATGGAGATGAAAAAGGAACCACTTTCATCATTTGAATATCCATTACACCCCTGTGAGACAGCAGCACAGGTGAAAATCAGTACACATTTAACGAAAACTCAGAAAGAGAGAGTGCAACAGGTTCTAAATAATCATGCAGAGGTGTTAACAGACCGACCAGGGCATACAAACCTATTGGAATATGATATGAAACTGATAGACCACACACCTGTCTGTATGAAACCATATTCGATTCCGTTTGCTAAGGAGAAAGCTTTGAAGGAAGAGATAGACTATCTATTGAAGGAGGGAATTATTTCACACAGTGAATCCTCATATAGTTCCGGTGTTGTACTCTTAAGGAAGCCCTCTGGAGAACATAGACTCTGTATAGATTACAGGAGACTGAATGCTATTACAGAAGGACAGGTGGATCCATTGCCGGATACAAATCAGCTGTTTGCCAGACTAAATAAAGCTAAATATTTCTCAAAAGTGGATCTGAGTAAAGGATACTATCAGATTCCAGTAAAGCCTGAGGTTAGACCATACCTAGCTTTTAGTACCTCAGAAGGACACTATGAATGTAATAGATTGCCAATTGGATTAAAGAATGCGCCTAGTGTCTTCTCTAGAATGATGAGAAAATTGTTGGATGTAAACATTTCGGAGGAACGTAATGAATCCCTGAGTTGCCTCTTTGATTGAGGATATTCCGAATGTTTCATACAGGATAATAAGAAGATTATGGGATCCACTACGAAAACTCTGCTATCACCAGGTATATGTTATCTCCTCATAACGTACATTTTGAGGGAAATATAATGTTCTCTGGACATGTCATTGCGCGGACTCAGAGAAGAGAAATGGTGAATACGGGTTGCGAAGCAGCATTAAGACAAGCACTCACACTTGCGGCTGTTCAGTAACATAACCGAAATATATTATTGGTTGTAGAAGTCTGAGGCAGATTTCATGAGTAGTGCCTACTCTGAATGGACCCAACTACATAAAACCATGATAGCACCACAGCAGAGGAAAGTCAAGTTGACTTACATTTATCTATGTGTATATAGAATAAAGGACTGACATGGGATGTCTGTTTTAAGAGGGGAGGTGTCGTGAAATATTCTAATCCACATATATAAATTAAAAGGTAAATATAAAGCCTAACAAATAAATCTAATAAAGAAAAGAGCAATGGTAAAATAACAGCGCTGTCACAAGGAATGTACTCGAAATCCCCTTTGTTTTATGCTTCGTCTGCAAATTGTAACGCTTTCACGTTGATAGTAAAAGCCTACTATATTATTACCCGCTTTCTTCAATGAAACGTGTGCTGTATTTCTTGGAAAAACATTTGAGATACGCAAGCTGAACAATGACCTAATTTTAATATTTCATTCATTCCATTTTATACACAGCGTAACTAAAAGACAGATAAAGCAGGATAGAGAGAAGGGAGAGGCATAAAGCCGAACACGTGCAACACTAAACACGCGTCGCGCGATACACAATTACTACTATCACGCGTGTAAGGCCACATGCACTAACTTTTTCGGACGGACAGTGATAAATTCACTACCCTTCCCAGAGTTAGGTTTTTAAATCCTGAAAAACTCTTATTAGAAAGATGACAATAGATGGGTTTACGTTTGAAAACATTACAGTACCCAGACAGCACATCTTCGAAACAGGAGGTAGAAGGAATTGCATATTTTGAACGCAGCTTTTTAGCTCTATTAAATATATATATTTGGGTTCCTTAGGGTTTGCTGACAAAGAATATGTACAACGTTATGCAAATAGTCTAGGAATTAACAAGTTATAGCCAAAATAAAATGATGGTGCTGTCAGACAACACCCAAAATCAGAAGCGCTCAGTGGTAGATTTTTTTACACCACCATTGTACGGGAAATGGGCCACAAGTTACATTTGAACTGATTGGCTGGAATGATATGTAAGGCTAAACACGATTAGTCAGGCTATAAATGCTATCCTTGGTTGTTAGGGGAGACGTAGGAAGTTAAAATTTTTTCAAACACTTGTCGAAACGTGGCTCCATTGGCCAGACTCGCTGATATACACAATTCAGAGCGTTAGTTCGAGACCACTAGTTCAAATAAGCTTGATAAAGCAACAGTGCGTTGAAGCCAGCTCATATTTTTGCTAAATAAAAGCCTGGAACATAAGCAGATGGGAATTTGTGCCAGTAATTGTGCCAGAATTCATTGCTAGTCAACGTATGTGTGTTTATTCTATGAATTGTGGTAAGCTTGAAACATTCAGTATCTTTTAATGAAAATTGAATGTGAATTGTTAATTTATGCCTGTATATATGTGTAGTTCAGTAGCAAACATGATGTAAAGCCTATAATGCTCCAGCCTGAACAGAAGGTGTCGGAGGAAAGTAAAACGGCATGGAATGGCCAAACAGTACACTGACACCTAGATGATTGACTAGAAAGAAATAATGCTGGAAGTGCAGAGGCGTAGTAACCATTAAGGAGGTTAATACTGGTATAAAGTATTTCAGATGAAGCTGACAGTTGGCCTAACGCTCTGAACTCAATGTTTGTGATGTATTGTGCTCAGTGTAAAAAGAGAGTATAAATTAGTTATGACGTAGAAGGTACATCCTTCTTGTTTTCAGGGACCGTGGTCTTGATGGTATTGAGCAGCACCTGGTCAGAGCTTTGCTGAATCCAGAGTCGGACAGCATACTCCTTGGTCCATTTAGCTATCAGTGAGGTGTCTCCAGAGCACAGGGGAGAAATCGAGCAGAGGAGTCTTTTCCTGCCGCCATCACGCAAGATAAGCTGATCTGGCCAGCTGAGCTCAAAATTATGTACCCCATCTTAAAATAACATTGTAACATAAACTTAAGAGGGGAAGTAAATTGTTTTTAATATCAGGAACTGAGAACATCTCCAATACTAGTTCCAATAAAGACAAACTATTGAAGTCATGATGACAAATACCAACAGAGCTTGAACAAAACACAACCAGTATTACCTCATATTACTACTACACAACTGACACACATAGGATACTTTTAATAATATATGTCACTACAATATTCATATTGATAAATTCTGTACATATAACTTGTAAGTAAAATTGATTGTGATTCCTGGTTCCCTTTGTATTTGAATCAGGACACATATTCATTCATGACAGCAATGAATACATATTGTTATTTGAAAAGTTATCAGTGACTCCTTTAAGATATCCTTGTAGAGTGTTTTATGTATGTGAGTGTCACAGTGTTGTCAAGTGTGGTGGAATAAATTAAATTGTTTATCTGTCTGTTGTTGTTATGACTTACACTTCATCATACACATACCCTAGACATACAACGTAGTCATCACACTATTCCAGAATAATTCTGACTGAGATATATATATATGTGGCAGCAAGTAAGGTTATCTATAATACACTACTCTTATTAGATATAGATACCTTCACAGCTGATCTCAGTCAGTACACTAAGTCCCCTATAAATATTTATAACATCCCACTTCACCACAATGATATTGGTGCAACTACAACAGTAGTTGTCGCTGGGGATGGTCTATGGAATATTATGAAGAAGGTCTCCAGAAACTGGATCGTTAAGAAAGAAAGAGACCTGTGATAGGGTGGGCGAGAAGATTGATAATGATGATGTGATATTTGATCACTCTCTCGCACACTCGCAACCGACTCGATCAACAATAAAACTCTGATTCTTAAGGCAGGGGCTGTATTTATTTCTACAACCCTGTCAGTGACATTTAAACACACGAAGCAAACATTAAACAAATAAACCAACAAACCAAACACCAAACAAACACCCAGCTAGTGCTCAGTTGCTAATCCTGAAACGCAAACAAAGCACGGGCTAGTTAAAATCATAGTTAAATAACGATACTCTCACCTGCCAAACAGTCCTTCCACGCCACCTGACACCCTCAACTATCACACACGTACACACTCATGCGTGTCGTCCAATGCGACTAGTAAGGTGTTGTGCATGAGGCTGGCAATATCACCGTGTAATATAGGTTGCTACCGAAACCACTACCGCAAGAGCACACACTCAGCTATCACACACACACACACACACACACACACTCATGCATGTCCTCCAATGAGACTAGTATGGTGTTGTGCATGAGGCTGACAATCTCACCATGTAACACAGATTGCTACCGAAGCCACTACTGCACGAGCATATGAATGCTTCAAGCGGAGGCAAACCACACTGGTGGCCCCATGCTCCCTCAGGAGCGGAGAAGAGAGATATATATCTCCAAGTGAGCCCACGTGTTCTCATAAACCATTCTACACATAACCATAATTAAACAATAATAACATGGACATAAAATAATATTCTTCAACTACATATAGAGGAGCCGCGGTAGCATAGTGGTTAGTGCACTGGCTTCCTAGCGCAGTGGTCTATGGTTCGATCCCCAGATGAGGCGGAAAATTTTTAGGCCACAAACGGCTCCTGGGTCGACCCAGCCCCAAATGGGTACCAGAGCTACTCTGGGAAGGTTAAGGCGGCCGGCGTGATGCCGACCACATCACCCCTCGTGTGCCGACGGTCAAGATAATATGGGCCTAACACCATATTCCTAATATGCCTCATAACCCATTAAAGATATACAGTAGAATAATCAATAATCGTGAAATACACTTAATTACTCTTACATTAAAGAATAAACTAAAATTACTCTTGACTTTAACAAAACTGAAGCTAAATACATCACATACAGGCGATTTAACACGACAACTATTTCTTCCATTACTGGGGGAAATTACATTTAACCTACTTTCCCCCACGTGTCAATTCACACGATATAAAACTGCGTAACATTATAGGCTTGATAACTAAGAGTGTTACTGCAGACTCCTCGCGCCGCTTTTATACAGTCATCACCACGTGGCTGCCATCTTGATAACAGTTAATATTATTTAAATTCAAGTAATAAATCGCTTCTCTGCCTGGTTTCATGTGTGAGATAGTTTCATACTATATTTGCCTTTCTGATGAATGAAATAATTGCTACTAAAACTCTCACATCTGTGATTTGGACTTACACTATTAAAATCAATCCACGCATATTATTTTCACTCATTTATATTTCAAGACTAAATTACACTGACTAACAAAAAAAAACTTTTTTTTTCTTTCTCTAACATTTCTATGTTTTTCTGGTCAATTTTAATGCGCTGTTTTTAAATCTGCAAACCGTTTTTCTCTATCAGGTCGGGATCTCTAGAAATACGCAATTGAAGTTTTTTTAACAACGCATACAGTATTACAACATCATTCGTACAAGAAGTATAACAGTTATGTAGGCTTGAATTTCTTTGCAGTCGACTTTCGTCGGTGAATGGCATGTGGTACATCGCGATGAAGCATCCAACAATAATCGGCAAGCATGGTCACACTCCACCGTCCTTGATAACGTGACTCCATTACGGCGATATCTTGATGGAATCGTTCTCCATGTTCATCGCTGACTTCGCCAAGGTTGTCAGGGAAAAAGTCAAGATGCGAATCGAGCAAATGGATTTTGAGGGACATGTTACAGCCCATAATTCTGTATGCATCTATACACTGCTTAACAATATGCAACATAGTCGACAGATTTGTGATTTCCCAGAAAGTTATCGACGATCGATTTGAATGCCATCCATTCGCGAAGTTCACTACCATGTAACAAGTTCTCGAATTGTTTGTCTGCAATAACTTTCCTAATCTGAGGTCCTACAAAGATACCTTCCTTTATCTTTGCATCGCTAACTTGCGGAAACTTTTCTCGAAGATAAGTGAAAGCTTTGCTCGTTTTATCTAACGCTTTTACAAAATTCTTCATGAGCCCCAACTTTATATGTA
This sequence comes from Oreohelix idahoensis, assembly GCA_024509875.1. Taxonomy (NCBI): domain Eukaryota; kingdom Metazoa; phylum Mollusca; class Gastropoda; order Stylommatophora; family Oreohelicidae; genus Oreohelix; species Oreohelix idahoensis. Next base: position 64,861 of record JAMPIV010006085.1, read on the forward strand.
ACAGTGGTAAAATGAAGCTGGCTTTGTTAACTAAAGGCTCGTGTATTACATTTTTATGCCTGAGCTGCATACGATCCCGGATAGGCCACACCTTTCTTGCATAATGTTCCTGTCTGTTGCGGCTGTCCCATTCACATCGGAAGCAACAAAATTTAGTATACCCAGTCTGCATGCCCGTGAGAATTGCAATGACCTTTAGGTCTCCACAAATCCGCCATTGGTAGTCATTGTACTTTATTTTTTCCAAACGTATAGCCATATTGTCATACGTTTCTTTCATATGAACAGAGTAGGCGACTGGAATTGATGAAAATAAATTTCTGTTATGCAATAACACGGCTTTTAGACTAGTCTTGGAAGAATCGATGAAAAATCGCCATTCGTTGACTATGTGCTCATGACCGTTTACATCTTTGCAATAGCAAATGTCATCATCCATCTCAAAGTATTGAACAAGTTCTCTGTGTCTATGACGAAATTTAGATATCGGAGTATTGGGCGCTAAAAGATTCCATTCTTTGAGTCACGAACCGAGTAATTCCGCTTGTCCTTTGGTAAGAGCGAGATCACGTATTAGATCTGAAAGTTCTGAATGGTTAATTAAGTAAACACCATCATTCACCGGTATGTAATCTGAGTCAGAATTAGTTTCTAAAGCAGGTAAACTATCACTTTCTGATGGTTCATTCACGTCCAACGGATATTGTTCTGGTGGTACTTGGATCGGACACGTGATTGGATCATGAGGCACTGGTTTCGAAACCAATTCAATATTTGAATAAACCACAGACTTTCTAGTTTTAAAAGTGAAACCATGGATATTTGTCAAGCAGAAGTAACAATCAGTAGTGTGATTTGTATGTTCACGCCATATTACTGGCACTCCAAAAGGCATCGACTTATGCTTCGGCGATTTTCGTAACCAACCTGCCAATGTATCGAACAAACTGCATTTGGCTTTCAAGATTTATTTGCATCATCAACTTTCAAATCGAAATAAAGTTCGTATGCTTTCTTTAGTAATGGTGTAAAGTTTTTCTGGTCAACACGATCGGTAAAATATCCGCACACGTAACAGAACAGATCAGCCGAATTTCTACAACTTCTAGAAGCCATATTTTGCTCAGAATTATTTCAAAATACAGTAACTATTAGAAAAATCGCGTAACATATGTCATGCATCTTTTAGCAGTATAAAAAGTAGAATTATGTTGCTTTTTATTAATTTTTAATAAGTTATAGAGTAAAAATGAAATGGAGCAAATAACGGTTTCCCAAAAATATATTTATTCACAAATATCTTAAGAACTTGACGTGATAGAGATAAACGGATTTCAGATTTGAAATCAGCGCAAGAAACTGACCTAAGAACACTTATTCTTATATAAGAAAGAAAAATGTTGTTTGTCAGTGTTATCAGGTCCTGGAAACACATCAATCTATTTATCTCATTAACCATTAAAACAGACACGCTCAATATAATTTCAGAATTATAGAAAACTAACGCTAATTTAAATTAACTCACGTGTCATGTCTCTGTTCCTCTTCTACCGACACAGGGCTAGCCTAACTTCGTTTCTCTCTCGTCTCGTCTGAATCTTCAAATTGGCCTGTTTGCCGCTCGCTATCTCTTTATATAAGCCCTCGAGCGAATCACTCAACTTACTGCGCGGATTAAATTTGGCCACGCAAATAAGACTCGCCTTTATTGCTCTATTAGGCATGAAAACACAAATTTGGCCCACAACTATCAAATATAACACACGACTATCAAATATAACACAATTATAGTTTAGGCTTTATTGTGGCCTAAACTAATATATCTTCTATCACTTTTCACATCCCAGCGTGCTGCGCGCACATCGAAAATATATGGGCGATAAATATGCCTTGAACATGAAGGGGGAAGCCGGGGTGTCTTTACGGCCCCATCACATAACTCCCTCCTGAGTTTGTTGTCGTCCCGACAACATCACTACTTCTGGCGCTTCAGTCGAAATCTCTCAGATCGTTGGTGCTCCGCATGACTCTTTCTGAGCGGCGATGCTGTGGGCTGAGCTTCTGTAATAGGTACAACCCGGCTGGGGACACTCTTGGTCGTCATGTCCCTCGTTGTCCGTTGTTGGGCTAATTAACTGTGCCTATTCAAAGTGATCTCTTAGCACAAAAGATTCACTGCATTTGACATTTAAGGTGTTAAGATATTTGAGCGCATTGCGCCTTACTACGATAATTATTTCTTAATTAATTGATCATATTATTATATGATACAAGTTGACACAGCAGTCATTAAATACAAGACACATATATTGACATAATGTCGCAGTCCTACACTTTGTATGTGCTTATTGTCTGCCTCATATATTTCTCTACTGATTAATATTGATTAATTCATGCACTTAGTATTATTGGTTATGTGATTAACATTCTTTGACTAAGGTGACATGTACAGTAGGAGTTTATGACTTACTGGAAGGTGAATGAATGTTGGTATATATGCATTGTTTATGTTACATGTTGACTGACTACTGCTTATGACCTCATTATTATGTTAAAGTGTTTGGAGCTGTTTTGGTAGACATTGGGTTTGCAGTATACACTGTTTCTCCACACCTTGCGTGTTAAATTGCCTCCATTCGGCACAAACATGGGTCTATGCATGGTCATAGCAGCAGTGACATATAATGTTACCTTTTTCTCAACTCAGTAGTAATTTCTCTCATACCCAATAATGTCTACTCCGTTCGACATTATTGACCGGGGGGGGGGAGGAGAGTAGTTGTTATGACTCTTTTCATAACACCATTTTCGGTCGCCCTCAAACTTTGTTTGTTGGGCTGATTTCCTATTTATTAATCTTTGTTACGACAACACAGGAAGGACGTCACGATTGTATGGGTATTTTCCGAGCGGACGTGGTTTTGTGGGCTATGACGGTTCTGAGCATCTCGTCACCGTGTCTCCATTGTGAGAATGCTGTGTATTCTGTGCTCCTGGGTATGTACTTGAAGTACTGGTTTTATAAGTGTATGTCAGCTAGGTAGTCTACGAGATAGAACCTAGTCTGATTGTATGTTATATGGACACGTCAGAGCTGAAGGAATGTGGAAGGAAAGTATATGTTAATATTAAATATTTCAGCATGATGACGGACATTGTATACTAGTCTACAAGACGTTAGACCTACTTATAGACAGGCTGATGAGAGCTTATGTCTTGTACATTGATGCATTTAAAAAGGAGCCAGTCATTGTAATTAAATTCTACATATGTGAAACGTTCACCAGGCGTTATTCAGTTTTATACTGTTTCAACTGTCAAGTACGTTTCTTAGAACTCTGCTGAATGGACTGTAGTTCAATAACCCTAGACACCATGGACATCAGAGTCCAGTATCTACTTCTACTCTGAAACGGACCCGCTACAGGTGTCTTTACGGCCCCATCACATAACTCCCTCCTGAGTTTGTTGTCGTCCCGACAACATCACTACTTTTGGCGCTTCAGTCGAAATCTCTCAGATCGTTGGTGCTCCGCATGACTCTTTCTGAGCGGCGATGCTTTGGGCTGAGCTTCTGTAATAGGTACAACCCGGCTGGGGACACTCTTGGTCGTCATGTCCCTCGTTGTCCATTGTTGGGCTGGCAGTTGCTGTGGTCTAGAAGATTCAACTACTTGCGCCGCGTCGCTGCTTGCTTGTGACATCTGCTTGTCAGTGCATGTAGCTGTCGACTTTGTAGGGGGATTGCTCCTGACTTGTTTTACACTCGTTTGGTGTGGATGGTGGCTTACGTTCCCCACAATCTGGTTTAGATGAGTTTCCTCTTCTGAACCTTGACGTGCGCCCCGTCCTATTTGCTTAGGACGGGTTTCCTCCCCTAGACGACGACCAATTTTCTCGGTTCCTTTATGGTGACAGTTGTCACGGCCATCTCTTGGTTTACATACTGTAGGCAACCTGGTTGTGGCAGTACGTCTAGGGAAAGAGCTCCTTGAGGGACAGGCGGATATCAAGTATTCTGTAGACTTGCATCTAAAACATCGTTTTGGAAGAGGGCCTTGAGGGCATTTGGCTGCCATGTGGCCTGAGAACTCTCCACAATTGTAGCACCTCAACTTTGTAGGCTTTCTCTGTGCCATGGGACGCCTCCTACTACCTTTACACTCTTGACCGCCAATGCCGCATACATAAATTGCTTCCATGCCCTGGACCGATGGTTTGCTGTCAAACTCTACTCGTTCATTCCTCGCCAGACTCCGGAATCCCTTTCTGAAGATCTTGGTCTGATGTACGAATACATCAATACCTCCATCATCTGGCGTGATGAACCCCCATCCCCTGTGGACACTATACCACTTGCACATCCCCTTTCGCCTTGTCGGTGCAACTGCGTTTGTTGGTGCTGATGGTTCACAGCTTTCGTTGACAACAGCCTGACTCTCACATACAAGAACACGCACCTCCTCGTCGTGCTTTGGCTGTTTTCGCGGTTGGCCTGGTTCTTTCTCTCTTTGCACCTCCTCTTGTACTGGCCAACTGGTCTCTGACATCTGTGCTATCTGGGACTTTAGGAGGGATAATTCTGCTCTGAGTGCCTCCTCTTCATTGTGAGCTTCTACACTGGCTACCTGCACCAGTGTATCAGGCCTTTTACCTTCCCATAAAACAGCATATTCCCAAGGTCCCTGACTCACGGCCTGGAAATTCCTGGTCATCTCAGTGACTGGTGGTTGCTCGCTGTAGGCTTCTTCTACTATCTTGAGTAACTGCTCAGGGCTGGCCTTGGCTCCGCCACGTATCCGTAATTCCCTAGAGACCACTGGTGTAACGTTGTTCCAGATCACGTCTACCTTGACTTCTGCGCAAAAGGGCGCCATCTTCCACACGGCCTCTACATCTTCCACAAACTCTTGCCAGGTGGGATTTGCCTTTCCATCAAATAGCCTTACCTTTGGCACCTCCACGTATACTACCTTCACAGGCGCATTGATCGAAGCCATCTTGCTGCAAGACCGCACTGCTGGGTGTTTACACTATTATATTTGCTCGTTTGCTGTTTGCTCGGTGTCACTGTCTGCCTATCCTGCCGACAACGCCAATAGTGATAGGGTGGGCGAGAAGATTGATGATGATGTTGTGATATTTGATCACTCTCTCGCACACTCGCAACCGACCCGATCAACAATAAAACTCTGATTCTTAAGGCAGGGGCTGTATTTATTTCTACAACCCTGTCAGTGACATTTAAACACACGAAGCAAACATTAAACAAATAAACCAACAAACCAAACACCAAACAAACACCCAACTAGTGCTCAGTTGCTAATCCTGAAACGCAAACAAAGCACGGGCTAGTTAAAATCATAGTTAAATAACGATACTCTCACCTGCCAAACAGTCCTTCCACGCCACCTGACACCCTCAACTATTACACACGCACACACTCATGCGTGTCGTCCAATGCGACTAGTAAGGTGTTGTGCATGAGGCTGGCAATCTCGCCGTGTAATATAGGTTGCTACCGAAACCACTACCACAAGAGCACACACTCAGCTCTCACACACACACATTCATGCATGTCCTCCAATGAGACTAGTATGGTGTTGTGCATGAGGCTGGCAATCTCACCATGTAACACAGATTGCTACCGAAGCCACTACTGCACGAGCATATGAATGCTTCAAGCGGAGGCAAACCACACTGGTAGCCCCATGCTCCCTCAGAAGCGGAGAAGAGAGATATATATCTCCAAGTGAGCCCACGTGCTCTCACAAACCATTCTACACATAACCATAATTAAACAATAATAACATGGACATAAAATAATATTCTTCAACTACATGTACAACAAATACTCTCAATAATAAGAATAAACCACCACCTCGCAACTGATCCGTCTCAATATTCATCACTGCACTCTGAAGCATGTCGTATGTGACGACTGGTGTGCCTGGCAACCAGTGTGTGGTATATGGCCCCTGATGAGATTGGGAACTCATCACATGAAACACATTGTTACAGAAACAAACCACTGCCATAGCATATAAATGCTTCATGTAGGCTTCTGTTGGATTCAGCCGCACTGGTGTCGCCCTACTCCGCAAGGAGCAAACAGGAACGTTTATGTCTCAAATGTGCTTTACGCAAAAAGGAGTGGCTCTAATCTCACCAGAAATCTAAATGGCTATTCTCACTTCAAAGTAACCCATTAAAGATATACAGTAGAATAATCAATAATCGTGAAATACACTTAATTACTCTTACATTAAAGAATAAACTAAAATTACTCTTGACTTTAACAAAACTGAAGCTAAATACATCACATACAGGCGATTTAACACGACAACTATTTCTTCCATTACTGGGGGAAATTACATTTAACCTACTTTCCCCCACGTGTCAATTCACACGATATAAAACTGCGTAACATTATAGGCTTGATAACTAAGAGTGTTACTGCAGACTCCTCGCGCCGCTTTTATACAGTCATCACCACGTGGCTGCCATCTTGATAACAGTTAATATTATTTAAATTCAAGTAATAAATCGCTTCTCTGCCTGGTTTCATGTGTGAGATAGTTTCATACTATATTTGCCTTTCTGATGAATGAAATAATTGCTACTAAAACTCTCACATCTGTGATTTGGACTTACACTATTAAAATCAATCCACGCATATTATTTTCACTCATTTATATTTCAAGACTAAATTATCAGGTCCTGGAAACACATCAATCTATTTATCTCATTAACCATTAAAACAGACACGCTCAATATAATTTCAGAATTATAGAAAACTAACGCTAATTTAAATTAACTCACGTGTCATGTCTCTGTTCCTCTTCTACCGACACAGGGCTAGCCTAACTTCGTTTCTCTCTCGTCTCGTCTGAATCTTCAAATTGGCCTGTTTGCCGCACGCTATCTCTTTATATAAGCCCTCGAGCGAATCACTCAACTTACTGCGCAGATTAATTTGGCCACGCAAATAACACTCGCCTTTATTGCTCTATTAGGCATGAAAACACAAATTTGGCCCACAACTATCAAATATAACACACGACTATCAAATATAACACAATAATAGTTTAGGCTTTATTGTGGCCTAAACTAATATATCTTCTATCACTTTTCACATCCCAGCGTGCTGCGCGCACATCGAAAATATATGGGCAATAAATATGCCTTGAACATGAAGGGGGAAGCCGGGGTGTCTTTACGGCCCCATCACATATCTCCCTCCTGAGTTGGTTGTCGTCCCGACAACATCACTACCTCTGGCGCTTCAGTCGAAATCTCTCAGATCGTTGGTGCTGCGCATGACTCTTTCTGAGCGGCGATGCTTTGGGCTGAGCTTCTGTAATAGGTACAACCCGGCTGGGGACACTCTTGGTCGTCATGTCCCTCGTTGTCCGTTGTTGGGCTGGCAGTTGCTGTGGTCTAGAAGATTCAACTACTTGCGCCGCGTCGCTGCTTGCTTGTGACATCTGCTTGTCAGTGCATGTAGCTGTCGACTTTGTAGGGGGATTGCTCCTGACTTGTTTTACACTCGTTTGGTGTGTACGGTGGCTTACGTTCCCCAAAATCTGGTTTAGATGAGTTTCCTCTTCTGAACCTTGACGTGTGCCCCGTCCTATCTGCTTAGGACGGGTTTCCTCCCCTAGACGACGACCAATTTTCTCGGTTCCTTTATGGTGACAGTTGTCACGGCCATCTCTTGGTTTACATAATGTAGGCAACCTGGTTGCGGCAGTACGTCTAGGGAAAGAGCTCCTTGAGGGACAGGCGGATATCAAGTATTCTGTAGACTTGCATCTAAAACATCGTTTTGGAAGAGGACCTTGAGGGCATTTGGCTGCCATGTGGCCTGAGAACTCTCCACAATTGTAGCACCTCAACTTTGTAGGCTTTCTCTGTGCCATGAGACGCCTCCTACTACCTTTACACTCTTGACCGCCAATGCCGCATACATAAATTGCTTCCATGCCCTGGACCGATGGTTTGCTGTCAAACTCTACTCGTTTATTCCTCGCCAGACTCCGGAATCCCTTTCTGAAGATCTTGGTCTGATGTACGAATACATCAATACCTCCATCATCTGGCGTGATGAACCCCCATCTCCTGTGGACACTATACCACTTGCACATCCCCTTTCGCCTTGTCGGTGCAACTGCGTTTGTTGGTGCTGTCAGCTCACAGCTTTCGTTGACAACAGCCTGACTCTCACATACAAGAACACGCACCCCCTCGTCGTGCTTTGGCTGTTTTCGCGGTTGGTCTGGTTCTTTCTCTCTTTGCACCTCCTCTTGTACTGGCCAACTGGTCTCTGACATCTGTGCTATCTGGGACTTTAGGAGGGATAATTCTGCTCTGAGTGCCTCCTCTTCATTGTGAGCTTCTACACTGGCTACCTGCACCAGTGTATCAGGCCTTTTACCTTCCCATAAAACAGCATATTCCCAAGGTCCCTGACTCACGGCCTGGAAATTCCTGGTCATCTCAGTGACTGGTGGTTGCTCGCTGTAGGCTTCTTCTACTATCTTGAGTAACTGCTCAGGGCTGGCCTTGGCTCCGCCACGTATCCGTAATTCCCTAGAGACCACTGGTGTAACGTTGTTCCAGATCACGTCTACCTTGACTTCTGCGCAAAAGGGCGCCATCTTCCACACGGCCTCTACATCTTCCACAAACTCTTGCCAGGTGGGATTTGCCTTTCCATCAAATAGCCTTACCTTTGGCACCTCCACGTATACTACCTTCACAGGCGCATTGATCGAAGCCATCTTGCTGCAAGACCGCACTGCTGGGTGTTTACACTATTATATTTGCTCGTTTGCTGTTTGCTCGGTGTCACTGTCTGCCTATCCTGCCGACAACGCCAATAGTGATAGGGTGGGCGAGAAGATTGATGATGATGTTGTGATATTTGATCACTCTCTCGCACACTCGCAACCGACCCGATCAACAATAAAACTCTGATTCTTAAGGCAGGGGCTGTATTTATTTCTACAACCCTGTCAGTGACATTTAAACACACGAAGCAAACATTAAACAAATAAACCAACAAACCAAACACCAAACAAACACCCAGCTAGTGCTCAGTTGCTAATCCTGAAACGCAAACAAAGCACGGGCTAGTTAAAATCATAGTTAAATAACGATACTCTCACCTGCCAAACAGTCCTTCCACGCCACCTGACACCCTCAACTATTACACACGCACACACTCATGCGTGTCGTCCAATGCGACTAGTAAGGTGTTGTGCATGAGGCTGGCATTCTCGCCGTGTAATATAGGTTGCTACCGAAACCACTACCACAAGAGCACACACTCAGCTATCACACACACACACACTCATGCATGTCCTCCAATGAGACTAGTATGGTGTTGTGCATGAGGCTGGCAATCTCACCATGTAACACAGATTGCTACCGAAGCCACTACTGCACGAGCATATGAATGCTTCAAGCGGAGGCAAACCACACTGGTGGCCCCATGCTCCCTCAGGAGCGGAGAAGAGAGATATATATCTCCAAGTGAGCCCACGTGCTCTCACAAACCATTCTACACATAACCATAATTAAACAATAATAACATGGACATAAAATAATATTCTTCAACTACATGTACAACAAATACTCTCAATAATAAGAATAAACCACCACCTCGCAACTGATCCGTCTCAATATTCATCACTGCACTCTGAAGCATGTCGTATGTGACGACTGGTGCGCCTGGCAACCAGTGTGTGGTATATGACCCCTGATGAGATTGGGAACTCATCACATGAAACACATTGTTACAGAAACAAACCACTGCCATAGCATATAAATGCTTCATGCAGGCTTCTGTTGGATTCAGCCGCACTGGTGTCGCCCTACTCCGCAAGGAGCAAACAGGAACGTTTATGTCTCAAATGTGCTTTACGCAAAAAGGAGTGGCTCTAATCTCACCAGAAATCTAAATGGCTATTCTCACTTCAAAGTAACCCATTAAAGATATACAGTAGAATAATCAATAATCGTGAAATATACTTAATTACTCTTACATTAACGAATAAACTAAAATTACTCTTGACTTTAATAAAACTGAAGCTAAATACATCACATACAGGCGATTTAACACAACTATTTCTTCCATTACTGGGGGAAATTACATTTAACCTACTTTCCCCCACGTGTCAATTCACACGATATAAAACTGCGTAACATTATAGGCTTGATAACTAAGAGTGTTACTGCAGACTCCTCGCGCCGCTTTTATACAGTCATCACCACGTGGCTGCCATCTTGATAACAGTTAATATTATTTAAATTCAAGTAATAAATCGCTTCTCTGCCTGGTTTCATGTGTGAGATAGTTTCATACTATATTTGCCTTTCTGATGAATGAAATAATTGCTACTAAAACTCTCACATCTGTGATTTGGACTTACACTATTAAAATCAATCCACGCATATTATTTTCACTCATTTATATTTCAAGACTAAATTATCAGGTCCTGGAAACACATCAATCTATTTTTCTCATTAACCATTAAAACAGACACGCTCAATATAATTTCAGAATTATAGAAAACTAACGCTAATTTAAATTAACTCACGTGTCATGTCTCTGTTCCTCTTCTACCGACACAGGGCTAGCCTAACTTCGTTTCTCTCTCGTCTCGTCTGAATCTTCAAATTGGCCTGTTTGCCGCACGCTATCTCTTTATATAAGCCCTCGAGCGAATCACTCAACTTACTGCGCAGATTAATTTGGCCACGCAAATAACACTCGCCTTTATTGCTCTATTAGGCATGAAAACACAAATTTGGCCCACAACTATCAAATATAACACACGACTATCAAATATAACACAATAATAGTTTAGGCTTTATTGTGGCCTAAACTAATATATCTTCTATCACTTTTCATATCCCAGCGTGCAGCGCGCACATCGAAAATATATGGGCAATAAATATGCCTTGAACATGAAGGGGGAAGCCGGGGTGTCTTTACGGCCCCATCACAGACCTATTCGAGATAAGGACAAGAAGAAGACAATGCGAATGCTTTACACTAGATAGCGTTTTCTAGTAAATTATGGACAGTGTTCTATTTCCTCCCGACCTTGGCTTCTGCCCCTAGAGAAAGAAAGAATCCCCAATCTCATCTAAATGTAGAATTTTACCTATATGTAAATATTAAACACCGACAGCACGAGTGATACATTAACGAACTACATAATGATCAAACGGTTATTGGGTTTATTAATAAAATATTTATAATGATCAAACGGTTATTGGGTTTATTAATTAAATATTTACACATATAGGGTTACTAGAGAAATAAAAAGTGATGATGGTGAAAGACAATTCACACACACACACACACACACACACACACACACACACACACACACACACACACACACACACACACACACACACACACACACTCACACACACACACACAGATGAGATATAAATAATATATAGTTAGTTAACTATGAGAATGAAACTATGTGAAGAGTGAAGTAATGATGTGATATATTGAGTTTTACCACACTGATGCCCAATCAACACTGTCTATGTGTCTCTTAATGCTCCTCCACTGCATGATGATACACAGATATGTATAGACTGTCCAATTTACATGTATGGTATGTTGTTTTGGTTATCTCCTAGACGAGAATGTACTGATGAAAACATTTGCAGTAATGAGAACTATGACGATACCCAGTCCTTCACTCGTTTGGCAATCTCTCTCTAGTGTTGACAACCCGTGACAGTTGTCTCAAAAAAAGGACTGCTGTCTGATCTCTGAAAGGTACTGGCTAGACTGGAGCTCTTCACGAAATGTTCTTGATATGTTGACTCATCAACTTGAGTATGTACTCTTGATTCATATAATATGCTTTGGAGTGAGTTGAACTTGGTGTAAATATGAGAATCAACCTCTGAGCACTTGATAAGCAGGTGAATAAAATGGCTGCGCATCCACCGTTTAAAAACGTGGGCGAGAAATCTTCCCTTTAACTTAGGAAGTGAAGGATGTCCTATTTTGTGAAGTCTGCTCCCAGGACGTACACTTTACTAGCTTCCTTCCGGTTAGCGCCAAACACATAATGTGTAGACTCAGACTTCTGTTGGACTTATTTTTCCTTCGCAAATTCCTTATGAACACTATTAACTCCACATATATGAATTAAATATCCACACAGGAATGAACAAGTTTACTCAGGCTAAGCTCTGGGAAAATCTTCTGCCTCATAATTTTGGAAACTTCGTACTGATTTCATCGCGCCCTCTGATTATATCTCTGGGTGCCAATGTGTTCCGGTATTGGATGTGTGACGTATAACTCCGCCTACAAACCAATCGCTAGGTCTCCATATTGTCGCCTAGGTCGTGGCTCTCTCTTGTCCGCTGTCAGTGCGTGTCACTGGATAAAAAAGGGGTGGGCTCTCGCAATAAACTTTCAATGCCGTGCTGCCTGTCCGTTTTTTGCAAGACAAACAGTTGTTTGATGATTGGCCGGCTAATGCGAAAACCCACGCCCCCTCTGTCACAATGCTTTCTGTCTTTTGATTGCTTCCCGCGTCATTCTCTGCGCGAAATCTTTTAATTTCTTTTTCCACATCTAAGACGCTTGGTAATCAATATGCTGGCTTCCGAGTCTTTGTTGCCCCTCGGCCGTCCTTTGTTGTCCATCGGCCATGCCAGCGCCATTGTCCCAATGTGGTACGACTCGGGTTTGTTTAAACAGGGGTTTAGCAATTAAAAGAATTCTCTCTAGTGCCCAGCCAGGCGGTTCCCAAAGTTAAACGATACTCAATGTGACATGTCTCGTGATGTTTACACAGGGAATTAGTTATCAAAGAATTTGTTCTGTGCGCATGTGTGTTTCCCAAGATGGGGACATTAATCAAAGCAGTGTAAAGTTACATACAAGTCGTGATTAAGAAAGATTACTTTAACTACGATGAAAGAGCAAAATGTGGAAGAAAATAAAATAGAACGATGTTGGAAAAGATAGAGCAATAAAGATAGACCTACTATACGACAGTTTTCTTGAAGACATCCTGCATAGTAAGGTTCTTCTATTCTGAAATAACCTTTTCCCAGCTGTAGTCTGAGAAGCTTCTTATTACTGGGAATTTTCAATTCCCTAAATATCTGACATTTTCTTGTTAGAGCCTTGAACGTCTTATATGCATGTCTTCCTTTCAGATTGTTATCCTACTCTGCTTTTCATTCATCTGTTATTAAATCTTTAATTAAGCTCTTAATCGCTGATTTACTCATCCCTACGTTTATTAGATTTTTTATCATATCTACCTTTCTTGGCTTCTTTATCTGCCTTTTCATTTCCATCTATGCCAACATGTGAAGGTATCCAAGCGATTAAGACTGAACATCCTCTGGAACATAAGTATGTAGTAGCCAGAAATATCTCCACTGCTATCAGGTCTACTACATTCTCGTAAGTTTCTAAGTACTTGAATTGTTGAAAGAGAGTCAGTTAAAATTTTTAGTTTCTTGGGAGGGTTATTAGAGAATATTTCTAGTGCTTTTAGTATTGTCGCCATCTCTGCAGTGAAAATGGATGTATTTTTCGTGATGCTATACTCTTTTGCCATTTTCCATATCGGAATATATATTCCTATGCCCAATTTGCCATCCTCTCCCTTGGATCCATCTGTGTATACAGTAATACTGTCTTTTGATAATTGTTGTATATATTTATTGGCTGTGTTTTTAATATTTTCTATATTATTTGTTTTCTTAAGTATTTCTGCTAGGTGGTAGTCCGTGTCTGGTTTCTTAATCTCCCAGGGTTGAATCACTGACTTGTATTCATAACTGATTAATTGATGTAATTAAAGTACCCAGATGGACAATTTCCTCTAGACACTTCCATCTTATAAGGTATCTAGTGGTATTCATTGGATTGGCATGAGTTGTTAGTTGACATCTGGTAAAAGCTGTATGTGCTGGGTGAGACTTATCTAACATAACTTTGTTCAAGTAATTTAGTTTTAACTCCTTTCTCCGTAATTCCAAGGGTAGAATTCCTAAAGCCACATCTAGAGCTCCCAATGATGTTGATCTGATTGCATCTGCTATTGTACATAAAGCTTGATGCTGAATTCAGTCTAATTTAATCTTGTTACTGGGTGCAGCAGAGTCATATATTATATTTCCATAATCTGTTTTTCGTCTAATAAAAGATTTATAAAAAGTGAGCATCGTCTCAGTGCTTGCACCCTGTCCATTGCCTTTCAAATATCTTAACAAGTTGGTCAATCGCCTGCAAGACTCCGCTAGTTTATCTATGTGTTTATTCAAGTTTAGCTGTTGGTCCAATGTCATTCCTAGATATCGAGTGGTTTGCACTGTATTAATGTTTTGCCCATGGATATTTATGTCTATAATTTTATTTTTAACAACCCTACCTTTACTGCATGCAGATCATTCCCATTGTTTTATTTGTATTCAGCTGAAATCCCCATTTTGTCATCCATTTTCATACTTTATTTATTTGCTTTTGTAGATCCTTATATAATTTTGGCAGATGTTTCACAGTTCTCCATATAGCAACATCATCTGTAAACTGTGACAATTTATTTGTTATATAATTAAATTCTTCACCTAAGTCATTTACCATCATTGTAAAAACTGAAAGAGATATTACTGATCATTGGGGTATTCCATTTTGTTGTTCATACAGTTCTGATCTATCAATGTTTACCTGAACAGTGAAATATGTATCTTGCAGAAAATTCTCGAAATAATTATAAATTTCACCGGTTACTCCTATCTTCTTCGTTTTAAACGGACTGAAGGCATATCAGTACTAAACATTAGTGAAAGATCTATAAACAACCGTAGATAAGCTGATGATGAAGGTTTGTTAGAAGCATGCGAACAAGAATTGCGTAAACAAGTAAACAGCGTAAGTTATGGAATTAGAGGACACATTAGCAGCGAGAAAGCAAAAAGTTGAGCATTTAAACACTTTGTCCTCTTCATGCCACAAGAAGGATATGTAAACTTTTAAATCGATGAACACCGTGTCACCAAATCTTGCTAATGCAAGTTGGGAGATTTTTGATGATACAAATTCATGTTCTTTGTTTTTGTTTTAATGAAGGAAAATATCCCACTGAATCTCCAATGAGTTATAATTAGGATAAAGGCTCTCTTTAGACGTGTGAATTATAGTGAACATGATTTATAGTGAACCTGCTACATGTTTTTGTTAAGCTGGTTTTGTTAAAGTTCCCAGATGGACAACTCCTTCCAGGCCTATCAATCATTGCTAGTAACTGTTCTGTTCACCTGGCGGTGACGGCAGTGCTCTTTGTTTTTTAAAGTTTAAGTAAAATTTAAACCGAGGATGCCTTTTACAATCTGAATTTCGTTAATAACAAAGTCTATTAGAAGTTTTATAGGATACAAGATATGGATGAATCGAGCAAGCCTACAGTTGTGCATGGTACATAATCGTTACACTGTTATAATAGCCACAAGTCAATGTACAGTCAGTCGTACGTAGCGTACCGACTGACGTAAGCTCTAGTGTTTATATTGGTTGATTAGGCCAAATAAGCTATAGGGGGCCTTAATACATCTTCATCTTGCATGTGCCTAGGAATTTAAATCCAAAGACTTGTTTGAAGTGTCCCATTGATTGTTTTTTTTTTTTTTTAACCATTACAGATTTCTATTATTTGAAGTGTTTGTTTGAAGTGTCCCATTGATTGTTTTTTTTTTTTTTTTAACCATTAGGCCTACAGATTTCTATTATTTTTGCCTATTTGCTTATTATTAGCTAAATTCGGTCGTGTGTTCAATACACTTAAAAAAAATTTGAGAAACAGAGTAGGCTAATGGTTGTTAAAGGTTAGGTTTTAGGAGGGATCCCTCTTTGAGCCAGCGGAGACACAATTTACTGGACCAGCAATTAAAAAAAAATTAAAGTAACCTGTTCAACCCTTGATGGGTTATAATTAGGACATATGGTGTAGGCTACTAATTAAAAAAAAATAAAGTCAGATTTCCAATATCCAAATATAGTACCTTCTTCCCCCCTCCATCATCATCATCATGTGACGTATTCTCTCCAGAACGTTGTCTCCATTATAGCTGCTCTGAATGCATCACGATTCTGGGCAAGTCGACTTGCATCATCCAAAGACAAGTTCAGACTCTCTGTGATGTCCTGAATCCACTGTCATCTAGGTCGTCCCCTTCCCCTTTTTCCAGGGACCATGCCTTCCATTACTAATTTTTCCAGACTATTGTGTCTTTTTATATGACCAAAAAATTTCAGCTTCCTTATTGCTATGGTATTTAGGAGCCAATTTTCCTCTATATTTAGTGAGTACGGCACTTCTCTGTTGGTCTTTTTTTCTGTCCCGGGTATTCTCAACATCCTTCTGTAGCATTTCATTTCGAATGATGTAATCTTTTTTGCTGCTGTTTTATTGAATATCCATGTCTTGCAGCCATATGTTGCTACTGGGAATATATATACATGCTCTGATCAGTTGTAACTTTCATACATGCCACACCTCCGACATGAAAAACCTGTACAAAAAATCCAAAAACCCTGTACAAAGACCCGCAAAACCTGTACAAAGACTGAAAAACGTAACAAAAGAATTAATTCATGTAAAAAATATATTCAATTAGAATAGCGAACCAGAGCTGACCAAGACCCTACTCCACCTCCACGTGGTGGTCCTGGAAACAGGCTGCATCACTGCAGTCTGGCTGAGAGAGTAGGGATCGAAGAGGGAAGGCAAACCCGGTCCCAAAAAATGCTGTGCTGAAGTCGGATGTGTCGGCCGAAAGGCGCAGATATCGCAGCTCCGATGTAAACAGACACAACGCAACCAACGTCCTTTTCAGGACGAACGAGGAAGAAGAAGAAGAAGATGGTTCTGCACCATCATAGGGACATGCGCCCTTTGCCTTTTTAAGCATGTCTTCACTTGCTTTAAAACCTAAACAACAGGAGTTAGAATTTATTTTGCATTGTAGAAATGCTGTAACTGTATCATCATTTAGTCTATTTCTGCAAAAAATATTAATACAATTTATGATGGAAATGAAGAACAGTTTGGTGTCTGTTCTATAGTGCCTAATAAAAGTATAGGTCTAAAGAGACCAGTAATAAGCGTTTTGGGTTAGGTTTACTAATCTTAAATCAAATATATATATATATATTTTTTTTTAAAGCTAGCATTGAAAATATAAACTGGCGCAACTAATCTCTATCAAACTTCAATAATTGGAATAGCCGTTAGGCCTATAGCCCAACTGGTAGCTTTAAATAGACCTACCCATACAACTTTTAGTGTCAATCAAACATTGATAGTAATTAATTATTTAATAAATATAGGCCTAGCCTAAATCATTAGTTGACCGTAATGATGATCACCCAAGGCAAAATCGCATTGTTTTTTAAAGAAACGAAATTAAAACTAAGATGAGAAGTAGGCCTAGGCCTAACTCCAAATAGGCTAAACTTTTCTCTGATCGGGTTAAGATGCAAATTTGCCTTGCTTTTGTGTGTGTGTTTTTTTTTCTTCAGTTTCATAATTTGGTAATATTGGACGCCGAACGCTTCGCATGTATTTTCGTACCATTTAGATTTAAGGTTAGTGTTACTAGCCTAAATGGTACGAAAATACATGCAGATCGTTCGGGGACCGTCATTCCGATATTACCCATTATTTGTATTGTATTATTATTCAAATTTACATTTCTTACGCACTTTTTACAAGTTTTAGTGAAATCAAATAATATGAAGTGGTATCCGCCTTTTTTTTTTAAGCAGCCGTAAATAATAAATTAGGCTATGCTAAATCTTACGGAAAAAAAAAGCATAGCCTAGGCCTAAGTTATCTGACAGTTAAATCTAACTTCATCTAAACAATGTTATTGTAATACTTTTAAAAAAAAATGAATTACTTAACAATACTAAACTGGAAATTAATCCTAAACAATAGGCTTGACTCAGTGCTGCGTAATCGTTCAAATAATCAGTAACCTCGCGCTAGCTTTAGCGAAAAATTGTGAATGAACACGCCAAGCACATCCCGCGGCAATTGAAAAATAGGCAGCTTGATTTTCATTGGTTATTTTTTTTTTTTTTTAATCCACTTGGCTTAAAATCTCGCCGAATCTCATGACGCAAATTACGGAAAATTGTGTAGTGGCACAAAACGGTCAATTTATATGTATATTTAATAATTAGGCGAAAAAACCCGTACAGACGGTATGTACGGGCCGTACACATCTGAAAACGCAAACACCCCGTACAGATTATGGGTAAACCATAGCGTGTGGCACGTATGAACTTTGTTTCTTTGCTTGTACCATGCCATAGGTTTTTCATTTGTATTACTTCCCCCCTCCACTCAGTCCAAATAGAGCAAATCAAAACTAAATTTGTGGGAATGTTTTTGTGTGTGACCTCCCCTTTCCAAAACACAAACAACCGTAAAAAATAAAAAAACAAACGAATAAAAAAAAATAAACAAAAAACTAAAATGAAGTCTCTTATAATTGCCTTGTTAACAAGGTGAACAGGTGTGAGAAAGCTCTAGGGTGTCCGAGATTACATCAAATCCACCAATTATCGACCATAAGCCATACATCAGACTACCCCTTTTCCTCACACCATCATTGATTCTTATACATTAATTTTAGTTCTTGTTATATACTGTTTTACTATATTGTGCAATTCTCTAGATCTATCTATTCTCAACACCTGTTCCACAGTTATTCCACAGCTATTCTACGCAGGCACCCTTTTATGAAAATCTATAGCTTTTTGGTTGTTGTTTTTGCTGTTCTCCATGTAACAGAGCTATTCAGTAGGATTGGCTTGACTTTTGAATTAATGATTCTTATTTTATTTGTTGGACTTGATTTCTCTTGATCTCCATATATTTCCCAATGTTCTTCTTGGTTTTTGTATTTTATTTTGATATCATTGTCTGTCCATCCAACTTTGTCTATATTGCTACCACGATATGTGTATCTTGTAGGGGTGTCTTCAAATTCGATCTATTATGATTTCTTGCATTTATTCTCAGTATCTTTGCCGTTTCCCTGTGTATTTTCAGACCCACTTGCTGTGATCTCTCGAGTATTTTCATTTTGTCTTGCATATGATTATGGTTATGGGACAGAAGAGCCAACTCATCTGCAAAATCTAGATCATCAAGCTGTTTAGTCAGACTCCACTGGATTCCATTTATGTTGTCGTTGGTGTTTTCATTACCCAATCTATCGCTGCATTAAAAAATTGTGTGGTATAAAACATACTAAAGTCTCATGCTCTTCTTTATGTGTATTGGAAATGGGAGTGATAATTTAAAATCTGTTATATTCCATTACAATGCCATCAAAGCACTCATTATGTGGTGGAACAGAAGTTAGATGTGTCGCATCTTGTGGACCTTTAGACTATAATAGTGGTGTTTCAGGGCTTGTAGCAAATTTCTTCAAATGTTTTCAAGGGTTTTTCAAGGTCCAAGAATATAATTTTCAAGGATATGAGACACGAGATTTATACCGGATTTTTTTACTACAGCCTACTATTACCAAAAAATAGAATAAATAAAAAAAATAATGATAAAATTTAAAAAAAAAAGGTCGGGGTGGGAGAAAACTATCTGAATTAAACATTTAATACAGCAACATAATTATACAGAAAACTTAAATAAAATAACAAAATACTCCACCATGCGGCACTGTTTATGAATCTCCATAAATGTGTTGAGAACGAAGCTTTTAACCATCTTCTTCGTTCAGCCTCAGACGTCAACCTGAATATGTTCAAAGAAAGCAGTGGTCAGCTTGAGGCTGTTGACTTCTCTGTAGAGTTTTTCCAGGAAGGTTACTGGTGATGGTCATATGCACTTTCTCTCTTCTGCATATATTGGGCACCTTTGAACCAGATGTTCACCAGTCATTTTATCGGTGCCACAGTTACACTCATCAGTAGTTCCTATTTTTAACTTGTTGAATAGGTGGTATCCCAATGTGTTGTGACCTGTGTGAAGTTTGAAGATTACCACTTGTTCACTTCTGCTGAGCTGGTAAAATGCATCGTTTTGTTTTGTTTTGATGGCCTAATGCGCTTCTTCCCACTTGCTCCTGCATCTGCGCTTGATAAAACTCTTGACCTCTTCATAAGTTATGCTTATGTCAGTTTGAGGTAGCTTTCCCCCTTTCTTTTGCCAATCTGTTAGCCTCCTCATTTCCAGGGAGATGGGATCCACTGTATCACAACTCTTTTGAATTGCTGACATTGTTTGTGAAGTGTTACTGTTATTTTTACCATCTAAATCAAACACTTAATTAATGTAGAAGCCTCTTAAAGTTCAAGACCCACTTCATATACAGATAACTTCATAATCTTAACCACCTGAAATAATATACCGTTAATTTACACTAATGTGGAACTCTTGACAAGAAACAGTCAAGTGCCAGAAGAACAAGAGATGAGAAAAAGTCATGGGCAATGGATAGGACACATATTGAGGAAATCTGCTGATAGCTTTACAAGACTGTCCTTATTCTGGTCTCCCCAGAGGTAGAGGGAGACCAAAGAACACTGAGACGAGCACTGGAGACAGATGTGAGTAAGACATGTAAGACCTTGAGGAAATGGCATGTTTACAGGAAGACTTGGTGTAAGTTTGTTTAAGGTCTATGCTCCCTGGAGAGCTTAAGGGTGATGATGTTGAATTTACATATACAAATATTCTGTACACTTTTAAATGTCTTACCTGTTCAGCTCCAACAGTTTTTCATTAATTTGTTTGTCACCAGCATTACACAGTGTGCCTAAGTAGGTTTCTGAATTCGTCCAAGCTCGCCAAATCATTTTTATTAAACATAGTTTAAACTTTCTGTAATGTTTAGTTTTCTGGGGGATATCCAGTTTTATAACTTGCCAATTCTGATCATTTCTCTGAAACTGACAACAAGGTGTGATTTCCAAACGCACATCTTTTTCTTACGTGTTAGTTAGGTAGCTTTGTCATTTTCTCACGGTGTGTACGATCGTAAAGTTGAGCATTCTGATATTTAACAAAAAACTTCTGAAAACACAGCGACGTAGATTTAGCGGGTAAAGGAATAAACAAACTTACGGTAACTGACAATGCCTAATGAAATATGCCACCAATAAGCAAAACGTCAATGCATCTGACTTGTTTTTTTTTTCTTCAGATTTCATTGTGGTAAATTCAAATTGTTAGATCTTTTACCCCATTTTCAAGGCATTGAAGTCTTTCCTGATAGTTGTGGGTTTTTCAAAGCCTCTACGAATCCTAGCATTTCTAACGATTTCCCTTGAAACTGACATCCAGCATGATTCCAGATGCTAATCTTCATACATTTTAGTTCCATACGTCTATCTATGTCTTGCGACTCGCGGTGCATCAAATTCAAAGGGTCATAAAATAATGCTTTAAAATACTTAACAAAAATGTCGCTTAGTAGAGTTGGTACCAAAAAAAACCAAACAAACAAGGTAACCGATAATGCCTAACAAACAATGCCACTAATAAACACAAATTTCACGCTACCAACTTTTGCTTCCAAGTCTGATGCGGTAAATTCAAGGTTTTTAGCCTCGCCCCCCCCATTTGTCAAGGCTTTTCAAAGGCTTTGAAGTCTTTCTTTGTTATTCCAGGTTTTCAAGCACCCTACAAACCCTGTTAGTCACCGGAAATAATACAAGAGAGTTGTGATAAATGGTTAATTGGAAGTCTGTACACAAAGGAGTCTAAACAGTTAATGAATTTAAACTAGCCATTCGTTGCCAAACATGCTTGTTATGAGAAGGATTTGACAGCCATAGTGAACAGTCAGTTTAAACATACTTTACTTAGTCGTTCCTCTTCTACCGTGAGGTGTAGAGGTTTGGAAGAGAGAGCGCCAGACTATCCTATCGGCTGTCTTCCTCCTGGCCTGGTTCCATTCTAGTCCTTGGTCCTTCAAAGATTGTCTAATGTTGTCCTCCCAGCGTACTCTGGGTCGTCCTGGGGTCTGGATCCCTGGCTCTTTGTTTCCCATGCTTGTCGTGGTAGCCGATCTTCTCCCATTCTGCAGACATGGCCAAACCATCTTAGTTGGGACTGTTCTACTTGGGTCTGCAGGAGGTGGGATTTTAGGCCTTGACATATCGTCTGGTTGCGGACCATGTCTCTTCTTGTTACTTCAACCACCTTCCTCAGATACCTCATTTCTGAGGTTTGGATCTGGCTTTTGTGGGTTGTAGTCATTGCCCATGACTCGCATCCATATGTCAAGACTTGGACATAGGTGGAGCGGTATACAGCTATCTTCGTTTTCTTACCAACCTCTCTCTTGCTGAGGAATCCTCGATTTATGGCCTGAAAAAGTCTCCCAGCTGCTGCTTTTCGAGTGGCCAACTCTTCTTTGATGCCTCCCTTTCGGTCAATAATAGCTCCGAGATATTTAAAGTGGTCGACCTGCTCCAGGACCTGTTCTCCCAGCTTAATCTGATGTCTTCTTTTTTCTCGTGATATCACAATGGATTTTGTTTTAGAGCTGCTTATGACCATCCCTCTCTTCTCCAGCTCTTCCTTCCAGACTTGCAGGTTGGATTGGAGATGTGCCTCTGATTTAGCAATCAGGGCAACATCATCAGCAAATGCCAGCTCTGAAATACATACCTGTCTCATCTTCCAGTACCCCACTGAATACTTTCTTGTTCTCTCCTTACATGACTTGATAACATCGTCCATGATGAGTATGAAAAGATAAGGTGACAGGATATCACCTTGTCTTACACCAGTGGTGGTCCTGAACTCTTCTGACTTATGGTTTGCTGTCCTCACATAATTTCTGCAAGACTTGTAGAAGCTCTGTATAGCATGAATCAGAGGTGCTGGAATGTTCTTCCTTGCCAAACAGACCCAAAGTTTGCTCCAGGGGACCCTGTCAAATGCCTTTTCCAGATCTATGAAACAAAGATGGATCTCAGTCTTATACTCAAGGGCCTTTTCACTCAGCTGTCTGAGTGTGAAGATTAGGTCTTGAGTACTTCGGTTTGCTCGGAATCTGCACTGGACCTCATCCAGTTGTGGCTCAGCTAGGCGTCGGAGTCTCTGCTCTAGGATTCTAGAGTAGATTTTACCAGGGACACTGAGAAGGGATATGCCTCAATGGTTTCCACATTGTCGATTGTCACCCTTTTTGAAAATTGGTGTTATGATGGCAATCTCCCAGCCCTTTGGTATGGTCTTGTTGCACCATGCTGCCTGTAGGACCCTTAAGAGTAATAGGTTGCCTGTTGCTCCCATGTACTTAACCATTTCTGGTGTTATACCATCATGCCCTGCTGCTTTGCCCATCTTGATATTCTCCAGTGCTGCCTTCAGTTCTTCCATCTTTATGTCATCTTCATCACCATTTGTTTCCTCTTCTGTGCTAGTGGTTATCATTTCTGATGCTTGACCTTGCTCACCATCAAGGAGTTCTGAGAAATATTCTTTCCATTACTTCCTTCGGGGCAGTAAGCAATTTGCCTTGCTTGTCCTTTATAAATTTGAGAGGGCATTGTTTTTCCTTCCTCATGTTCTTTAGGGTCTTATAGAACAATTTTTTTTTTTTTTTTTTTTCGTACACCCGCTAATACTCGAGGCGAAATCTCAGGTTATTACTATGTCTAACCTGACATTGATTTTACGTGAGTATCCCTTTTTACTTGTACAGAGACAGGTGTCCCTCGCCATTCAGGCAAATACTCTCCGATTTCGGAGGTACCCATTGCAGCTGGGTCGGCTCAGGAGCCGCCAATCCCTGGTCGACGACACTCCTTCAAATGTTCTCGCCAGGTCTCGAGTTAATCCAGTCCAATTCCCGGTCGACGAAAAATCCTCAAATGCCGTCGCCCGGGTTTGATCCTGAATCACCCAGTCGCCAGAGCGGTGTTGTAACCACTACGCTAGCGCGGCTCCAATAGAACTATTTCTGGTTTTCTTGCGCATCTTTTTCTAGCTTTTCTCCAAATTCTTCCCAGGACTTCTGTTTTGCTGCTAGCACCTTGTTCTTTGCTGCTAGCACCTTGTTCTTTGCTTCTGTTCTGAGTATCACATATTCTCTATATTTCTCTATTTGTCCTGCTGTGTTTTTAGCTCCTAAGTATTGTTTCCATGCCATTTTCTTCTCTCTTATTTTCTCTTTGACTTCCTCTGTCCACCAAGGCGTCCTCTTTCTCCTGTTCCCAAGTCGGACTTCACCACATGCTTCTGCAGCAGCTGTCTTTATGATGTCCTTGAATTTAAGCCACATGGTTTCCAAGTCATCAGGTTGTTCTTCTGTGTTTCTCACCACTATAGCAATAAGCCCCTGATATCTGGTCTTAATTTCTGGCTCTCTCAGCTTGTAGATCTTAATGCTCATTTCTTCCGTTCGTTTACTTGGTTTCTTACGTGATGCTGGGCAGTTCCTAGGCTGAGCAACTCGTTCAGTTCTTCGTTTGATTGTAAGCAGGTAGTGATCACTTCCAATCTCTGGCCCCCTCCAGACTCTAGCATCCTGGACATATTTGAATGAGCTCCTCCTAACAATGGCATAGTCGATCACTGACTTCTCATTCTTTGTTGGTTCACACCTAGTGTATGCATGTATGCGCTTATGGGTGTGGTGAGTTGGGAAATAAATATATTTATAGGGGACTTAGTGTACTGAATGAGATCAGCTGTGAAGGTTTCTGAAGATAATAAATTTGGTGTGTATACAGAAGACCTTACTTGCTACCACATTTCGATCTCAATCAGACTTATTCTTGAATAAATGAATAATAGCTTCGTTAAGTGTCTAGGGTTATGATAGTGATGAAGTGTACGTATAACAACCAACTGACATATACACAATTGCTTTAATAATTTCCACAATTTACAGCACTTTGACAATCACAAACACATAACACTCTAAAAGACTATCTTATTAAGTCAAGGGTTAAGTTTTTAAAATGTATTAATGATCTTTCAATATCTTTCCTGATTCTATTGTATTTGTGAATCAGGAATCACAATAAAAATGTAATCACAATATTTATATACAAGTATTTATACACTGGATATTTATTCAGTCATAGACTGTTATAGCCATATGAGTGTGGTGTTGTTGTGTAATATTATGAGGTAATATTGTCATTAATAGCTAGACTGTTGGTTGTCATCATGACTTCATGTGTTTGTTACTGGTGGAAATCTTATTGAGGGATTCACAGATTCTGTTTCTTTAAAATTTCTGTACCCTTTTATATAATAAGTTCAGTTCAGGGTTATTTGATTCAAGGTTGAGTCTTTTCGTGCTGACAAGTTCTTATCTCATAATGGAGTTGCAGGAAACCTGTATCCTCTGCTCGCTTGCTTCTCAGTTTGATAGTAAGATAGACAATGGCCGCTATCTTGTGCAAGGAGTCTGCTGCCAGCTTTCTGGATCACGCAGTACTCAGACCGGACGATGCAATATCACCATCTATACCACGGTCCCTGAAAGTGAAGGTTATGCATCCTTCTTACTAACTAGTATATAATATTATTCCACACAGAAGTACATGACAGTACAAACAAACATAAAGTTCAGCGCTTTAGGCCAACTGCTAGCTTTTCATGTGACAATATACACCAGTATTCCTCTCCCTAATGGTTACAACGCCTCTGCAATTCCAGCTGTAATCCCTTCCATACCATAGGATAGGTGTTATGTTACTATATGGCAATCCAATATATATATAGGCAGTTATACTCCTCTCTGACAATCTTTTACATGGTAGAGCAATATCTAGGCTTTGCCTCATGTTTGCTACTGAGCCGCACACATACAGGCATAATTTATCATTTCACATTCAATTTTCAATAAAAATACAGATCAAAAATGTCTAGCTTACCACAATTCGTAAGGAAAACACACTAAAGATGACTGACACAGTTTGATCTGCGGTATGTCCAAGCTGTTATCTTATATTTAATTTAGAATAACACTGCTTGCTCTCATCTCTCAAATGTGTAACGATATGGCGTCCCTTCTAAGATTTCTTCTGTCAATATCCAGTGTATTGACCAATCGTTTTGAATATATTCAAAAGAGTACCCAGTCATTACAACATTTTCATTCACTTCTACTCCGTTTCTAGGCATTTTTTTGTTATTCATAGGTCACCCAATTCAATTTCTTTTAACTTCAAAGTTCAGCCAATGGCCTCCCACGTACTATCTTAGACTTTCTGTCACAACTATATTTCACAAAAATCAGGGATTTCCATCCCAAGCAGATATGACCAAACATGACAGTATCTCTGTTCTCTATATGTTTTATTATCAATATTTACTTATCTAATGGACTTTTTAGATAATTTATTACATATTCCTAGTCCACTAGCCTTTCTGTACACGAATATATGATTTTCAAGGGGCTAAGTGGTGTAGTTAAGAATACGATCTTTTTTCGATGTTAAGTATTTTATTCAACTACCACCTGTTCAATCCTTTACGACTGTACTATCAGTATAAAGTCAGGAGCCCTGCGAAAAAATCAGGTTTCCTAATAAGAATTTAAACCTGTTTTCAAAACTTAACCTCGTATCGTTAGTTTTTTTCATCACTGTTTATTTGAAAAAAATTTAGGCCATGCACACTGCGAGTTGGTTTATTTTTTGACATACAGCGAGTGGCTTGCGCGACTGTGTTACATGGTCCGTCTTCCTCTCTCTCTCTCTCTCTCTCTCTCTCTCTCTCTCTCTCTCTCTCTCTCTCTTTTCTTCTAAGCCCATCTGTCTTTCCGAGGCTAACTTTGTGCGCGATTTTGCACTAGTGTTAGTTTTTAAAATCAAGGTCGTTCAGAAAATTATACTACACATTCTATTTTTAGAACTACGGGTATCGCCGTATTGTTAGGCTCAAGCATTTTATTAGGAACGAACAAATTAGGACAAGTAGAAATCTTGTGTTAGCCATTATGGCGTTATACAACTAAGACGTTATCTATACTGGGAAAGCACTGGTCTTTCTCCCTTCTTCTTCCTATCGTATTATTTCGTTCTGCTTTATATTTATGTTCTAATTTATATATGGGTATTAGAATTTTCCACCACAATTCTCCCCACTTAAAACAGACATTATATGTCAGTCCCTAATTCTATATACACATAGATAAATTTCTATCTATGCCTGGTGATTACCTTGAGTCTCATCGCACGGATGGCGGCTTAGAAAATCAGCACCTAGGTTAGTTTTTCCAGAAATATATTCTATACTGAACTGATATGGCTGCAACAGCAAAGACCAGCGTAGTAACCTAGAATTTTCATGCCTGGCTTGCGCTAGAAAAGCCAGGGGTTTGTGATCTGTTTGTAACTTGAATGCCTTCCCATACAGATAAATATTGAATTTCTTAATCGCCCATATCACTGCGAGACATTCTTTTTCACTAGTTGAATAATTTTTTTCAGCTGTATTCAACTTACGACTAGCATATGCCACTGGGGTTAATTCCCCATCCAGTGAATCTGACTTCTGTAACAGGGTGGCACCCAACCCTAGATTACTAGCATCCGTTCTCACAATGAATTCTTGACTTAAGTCAGGTAATTTCAAAATAGGTTTGCTTGTGAGCTTTTCCTTCAATTCTTGGTATGCTAATTCACACTGTGCTGTCCAGGTAATTCGATCTGGATTTCCTTTGCGTGTCAAATCAGTTAACGGTGCACATATGGAGTTAAAGTATTTGATATATTTCTGGTAGAAACCACATAATGAGACAAAAGATCTCACGTCTTTCTTTGTTTGTGGCCTCGGTGCTTTTCTCAGTTTCTCCAAATTCTTGGGGTCAGGGGTCATGTTTCCCTGATGGACTGTGTGTCCCAAGAATTCTAATTCTTTACATCCAACGCAACATTTGGTTGGTCGGGCTGTCAAATTCGCTTCTCTAAGTCGATCAAACAACATGTTCAGAGAGTTAATGTGTTCCTCAAACGTTTCTGTCGCTACGAGGATATCATCCATGAAGTTTGTGATGCATGGATTTTTCAGGGGATCCAACAATTTTCTCATCATTCTAGAGAAGACACTGGGCGCATTTTTCAATCCAAATGGCAATCTGTTAAATTCATAGTGTCCCTCTGAGGTACTAAAAGCTAGATAAGGTCTAACCTCAGGCTTTACTGGAATCTGATAGTAGCCTTTGCTCAGATCCACCTTTGAGAAATATTTAGCTTTATTCAGCCTGGCAAACAGCTGATTT
Source organism: Oreohelix idahoensis (assembly GCA_024509875.1). Taxonomy (NCBI): domain Eukaryota; kingdom Metazoa; phylum Mollusca; class Gastropoda; order Stylommatophora; family Oreohelicidae; genus Oreohelix; species Oreohelix idahoensis. The sequence continues at coordinate 93,154 of JAMPIV010006085.1, forward strand.
GTATCTGGCAATGGATCCACCTGACCTTCTGTGATAGCATTCAGTCTCCTGTAATCTATACAGAGTCTATGTTCTCCAGAGGGCTTTCTCAATAGAACCACACTGGAACTATACTGAGATTCACTGTGTGAAATAATTCCCTCCTTCAACAAATAGTCTATCTCTTCCTTCAAAGCTTTTTCCTTAGCGAAAGGAATCGAATAGGCTTTCATACAGACTGGTGTTGGGTCTATAAGTTTCATATCATATTCTAATAAGTTTGTATGCCCCGGACGGTCCGTTAGCACCTCTGTATGATCATCTAGAACCTGTTGCAGTCTCTCCTTCTGATTTTTCATTAAATGTGTACTGATTTTCACCTGTGCAGCGGTCTCACAGGGGTGTAATGGATATTCAAATGATGTAAGTGGTTCTTTTTTCATCTCCATTGCTATAGACAAAGTCAGCAAATGTGTCTCTTCCTGATTTTCTCTTTCCAAATATTTCTTCAGGAGATTCACATGATAGATTTTTTCTTTCCCCTTTTTATCTATCTTATAATTTGTTCTAGACATCTTCTCTAGAACTGTATATGGACCTTGCCATCCAATTTGCAACTTATTCTGGCTACCGGGTAGAAGAAGCAGTACCTTCTCTCCCACAGCCAAATCTCTGTCTTTTGCTTTCTTGTTATAATAGGCAGCATGCTTTTTCCTGGCTTGTCTCAAATTTTCATTGGCAAGTTTCCAGCCAGTTTTTAAACGAGTGGTCAGCTCATTCACATATTGGTATGATGATGTAATATTTTCCTCTGCCTTTTCATCAGTCCACATTCTTAACAGAGCTTCTAGTGGACCTTTTATTGGCCTCCCAAATAATAATGTTGCCGGGGCCATACCGGTTGAACTATGGGGTACCTCCCGATAAGCAAAGAGGGCGGCGTGAAGGTACTGGTCCCATGTATCTGGTTTTTCATGTGCCAACTTTCTCAGGATCGACATTAATGTCCCGTTAAATCTTTCCACTTGGCCGTTTCCTTGGGGATGGTACGGGCTACAATGGAAGTGTTTGGCTTGAAAGATCCTGAAAACTTCTTCTGTTAGTTTCCCCTTGAACTGAGAACCATTATCAGTCAAGATTTGGTTGGGAAAGCCTAACCTTGTGAAAATTGTGAGTAATGCCTCTGCCACATGTTTAGAATCAATTGATGACAGGGCTACCGCCTCTCCCCACATAGAACAGGTGTCCACCAGAGTCAGAATGTAGCTGTTCCTCCTCTTGGTTCAAGTGAGAGGTCCCACAATGTCCACTGCAACTCTCTCAAAAGGTGTTCCCACTATGGGCATTTCCCCTAGAGTTGCTGGTGCAGTCCAATGCTTTGGTGCTACTCGTTGGCACTCTGGACAGGATTTTACATATCTTTTTATATCTTCAGTTATCCCTGGCCAGAAATAATGACAAGCTATACGCTGTCCGGTTGCGCTGATCCCCATATGACCACAAGAATAAACATTTTACACCCTCTCCTGGGGCTTCCCACGCTCTGGATTTATATATTCAGAATACCCTCCACGACATTCAGCAGCTCCAACCTCAACGCCTGCGTTATTCAAACCTTTCTTCTGATGAGTCTCATGCCCTTACTAAGCTCCGCCGCAGAGATGACATTGTTATCAAACCGGCTGACAAAGGAGGTGCCATTGTGGTATGGCGCAAGGACCTGTACCTCCAAGAAGGTAATAAGCAGCTCACCAACAGCTCCTTCTACCAGCGCCGTGACAATGATGCGACAGTCCTCAACAATCGTCTGGTCCATGACACCATCAAAAGTCTTATCGCCAACAAGTCCTTACCTTCTAGCGCTTCTCATCTCCGTATTGACAATAGTGGTCTGGGTAAGCCTGTGTTTTATATGCTTCCTAAAATTCATAAACCCTCCAACCCTGGGAGACCCATTGTCTCTGCGTGTGCCTGCCCTACCGAACGTATATCAGACTTCCTCGACGGCATCTTCCAGCCTATTGTAGAGCAGCTTCCTTCCTTCTTAAAGGACACAAACCATGCTCTTACTACTTTTTCCTCTATTCAGCTTTCTCCAGACCGTACCGACCGTTTATTTCTGTTAGATGTTTGCTCACTTTACACTTCCATTCCTCACTCTGATGGTCTCCGAGCTCTCCGGTTTTTCCTGGACCAGCGCACGCACCCCTCTATCGCTACAGAGACTCTCCTGCGCCTTGCAGAACTGGTCCTTCGACTCAATTCCTTTGAGTTCAATAGACAGTTCTTTGACCAAATAAGTGGAGTTGCCATGGGCACCAAGATGGGTCCCAGTTATGCCTGCCTCTTCATGGGCTACCTGGAGTATCAGGTGTGGCAGCAGTATCCTGGACCTTTTCCATTGATGTATCATAGATACATCGATGATGGCATAGGTCTCACCGATATGCCAGAGGTTGACCTATCTAGGTTCATTAATTTCATTAACAAATTCCACCCTGCGATCCAATTCACCTCTCACATCTCCACTGTCTCTGTTAATTTCCTTGACATTGTTGTCACTATCACTCCGCCCCACCTCACCACTTCGGTGTACTACAAACCCACCGATGCTCACAGTTACCTCCTTTATACTTCCTCTCATCCTCCGGCTTGTCGGGACTCCTTGCCTTTCTCACAACTTCTCCGCCTCCGTCGGTTATGCCAAGATGATGACAACTTTCTATGCCGAGCACAAGAAATGTTGGACTTCTTCCGTAACAGACAGTATCCAGAAGATGTTCTTACCTCTGCCTTAGAACATGTTCTCCCTATCTCACGTATAGAGGCCCTCAAACCCCGCCAAAAAACCTCCTCTGATAGAGTCAAGTTAATAATGACCTATCACCCTCACAGCACTGCTGTCAAAAGGATCCTGTTTCGCCACTTACCTCTCCTCCAAGCTGACCCAGTGGCGCGGGAAGCATTTAGTGAGCCACCCTTGCTGGCATATAGACGGGACAAAAATTTGAGGGACCTCCTAGTCCACAGCCGTCTGAAAACCGTCAACGATGGCCACTTTGGAACCAAGCCATGTAACCGTACACGATGTAAGACATGTCAGTATGTAATCGAAACACGTTCAGTCTCGTTCCCTAACGCCAAGTTCACCATCACCCATGGCTTCACATGTGAGTCACGCAACGTCATTTATGCTATTATATGCAAACGTTGCACCATTACGTACATCGGCCAAACGGGCACACGACTGGGCGACCGATTCTGCAGACACCTCTATGACATCTCTCAGTTTAATTCCACACCTGTGGCCATCCACTTCAATGGCCCTGACCACCATGGTGCCACTGACATCCAGGTGACAGCCATCAGATACTGTTCCTCGGACGCCAACAGTCGGTTTCGCCAGGAACAACGCCTCATCCATCTTATGGGTTGCCTCAAACCACACGGTTTGAATACCCAACATTCTTTTGTCTGAGACGCCTTTCTCTATTGAGTCCCTGTTGTATTATGACTTTCTACTTTGATGCGATCACCCCTTTTTTTTTTTTTTTTTAAATTACCATTTTTTTAAATTTAATAATTTTATTTATTTATTTATTTATTTTTTTAATTTGTTTATTTATTTTATTTTATTTAAATTTTTTTTTTTTTTTAAATTATTTTTTCCTTTATTATTTTTTATTTTATTTATTTCTTTATTTAGTTTTTATTTATTTATTTATTTGTTTTAAATTTATTTATTATTATTATTTATTTATTTATATTTTATTTATTTATTTTATTTTATTTATTATTTATTGATTACTTTTTTCTCACTCTTTTCCAGTCCTTGTTTTTATTATTTCTTATCTTTATGTACTGTCAACTTCCTCTTTCCAGTTTAGTGGCAGCCATCCTGCTTTGCTTCACATGTGACTGGACTTAATATTAAGGGAGTTTTTTTCTCTTATTTTTATAGTTTCATGTTCTCTACTTAATTCTCATTTTCTTTCCCTCCTGTCTCTTGTTTGTCTGTCCCTGACGAAGGCCTTGTGGCCGCAACGTAGGTTTTTCTTGTCCTTCTCCTTGTAAGACGTATTACTATTTGTGTGTGTGTGTTTTTTTTTTTTTTTCAACTATGACCACTGAAGGGAATCGCATGCCCTAGCTCCAACACTTTAGTCCTATATGAAGTGGGAAGGACCAGCTGTCCGTGACCATTGGATTCAGATCCAGCCTTCCTATACATCAATTTGTTCTTCATATAAAATTCTCCCTTGCCTGGAGGTGTATGACATTTGGTCAATTTCTTGAAACACGGCTTGAGTGTTTTGTCCTCCGCCTGTGCCTTCCTCATCTCATCTGGATGAGTATTTATTGGATTATCCTCCTCCTTTTTAGACTGTGATCTGGTCTGCACTGATGCCAATATCACAGGTCTCTTGGGATTCCCCAAGAAGACATATCTACACCCCAGTATCAGAGGGTAGATTGGTTCATTTATCACTGCTGCTTTGATTACTCCCTCCACATATCACGTTTTCACATTTATCTTAGCGATAGGGAGTGTCATGGTCGCTACTTCCTTGGTTGCAGCTTGAATCTCCACTGTTTCTGTGGTGTATTGATCTGCTTGCACCAGGTGAGAACTCACAACTGAATCATAATCCAGACCTGTATCATATAAGCACCTTATGGTGACTCCATTACAGATTACATCTTCACACACTGGGGGGTGGTACGGTTCCTGTAGTTCCGCAGGTTTGACCTTTGTTCCCTTCTTCCCAGATTTCATAGCAGCAAAACTAGGAGGTTTCTTTCTACAATTTTCGGTGGTATGATTGTTCATCCGACAATTTTTACACCACTTCCTTCCTTGGTTGAAAGATTTTCTTTCATCAAATTTCCTTTCATCGAATTGTGGGGTTTTATTTTTATTATCATATCGTGGCCTATCAAACTGGTGCTTACCTTTGTTCTGATCTCTAGGATCAAATTTATTAAAGTTTTGTGGTGCCTTAAAATTGTCTACCTGTTTCTTTTTATTACTAGTTACCTCTGCTTGAGCTGCCTGATATCTTTCCGCGACATTTAGTAACTCACCCAGTCTCTCTGCACCTTGTTCCATGAGAAACTTTCTCAGGTCTGGAGCCATGGACTCTCTTAGCTGCTCTATAAGGATCATTTCCTTAAGATCTTGGGTTTTCCCCAAAGCAGTCCATTTCTCCAAGTATGTCTCTAACCGTGCAGAGAACTGGTGATATGTCTCACCTGACAGTAGTTTAGCATTCCTGAACTTTTTTCTATAAAATTCTCCATTCTTTTCATATCTTAACAAAAGAGCCTGCTTTAACATGTCATAATTGTCTTGGTCATCTCTGCTCATCTTGGCAAAAACTTCATAAGCTGTACCCCGAAGCCCCTGTGATAACTTTAGGCTCCACCTTTCTCTCTCTAACCCATAAGTAGTAGCCAATAGTTCAAATCTACTTAGATACCCTTCAATATCATCGTTTTTCTCAACAAAATGGTCTACATGAAAACCCATAGCTGAGGTTGAGGCTCCCTGACTAACAGTGGCATCTGAGGCAAAGGGACTGGCACCATTTTCAGGAGCATGGCCTTGAATTTCTAACTCTCTTAGTCGTAACTCATGCTCCCTTTATAATCTCTTCTCCTCCTTTTCTGCTTCCCTTTCTGCAGCCTGTCTCCTTTCTTCTCTTTCTGCCGCTAATCTCTTTTCTTCTGCTTCCCTTTCAGCCTATTTCTTTTCCAACTGGAGCCTTTTTATTTCCGCCTCACGATCCGCCTCCAATGCCCTAGCCTCTTTGTCAGCCTCAATCTGCAACCACTTAATTTCTTTATCTGCCTCTAACTTTCTTTCTGCTTCAAATTTTCTTTCTTCACGTTCAATAAATTTGTCACATTCAGTTGTGACATAAGCAATCATAATTTGCCCCTCCATTCCCAGCTCTTTAGCAGCCTGCACAGCAGCAGATCGAAACTTTACCAGGTCAGCCATTTTCTAACAGGCAGATTTATACAATGTCTAACTAAGCAATTCTATCTATGACTAATTATACTAAGGACAACCACAAGCACTGAGAGCTCAACCTTATTTATTTTCCACCCAAGAATACCTTTTTAATTTTATAAATCCCGGACAGGACCCCAATATATGTGGTGAGTTGGGAAATAAATATATTTATAGGGGACTTAGTGTACTGAATGAGATCAGCTGTGAAGGTTTCTGAAGATAATAAATTTGGTGTGTATACAGAAGACCTTACTTGCTACCACATTTCGATCTCAATCAGACTTATTCTTGAATAAATGAATAATAGCTTCGTTAAGTGTCTAGGGTTATGATAGTGATGAAGTGTACGTATAACAACCAACTGACATATACACAATTGCTTTAATAATTTCCACAATTTACAGCACTTTGACAATCACAAACACATAACACTCTAAAAGACTATCTTATTAAGTCAAGGGTTAAGTTTTTAAAATGTATTAATGATCTTTCAATATCTTTCCTGATTCTATTGTATTTGTGAATCAGGAATCACAATAAAAATGTAATCACAATTTTTATATACAAGTATTTATACACTGGATATTTATCCAGTCATAGACTGTTATAGCCATATGAGTGTGGTGTTGTTGTGTAATATTATGAGGTAATATTGTCATTAATAGCTAGACTGTTGGTTGTCATCATGACTTCATGTGTTTGTTACTGGTGGAAATCTTATTGAGGGATTCACAGATTCTGTTTCTTTAAAATTTCTGTACCCTTTTATATAATAAGTTCAGTTCAGGGTTATTTGATTCAAGGTTGAGTCTTTTCGTGCTGACAAGTTCTTATCTCATAATGGAGTTGCAGGAAACCTGTATCCTCTGCTCGCTTGCTTCTCAGTTTGATAGTAAGATAGACAATGGCCGCTATCTTGTGCAAGGAGTCTGCTGCCAGCTTTCTGGATCACGCAGTACTCAGACCGGACGATGCAATATCACCATCTATACCACGGTCCCTGAAAGTGAAAGTTATGCATCCTTCTTACTAACTAGTATATAATATTATTCCACACAGAAGTACATGACAGTACAAACAAACATAAAGTTCAGCGCTTTAGGCCAACTGCTAGCTTTTCATGTGACAATATACACCAGTATTCCTCTCCCTAATGGTTACAACGCCTCTGCAATTCCAGCTGTAATCCCTTCCATACCATAGGATAGGTGTTATGTTACTATATGGCAATCCAATATATATATATAGGCAGTTATACTCCTCTCTGACAATCTTTTACATGGTAGAGCAATATCTAGGCTTTGCCTCATGTTTGCTACTGAACCGCACACATACAGGCATAATTTATCATTTCACATTCAATTTTCAATAAAAATACAGATCAAAAATGTCTAGCTTACCACAATTCGTAAGGAAAACACACTAAAGATGACTGACACAGTTTGATCTGCGGTATGTCCAAGCTGTTATCTTATATTTAATTTAGAATAACACTGCTTGCTCTCATCTCTCAAATGTGTAACGATATGGCGTCCCTTCTAAGATTTCTTCTGTCAATATCCAGTGTATTGACCAATCATTTTGAATATATTCAAAAGAGTACCCAGTCATTACAACATTTTCATTCACTTCTACTCCGTTTCTAGGCATTTTTTTGTTATTCATAGGTCACCCAATCCAATTTCTTTTAACTTCAAAGTTCAGCCAATGGCCTCCCACGTACTATCTTAGACTTTCTGTCACTACTATGTTTCACAAAAATCAGGGATTTCCATCCCAAGCAGATATGACCAAACATGACAGTATCTCTGTTCTCTATATGTTTTATTATCAATATTTACTTATCTAATGGACTTTTTAGATAATTTATTACATATTCCTAGTCCACTAGCCTTTCTGTACACGAATATATGATTTTCAAGGGGCTAAGTGGTGTAGTTAAGAATACGATCTTTTTTCGATGTTAAGTGTTTAATTCAACTACCACCTGTTCAATCCTTTACGACTATACTATCAGTATAAAGTCAGGAGCCCTGCGAAAAAATCAGGTTTCCTAATAAGAATTTAAACCTGTTTTCAAAACTTAACCTCGTATCGTTAGTTTTTTTCATCACTGTTTATTTGAAAAAAATTTAGGCCATGCACACTGCGAGTTGGTTTATTTTTTGACACACAGCGAGTGGCTTGCGCGACTGTGTTACATGGTCCATCTTCCTCTCTCTCTCTCTTCTTCTAAGCCCGTCTGTCTTTCCGAGGCTAACTTTGTGCGCAATTTTGCACTAGTGTTAGTTTTTAAAATCAAGGTCGTTCAGAAAATTATACTACACATTCTATTTTTAGAACTACGGGTATCGCCGTATTGTTAGGCTCAAGCATTTTATTAGGAACGAACAAATTAGGACAAGTAGAAATCTTGTGTTAGCCATTACGGCGTTATACAACTAAGACGTTATCTATACTGGGAAAGCACTGGTCTTTCTCCCTTCTTCTTCCTATCGTATTATTTCGTTCTGCTTTATATTTATGTTCTAATTTATATATGGGTATTAGAATTTTTCACCACAATGGGGGAACTTTGTGTTGGTAATGATCAGATTCTGCTCACTGCAGAATCTAAGGAGTCGCTTTCCATTGTCATTGAGAGTATCTTCTCCATATCTTCCGATAACTCCACCCCATCTAGCATGGTCATTTCCAACTCTGGCATTGAAATCTCCGAGCATGATAATTTCATCTAGGCAGTCATCCACTGTCCTTTGAAGCAGCTCGAAGAATTCCTCCTTGACCTCTGCTCTCTCATCCTCATTTGGCCCATACACTATGACCAGGTTGACTATGGTTTCTCCTTCTTTTAGTTTTACAACCATAATGCGCTTCGAGACAAAGTTCCATCCCTTGATACTATCTTTCTGGTTTTTTGCCACAATGCAACCCACGCCCCCTTTAGCTCTTTCAGATGTGGGTACACCACTGTAGAGCAGCGTGTTGCCATCGAGATCCATGACTCCTTGTTCCTTTTTCTTTGTTTCCGTAATAGCCAGGATTTCTAGTTTTGCTTTCCTCATCTCTTCCACCAGCTCATCTTCTTTCCCATTTATACTTCTTGTGTTCCAAGTTCCATAAGTCGTAGTCCGTTCCAGTTCATTGCCTTTAGAATCAGTCCGGTTTTCTCTCTTGTAGTTCGCGTAATCATGTTTTAAAGCAAACAGGTGATTGGCCTGTTGTGCCTTTGCATGGTGGAGGGGCTGCCTCCTTACGGCCTCCATGCAGGCCGCCCTCCTCCTATTTCAGCCGGGCTTAGGACCGGCCTAGGCGGAGTTGGTTTAAACATACACTGAGAAATCCTGGAATTTAAAAAAGTTTAAAAAAAAAACAAACACGGATCTTAAGAATTAAGTGAATATTTGCTGTCACTTTTTATTTAGATTTAAAAAAAAAAATCGTACAAAATGCTTGTACGTCTATCCACAGGTAAAAGGGTAAAATAATTGTACAAAATACAGCTGAACGATACAAGTTGACAGGTATGAGAGTGGTAGGATTAGGGTGGTGTGATGGGATTACTAGTATGGAACTGATTAAAGGGGCCAAGACAGGTGCCAGTGGAATGAGAGATGTTTAGAGAAGAGGATGCTGGCGATGGATAAGACACACGTTAAGGAAACCTGTTGACAGCATAGATCTGGAATCCCCAGGGTGGGAGAGTTAGAGGGAGACCAGAGAACACATGGAGAGGAGAGCTGGACATGTACTTGAAGGTGATGAAGAAGACATGAAAAGACCTTGAGCTGATGGCACGAGACGTAGACTAGGCATAAGTTTGTTTAAGACCTATTCTCCTTGGGGAGCTGAAGAGTTATGATGATCACAGAACTGCAACTTATAAAACCATTTTCATTGAAGATTTTATCTTATGTCCACACAATGTAGGAAAGTTTCAATTGTTTCTGACCTTAAATAAAGTTTTTATGACAATTAAAATTTTTTTGGCAATTTTTAGAAATAAAACAAAATTATACTATTATACATTGTCTATTTACACATAATTTTTTTAAATGAAACTATTTTTCTTGATGATATATGGCAAAGCAGTCATTTGGGTGTTGTGCACCCTTCACAATAAAATGCTGTCCTCACCATTGCTAGAGGGGTGCCACACCTGATGCAGTTGTTCTGATGTGTGGATTTTTTAACAACATGGTTTGTTCCACTACGGTAGATAACTGGATTGTTGTTTGGCATAATTCTTTGTGGTGTTTTATGTCAGCTTATCTTTTCATACTCCTCATGGATGATGTCATCAAGGCATGTAAGAAGGGGATAAGAAAGTATTCAGTGGGGTACTGGAAGATAAGGCAGAGCTGACATTTGCTGATGATGTTGCCCTGATTGCTAAATCAGAGGCACATCTTCAATTCAACCTGCAAGTCTGGAAGGAAGAGCTGGAGAAAAGAGAGATGGTCATAAGCAGCTCTAAAAAATAAAAACCATGATGATATCACGAGAGGAAAGAAGGCATCAGATTAAGCTGGGAGAACAGGTCCTGGAGCAGTTCAACTACTTTAAATACCTTGTAGCTGTCATAGACTGGAAGGGAGGCATCAAAGAAGAGTATGTAGTTGTTCCTGGTCTAGATTATGATCTGGGTCTATCTTCCATTTCTACAACTAGGTCCAGCTAGTGAAGACACCTCATTATCACCGGAACGCGTTGGTTTATCACTAAATTCATCTGAATCAAACAGTGCTTGATAAGTCACTATTGCCATCATTTTCATTACATGACTCACTAAGCTGCAATGCTTGTTCGGCTGATAAACATTGCTTATGATCATTTGAACATGAAGCTGTTTCAACAAGAAAAAAAAAGCTTGTTTACAATAGTCAGCCGTTGTTCATTTTATTTAAAATGAGCACCACATCGTAGATAAAAGAACATTCAAACACCTGTAAACATGATAGTTACCGGAATAGACATCAGAAATATTAAATTAGAAGAAAATTTAGTAACTTTTAAAAAAAAACTTCAATTATAGACCACTTAAAGTGGCAGTCTGTTTTTTTGGGGTCAAACTGCTTGCCACTTGAAGTGGCATGTCATATACTAAGAGTTAAAATTATGAATAGCAGCACCTACCATTGTCCTGCTGACTTATTATAGTGCATATACACAAGTCAGCAAAAAAAAATCATAGTGAAGTTCAGTTTTCATCACTAGTTTTTTAACGATTTTATGTTTTTTAGAGCATACATACTAGCAGTAAATCTTGTCTCAGATATATTTTTCTATCACTCTGGTGATACCACGTCTTCTTATGTCACGTTCCACCTCTGTGTATTACATGGACTTCCTGTTTTCTATTTAGTTTGGCCCAGCATACAGATTGCACATCCTAAGTGACTGCAGTTAAGTTAATTAAAGTCAAGGTTGTAATATGTCAGTTTATAATACATAAGATAAATAATTTCTGCATTCATTGAAGTATACTTGAATGCATCTACAAAAATTCTTCTTTTGCAGCTGAAGCTTATGGTACTCTTGATTTGGAAGACCTTAGTTCAAATGTCCAGCCCAAGGTAATTTTTATTTAAATTGCTCTCTCGATTAAGCTCACTGATTGAGTCAGTAAAGAAGAAATAATTATGAAGGGTTTAGTGTTATGGGAACTGGATTTAATTGTTTACAGTGGGCTAGTCATGGTGAACAGATAGAACACACAACTGAATTATGTTTAGCATCATCGTTATTAAAACATTGTTCAAATAGCTGGCCATCAAAATGACAAAATTCTCACTTATTCTTCTTTTGTTTTATGGTCATTTTGTGTTTGCAATTACATTTTTGTAAAGAAATGTTTACTTCTATTATAATTGTAACATGCACAACTGGCAGATGGCAAAAGAACAGTCGGGTGACCAAAGCTGAGGTTCAAAGATGTGTGCAAGAGAGACATGTAGGCACTGGACATAAATCCAGCAACCTGGGAGGATGAAGCTGCAGATTGCACCAAGTGGTGATGCTCCCTGTGGCGCCACTTCAGATTGGGTGAAAAGAAACTCTCACAACAAGCAGAAGAGAAAAGAATACACGGAAAGGAACACCAGGCAAAAAACAGCCTTAAAAACCATGGCCGCTGTGCACATGGAGTAGAGATTACTATTTCTCCTATATCATTAGCTAATGTAATCGAGTTTGGGCTGGGAATACTCACGCTGTCAGTATCTCAATGTGAACGACTGGAACGCATCCAAAATTAAGGAATGCATATAGCTTTAGGCTGTACACGAGATACCCCCTTTGTGACAATAAGGTATATGCCTGGAGTAATGTCGATTAGGTCTATATATGCGATGGCCCAGGCAAAAGCCTGTATGCTGATAACCACAAACAGAAGTCACCCCCTGCATAGGAACATAGCTGACATTAAAGGAGCAAGAATAAAGAGAGTGTGCCAGTTGCAACCCAGGTTCAAGGCTAGTGAAGTTGTACGTTTATGTACTGACCCTGTTGTGCACCCGTTCTTAATTAAACAATGATGATAGTGACCTGTCATTGTTCTTGTGTACGCTTGTCTGTTACGTTAGTTATTGGTTGTCTTGCTAATGTGACTGCTGAGTGATACTTAATGACCAGACAACTATGATGACTGCAATGACCGATCGACTCGTGGCTGACATCAAAATTGCTTTATTGTTGTCAATAACATATTTACAGTTGGCCATCTCCGAGCCTGATTATAAAGGTAACAAGAATACACACGACTTCTACGTTGACACTTTCATATAGCATGTAATTCACTGGTCAGGAACTAGTTGATTAACGCTTGACCTCTGCTGACTACTGCAACCCTGTCTACTATTCTATACTTGTTAATGGGCTGTTCTCAATATATTCAATGTGGCTTCAAAATATTAGCTGGGTCACCACCAGTGTTGAAAATTTCTTCTTAGCCACTAGAACTGATCTTCATAATGTCTACCCTATGCGTCCGACACTGGACCACTGCTTCTAAACACTTGTTCTCGACTATCTGCACTTGATTAACTATTCGGGAGTTTTACCTACCAATGTTCTTGAATGTACTGCTGGCGACATATTTGGACACAGCTCGACGTGGACTCTACTTGTCGTGAAAACCAAATTCTTTTCTGCAAACTGCAGTGGTACCGAAGATACAATGGTACCTGAGCTGGTCATTACTTTACAGATGGTCGCTACGGTTAGTTTACGCTAATCTGCTCACAGCTGGTTACCTGAGCAAAAATGAACAGTAAAGAGAACTCGTTGTTGTTGTTGTTTTCGTCTACTATGTTGCTGTAATACCCTGTTCAACCTGAAAGTTGGTTATAATTGGGGTATATATTGCGTTTAGTTTCTTCGGTGCTAGCCGGTTGTTAGTCTGAAAAGGACTAGTCCTAAAAAGGACCACTAGCTGACTGTCTGGATACCTCTTCTTTGCTTGTCTGTTTATGGTGTCGTGGCGTACTCATTGTGTTCATTTCCTGCAAACGTCCTGGAGATGACTGGTCCTGAAAAGGACCACTAGCTGCCTGTTCGGTCCCTACTCGTTGTTGTCTGTTTCGGCATGTGTTGTTCTATGGCTGTCGCTATTATATTTGGTAGGAAACCCATTATGGTTTCGAGGATTATTTTGTATTCCGCTGCTTGTCTTCTTTCTTGATTGTTTTTTAGTTCCTGTACGATTTCGGTTTTTATTTTGTCTTTAGTTTCTTTGTTTTGTTCTCTACTTTTTGTAAGGGTATCCTCTACGATCCTTCTTCTCTGTTTCAATTCTTTTGAGGATTGCTTCGTTATCTGCCTTTAGTTCTGCGAGTTTGGCGATGTCGACTTCTATCTCGTGTTTGATGGATTTCATTTCCTGTAACATTGCCTGGGCGCTCTGTAAGGCTCCTAATGTTTTGTCTCCTATGGAATCTAAGTCTTCGTTGTGTTGCTTGTTCGTCTCGATTTTGAGTTGTTGTTTTAAGTCTCGCATCTCTGTGGTTAATTTTACAAGCTGGGCTCTTGTGTGCTGCTCCTGTTTTGCCATGCCACCTGAAGCCACTCTGTTTCTTGCTTCTCTGAAGGAGATGTTTCGATCTAACGTCTAGGTTAAGTTGGTTTGGTCTTGAAGACCCTTCTTGTCCCATGTCTTCAGTCTTTCCACCTGTGTTATTGTTATATTCTTGTTCTCTGTTTGTAGGCGGCTGTGGACTTCTTGTGTCGATCGACTGTTGTCGACCCCTCTTACAACTATCTTCTTGGTCTTCTTGAAGATCTCCATAGTAACTTTCATCTGGTGTGGCAGCTGGATTTCTTTGTGTCCGGACTCTAGTTCAATCATCAGTTCTGTTGTCTTTTCCGTGTTATTTAGCGATATTATAACACCTTTTTCGTGCCTTGCAACTCTATTAATGCTCCTCTTGCCCGTTATTGCCTCTAGGATACCGATCACTTTATCGTCGGGTAGGGCCCTGAGTGTGGCCTCACTTCCCGACATCTGGGTGATCTTTATGGTTCTCTCCTGTAGTGTCTGGTGAGAAACAGCGTTTCTCTGCTTGCGAAGCTGGCACTTTCCGACATCTGTCTCAGTTTGAGTGTTTGGTCTGCTGGACGGATTCACATTCTGGTTGGTTGTCTGCCTCTGATCTCGTTTTTCCGATGTTGCCTGGTCGCTGTATGATGGAGACTCGACTATGATATCTTGTTTTGGTGGTGGATTTATTTTGTCGGGTTTAATGGCATTGTTACCCTCTGTGGCCTTGATTTGTAGATGTTGTCTGTTCACTACACAGTGGAGCGGCCGCCTTGACATCCTGTTTTATCGGTGGTGTTGCTTTGCCCGGCTTCGGATTCTGGTTGTCCTCTGCCTTCGACGCTTTGGGTTGCTCATCGTTCGTGTCACTGGCTGCGTTGTTCGGCTTCTGAATGGGATCGGCCACGACGCTAGTAGTTGGAGTAATCGTGCTCCCCGGCCGACTCTGTTTGTTCTTTGCAGGTTCTTGTTTGATGCTGCTGACAAGTGTTTGAGTGCTTCTATACACTTTCCTCTTTTTCACTTGTGGCTTGGTGCGACCCATTTTAGTGAATTCCGACGGCTGTGTTCGCCCTGAAAAGGACGCTCGTTTTAGTATAGTGCTGTCTTCCCATGATGAGGTGAGAATGAGAAACGAACGAAAAGAGAACTCGTCAGCGCACAGATTTATATACTGCTTGTGACGTATGAACCAAGTCCCCCTATCCACTAATTATCCCTTGTTATTCTAATCCTGGTTATCTCCCTTTCCTATCACGAGCGATGTCATGAATAACACAGGCAGAGGCTACGATTAGACAGACGATCCCAGTTGAAAATATATTCAAGGGAGTAGTGTGGAGTAAATTAGGTGATAATTGGACAAACTACCAGCAAATCGTCATTAGCCTTGGCAGGGAGTGCAGAACTTGGGTCAGTGGGAAAGCAAAGCTGGAAATTGGAAGCTTGGAGCTGCTTCATGATCATGTGGGAAAAGAGGATGTCATTGTGTACACAGATGGGTCTGTAATCCGTGGTGAGAAATCAGGCTGGGGCTACTCGGCTAGAGTAGAGGGTTGCCAAACAGAGTGGAGCTTACATGGAAACAACCTCCAGCAAAGAGCATCTGAAACTTCATTAACAAGGGCAGTTATCGAATCAGACTTTCAGTCCATGCTTCGGAAGGTTCAAAATGGATAGTCACGGCATGAACGGAAATCATGCATAGAAGCTTCAAATCTTCAGGAATTGGTGTGGATCTGCTGTTCTGGTCATGCAAAGTACGCAGTAATGAGAGAGTTGACAGACTAGCTTCAAGAGCACCCATAGTTGGGACACTGGATATGCATAAGGGAGAAACACTAAAGACAATTAATGATCATCTGTTAGAAAATGCTACTGCAATAGATTAATCAAGAAGACTAAGATTGCTGGAATTTGGCATCAAATGTAAGGCTAGCAAGGATGGGACCATTGAGAGGATGCATCTGTCGTGTATACAACCAGCATGAAACGGGAACAGTGAGCATTCATACCCTTTGACATATGCTGAGGGAGATTGAGCACCTATGGGTTTGCCTGGAGTGCAATGATGTCAATTCTGTTCAAGAGTAAAAGTAACAACTATGTGTATTATACTACATAAGGCAGAAAAAGTCAAATGCTAAGTCGCATTTGTAGATTTTTCGCTGTGGTAGAATGCATCCCCCTATCTTACATGTAAAATCATATTCTATTTACATGATTTATCACTTATGCACGTGTCTCATGAAAGCATATGTTGCATAATCGGAGGACATCACTCTGCCTGAAAAAAAATGGAGTAATGAAGTGAGCAGACCAGTCCCATTACTTCAGGAAAAACAGCTAAATAATTCAAGGCAATGACAGTCCAGTTTTTGGGTATATTTGTGGCTGAAGTTGAATTCCATGATGACTAATTTACTTAAAATGCATAATGTGCCTATACCTGAACAGGTGTGGCAGCAGTCTCATTTCTTATTTCATTTTCATACTAGATGTCATCTCTGACTGAAAACTCATTTTGTGTAATCAGTGTGCTTTGCAGTTGCTTATGCATTATTTTTAGGGCTCTGGTGCAAGAAAAACCTGGCTAGCTTCATTTGACCCGTATCGCTCATAAATGCAAACTATAACATTTTAACAAAAGCTCTTACCAAGAAACTAAAACCATTCATGGCGGCCAGCAGTGTAGTGTCCAGCACAGAAAATCCATCAGCGCACACATTTCGTAAGAGACAATTACCTACACACGTCAGAAGGATTGCCAGGTATCAATCCTATCCCTTGACCAGGAGAAGGGTTTTGATCGAATGTCACACTCATACCTTCAAAAACCATTATTACATTACAACATATGTGAATACTTCAGAAAATGGATTACAATTCTCTGCATGAAGCATTTTAATGTTCATATCATGTCTGCTGTCTTGTGCAATCTGTTTCTTCCATATCTTCTTTTATCAATTTGAAGTCTGTCTCCAGTTCTCTGCTCCATATTTTTTGGGTCATCCTGTTTCTCTTACCTTGAGGATTCCAGAACAAAGATTGCCATGTAGTGCTGTCATTTGGTTTCCTGAGTGTGTGCGGAATCCAGCACCAGCATCTTTTGTTTAGCTCTTGTTCCACTGGTATTTGTCTGGTTTTTTTCATCAGTTCCACATTTGTGATCTTGCCATTCCATTTTAATCGTTCTATTCAATGCAAGCATCCATTGTTTTTTTTTTTTTTTTTTTTTTTTCCTTAACCAGCGGCACTTGGGCTTTCAGCCCTTCGGCCCAATGACATGTCATTGCGAGGCTGGGGAACCTGAGGACTTTCCTTCCAACCCGGTCAGGAGCTTCGCTCCTTCCCATCCACAGAGGGTTTATCACAGGAGCCGTTCAGGTTATTCAGTCAAATTTCCGGCCGTAAACATTTCTTCAAACGCCGACGCCCGGGTTTGAACCATGAACACCTGGTCGCCAGTACAACGCCGAAGCCATTACACCAGCGCGGCTCCCAGCATCCATTGTTAAACATCTTTAACTTCTCGGTTGTTATTTTTGTATTATCTGCGTTTCAGACCCACACTGTTGAATTGCCTTGACTGTTGATTATTCCTATTTTTATGTTGACCATATTTCTTTTGATTTCCACGTATTTCCCAATGCTGTGAAAGCTCCTCTTGCTTTTTTTATATTCTTATTTTGATATCACTGCCCATTTGTCTAATTAAAAAAAAAAAAAAAAAGTTTTGCCTCGTTTTGGCGAGGCGCGTCCCGTTCAACCTAGTTGGTTATATTAGGGCGCATGTCCAAATATAAAAGACCATTGGGTCTGAGATTATCTATTTGTCTGATGATTTGGTGTTCAGCATTCACTGGCGGTACCATAACTTAATTCTTATAGGAGCTGAAGGACTAATTGAGAATGCTCTTGGAAAAATACTATTATATGACAATGTCATTGAATGTGAGAGGAATCACCTTCAGTAGGGCTTTTGGTGATAGCTGTTCTCAAAATACGACAGCAGTTTAGAATATGAGTTTGGTGATCTTAGCCAATAATGGTGGTGCCATAAAAGGGACAGATCTGGATTTAAAATGGCGCGTGAATAACTGAAGTTTGATGGAGATATTTAGGCCAGTAAGATCTCCATACAAAAAGTATACAATTCCTGGGAGTGGAAGGAATTTGAAGATTAAAAAGGGGGTGTAAGGGCATTCAGTTTGCTAGAGCACTGCAGATTTATTGAATTTCCAGAGCTGGCTATTATCTATAACACTTAGTCCAGCTGCACTAGTAAAAAATGCCACATTCTAATATGCCACACTCATTGTGCTTTTAATGACAGAATGTCAATGCTGAATTACATTACAGATGTTGCAGCACTTCTACCATGCTTTATAACTACTTGTCGATTTTATTTCTTACTTTTTGTTGTTAAACTTATCAAAAGTGACAGAACAGTAATACTTAAGAAATATTATTACAGCGTTAATTATTCTTCGTATGTAATATTCATTTATATCGTTCAAGCTATTCTGTTTTTAGATATGACACATACCTACCATTGATGAAAATGTGGACAAAGTATATGGAGGAACTCATACAATTTCCAAGGTAAGTTTGTTCTCTTCTGTTCATATTAACATGTACGTGCAGCTCCACTTTCCGAAATGCTGTCTGTTGTCTGGTAAACACATTTTTGTTATAAAAAATTCCTTTGGCTGTTTAAAATGTGTGTTTTGATTTTGCATGCATTGTTGTCCTTATGAAGATATAATGTCCTTGGGAAAGCAAGGACTGCCAAAAGCCACCTGGTGGAGAACTGTGGAGGCAGAGATGCTAAGCGTGAACCAGAGCTGGGGCACCACATGAAGGATGGCTGTCAACTGAGCAAAGTAGAGACAGCTTGTTGCTGCCCTACAAGACGCCACTAGGCGTGATGGTCACTGATTGCTTTGTCAGTCAGCGACCATGGACCAAAGAAGAAGATTGTTGTCCTAATGAAGATGTAATGTCATAACTTTGAGTATTTATCCTACTGCTTGCATACAACTGCTGTACATACCTTTATATTTGTCTGATGTCAATTTTTATAGTACATGGAGATGATCTCATCGTGCTATCTTTCCCTGCTGGTGCGCAAGTCAGCTACTGCTCTTGAGTGCTCTGTATCTAGTGTTAGTCCATCTTGTTGACCTCCACTGAGAGGTCTTTTTGTCAGAATATTCTGTGACTTGTCTTTAATTTTGACTTTGAATTTCCATGATAGAAATTATCATACAATACTGAAGGGTCATCATTACTCTTTTAACTCCCTGTGGAGCATACGCCTTCAAAAAAGTCCAAGCCAAGCCTTCAGTCCTTTGCTACCTGTTATTCTTCTTCTTTGATCCATAGCCGCCGACCGTCAAAGCAGTCAGTGGCCATCACGCCTAGTGGCGTCTTGTAGGGCAACAACAAATTGATTCCACTTTGCTCGGTCGGCGGCCATCCTTCGTACAGTGCCCCAACTCTGGTTCATTCTTTGCATCTCAGCCTCCACAGTCCTCTGCCAGGTTGTTTTTGGTCGGCCTCTCTTTCATTTTCCTTCAGGGGTCCAAAGCATAGCTGTTCTTGTGATGGCATCGGGGTCTCTTCTGAGGAGCCACCTGTTATATGGCAAGTGAAAGCAGAGATTGATAGAGCATACCGTCAGGTCCTTGTCTAGAACCCACAAGGGAAGAGAAGTGTGAGGAGAACCTGGAGTAGGATAGTAGAAGAGGAAACTAATGCAGCCATAACTTCATAGGCAAAACTAAAGAAGATGGCTTAAAATATAAAGTGGTGAGCTGGCAGCTGGCTTTTGCAGGCATGCGTTTCACGAGGAATGAGAAGGGATGATGATGTGTTTGTGTGAATAACAATTTTATGTAATAAATTGTTTATAGCAGCTATGGTCTGTTTGTCACATTCTATGTTGTTTGTAAATGTGTGTATGTTTTTTTTATTTTTAAGATAAGTTATGCTTATTTCTTGTAGCAATCTGGAGTCAGATAATGTTCTTTATTAATTAAATTTTAATATGTTTCTGGTGGCCAATTAGCGATGCCCTATCATGTCTGGTGGTCTGGCTATGTTTGTTTTCCTTATTGCTGTTTTTTATGGAGGTCAGATTATGTTCTCCTGAATTACTTGGTGGCATTTTGTGAAGGTCAAGCTATGTTTATGTATATACTTGTTTAGTTGCTGGAGGTCATTGTTAAATGATGCTTTGGTGCATAAACAAGACTTTACTTTTTACTGAGGGTTTGTGCAAGACAGAGCATCTCTAGTGAATGACTAATGCTTCGGGGAAGAGAATGACATATGTTCGAAGATAAAACAGTGGACGGTTGAATGCTGTAAAAAAAAAAAAGTGGACTAGTGACCATAATGTGTGGATTTGGAAAGTGTATGCGATGTGGAACTGCAATGAGTTGAAACAGCTGCTTGTTAGGAGAACTGTGCTATAAATTATATTCCATGGTAAAAAGAAAAGAACGTTTTCTCACATGATATAATATATGTAGCTCAATAGAATGAGATCATGCCTGAGCAGCAACCTAAAAGATAGATTGATAGAGTGGATTAAAAGAAGGCAGGTTTTTTGCACAGATACCAGTTGGCGTGTAAATTGACATTATGTGTAAGTCATCACACTCTGTCTGTTCTTCATGTGGCACAGACACACATCATGGACAGTCTTTTTTCATTAAATGCATTTGCAAGAAATGTTCAATGTTACAATGTTGGTTGCTGGAAAGTTTTTTAACGAACCAGATTAACACTTATAACTAGAAGGTAAAAGTCCACACTGGAGGAAACTTGACCAATATGAACACGAAACCTTCCTTCCAGTAGTCAGGTCTCACTCAGACTACTTATTTAAATGAAATTTTCTGATGGCTAGCATATTCTGTATAAACATCATATTGCAGTGTTCTGTAATTTTAAATTACATGATGTTGTATCACTACTTTTCCCAGTTTGACAGAATCTGGTCTGCCAAATGCCGCTCAGAAAATGATGAAGG
Organism: Oreohelix idahoensis; assembly: GCA_024509875.1. Classification (NCBI taxonomy): domain Eukaryota; kingdom Metazoa; phylum Mollusca; class Gastropoda; order Stylommatophora; family Oreohelicidae; genus Oreohelix; species Oreohelix idahoensis. Next base: position 114,229 of record JAMPIV010006085.1, read on the forward strand.
CTGATCTTCATGGTTGCCCCCTCACAGTTCAGAAGTCAAAGTGCCCCAGTTACATCGGGGCTCAGGGTATTGTACTTCAGGAGACTAGGAACACATTTGTGCTGGTGACGGCTGATAATACTGTGAAACGTGAGATAGTAGATTGATGTTTTTGTTGCTAGTTTTTAGAGGACACTTAACCAATATGAATACGAAACCTTCATTCCAGCAGTCAGGTCTCCCTTAGACTACTTGTTGAATTGAATCCTCTTCTGTGATATGTAATTAAAAGCTGTTCTGTGTCTTCCTCATTCCTGTCATTTCTAACTCCAGTTCTCTTCTTTGTGTGTTATTCAGTCTCCCGTTATCTCTCCAACCCTATCAATGGGTCTGACCATTCGTGTTCATATTTGAGTCTGCTAAATTTTAGTTAAATAGTTGTAAGTACATTTTGTTTTAAGGTTTCAATGAAATGATCATTGTGTTGCTAGCAGCGTATGCATTTAGCTTCTTGTAAGGTTGATCGCTCGAGTTAACTGAGCCTGATAGAATTCACACAAGTGATATAAGTTGTGATTATTTGTGTGTAATCAGTCATTTACAAAAAAATGGCCAAAAGAATGGACGCAGTCATTAGTAATACCGCTTCCAAAGAAAGGAAATCTAAAAATGTGCAAGAACTACAGAACCATTAGCCTTATTAGTCATCCAAGTAAGGTGATGTTAAGGATACTTTTGAACAGAATAAAACAGAAATCAGAAGAAATCTTGTCAGAGGAACAGGCTGGCTTTAGACCAAAAAGAAGTACCTCAGAACAAATCTTCAATATTAGATTACTTATCGAAAAACATCTCCAACATCAACACGATTTATACCATAACTTCATCGATTTCACAAAAGCCTTCGATCGAGTCTGGCATGAAGGCTTATGGCAAGTAATGAGAAAATTCAATTTTGATACCAACATCATAGATATCATTGAAGCACTATACAAGGACGCAAGCAGTGCTGTTTTTGCAAGCAACGACATTGGAGAATTTTTCAAAACAACTGTAGGAGTTCGGCAGGGATGTATCCTGTCCCCAGTGCTCTTTAATATTTATCTAGAACATATTATGCAGGAGGCTCTCTACGATTATAAATCAACCATATCGATTGGAGGCCGACCTCTGTGCAACCTACGTTTTGCTGATGATATTGATCTGATAGCTGGATCAGAATCAGAACTTCAAGACCTTACCTCTAGACTGGAGAAAGTAACAAGAACGTATGGGATGGAAATTAATATAGAAAAAAAGCAAGATATTGGTGAATAGCCATAAGAAACATGTTCCGACCAACATTACTTTAAATGGGCAAACGTTAGAAGAAGTTAACACCTTTAAATATCTCGGGTCCACTATATGCAGTGATGGAAGATCAATTAAAGAAATCAAGACAAGACTTGAGATGGCCTCAGCTGCCATGACAAGGTTGAATGTGATCTGGAAAAGTAACATCAGTTTTCCTGTGAAGATCAAATTATACAAATCACTTGTATTATCTATTCTCTTGTATGGGTGTGAGGGCTGGACACTCACTGCAGATACGGCGCGAAGGATTCAGGCTTTCGAGCATAAATGTTATAGAAGAATTTTGCGCATTTGCTATAAAGAGCACAAAACAAATGTCTATGTTAGAGAGAAGATAAACACCTATGCAGGCCACCAAGAACCACTTTTGTCAACAGTGAAACGTCGAAAGCTTGCCTGGTTTGGGCATGTAACTCGTCATGACTCCCTTTCAAAAACGATCCTTCAGGGAACAGTCGAAGGTAAACGGAGAAGAGGAAGGCAGAGAAAATCCTGGGCTGATAACATCAAAGAATGGGCAGGACACGGTTTTTCCACACTTGTACGCATTGCTGAGGATAGAGAGCAGTGGAGAACCCTGTCTGCTGATGCTTCCACCATGGCACCCCTACGACCCATGACCGGTTACGGGCTGAGATGAGATGAATGAATCAGTCATTTCCCCCCCCCCCCCTTTTTTTTTGGTTCCCCATGGGAGCATGGATCCACCACTGCAGCTGGTCATTCATGTGCTCTTGCATCTGTGGTTTCTGTAGCCTTTTGTCTTACATAATGAGGTTGCCACCTCCATACACAACCTCATTAATTGCCTCATATGACACGACTGAGCCTGAAGGGGTTAGTTGTTCTATTCTTTTTTCTTTATAGACCTGACCCCAGGAACTTTGTGTGTAATTAGGTAATGGAAAGTACGGGAGAAATGCAATGGGTACCTGACTCTGCTCTTAAGTTAGGAAAGGCAGAGGCAACAAGAAAGGGAACTGATCACCCCACCTTATAAAGCTGGACTTAGTATAGTGAAGTCTCTAACATTTCATGGCTCTGTGTAAATATCAGCTAATGGTACTGCCTTTACCTTTGATACTGTATTGTAAATTGCATTATAAGTTTACTTAATGGGTAAAGGATCACGTTGTTACGACCATATTTTCAGTGCTCTGGTGACGTTGTTGGTAATGCATATCCTAGTTAATTCAGTACAAGAAATGTTTAAACTGCGAACGGTGTGCCGGTTCGAATTCATCATGATCTCTGATATGCATAGTAGCCATATAGAAACGTAGAACTGTCAAACAATCAGATTGCAGTCAAAGACTGAGGTATGATTCAATGAAGACATGTTTATTGATGTGTTGTACATCAGCATATAACAGACAGGGCATTTCATACAATTGACGATCAGCATACATATTTAAAATAGACTCCAAACTGGTCTAGGCCGATTAAGACTAGCAACTAGGCATCATATGCCGTAGTTGAAGTATGCAGTCAGACAAACACTTATATTTGCCTGGCCCATATTAGAATCAGTAAATATAACTGGTGGCTGACATGCACCGTCCGTACTTATTGCCTGATGTGGCTAATACATCATAGATAATGGCCAACGGGTTCATCTGCAAGCCAAACCCTGGCTGCGATTATTAGTTACTATTAACCATAACCGGGAACTCATAAACACAAATGTCCATCATGGACTATACTCATCTCGCAAATGGCCACGACCAATGGTCATATAGCAACTCGTGCGGACGATTAATGAAGTCCCCCCCTAGATACATACACTGTTCAAAGCTAGTGTAGTATCGTATTTAATAAAAAATTATTAATATAAATTGAAATGCGCTTTGCAAAAGGTGCGCTTAACTAGTACTTAAAATATAGCCCCAATTACTGGCTTAACACATGTTACACGCTCATTGAGGCACATTGGGAATATGGTGTTAGGCCCATATTTTCTTGACCTTCGGCACACTAGGGGTGATGTGGTCAGCATCACACCGGCCGCCCTAACCTTCCCAGAGTTTATGTAATAGGTTTTGGTATATGATAATATAAATTCCTATGCTTTTAATCAAAACTGTATATCCTTCTTGTTACTGTTTTCCTCAGGGATACCCAAAGCCAATAGCATCTTCTGTGTCATTCTGCACAATCATGTCTTCACAATTTATGGAAACCAGTTCACAGTGAAACCAGGAGAGCGTGCAGCTAAAAAATTTAAATCAAAACCATCAATTGACTTGTGATTCTAGTCAGTCAGTCAGTCATAAAATCCTAGTTCTCCTTGAATTATCTGTTGATATTTCATACATTGAAAGTATTCCACGTACTTGCAGTCACTAGTCAGTATGGTTGAGAATGAGTTTATCAGAATCTAACTATTCCAGTAGACTCTTCCAGATGTGCACATTAGATAATGCACATAGACAATTACTGATACCATATGATGCTTGTGTGAAGTTAGGCAATGATACTTTATAATTTGTAATTGAAATTACGTACACATCTTCTGTGATATGTAATTAAAAATAAATGCAGGATGCTGTATGACAGGTATGTGAAAATAAATACCGATGCTCTGTAACGTATGTGAAATTAGAGAGATAGTGATCTTATGCATGTGAAAATACATATGCACTAATGTTATATGTCCATATTGTTGTTGAAGTTCTTTTGTGGCTTAAAGTTTCTACATGATGGGATAGCTGGCCCCATGCCCAACTCTCCTTAGCTGCCTGTTATGACATGCTTGGTAGGTTGCATTGTAGCTATTCTTTGCTCACCTGTCAGGCCCCAGTAACACATGGAAAGTTACAGACATTCATAAATGGGTGCTTGCATAGGATAGAAAGATTGAAGTTGTACAACAAGATCACCAATGTGGAACTAGGTACCACAAACCCCCCGCTTGGAGCTGTTGCCAGTGGAGAAAACTGAGGGAAATTTGTCAAGTTTAAGTCGTCACTGTCCCTTTGCTATTAAGCGGATTGTAATAACATTTATATCACAATACTCTTTATCTTCTTCTCTTTTGAAATGTATTAATTAAAAAAAATAAAAGCTATTCAAGTATTTTTTTACTAATAAAAACAAACAGCAGCGTTACGCGTAGTTTGCTACGGACTCCGAACGTTTTCGTCTCACCCCGCTTCATTCAAATGAGGATCGCTCGACCGCCAAACCACTAATTTGCACACTGTTTTCACAACTTTTAGGGGGAAAAGTGTATCTTTAGTTTCATATATGGCAAACATTAGAAAACAAAGTGTAAAACGTTGATATCTCGAAGTGAAGTTTAAATTTTACCAAATTTGACATTATAAATGGTGTTATAAATCTTTGCCAGGTTTGAGAAGATTTGGGAGCCATTTTTCTTTATTCGTGTGAAATTTTATTGACTTCTGATATTTGGCGGTTGAGCTAATTGACTTTGAGTAAGTTCTGTATCGCTCAAGTTAGGCCTAGAAATTTTAGCGAAAAATAGACAGCGAGGCTGTTCCATTGGCCGTGACATTACTCCCGATGTCATCAAGATCGAGACGCCACTTTTATTGGCTTATGTGCAAACATCATCACATCTTCTGATTTGAGGTTGACTATACGTAAGTATATCACTTATTAACAATGTATTGAACTTCAAATGTAAAATTTACAATACTTTTAATATTATTTAGCAATTTAACACGATCGCATAGTTTGTGTAACAGAGCGTGGATCGAATGTGTTATCACCGCTTCAGACATTCGCACATCAATCTAATTTTTTCAAGAACTTGAAAAGCTAAGAAAGTTACCAATCTGAATAAAAAATGCATGTTTTGATTAATGTGTAATTGAATGAAGGTTTATTTTGCAACATAATAGGGTGAATTATGATTTCAAAGGCGAAGGATATCGCAAAGCGAAAATGAATTGAGTCAAGGCTAGGAGACCGGAAAATTCCATAATTAACGTAGCTGATTCTGTACTGAAATGTCCGGACTCGCAGCCAATAGTTGATAGTCTTAAAATTCCCCGAAAAGAAGAAATATATATAAACAGCTTTCATAAAATAGGAGCCGCGGTAGCTATATATAATATATTATAATATAATATGGTAATTTCCTATTACTCGTACCTTTTTTCTCCATAGTGAATATGTGTAGTTATGTGTTCTTTCGTAGCAGTTAGGTTTAGGATTAGGGTTAGTGTTAACCATAAAGTTAGTGTTAACCCTAAACACGAGTAATGTAATACTATAATAGACTGGAATGGAAGAAACGAAGTAAAGAATCAGAGAGGGCAGTTAAAGAAAAAATCAAACAGCGAATAACTGACAACAATAGGAGGAAAAAATAGAAAGATGTTAAGAATGCAGAGAAGAAGTTAGTTATATAACACAATCATTAGCCATAGGGGTCTGTGCACCACAAAGGAGGATGTGGATACAATTTGTAAAGGACGAAATGCCCTTAGAATAGAAATCTTAAGGCTCAGTTAAGATACAGAAAATTAATATTGAATGATAAGGACATTAATATTGAATGATAAGGACATTAAACTTTTAGGGAATATCAAAGAATTGTATTTTGGACTTCTGAAGCATTTAGGTTTTGAGGCGTCATTGCCCTCTCGCAGGGAAGGAGTGCGCCTTGATCATTCTCCTCCAGTTTAAAAATGTCTTTTTAAATGCTAATAACCAGTTGTTTAAAAAAAATATAGCGTTTAGATGTTGTTAATTATTGTTTAGATGTTGTTAATTATTGCCTACACATTTTTTTAAATGAAATATGGACAGTATCTTAAAAAAAATTTTTTTTCTTCATTTTTTTCTTCCCATGCGACAAATTGGCCTCTGGACACATTTTAAAAAATTATACAAGAACAAATAGATGTTTAAATCCTGTGAAAAAAATTGAGATATATGTGTGTAGTATGCAGATTAATATGTACAAATTTAAAGCTTATACCTTTTATATTTTTTGAAATATGATGCTGTGAAAATTGATGTTCATGCAAAATACTACATTTTTTGGTAATGATTTGCAATATTTGGTCTAAAATATATTGATAATTATTCATGATATAGCCCTATAGTTTTGTTTATGTAATCAGTGTATTGCAGACTGTATGCTGTTTATCAGAGAAGGTTCTAAGATTATATTTAAGAAAACGGGAGCACTCTGAAGTTGGTGTGATGTAACTTTTTTAACTTTGCGAAAGTACATACACTTTTAAAAATGCCGTAACATTTTTATTTTTTGTCCGATTAAAAAAAATTAAGTACCCAATTTCATGGTTTTCCAAGAGCTTCCAAACTGCATTGTTTTCTCTGGTGCTTCTGTGCAAACAAAAAACACTTTGTGGTACCTAGTGGAACTCATGACAAGAACCAGTGGAACATGAGATGACAAGAACCAGTGGAACATGAGATGACAAGAACCAGTGGAACATGAGATGACCAGAACCAGTGGAACATGAGATGACAAGAAGACGCTGGTCATGGGTAAGACGCACAAGGAAGAAACCTATTGATAGTAGTCCATGTTCTGGAATCCCCAGGGTAAGAGAGATAACGGGAGACCTAATAACACACGAAGAACAGAACTGGAGAAAGAAATGACAAGGATGAGGAAAACACAGAAAGGCTTTGAGCTGATGCCATGGGACAGGATACTCTTAAAGTGGATGGTTATACACTTAATTAATGGAAGTCTGTTCCATTGTGTGATCTTAGGGAGGAGATCGAAGCACTGATTGAGTTGTCTGTGTGCAATGAAGATGGTCCTCAAAACCAAGGCTGTTCAAAGCCTAAGCTCCTAATGGAGATGATGGGTATTGAAAGCTTATTTGATTTATTCATTTTTCACTTATTAACAGGGACCGAAGATGCAGCAACAGTGATAAATGCAGTCAGCGACCCATAGCTTGACTGCTTGCGTCAGCAAACCAGAGCTGACCAAGACCCTACTCCACCTCCAAGTGGTGGTCCTGGAAACAAGCTGCATCACTGCAGTCTGGCTGAGAGAGTAGGGATCGAAGAGGGAAGGCTAACCCGGTCCCAAAAATGCCATGCTGAAACCGGATGTGTCGGGCCGAAAGGCGCAAATATCGCAGGTTTGCTGTAAACGGCGACACAACGTAACAAACGTCCTTTTCAGGACGATCGCAGAAGAAGAAGACTTATTAACAAGGATGCTAAGTCTGCTGTTGATTAAACAGCATAAGAACCAAGGGCTAAACTAACAGAAAGTTAGGAGAAGAAATGACTATTTTCTGAATTACATGACCTGGTTTCTCTCAATAGTTAATGAATTGAGTCTATGGGTACCTTGGTTCATGAATACACCTTATTAGGGACCATAGTTGCTGAACAACCTGATATGCCTTCCTTCTGTAAGTAAATAGTACACACATAAGGGTATGTTTCATGCACTCGTGAGAAATAAAGACGTAGAACAATAGGCAACAGAAGTGATATGATGCTTGCCTGAAACATACCTTTATGTGTGTATTATTTATTTACAGGCCTCAGGTTTCCTTCCTTCTGCAAGGCAGAGGTGTCACTTGGAGTGTGTACTGCTATTGTGTTTCTGTGTGTCTCCTGTCTTTAACAAATTTTTGGTCTAAGATTTACAGCCTTGAGTCATACTAAAATTCTAATGTTTCTTCAAAGATTTATAGTCCTGGGTGTTACCTCAGTTCTAAAATTTATAGTCTTGAATCATACTAAAGTTCTAATGTTTGTTCCAAGATTTATAGTCTTATGTGTTACTAAAGTTTGTTCTAAGATTTATAGTCTTGAGTCAAACTAAAGTTCTAAGATTCATAATCTTGTGTGTTCTAAGGTTTAGTCTTGAGTCATATCAAAGATAATGTTTGTTTTAAGATTTACCATACCAAAGTTAACATTTTTTCTAACATTTATAGTCTTAGGTGTTATTAAATTTATGTTTATTCTAAGATTTAAAGTCTCAAGTCATACAAGTTTCTAAAATTTGTTCTAAGATTTATAATCTTCAGTGTTGCTAAAGTTCTAATTATTCTTTAAGTGCATCATTATACACTTATATTACTGGAGTATTACATGGGCAAAGAAAAGAAGAAAGTATGCTAATGATGCAAAAATTCTGATCAGGCAGAAAATGTGGAAAAACATAAGTGCAAAGATGGGGTTGTGCTGATTATTTGAATTAGGCTTATGATGTGGTATCTGTTCATTAGCTTTTCGTATGACTTCACTTGTTCGTTCCACTGATGCAGTGAAGTGTAGTGGGGAGCTTTCTTGAGCCAAGTGTTGTCACACTGGCTACTGTGAACCTGTGTTGTTTATAGGATTTTATGATGATGATGATGTCTATCCATCTTGGTCTTTCCTATGCCCTGAAACCAGACCGTCTACTTTTGTAGCCACTTTGAGGTAATTTATCGGGCGGTCTCCACTCTCATGAGCTTTTGTATTTATATTCTGTAACTGAATACTGTTGAAACAAGGGATTTCAATTTAACATAGAAAGAATTTAAAACTAACACTGAAACAATTGATTTGAGTTTAACACTGAAACAAGGGATTTAAATTTAACAGTCTGTTTAATGATTTTCTGAATGTATGTAAACTAATGATTGATGAGGTGTCACTGTACAATCATATACTGATGGATAAACAGCTAATAAAGAAAAAAAAACTATACAACAATGTTAAATCTTAATATTAACTAAGGAACTATCTCCCCCCCCCCCCCCCCCCCCCCCCCCCCCCCCCAAAAAAAAAAAAATAAAAAATTTACAATGTTGAAATAAGATGTCTTGGAGAAGCATTTCATACACATAAACACGCAAGGCAAACAATAAGAGGCCAGGAGAAGATCAATCATCAAGGGAATGGCAGTGTCATTCTGGCTGCAGCATCATTCACCCTGTCTCGTGCCATCAGCTCAAGGTCTTTCCATGTAATCCTTGGTCTCCTATCCCTCTTACCCTGAGGATTCCAGAACAAGGACTGCCTGATAATGCTATTAACAGGTTTCCTCAGTGGTATCAGCAATGCCATTACTTCTTTCACTCGATTCACTTTCATCAGTGTTAGGAGTCTAAATCAGACTCTTATTCAATATCCACATCTGATTCAGTCGCACCATTAGCATCTTGTTGAAATAACACATCACTTCTCAGATGCCAAAGCAAATATTCGACCACCCAGAGAGCCATGACTTTAAAAAAATCATAATATCGATCAATTCTTTAAAATAAAAACCGAAGCTGTAAATGTACTGGAAATCTATTTATAACTCAGGCCTTGCTAAAAACTGAAATTGCATTGCTATTTGGCAATGACCAACAACAGTATTCAGACTTTCCAGTTAGGCGATTTCAAGCGTTTAAACTGGACAGTGTTATAAACTGAAAATGATATAATTTGCAGAAGGCCACGGAAATTACAATGCAATATGGGAATTTGAAATCAACGAAAAACTCATTAAACTTATAATCGAGTCATTCAATATGGAAGCTTTTCAAGTCATAAAGTCTAGGGGTCGACTTATAGTCGGATCAACCTTTACTCAAGTATATATATGGTCCTCAATACCTTCCATCTTCGGTGTCTATGCCACATCCTCAGTTTTCGCAGAAGGACAAAATGACAAATGTCGAGGTGTTGTCACACGCTGGCCTTCAAAGCATATATACACTGGCTGGCTTGGTCGCATCCTGAAAGATATCTTCTGTGGACAACTGGCAGATGGCAAAAGAACAGTTGGGCGACCGCAGCTGAGGTTCAAAGATGTGTGCAAGATTGACATGATGATGATGATGATATAATCCCTTTAGCTGTGAGCAGGTAGCTCTTGACAGCCCATTGCCTCTCTGACAAAGGTGCAAGTCTTCCTCAGTTGCTGTGATGATGTGTAGAGTGTATTGTGGATGGTTGGGTGCGATGGGAGTAGTTGGCGTCGCAGGTCTGTTAGTCTTGGGCACTGTAACAGTAGGTGTTCAACTGATTCCTCATGGTGGTGGCAGTGCCTACAGTTTGGTTCACGTAGTGGGTCTATTCTATTTAAATGTTTATTGACAGGGGCATGGCCTGTTCTCAGCTGGAAAATTAGACTCTGATCTCTTCTTTTCAGTTGTTTAACTGGATCTTGAGGGTTTGGTTTAGCTTGATGTTTGAAGAATAGCCGCCCTGTCTGGGAGGAAGCCCATTGGTTTAGCCATTCTTCCCTATAATTGTTTCTCAGGATCTGTTGGCAGGTTTGCAGTGTGGTACTTGATGGGAACTGGGGCAGTGCTGCTCCTCTTTTGGATAGTTTGTCGGCTTTTTCATTTCCTGGGACTCCGACATGCCCTGGGATCCACTGGAGTGTAACTTCGACGCAATAGGAAGTGAACAGTTGGTCAATAAATCTACAGATGTTATTAATGTTAGGGGACATTTTGCTTTCTAGGGCTTGGGCAAGATTGACATGAGGGCACCGGACATAAATCCAGCAATCTGGGAGGATGAAGCTGCCAATCGCACCAAGTGGTAAAGCTCTCTACGGTGACACCTCAGACTGGGCGAAAAGAAGCTCTCACGGCAAGCAGAAGAGAGGAGAAAACAAGCAGCCGAGGGCTGTCACCATTTCCGTAGTCAGTTATGACTGAAGGGGCTGTTATTATTATAATACAGTGCTTGCTATTTTATTACACAAAATGCTATGTGGCATTAACATTATAGTTTATAATGAGATCTGGCCTGTTCAACATAGCGGGCAGTAATTATTGCTCTCTCTTGTAATGTCAGTTCATTAGCTGGTTTAGATTGTATTTTATTGTTTCTGGAAATTAATTAAAAATGTATTTGTCAAATGTCGATTACTGCGCCTTGTTTAGACATTCGCTTCATGTACAGACAATAGATTTTCTTCTTCGTACATACTCAGACGTCTACTTGAATATTTTCAAAGAAAGCAGTAGTAAGCTTGAAGCTATTTGTATCTCCATAAGAGTTTTTTCCAGTAATGGTACTGGCGACAGCCATATATCATTTTTTATGTGTCTCATGTGCATGGAGACATATCTGGAGTCATCCTTATATGACTACCAGCTATGCACAATATACGTACGTGGGAAGTGAACCTATGTCTGTGAGGCTAATTACATCCTCATTGACTCTTGAAATCATTCACACACTTCCAGAGATTCCCCTTGTGGTGAAACTTGTTTACCAGCATTGCACACTAAGCTTGGAGAAGTCACTCGAGCCCCAGATGTAATTATTTGGCTTTGACTTGTTGACTGCATGCTGAAAGATTACATTATGGACCCAGTGATAGGCAAGGGAAGCTGAGAAGTGGCTTTTTGCAGGACGTGACAATTCCTTGGGAGAGACCAGAAACAGAACATTATTTTAGCTCAGCATAGTTGCAGAGCCCCCTTGGATGGCGGGGAATGCACAGTATGCCACGCACTTCTTACTCCTAGCTTGGGACCAGATGTGACAATCTATGACAGTGTTTCTCAACGGGGGCGGTACCGCCCCCTGGGGGGCGTTTTCAAGATACCTGGGGGCGTTCTGATGGGTCGCACGGATTGGGAGTCGCTACTTCCATTCAGGGGGGCGTTGTGTACATTTTTACAAGAATCAATATGAAACAATTACAAAAAGATATTCCCCTTTGCATATCTTGTGTTCAACTCTCTTTGATGCGAGTGCACCGTAAATACCTTCTCACAACAGGGACGTTGTGGGCAGTTGTGGCTTAGTTTTAATGCACCTTTGGATGTTTCGAGTGTAGATAATTAAACTCAGTCAGTTTTGAGGCTTGGCGAGGTGTAGATGTATGTGCAGTGATATTATACTAACATTTTCAATATGTCAGCAGTAAAGAGAAAGTGTCGACAATATTCAGTTGAATATTTGAAATTCGGTATTGTACCTTCGGCCGTAAATGAACAATTACTAATGTGTTTGCTGTGCCAGCAAGTGTTTTATAACGAAGCAATGAAACCGTCACGGCTTAACGAGCATTTTACCAAGAAACACTCAGATAGAGTTGGCAAAGATATTTCTTACTTCCAGGATTTAAAACAAAAGTTTGAAAGCCTCAACACTGTCACTAGTATGTTTAAGAAAATGTATAATCACAATGATAAAGGTTTCATTGTATCTTACAAAATTGCACACATGATTGTGAAATGTGGTAAACCTAACAACATTGGAGAAAACTTAATTTTATCAGCTGTACGGAAGGTAATTAGCACAATGATGGAAAGAAATCCAAGTGACATCATTTCTTCGATTCCATTGAGCAATGATACTGTTTACAGAAGAATAGATGAGATGGAAAGCGATGTTGAAAATCAGATGTGTACTGATTTGCAGACTACTGAATTTTCACTACAGTTGGATGAAAGCTTCATGCGTGATAACGAAGCTTTGCTGCTCGCATATGTGAGATACATAAAGAATGAAAATATCAAAGAGGATATGTTATTTGCAAAACTACTGACAGCAGATACAAAGGGGTTATCAATCTTTGAAACCCTTGAAACATTTTTGTTGAAAAAAAAAAAATTCCTTTTTCCAATGTCATCGCATGTGCAACAGACGGAGCACCAGCTATGGATGGTCGTCATCTTGGGTTTCTGGCCTACTTAAAAAATGTGGCACTAGGTATTTTAACAATTCATTGTGTTATTCATCGACAACATTTAGTCGCCAAGCATCTTAATGACAGACTCCACAAATAATTGAACTGTGTGTGTTATCAGTGTTATTAACAAAATTAAGGCACATTCGTTGAACGATAGATTATTTCGTAAACTTTGTTGTGATAATGGTGAGGAGTTTGAACGTCTTCTCCTACACACGGAAGTACGATGGCTGTCCTAAGGAAACAGTTTAAAAAGATCATGGGCATTATTTGATACTGTTATAGAGTTTTTGGATTCAATCAAAGAAGAATTTAGCATCGAAAGAGAAGTATTGCGAAACGATGTGGCCTATCTTTCAGATATATTTGAAAAGTTAAATGAGGTTCTTCTTAAGCTACAAGGAAATAAGATTAGTCTGATTAAAGTGAAAGGAATTATCATGGGGTTCATCAACAAATTGACATTATATAAAAATAATCTTAGTCGCCGAGAACTTTCTCATTTTTCATGTTTACTGCAGTTAGGTGGGGACAGGCTTAACGATTCAGATTTAGAGGTTTATTGCAGTCATTTGGACGCTATTAAAAATGATATGAGCATAAGATTTAAGGACTTGCAAGAACTAATAATACCGGATTAATCATCCGTTTGAATCAGACGTGGAACAAGTTAGTCAACATTTACAAGAAGAATTAATTGAGCTACAAAATGACTTCGAGGCAAAAGCACGATTCAGTCACACACATTACCATTATTTTTGGATCCAGCAGAGGCTTGCGTATCCTGTTCTTTGGCGTGAAACTAAATTGCTAATTACAGCATTCACAACGTCATATTTGGTGGAGAAGGGGTTCAGTGCAGTAGTGTTGCTACTACAAAAACTGACTGCAGATTTGTAACAGATGAGATTTGAGGCTTCTTTTAACAAACTTAGAATCAAATATTACAAAGCTGGCTGAGTCACGCCAAGCGCAAGGATCTCATTAAACTTCATTAGTAAGTGAATTTTTATATAATTATATCATTATTCCAATTTTTTTATGTTTAAAGTAGTTACATAAGGAGAGGCTTAAATATTCAGATCTGAAGATATATATGCAGTCATTTAGGCGCTATTAAAATGATATGATTATGATAGTTATAGAGTTGTAAGAACTAATTTTACATCATTTGCTCCGCCAATTTGTAATTCAAGGATAATGAACTTGTGGTGTATATAATTCCGTACTTAAACACATATTTAATATAACTTTGCTTTAATAAATGTGCTTTCTCTTTTTCTTTATATTATAAGAAAAGATAACTCATTAACTGCATTGCTTTTTTAAAAGTATCGTGGAATATATGTATATATGTGTGTGTGCACGATAAAGAGCAAGGGGGTGTTAAAAGGGTGGTGGGCTTTTTAAAATATTAGTTGTCAAAAGGGGGCGTTGCTACTATCAGGGTTGAGAAACACTGATCTATGAAATGCAAGCCAAGCTGGAGAAACTGGAGCTCATGACTTCAACTCAACATGCTTCAGAATGGCAGAAAAACTACAGGAAAAGCCTAGATCTACGGTGTAGATAATACCAAGGAGTCTTCAACTTGATATTGGCTGCTAAAGAGTGAGAAGCTCAGCAGCTCTAGTTATACAACAACAATGTGTCTCATATGTTGGGCACCTTTGAAGCAGATGTTCAGCAGTCATTTTATTGATGCCACATTTACACTCATCGGTAGTTCTTATCTTCAGCGTTTTGAATATATGGTATCCCAATCTGTTGTGGCCCATGTGAAGTCTGAAGATTACCATTTGTTCTGTTCTGCTGAGCTGGTAATATGCATCATTCCTTTTTGGTGGCCTGGATACTCTGCACCCAACTTGTTCTTGTATCTGCTATATCCAATAGATGCAAGTGAGGATCCTATAACAAATGTAATAATAGGTAGTGACTTTTCAATCACCTCTACACCTCACGGTAGAAGGGGAACGACTAAGTAAGTAAGACTTTTCAATCGCAGCTGGGAGACTTTTTCAGGCCATAAATCGAGGATTCCTCAGCAAGAGAGGTTGGTAGGAAAACGAAGGTGGCTGTATACCGCTCTACCTATGTCCCAGTCTTGACGTATGGGTGCGAGTCATGGGCAATGACTACAACCCACAAAAGCCAGATCCCAACCTCAGAAATGAGGTATCTGAGGAAGGTGGTTGAAGTAACAAGAAGAGACATCAAGGCCTAAAATCCCACCCCCTGCAGACCCAAATAGAACAGCCCCAACTAAGATGGTTTGGCCATGTCTGCTGAATGGGAGAAGATCGGCTACCATGACAAGCATGGGAAACTAAGAGCAAGAGATCCAGACCTCCAGGATGACCCAGAGTCCGCTGGGAGGACAACATTAGACAATCTTTGAAGGACCGAGGACTAGAATGGAACCAGGTCAGGAAGAAGACAGTCGATATATATATATTTATATATAATTAAATGTTTGATGTTAATGTTATCAACTAGTGTTTGGTAACTCATTTAAAAAAAGAAAACATGATTCTGTCTTTGCTTGCTGGTAAATAATATCTCTTCTTGCACTTTATACAGTCGCTATCATAACTGTCAACTTCATCATCTGATGACAGTGATAAATTATCAAAAGGAACAATGTCCTTTTAAAAACCCCCCAATGCAGTTTTTAGACCTAAATAAACCATTACCGTAGTTTAGTAGTAGGTACAACAAACTGCCTCTTGCGCGGCGGTCGGAAAATTCTGTAACGCGCAAGCGAGGTCCAGTTTGGGCCCTTTTCAACCTCGCTCTGCCTAGTAATTAATTTGCCTTTTCTAAATAAAAATTATATCTTCTGGTTCCTTGATCTTTCTTCTTTCATAATATGTCAATTATAACTTTCTGCGTGTCATTGAAATTGAGTGAGACAAAAAACAAAAACACCACGAAACCGCTTTTACCGTGCGCTGGCTGACCGGCGCTCACGAAAGCGAAATTTCTTGAAAGGACCCCCACCTCATTCATAGCGTCCGCGCTATGTCCTCAAAAATGCTACACTAATACGGTTTTCACCATTGAGAAGAGCGGAAACTGAGGTTTACGCACATGTAACACAAGGTACAGATTTTGTATAGGAAGATATCGTAAATTCGAAGTTTCAATTTTAATACACATCTGGGAGGCCTACCTACACTTGTGTTACATCAAACAAACGAGCAGCCATACTGCTAAAATCGTATCAAAGTTTTAAACACCGTCGTTATTTGAGCAAAGAGCGAAATAACGTTAAAACAGAGCACCTCCAACACATTTCGGCGTGTAAACATAAAGGCGGATGTTCACGAAATGACTCAGGCGCTGAAATGAAAGTTTCACAAATGGAAGTCGACTTAATATGTGTTCTGAGTAAGTTTTGAATTTTGTTTTATTTCTACTCATTTCAGACCTATTTTGTTTATTTGCAATATAGCAACGGCAATTGACGGAGGGCGGATGTATTAGTAAAAGAACAGCCAAATGTGGCTGCTCGATTCACACATTTAGACAG
Source organism: Oreohelix idahoensis (assembly GCA_024509875.1). Lineage (NCBI taxonomy): Eukaryota > Metazoa > Mollusca > Gastropoda > Stylommatophora > Oreohelicidae > Oreohelix > Oreohelix idahoensis. The sequence goes on from JAMPIV010006085.1 coordinate 130,710, forward strand.
AAAGTTTTTCGTTTTTTAAGCAATTTTGGGGGTGGGGAATTGTTGTTTATGTAGCTATTTGGTTGTTTTATCGGACCATCACCATTTTCTAAACATTCGGTATCAGAATTAAGGTCTAACACTTAGTAACAGCTTGTAAAGCCGCTGACCTACTTTCGATAACGTTATGGATGTCAAAGGTCATGTTTAGAATTTAGCTTGTGAACTTAAATCTTTTTTTTTTTTAAATTGCCTCTCTCGCATAATTAACCTTTTTTTTTTTCTCAATTATTTCAGGGGACAATCGTTATGATGCACATTTTTCAATGACGGGAAGAGGCAGACGTCCGGCTCTGCCACTGATTTCTACTGTGACAAATCTATTGGCACAGTTCTGTCTTCTGAAGGACTAGGAAAATGCAACATCGGAGCTAGTACGTCTTGTTGTGTAAAGTGTATATATCATATTATTTCCTCTCATTCTCTGATGTTAAAAATCATTAGGCTAATGAAATTATGTAGTTGAAGCTTTCCTGGAAGTCTCTACAGGTTTTGAGTTTATTTGCAATTACAAACATAAAAGACAAATGACAATCCATGTAAAAGAGAGACTTACAATCTACTGTATAATTAATATAATGATTTAAATGGCAAATGCAGTAAAAATTAATGCCGCAATAAATGCTTAATGATTAACAAAGGGAAAGAAAAAATAATTTGGCCGACATTTTTTGTATTAATAATAAAATAACACAATCATGTAATTTGTCCTCTTCCCGTCCCTCCCAACAAATGTCTCTCAGGTGACCTCTTGGTTTCTCTGTGCTACATGAACAGAATGTGAGTAAAGGACAGCTACAATACAGGTGCCAGATGTCAGTACAACAAGCCAGTGCCCTGAGAGGAGATTCACTTGAGGAATTTTGATGCAGCTGACCTCAAGTGACAGTGAGTTGGACACGGACTAATATGTAATGTTTCTTTGTTTATAAAAATCAAATTTTAAGCAGTAAAGGTTGTTTCAATCAAGAAAATAACCATCAATTTGAATTGTACAACTCAAATTACATTAATATGGAAGTTTTCAGCTCTATAGCTGCAATATTCATGATTTTATGACAACATTTGGAATTTCGTGAGATTTTTCTTCCGAACTGCAAATTTAGCCTTCGATCCATTTTCACATAATGCAGTTTTATAGTATTCAGTATTTCATGTGGCTCAAAAAAATTAAGCATCAAGTATATATTGCTCTCTTTAAGCTCAATAAATCTTATAGCTTTCCTGTGTGTAGTTTTTGATTTATGAGTGCATGAAAATGCATATTTGCACTTTGCGAGCACAACAATGAGACTTGCTACTGCATCTTTTGTCAATTTTGATGGACCATAATTCATTTAATTGATTTGTTGTACTTCCCATGTTTCTTTTCTGCAATAAGGACTTGTATGACTTTGTACAAAAAGCATTATTGACTTGGTAAGTGTTTGTTGACTGTAATTATGATTGTGCAAAGTCAGGCAATTTGTTCAGTGCGAAGATGTTTGAAAATTTTTGTAATTCCCCACAATTTTGAAATGCTGTAACTCGGTTGTTTGATGTCCGATTTTTAAAATTTAAAAAGGAAATTTCATGGCTTAAAGAGATCCATTAAGATCTATAAACAAAGACACTGTAAAAACAAAATGAAAAATCAGTTTGTGGTACCTATTAGTAGCCACACAATATGGCCTGGCAGAAAAATAATGTGAAAGTTTAAGGTAGTATTATAATTAGTACATCGTATAGTTCCTTGGGGGCTTCTAATGAGACAAAGAAAGAAAATAGCTACTGCTCCCTTATACATGGCGACATATAATAGCCCCCCCCCCCCCCATTGGGGCTGGCAATCTCATCATGTAAAATAGATTGCTACAGAAACCACTTCATCAACAGCATGTGAATGCATGTTCACAAAGGGATCAGCTGCAGGTGGTGTCTCCATGCTCCATAAGGAGCGAAAAGGAAAATGGCGATAATTATAATTAACAACCTAACATTTTAATTCTGTCCACTTGGAGCATGATTTTTAAAAAAATCCCCAGTTGAGAGTGGTTAAAATCTGCTAGGCTAGTTAATATAGCTACCATGTCTGGTGCGCTGAAACCCTAAGTAGAGAATAACTTGGTTTCTCAGTTGTTAACAGTTCTTCTTCTCCCACCTTCAGACGTCAACTTGAATATGTTCAAAGAAAGCAGTGGTCAGTCTGAGGCGTTGACATCTCTGTAGAGCTTTTCTAGGAATGGTACTGGTGATGGCTATATGCACTTTCTCTGTTCCTCATATGTTGGGCACCGTTGAAGTAGATGCTTAGCCATCATTACATCAGTGTGTTAATAGCTCAAGAACAGGCAACCATATTAACAAAACTGTTTCTCAATTAATTGTACATTATCAAAACTGCATCCATAAGGACTATGCATAAATGACATGAGCATCTTAATGAATAGAAAACTAAAACTTTCCAATGAAGAATGTATGAAAGGAAACTGCCATGAAATAAATGGCATTATATGTTGGACACGGCTACAGAAATAAGTTTTTGACTCCCCTTAAGGGAGATTATATCAACACATGCTTGAAATTAGCATTTGTTGTGAAAGAAATTTAAGTTAAGTGCTCTTCACTTTAAAAATTTAGGTACAAAACATTCCAGCCTATGAAATTTCTGAGACAAGTGGCTAACAAGGCAAGAAGAGACAGTAAAAAACACTAATAATGGAACTTGACGGAAATAAAACAGTTCACCCTTCTGATTCGAAAGCGGTCAATCAGTATCTACAGCTTAAGAAAGCCATGAGAATGTCACAGGTAGGGGATATATGAAACAGGGGGGGGGGGGGGGGGGGGGGGGAGAAAAGAAATGACCATACAATCACAGCTGCCATCTGGTGAGCTCTACAGAGCCCCTGATTCAACTCAAGTTTGTAACACTCAACTCCTGAAGTGGTTTTAAAACAAAAAAATAGGAAGCATTTCCATTTTTAACCTAAAAATGGAATACTGAATGTGTGTGACCACCCATTGCATACAGCATTTTCACTATTCAGACTCAACAATACTGACGCAGAAGCTTAACAAGTAAGAGTTATGAAACTTTCTTGGTCTTTTCCTGAGATTCACGTTGCAGCTTACATCTTCGCACGATTCTATCAAAATGGGTCAAGTAAAACAGGCTGATAACTCTAAAGATACCCATTGTAACAACCTGCAAATACACATTTTTAAGAAATCAGTGTGAAATAATGCCAGTGTTTAATTACTTTTTAGTGAGAAATAATTTTAAAAAATACAATACACAGTAATTCAAGTTTCATTGAACAGAAATGGAATCCAGTGGACTAAAAAGCTTAATGACATGGCACATCTGTTCCATAACCATAATCAGATGTAAGGCAGAACAAAGATACTTGATGAGAGATCACAGCAAATGGGTCTGAAAAAACACAGGGAGACTACAAAGATAATGAGAATAAATGCAGGAAACTTTTAGAAAGACTACTGGAATAAACATCACTACAAGATGTAAAATCGTACATATACTTTGGCAGCAAAATAGACACAGATGAAGGGACAAACTATGATATCCAAAAAAATACTACAAAAGGCTAAAGGAGCTTTCATTGCATTGGAAAATATACGAAGAACAAAAGAAATCAGGTCCAACATAAAAATCAGAATTTTCAACTCAAATGTCAAGTCAGTTCTATTGTGTTCAAAATGGTTGTGATACAATGGATCCCATCTCATTGTAGCATCCCCGGCAATGAAGAGACTGACAGATTAGCAAAGGGAGGTGGAAAACTACCTCAATCTTATACAAGCATAACTCTCAGAGGCAAAGAGTTTTATCAGAACCAGATACAGAAACAAATGGAATACAGAGCATCCAGGACACACATAAAAAGATGCATATTACCAGCTCAGCAGAAGAGAACAAGTGATAATCTTCAGACGCCGCATGGGCCACAACAGACTGGGATATCACCTATTCAACAAGCTAAAGATAGGAACTACCGATGAGTGTAACTGTGGCACTCATCATAAAATGACTGCGGAATATCTGCTTCCAAGATGCCCAACAATTGAGGAACATAGATAGCACATATGGCCATCACCAGTACCACTTTAGGAAAAACTTCATGGAGATCTAAATAGCCTGAAGCTGACCACTGCTTTCTTTGAAAATATTCAAGCAGACGTCTGAGAGTGTACGAAGAAAATGAAAGAAGTATAGCTCTGAAACATGGAGAACAACAAAAATAACAAACAAAAAGCTACAGACTTTCATAAATGGATTCTTTGTGTAGAACAGAAGCACTGAAGGGGTATGACAAGATCACTAATGTGGAACTGATGACAGATTAGGACAAGTGCCAGTGGAATGAGATCAGAAGACACTTGAGATGGATAGGAGGATCTCACTGTGGACCCATGACAGGCAGAGGGAGCTGAGAAATGGCTCTGTACAGGACATGACAATTCCTTGAGAGAGCACAGAACCAGAACTCTGCATATTTGGCGAAGCCCCTTGGATGGTGGGGAATGCACAGTATGTCATGTGCTACTTCCTCCTAGTTTGGGACCAGATGTGACGATCCTTTAAATGCAAGCCTGGCTGGAGAAACTGGAGCTTGTGACTTCAGCTCAACACGTTTCGGAATGGCAGAAAAGCCACAGAAAAAGCCTAGATCTACAGTGTAGATGCCAAGGAGTCTTCAACTTGGTATTGGTTGGAAAATAGCGAAAAGCTCAGCAACCCTAGTTAAACAACAAGAACACTATCCTTTTGTAATTTGTGCACTCTTGTTAATCTCCCTTCTTAGGCAACTTGAACATATATCCTTTCTTCCACTCTGCTGGTATTTATCAAGTAATTTTTATAACATCTCTAGCTGTGTCAATTTCTGCTTTGATGGCCTCTGCTGGAAAGCCATTTGGGCCAGCATCTTTTTCATCTTTTAGAAGTTTTATAAAAAAGGAGGTAAAGGACCCCGTTATACGCCCATTGAGGCATATTGGGAATATGCTGTTAAGCCCATATTTTCTTGACCATCGGCACACTAGGGGTGATGTGGTCAGCATCACGCCGGCAACCTTAACCTTCCCAGAAGTTGCTCTGGTACCCAATTGGGGCTGGGTCGACCCAGGAGCCGTTTGCGGCCTAAAAAAATCCCACATCATCTGGGGATCGAACCATAGACCACTGAGCTAGGAAGCCAGTGCACTAACCACTATGCTACCGCGGCTACATTTGGTCTTTCACAATTAACCTGTAGATCCTTTTCTGTTGGCTGGATTATGTGCAGCTGGTCTATTTAGAAGTCCTATTAAAGGATCAGAATGGACAGCTGCTTAGCAATACAAAAGAGCAAATGAAGAAATGGATCGAACATTTCATATTAAATAAGTTCCTGGACGGCTGAATTCAATTATGTGAATAACTTGTTTTGGATGACGTGTTCATATTTGTCGAAGGTTTTTTTAAAATTTGAAGTTTCTGCACGATGGGGTAACCGGCCCCATGCCCAACCCTCCAGTGTTACCTTTATGTCAAGTTTGGTAGGTTGCAATGTTACTATTCTTTATTCCTCTTTCGGGCCCTGGTAACACATGCAACCATAGGACTGGCAATACAATGTTCTGTGTCTGATGAATAATAAATTGCACTCTGGTACCATAACAAAACATTGTTTCAATTTCTATTTTCAGTTACAGTTACATGATCTTCCCTTTTTTTTCTCTTAAATCTGAAAAAATTCTCTACACATGAAAACATTTGCAAGTACCTGCTGTGTTGCCTCCATTAATGATGTCACCGGTGAGAATCCGCAATTCAGATTTGATAGCATTAGTCCATCTAAGCCCATAGAGCTGAAAAAACGTCCTCGCTGTAATAGAAAAATGAAAAAAGGATCTCTTGTTTACAACACTGAATAATTATTAGACAATGTTCGCAATATCACTTACTGTGATCTATAAAATATGTGTATCTTTGGAAAACTTATATCACATTTTTCACTGTTCTTGCTCTTTCTTTTGTCTAAATGTGCTGTATATCTTCAAAGTGCCAATATACTATCTGTCTTAGCAAATAGCTGTTGCTCTACACACATTCTGATTCACAGCCTCACTTCTCACTGCAATCGATTGATTTTTTCAATTATTCATATTTCTTTTGCTAACAATCTTCTCATTAGCAACACTCACCACAGCATCTGACAGAATTATACTTGCAACATTCTCTGCAGTCAAGAGCCCTGAAGACTCTGAAATCAACTTTGTTTCAAGAGGCTGAAAGCAAGAGCAATTATGCACATCTTAGTATGGATAATGTCTTTACTTAAAAACCCGGTGTAACTTGTTACAGTAAATGTTTCCCTAAGCAACTGTACAACAACCAAACCAGTGAAAACAGTCAAATTAGAAATACAGGTCCGTAACCCAGAATCGTAACACCCAAAAACCAAAATATATTTTGAAAAGTTTGTTTTGGCCAACTTTTGGGTGATTTTCAAACCGATTTTTGGGTGACTTGTGCTACTTTTGGGCAACTTTGGGCGAAATCTGAAAAAAAAAAATACAATTTCTGAAACACAGCTGTCTCTGAGCTTTTCAGATTCTTGGTTATGGACCTGTAGTGGTATTTTAAAAGTTCTAACATTAGAGGAATACTCAAATTTCTTTGCTAAAACTGATATTTTCACCAATTTCCAGTGGCTTGATGTGGTGAAGTGGGATGTTATAAATATTTATAGGGGGACTTAGTGTACTGACTGAGATCAGCTGTGAAGGTATCTATATCTAATGAGAGTAGTGTATTATAGATAACCTTACTTGCTGCCACATATATATATATCTCAGTCAGAATTATTCTGGAATAGTGTGATGACTACGTTATATGTCTAGGGTATGTGTATGATGAAGTGTAAGTCAAAACAACAACAGACAGATAAACAATTTAATTTATTCCACTACACGTGACAACACTGTGACACTCACATACACATAACACTCTAAGAGGATATCTTAAAGGAGTCACTGATAACTTTTCAAATAACAATATGTATTCATTGCTGTCATGAATGTATATGTGTCCTGATTCAAATACAAAGGAACCAGGAATCACAATCAATTTTAATTACAAGTTATATGTACAGAATTTATCAATATGAATATTGTAGTGACATATATTATTAACAGTATCCTATGTGTGTCAGTTGTGTAGTAGTACTATGAGGTAATACTGGTTTTGTTTTGTTCAAGCTCTGTTGGTATTTGTCATCATGACTTCAATAGTTTGTCTTTATTGGAACTAGTATTGGAGATGTTCTCAGTTATCCTATTGTTAAACAATTTACACTTAATTTTTACTTTCAGTTACATTTTAGGGGTTTAAGACTTCTGTTTTACTTCCCCTTGGTAAATTTTGTCACTGGTACATGAATTTTTCAAGCTCTAGTTTGGCTTTATTGGGTAACTAGTTGCATGATGTTTTGTTCCTGCAATTAAAACAATTTACTCCCCTCTAAAGTTTATGTTTCTCAGTTCCTGATATTAAAACAATTTACTTCCCCTCTTAAGTTTATGTTACAATGTTATTTTAAGATGGGGGTACATAATTTTGAGCTCAGCTGGCCACATCAGCTTATCTTGCGTGATGGCGGCAGGAAAAGACTCCTCTGCTCGATTTCTCCCCTGGGCTCTGGAGACACCTCACTGATAGCTAAATGGACCAAGGAGTATGCTGTCCGACTCTGGATTCAGCAAAGCTCTGACCAGGTGCTGCTCAATACCATCAAGACCACGGTCCCTGAAAACAAGAAGGATGTACCTTCTACTTCATAACTAATCGATACTCTAGTTCTACACTGAGCACAATACATCACAAACATTGAGTTCAGAGCGTTAGGCCAACTGTCAGCTTCATCTGAAATACTTTATACCAGTATTGACCTCCTTAATGGTTACTACGCCTCTGCAATTCCAGCATTATTTCTTTCTAGTCAATCATCTAGGTGTCAGTGTACTGTTTGGCCATTCCATGCCGTTTTACTTTCCTCCGACACCTTCTGTTGAGGCTGGAGCATTATAGGCTTTACATCATGTTTGCTACTGAACTACACATATATACAGGCATAAATTAACAATTCACATTCAATTTTCATTAAAAGATACTGAATGTTTCAAGCTTACCACAATTCATGGAAATAAACACAGATACGTTGACTAGCAATGAATTCTGGCACAAATACTGGCACAAATTCCCATCCGCTTATGTTCCAGGCTTTTATTTAGCAAAAATATGAGCTGGCTTCAACGCACTGTTGCTTTATCAAGCTTATTTGAACTAGTGGTCTCGAACTAACGCTCCTAAGTGATTATATCAGCGAGTCTGGCCAATGGAGCCACGTTTCGACAAGTGTTTGAAAAAATTTTACCTTCCTACGTCTCCCCTAACAACCAAAGATAGTATTTATAGTCCGACCAATCGTGTTTAGTCTTATATTTGTTGCGCTCCAATCAATTTGGAGTTTACATGGTAGGCTATTTCCGTACGCAAGGTTTTTTTCAAACACGTTATAAAAAAAATTTTATGAGCAGAAATGATTTCATGCTGTCAGGCATCCCCACTATTTTATTTTGGTTATAACTTGTTAATTCCTAGACTATTTGCGTAACGTTTTACATATTCTTTGTCAGCAAGCCCTAAGGAACCCAAATATACAAATTTAAAAGAGCTAAGTGGCTGCGTTCAAAATATGCAATTTCTTCTACCTCCTGTTTCGAAGATGTGCTGTCTGGGTACTGTAATGTTTTCAAACGTAAACCCATCTATTGTCATCTTTTCTAATAAGAGTTTTTCAGGATTTTAAAACCTAACTCTGGGAAGGTTAGTGTTTTTATCACTGTCCGTCCGAAAAAGTTAGTGCATGTGGCCTTACACGCGTGATAGTAGTAATTGTGTATCGCGTTACGCTTGTTGGGGTGGCATTAATAGCGAAACGCGTGTTTAATTTTGCATGCGTTCGGCTTTCTGCCTCTCCCTTCTCTCTATCCTGCTTTATCTGTCTTTTAGTTACGCTGTGTATGGGATGAATGAAATATTAATTTAGGTCATTGTTTCAGCTTGCGTGTCTCAAGTTTAGTACATGTTTCATTGAAGAAAGCGGGTAATAATATAGTAGGCTTTTACTATCAACGTGAAAGCGTTACAATTTGCAGACGAAGCATAAAACAAAGGGGATTTCGAGTACTGTCATTGTGACAGCACTGTTCTTTACCATTCTCTTTTCTTTATTAGAATTTATTTGTTAAGCTTTACATTTACCTTTTAATTTATATATGTGGATTAGAATATTTCACGACATCTCCCCTCTTAAAACAGACATTATATGTCAGTCCTTTATTCTATATACACATAGAGAAAATTATTATTATTTCTGGGGTTTACGGTGATTCTCATCACACGGATGGCGGCTTAAAAAATCCGCTCCCAAATTTGTTTTTCCAGATATATACTCAATGCTAAAATTATATGGAGCCAAAAGTAAAGACCATCGGAGTAACCTGGAGTTCTCATGCCTAGCCTGTGCTAGAAACGATAAAGGTTTGTGGTCTGTTTGCAACTTAAAGGCCTTCCCATACAGATAAATATTGAATTTCTTTATTGCCCATATTACTGCAAGACATTCTTTTTCGCTAGTTGAGTAATTGATTTCAGCTTTATTCAATTTTCTGCTAGCATATGCCACTGGGCTTAATTCCCCATCCAATGCATCTGATTTCTGTAGTAGAGTTGCACCTAACCCAATATTACTTGCATCCGTCCTTACTATGAATTCTTGACTTAAGTCAGGTAATTTCAAAATGGGTTTACTTGTGAGCTTTTCCTTCAATTCTTGGTAAGTCATTTCACATTGTGGTGTCCATGTAATGCGATCTGGATGTCCTTTACGTGTCAAATCAGTTAACGGTGACCATATATGGAATTAAAGTTTTTGATATACTTCTGGTAGAAACCACATAATGAGACAAAGGATCTCACGTCCTTCTTGGTTTGTGGTCTCGGGGCTTTCTGTAGTTTCTCTAAATTCTTTGGGTCAGGGGTCATGTTTCCCTGATAAACTGTGTGTCCCAAAAATTCCAATTCTTTACATCCAACGCAACATTTGGTTGGTCGGGCTGTTAAATTTGCCTCCCTAAGTCGATTAAACAGCATGTTCAGAGAGTCAATGTGTTCCTCAAATGTTTCTGTTGCTATCAGGATATCATCCATGAAATTTGTTATACATGGATTATTCAGAGGGTCCAATAATTTTCTCATCATTCTAGAGAAGACACTAGGCGCATTCTTCAATCCAAATGGCAATCTATTAAACTCATAGTGTCCTTCTGAGGTACTAAAAGCTAGGTATGGTCTAACCTCAGGCTTTACTGGAATCTGATAGTATCCTTTACTCAGATCCACTTTTGAGAAATATTTAGCTTTATTTAGTCTGGCAAACAGCTGATTTGTATCCGGCAATGGATCCACCTGTCCTTCTGTAATAGCATTCAGTCTCCTGTAATCTATACAGAGTCTATGTTCTCCAGAGGGCTTCCTTAAGAGTACAACACCGGAACTATACGAAGATTCACTGTGTGAAATAATTCCTTCCTTCAATAGATAGTCTATCTCTTCCTTCAAAGCTTTCTCCTTAGCAAACGGAATCGAATATGGTTTCATACAGACAGGTGTGGGGTCTATCAGTTTCATATCATATTCCAATAGGTTTGTATGCCCTGGTCGGTCTGTTAACACCTCTGCATGATTATTTAGAACCTGTTGCACACTCTCTTTCTGAGTTTTCGTTAAATGTGTACTGATTTTCACCTGTGCTGCTGTCTCACAGGGGTGTAATGGATACTCAAATGATGAAAGTGGTTCCTTTTTCATCTCCATGGCGATGGACAAGGTCAACAAGTGTGTCTCCTCCTGATGTTCTCTTTCCAAATATTTCTTCAGGAGATTCACATGATAGATTTTTTCTTTCCCCTTCTTATCTATCTTATAATTTGTTCTAGATACCTTCTCTAAAACTGTATATGGACCCTGCCATCCAATTTGTAACTTATTCTGACTCCCGGGCAAAAGAAGCAGTACTTTCTCTCCCACAGCCAAATTTCTGTCTTTCGCCTTCCTGTTATAATAGGCAGCATGTTTCTTCCTGGCTTGTTTCAAATTTTCAGTGGCAAGTTTCCAGCCAGTTTTTAAACGAGTGGTCAGCTCATTCACATATTGGTATGAAGATGTAATGTTTTCCTCTGCCTTTTCATCAGTCCACGTTCTTAACAAAGCTTCGAGTGGACCTTTTATTGGCCTTCCAAACAATAATGTTGCCGGGGCCATACCGGTTGAACTATGGGGTACCTCCCGATAAGCAAAGAGGGCGGCGTGCAGGTACTGGTCCCATGTATCTGGTTTTTCGTGTGCCAACTTTCTCAGGATCGACATCAATGTGCCGTTAAATCTTTCCACTTGGCCGTTCCCTTGGGGATGATACACACTACAATGGAAGTGTTTGGCCTGGAAGATCCTGAAAACTTCTTCAGTTAGTTTCCCCTTGAACTGAGAGCCATTATCAGTCAAGATTTGATTGGGAAAGCCTAACCTGTGAAAATTGTGAGCAATGCCTCTGCCACATGTTTAGAATCAATCGATGACAGGGCTACAGCCTCTCCCCACATAGAACAAGTGTCCACCAGAGTCAGAATGTAGCTGTTCCTTCTCTTGGTTCGGGTGAGAGGTCCCACAAGATCCACGGCAACTCTCTCAAAGGGTGTTCCCACTATGGGCATTTCCCCCAGAGTTGCTGGTGCAGTCCAATGTTTAGGTGCTACTCGTTGGCACTCTGGACAGGATTTTACATATCGTTTGATATCTTCAGTTATTCCTGGCCAGAAATAGTGACAAGCTATTCGCTGTCCTGTTGCGCTGATTCCCATATGACCACTGAAGGGAATCGCATGCCCTAGTTCCAACACTTTAGTCCTATATGAAGTGGGAAGGACCAGCTGTCCGTGACCATTGGATTCAGATCCAGCCTTCCTATATATCATTTTGTTCTTCATATAAAACTCTCCCTTGCCTGGAGGTGTATGAGATTTGGGCAACTTCTTGAAACATGGCTTGAGTGTTTTGTCCTCAGCCTGTGCCTTCCTCATCTCATCTGGGTGAGTATTTATGGGATTATCCTCCTCCTTTTTTGACTGTGATCTGGTCTGCACTGTTGCCAATATCACAGGTCTCTTGGGATTCCCCAAGAAGACATATCTACACCCCAATATTAGAGGGTAGATTGGCTCATTTATCACTGCTGCTTTTATGATTCCTTCCACATATCGCGTTTTCACTTTTATTCGGGCGACGGGAAGTGTCATGGTAGCTACATCCTTGGTTGCAGTTTGAATCTCCACTGTTTCTGTGGTGTATTGATCGGCCTGCACCAGGTGAGAACTCACAACGGAATCGTAATCTAAACCGGTAACATATAAACACCTTAGAGTGACACCATTACAGATGACATCTTCACACACTGGGGGGTGGTATGGTTCCTGTAGTTCTTCAGGTTTGACCTTCTTTTCCTTTTTCCCCGATGTCATAGCAGCACAATGAGGAGGTTTCCTTCTACAATGGTCAGTGTCATGATTGTTCATCTTACAATTTTTACACCACCTTTTTCCTTGGTTGAAAGATTTTCTTTCATTATATTTCCTTTCATCGAATTGTGGGAATTTATTTTTATTTTCATACCGTGGCCTATCAAATTGGTGCTTACCTTTATTTTGATCCTTAGGATCAAATTTATTAAAGTTCTGTGGTGCCCTAAAGTTATCCCCTTGTTTCTTTTTATTACCTGTTACCTCTGCTTGAGCTGCTTGATACCTTTCAGCAACATTTAGCAACTCACCCAGCCTCTCTGCACCTTGTTCCATGAGAAACTTTCTCAGGTCTGGAGCCATGGACTCTCTTAATTGCTCTATAAGGACCATTTCCTTAAGATCTTGGGTTTTCCCCAGAGAAGTCCATTTCTCCAAGTATGTCTCTATTCGTGCAGAGAACTGGTGATAGGTTTCACCTGACAGTAGTTTAGCATTCCTAAATTTTTTCCTATAGAATTCTGCATTCTTTTCATATCTTAACAAAAGAGCCTGCTTTAGCATGTCATAATTTTCCTGATCACCTCTGCTCATTTTTGCAAAAACTTCATAAGCTGCCCCACGAAGTCCTTGAGATAACTTTAAGCTCCACCTTTCTCTCTCTAACCCATACGTGGTAGCTAATAGTTCATACCTATTTAGGTAGCTCTCTATATCATCGTCTTTCTCAACAAAATGATCTAGATGAAAATTCATAGCTGAGGTTGAGGCTCCTTGGCTAGCAGTGGCATCAGAGGCAAAGGGACTGGCACCATTTTCAGGAGCATGGCCCTGAAACTCAAACTCCCTAAGTCGTAACTCATGTTCCCTTTGTAATCTTTTATCTTCTGCTTCCCTTTCTGCAGCTAATTTCTTCTCTTCCCTTTCTGCAGCTAATTTCTTCTCTTCCCTTTCTGCAGCTAATTTCTTCTCTTCCCTTTCTGCAGCTAATTTCTTGTCTTCTCTTTCTGCAGCTAATTTCTTGTCTTCTCTTTCTGCAGTCAATCTTCTTTCTTCTGCTTCCAATTTCTTAGCCTCAGCCTCAATCTGCAACCTCTTAGTCTCAGCCTCAGCCTGCAATTGTAACTTCTTAATTTCCCTTTCAGCCTCTAACTTTCTTTCGGCTTCAAACCTTCTTTCTTCGCGTTCAATAAATTTGTCACATTCCGTAGTGACATAGGCAACCATAACTTGCCCATCTAATCCTAACTCTTTTGCAGTCTGAACAGCAGCAGATCGAAATTTGGCTAGGTCCGCCATTGTCTATCAGGTAAGTTTATAAAATGTCTAACCAACAATTCACTCTCTAAATATATATCTAATGGACAACACAGGCACCGTGAGCTCAACCTTATTTAATTCCACCCAAGGATACCTTTTAATTCTTATATTCCCTGAAGTGAATTACCCCCACTATTTTTAATAGGTAAAGATTCAAAATCCCAAGAGCGAGACCCCAATATATGTGGTGAAGTGGGATGTTATAAATATTTATAGGGGGACTTAGTGTACTGACTGAGATCAGCTGTGAAGGTATCTATATCTAATGAGAGTAGTGTATTATAGATAACCTTACTTGCTGCCACATATATATATATATCTCAGTCAGAATTATTCTGGAATAGTGTGATGACTACGTTATATGTCTAGGGTATGTGTATGATGAAGTGTAAGTCAAAACAACAACAGACAGATAAACAATTTAATTTATTCCACTACATGTGACAACACTGTGACACTCACATACATATAACACTCTAAGAGGATATCTTAAAGGAGTCACTGATAACTTTTCAAATAACAATATGTATTCATTGCTGTCATGAATGTATATGTGTCCTGATTCAAATACAAAGGAACCAGGAATCACAATCAATTTTAATTACAAGTTATATGTACAGAATTTATCAATATGAATATTGTAGTGACATATATTATTAACAGTATCCTATGTGTGTCAGTTGTGTAGTAGTACTATGAGGTAATACTGGTTTTGTTTTGTTCAAGCTCTGTTGGTATTTGTCATCATGACTTCAATAGTTTGTCTTTATTGGAACTAGTATTGGAGATGTTCTCAGTTCCTGATATTAAAACAATTTACTTCCCCTCTTAAGTTTATGTTACAATGTTATTTTAAGATGGGGGTACATAATTTTGAGCTCAGCTGGCCACATCAGCTTATCTTGCGTGATGGCGGCAGGAAAAGACTCCTCTGCTCGATTTCTCCCCTGGGCTCTGGAGACACCTCACTGATAGCTAAATGGACCAAGGAGTATGCTGTCCGACTCTGGATTCAGCAAAGCTCTGACCAGGTGCTGCTCAATACCATCAAGACCACGGTCCCTGAAAACAAGAAGGATGTACCTTCTACTTCATAACTAATCGATACTCTAGTTCTACACTGAGCACAATACATCACAAACATTGAGTTCAGAGCGTTAGGCCAACTGTCAGCTTCATCTGAAATACTTTATACCAGTATTGACCTCCTTAATGGTTACTACGCCTCTGCAATTCCAGCATTATTTCTTTCTAGTCAATCATCTAGGTGTCAGTGTACTGTTTGGCCATTCCATGCCGTTTTACTTTCCTCCGACACCTTCTGTTGAGGCTGGAGCATTATAGGCTTTACATCATGTTTGCTACTGAACTACACATATATACAGGCATAAATTAACAATTCACATTCAATTTTCATTAAAAGATACTGAATGTTTCAAGCTTACCACAATTCATGGAAATAAAAACAGATACGTTGACTAGCAATGAATTCTGGCACAAATTCCCATCCGCTTATGTTCCAGGCTTTTATTTAGCAAAAATATGAGCTGGCTTCAACGCACTGTTGCTTTATCAAGCTTATTTGAACTAGTGGTCTCGAACTAACGCTCCTAAGTGATTATATCAGCGAGTCTGGCCAATGGAGCCACGTTTCGACAAGTGTTTGAAAAAATTTTACCTTCCTACGTCTCCCCTAACAACCAAAGATAGTATTTATAGTCCGACCAATCGTGTTTAGTCTTATATTTGTTGCGCTCCAATCAATTTGGAGTTTACATGGTAGGCTATTTCCGTACGCAAGGTTTTTTCAAACATGTTATAAAAAAATTTTATGAGCAGAAATGATTTCATGCTGTCAGGCATCCCCACTATTTTATTTTGGTTATAACTTGTTAATTCCTAGACTATTTGCGTAACGTTTTACATATTCTTTGTCAGCAAGCCCTAAGGAACCCAAATATACAAATTTAAAAGAGCTAAGTGGCTGCGTTCAAAATATGCAATTTCTTCAACCTCCTGTTTCGAAGATGTGCTGTCTGGGTACTGTAATGTTTTCAAATGTAAACCCATCTATTGTCATCTTTTCTAATAAGAGTTTTTCAGGATTTAAAAACCTAACTCTGGGAAGGTTAGTGTTTTTATCACTGTCCGTCCGAAAAAGTTAGTGCATGTGGCCTTACACGCGTGATAGTAGTAATTGTGTATCGCGTTACTGATGCGTGATGCCATATGATGATGGATGGTATCCGCATGTCTGGTTTTGTGTGGTGTGCAGATGTGTTCAGTCAAAACAATGTTCATACAAAAATAACAGGGCAATCCACATAGGACGTCAGTAAACTCACGACGTATAAAGTCAATGATTCTTGAAACAGCCGTTGACGTTTTTCTTCATTATTTATTGTGGACGCCACAGTGACAAAATGGTTACGCGAATATGTGGGCACATCAAACAGTCATTATCACAGCAACATTCAATACAGCAATAGACGGTAGACAGCATTACAATGATGAGTCAGATGCATGTTATATTTCATAGTGCTGTAAATGTAGTCAGGTGGAAAACTCCATCCTTTTCTATAACAGCCAGGAGATAACCAGATGTATGAGATCAGTTCACTCTCCTTAATCTGACTTCAGCAAGACAGACACGTCTGCCGAAGTATAAATAATGTCCTCAAAAATATCCTCTAGATAACAAAGGTTTTTCAAACCTAGTTCATTTAACAAAGTAGCAAGTAATAGTCCTTGGGACCTGCATCAACCGATGCAGCACAATACAGCGACATGTGAGCTAGGAAAACATCTCGTGACGACGACTTTCGAAGACAGGCTATGAGCCAGAAATCGTTCACGACCAAAAATCGATAGAGTTAATGAAAATGTTAATTTACCTTGCTTTCATGAAATACACAGAAATATCACGCCTCCCGGCATGTGGGAAACACTAGAGGTATTATCTCGAATAAACGAAATATCCATTAAGAGGACTACACATTCCTGACAGAACAAAAAATAGCGGAGATCCCCTCTTCAACGAGGCATCTCTTTCGCCATTCCAAATCGCTCACTCCACTAGTGGTGGGCGGAAACCGATCGACCAAGAAGCAAGACAAGTCATGCGCAGTCCAGCGCAAAATGACCACAGCTCAAACTTAACTGCATTCGATACCAACGCGAGAAGACAAATGCTTACCGAGAAAAGTAACTATAAATTTCAAGCAGTTGTTGCCCTTGCGTTATAAAATAGATATTGTAATAAAATGATGTTGCGAGAATTTATCACGCAACATATCACCACCTCCTCCCGATAAAAAAAAAAAAATGTGGAACATATTTTTTTTTTAAATATCAAAGAGCATGCGATAAGCGGCTCAAAACGCACGAATTATGCGCTGATAATTAATTAAATTGCCAAACATGAGGCTAATTATAGAGTGTCTGGTGAGGATATACCTCAACAGAAAAATAAATATGTCTCAAAAAATATTCACATCGGGGAGGTGTCACCAACACACACATCACGTTAGCATGTAAACACAATATACGTATGCAAGTTACCATAATCATCATTAAACAGCATACTCTAATATTGTCTTTAAAAATGGATGTACAAATCTGATAGGAAAATTTAAATAGTACATTCTTTGACATGTAATGACATAAGTACATAGTAAAGTTAAACTACATGACGATCCAGGACATATGCTCTGGTATTCCGAGGGTAAGTACACAATCTAGAACTCGTCATGCTTGATACTAGTAAGGTAAGTCCTCAGCTCAACAATGACATTCTGAGAAAGTACAAGCAATATAATGCTAATTAATAACTAATATGCTTCATAAGGTACAATACATTATTAATAATTGTGGCTGTTTAGTAAACTAACGGCCCTTATATTAACTACTCAGTCCTCCTCTATCATCTTAAAAACGAACAGAAGAAGATGACAACAAAGCACGATAGTGTGTACATATAAAGTGAGTACAGATGTGCTAATCTATTGTAGTAATATAGGTGTGTTATGACTCTGTAATATATAGGAATATAGGACAGAAGTATTAGTTAGAGTCATGTGGGCATCTAGACAAAATGTCAGCCATCACATTATCCGCACCACGGATAGCTCGTACCGTGAAGTGAAAAGGTTGAAGAGCTATAGCATATCGAGTGGATCTCGAACTCTTCAAATTCTTAGTCTGAATAGCTGTAAGAGCTTTCTGATCAGTCTCTAGAATGAAATGTGCGCCCAGGAGGAATCTTTGTAGCTTTAGAATTGACCAAACCATCGCTAACAACTCACGGTCTAAAACCGAGTAGTTCCTCTCTGCCGCATTTAGTTTTCTAGAAATGTACATAACAGGATGCAGAGTATTTGCATATTCTTGCATCAGTGCTGCTCCAATCCCAGTGGATGAAGCATCACTCCGAAGAACAAAAGTCCTATCAAGAGTAGGTAATCTTAAGATGGGAGGAGAAGAAAATATATTCTTGATTTGGTCTAATGAAGATTGGCATTCTTCAGACCAACGGACCAGATTAGGCGAACCTTTCTTCAACAATGTTGAGAGAGGTGCCATGATCGAAGATAAATTTGGAATAAATCTCCCATAAAATTGAATTAAACCTAAGAGACTCCTAACTTGTTTCTTCGTTTTAGGAACAGAGATGTTCAGTATTTTTGAAGTATTGTGGTCTTCTGTCTTCAAGAGACCATGACCAACACGATGACCCAGGAAAGAGATTTCACCAAAACCAACAAAAGCTTTAGAAGGTTTCGCTGTCAAATTATTCTCACGTAGAGTGGACAGTAAGTCATATAACCCTAAATAGTGATCTTCCCAGGTATCACTGAAGAGACAGATGTCATCTAAGTATGCGATGACATCCGAACGATGTGACAGAATTCGACGCATCATGCGAACGAAAGTTGCAGGGGCGTTCATGAGACCAAAAGGCATAACATTCCATTGAAATAGACCCCTAGGTGTAGAAAAAGCAGTAAGAGGTTTGGCATGCTCTGCTAAAGGCACTTGCCAATAACCTTTAGACAAGTCAAGTTTAGTGAAGAATCTAGAATTAGAAAGTCTAATCAGTAGATCTTCTAACAAAGGCATCGGTTCAGCATCGAACTTTGTGACCTGATTCAATTTGCGATAATCAACACAAATTCGTATGTTCTTATCCTTCTTCCGGACAATAACCATGGAAGAAGAATATGGTGAAGTCGATGGTTCAATTATATTTAATTGAATCATTTCATCCAATTCCTTTTCCACCTGCGACTGAAAGTGTATAGGAATAGGATACGGCCTAACCCTAATTGGATTATTGTCGGTAAGAATTATGTCATGTTCTATGACATCTGTGTGTCCAGGAATGTCAGTGAGAACATCCTGAAATGTTTGTAACATCGACGAGACTTGTCGATGTTCGTCACCAGAAAGATTAGGAGAAACCGAAACGTTTTTCCAAGATTCCGTAGAATGTAATGGAACCACTGGAAGGGGAAGGTTGACATCAGAGAAGGTAGCTTCCTCATCCTGTATGACAGACAGGGATGAATAATGACCGTGAGGTGCAGGAGCATCATCCGTTGCCTGGAAAATAGGCAGCAAATAGTCCGGACGTTCGTGAAATTCCGAAAGCATGTTTATGTGGAAAGTTTTATGCTTTCCATCAATATCTACCACATAGTCAACATCGGAAATCCGAGAGACTATTGCATACGGACCTTTCCATGCAATAAGAAGTCTATTTTCCCTACTGGGGAGTAGGACGAATGCTTTGTCACCTGGACAAAGTTGTCGTAGACATCTATTCTTGTTAGCAAACTGTCTTGCCTTCTCTTTAGCAATTTCTGATGAAGCAGTTGCTAGCTTACATGCCTCAATGATCTTTTGTCTAAGAGCAATGACATACTCATATGAGGATTGAGTTTCATCGCTAATATCATCGGCAGTGATGAGATCGTGTAATAAAGACATAGGGCCGCGTGGACGCGCGCCAAAGACAAGTTCGAAGGGAGAAAATCCTGTGTGTTCATTAGGGACTTCTCTATAGGCAAAGAGAGCCGCGGGTAAAACCCTGTCCCAATCTTGAGGATGATCTTCAGTTATCTTACCAAGCAAAGTCTTGAGCGTTCTATTCAGACGCTCAACTAACCCATTAGACATAGGATGGTAGATACTACTGAGAGATCGTTCAATATGTAAGGTAGACATTACCTGTGACATAGTGTCAGATATGAGTTGAGTGCCATGGTCTGATAATATTTCTCTGGGGAACCCCAAGCGAGAAAATATCAACCAAAGAGCATCTGCGATATCTGTAGTAGATATGCTCTTAAGAGGAATAGCCTCTGGCCAACGTGTGCACATATCGACACATGTAAGGATAAACTGATGTCCTCTGGCCGACTTGACCTTAAAAGGGCCAATAATATCTATGGCCATTTTCTGAAACGGCCGAATAGGAATGTCAGCAGCCTGGATAGGCGCAGCATGTCGTGGTCCTCTAGATTTGACCTCCTGACATACCTTGCATGATCGGCAGTAAATACGAATGTCCTTATTGACAAAAGGCCAAAAGAAAGCCGCAAGGACTCTCGACTTCGTACGGGAAAAACCCATATGTCCAGCACATTGCGAGTCATGAGCATGTTGTAATATTTGCACTCTCATGCTCTTGGGAACAAGAATTTGCGAATGTGCCGACGTAGTCGAATCTTGTACCATACGTACAAGTACGCCGTTTCTCATTGCAATCCAAGATTTTCTATTTGTATCCTGATTCGGATCACCTTTCTTCGCAAGAACGAAGAATTTTTTTAAAGAAGGATCTTCTTCTTGCAATTTTATGAAAGAGTCACGAGTGATTACTAAGTGACTATCTTGGCTATCAACTTCATTATCACTATTCAGTGAAGTTTCGGGTGTTTGTAGAGCTTGTGCTCTTGTAACTACTGCATTTGTAGCTTGCATGTTATTATCTTCCCAAGCAGCAATCTGCTGTGGGGTACACTCCCTAACTCCGTGAATACGACCAATAATAAGGTCCGCAATAGGATTAGGTAAGAGACAAGCATGCACATCTCCAGTAAAGAAAGGAGTGGCAATGCGAATTACAGCAGTAGGATATTTTTCTAGAGTGCCGCCAAATGTGACACATTTAATAACCCTTCCTGTAGCACAAGATGGATCTACAAGCGATTGTCTAACACCAATAGTGGTGCATCCGGAATCGAAAAGTAGTGAGACCGGAGTATCATTAACAAGACCCTTATGTAGAATTAAAGAACCCCTCCCGTCATGCGCAACAGCAGCAGGAAGAGCGGGAAGTGGGTGACCACAACTCAAAGTAGTTATGGTACCCGGTTCGAATAAAGTACTGCATTGGGGGCATTTGTTTGCTCTCTCAAAGTCAAAAGCAGAACCAGTGACAGCGTCAAAGTTTTTATTATCAACAACATGATTACAGGCTCCCTCAGTTTCCTGTTGTACAGCATTAGCCTGCTGATATCTCTTTTTTTTGTGTTGAGATCTACCCCGACTATTATTACCTCTGAAGTTATCAGAGTTATTATTATCTCTGCAGTTATTATTGTCTCTATTGTAATTGTTATCCTGGTTCGAATTCCAGTTTCCACGATTACTATCATGTTCACATTGATGCGAACATCTATTTGTTTGGTTCTGAGGTCTTCGGCAGGAATAACCTCTATTACCATATCCTCTTTTGAAATGCCTATAATTATTAGGGTGATAGTAACGACCACTATCAGGTTGTCTCCAATTCTTCGAAGAAGAATCACCATGAAATTGGTTTCCATGATTTTGACAGAAATTACCGCTGCTCTTTCTATCAAAATTTTGTTGGGATCTACGAGCAAAGTTTTTGACCATACGGAGCTGCCGAAGCAACTGGTAAACCTTCTTTCACCTTAGAGTTACCCATGGTTATGTGTGGGTGTGCAGTTACGTATTGGCAACAGAAATCTTCCATTTCTTTTATTGTTTTAGGTTTACGTTCATGAAGGAAAGCAAGGAAAGACTCATTGACAGACGACATGACTTTGTCTCTAAGTATTAAGTCCATAAGTCCTTCATAAGTTTTTTCCGTCTTAGATAGTTCAACCCATCGTGAGAAAGTAATGCGTATTCTTGCAATAAACTCGGAGAATTCAACTCCATTTTCAGGTAACATGTTTTTAAATTGTAGACGATAGCCGTCTTCGTTAAGCTGATATTTCTTTAACAGAGCGGCCCTGACAACCTCATAATTGTTCTTGTCAGGTTCATCCACCATATTTAATATACTTAGAGCTTTACCTGTCAGTATCCCTGATAACTGATAAACATATTTTGCTTTGTCTATGTTATGAGCTGTACATGCTTGTTCAAATCTGTCCAGATAGAACATTATGTCATCACTGGAAGGACTAAAAGTTGGCAACTTAATCTTAAAAGTATCATTATTAGCCTTACCAGAAGATGAACCCTTGTTTGAATCATTACCATTACTCATGTTCATCAATTTCAATTTTTCCAACTCTAAAGCTAAGACCTTTTCTTCATGTTCCATTTTTGCTTTCTCTTTCCTCTCATCAGACTCTCTCTGTAATCTTCTCTCCTCAGCCTGAGCCTCTATTTGAAGTCTTTCAGCTTCTTTCTCAAGTCTTTTATTCTCAGCCTCTTTTTCAAGTCTTTTATTTTCAGCCTCTTTTTCAAGTCTTTTATTTTCAGCCTCTTTTTCAAGTCTTTTATTCTCAGCCTCTTTTTCAAGTCTTTTATTTTCAGCCTCTTTTTCAAGTCTTTTATTTTCAGCCTCTAGCTGGAGTTTTCTTTCCTCAGCTTCTGATTCCCTTTTTTGTTTTTCCATTTCCATTTGGAATCTTTTTTCATCCACCTGCATCTGCAGTTTCTTTTGTTCAGCTTCCATATGCAGTTTCTTTTGTTCAGCTTCCATTGCTTTATCATATCGAGCAGTTGCAAATTCTTCTAACTTATCACCAGTCTTCCCAAGCAATTTACCCTGCTCAATAAAGTGCTCAAATGTAGACATGTTGTCTAACATATGAGTCCAAAACCTGAAATAATTAACTAATTTATTTCAAACCTAAGTGTAACAAGTCTTAATTAAGCACTTGTATATTCACATCACCTTATATTATCCCAGTCTCTGTGGGAAACAAGTCTCCAATCAAAGAACTTGTATATGAAATATCACCAATCAATTCTTGATCATAAGTGCACTTCTCATTCAATAGTGCACAACACTATTCATCATTCATTTATCATCAGTGTAGTAGTAACAGTGCATTAGCATAGCCCATTAACTAATTACTATAACTGTAAACAATGACTATGTAAACACATGCAGAATGTAAACATTGAAAATGTAAACAATGCAAACAATGTAAACAATAACAATGTAAACAATAACAAAGATCAGCAACAATACAAAAACGTTCGCAGAAATCAACTAAAAATAAAGCAGAAATTAATGAAATATCACAAAAAATGTGACGATATCTACGATAGAATTAAACAAAATACATGACACCACAGTGTATAAACAAAAATGTTGTATGAAACTAAATTATAGACAAGAGTAGGCTAACAAATACAAACAAATCAAAACAAAACTAAAGAATGCGAAATAATAACGAAAACAATATTAAAACATGTCATCACAGCTAACATAAATAGCAACAGAAGTCGCTTAGCAAATTCCAGTATCGGAAATTTGCAAACCCTACAGAAAACGCTCACAATAGACGACCTCTATGACGTGGCATAATCTAACGGAGACACCACCCAACCGAGAACCCGCTGAAATATAAACATATAAATATACAAATAACATATAGACATATAACATATAGAATGAGATGATACACAGAAGACTCAGCAGAAGTATAAGGGCACAGTTTACATACAAACAGGCCACTTAACTTATAGGCTTCCAATCGTCGAACAGCAGAAAAAACGGATGTCAATCAACGTCCTAAAGAGCGAAGCTCCAACGATGATGGCACATCTGAACTGCTTCCACTGCTAACACGATGGTACTTGAGCTTCTGACATACTGTGTGTTGAGTTGTTTCGGCACTTGACCTTCTAATCCAAAAGTAAGTTGATGGAAATCGGTACTTGGCCTTCTTCAGAAAACAACCCGTTTCAACCGGCACTTGACCTTCACAAAAACGACAGCACTGGAACCTTGACAGCAGCAACTTGCTTGACTTGCGTAAAAGATAACAGCAGTCCGAGTTATCCGGCAACATGTAACAACGCCGGGTACTGTCAAATTCTTGTTTCCGTCAAAAAATTGAAATTTTGACTTTTACCGGGCAACGCCGAGTACTTTGAAAATTTTGAAGATGTTGACTGTCTTGAAGAATGTTAATTTCTTGATGGATGCTGATAAATTCTTGTTGAAAATGAAGTGGGTAAGGGACCCCGTGTTTGCTGGTACCAGAATCAAACCAGCTTATGGCCACCAAATGATGCGTGATGCCATATGATGATGGATGGTATCCGCATGTCTGGTTTTGTGTGGTGTGCAGATGTGTTCAGTCAAAACAATGTTCATACAAAAATAACAGGGCAATCCACATAGGACGTCAGTAAACTCACGACGTATAAAGTCAATGATTCTTGAAACAGCCGTTGACGTTTTTCTTCATTATTTATTGTGGACGCCACAGTGACAAAATGGTTACGCGAATATGTGGGCACATCAAACAGTCATTATCACAGCAACATTCAATACAGCAATAGACGGTAGACAGCATTACAATGATGAGTCAGATGCATGTTATATTTCATAGTGCTGTAAATGTAGTCAGGTGGAAAACTCCATCCTTTTCTATAACAGCCAGGAGATAACCAGATGTATGAGATCAGTTCACTCTCCTTAATCTGACTTCAGCAAGACAGACACGTCTGCCGAAGTATAAATAATGTCCTCAAAAATATCCTCTAGATAACAAAGGTTTTTCAAACCTAGTTCATTTAACAAAGTAGCAAGTAATAGTCCTTGGGACCTGCATCAACCGATGCAGCACAATACAGCGACATGTGAGCTAGGAAAACATCTCGTGACGACGACTTTCGAAGACAGGCTATGAGCCAGAAATCGTTCACGACCAAAAATCGATAGAGTTAATGAAAATGTTAATTTACCTTGCTTTCATGAAATACACAGAAATATCACGCCTCCCGGCATGTGGGAAACACTAGAGGTATTATCTCGAATAAACGAAATATCCATTAAGAGGACTACACATCCCTGACAGAACAAGAAATAGCGGAGATAATGCTTACCGAGAAAAGTGACTATAAATTTCAAGCAGTTGTTGCCCTTGCGTTATAAAATAGATATTGTAATAAAATAATGTTGCGAGAATTTATCACGCAACAGTTACGCTTGTTGGGGTGGCATTAATAGCGAAACGCGTGTTTAATTTTGCATGCGTTCGGCTTTCTGCCTCTCCCTTCTCTCTATCCTGCTTTATCTGTCTTTTAGTTACGCTGTGTATGGGATGAATGAAATATTAAATTTAGGTCATTGTTTCAGCTTGCGTGTCTCAAGTTTAGTACATGTTTCATTGAAGAAAGCGGGTAATAATATAGTAGGCTTTTACTATCAACGTGAAAGCGTTACAATTTGCAGACGAAGCATAAAACAAAGGGGATTTCGAGTACATTCCTTGTGACAGCACTGTTATTTTACCATTGCTCTTTTCTTTATTAGAATTTATTTGTTAAGCTTTACATTTACCTTTTAATTTATATATGTGGATTAGAATATTCCACGACACTTGACTCGAGACCCTATTGCCCATCTGAGTACAACAAAATAAGTCTCTGTTTCTGTGATACTATTTTTAAATCAATTTCTGATCATGAAGAAGTTAATCTGATTATTGTTTATATCTCCTGGGCTTTTCCATATGTACTGTGGCTTCCTTAAATCTTGTTTCCGGAAAATTATATATATATATATAACACCAGCTGATTTTCTTCACAGAACTGTATAAGCCTGCCTTAGGAGTCATTTAATTTGCTTATTGATAAGCATCTCATCAGCAGGCTGAATACTACCAATTTATGATCTTGTGACATTTAGAAAATGATAATTAAGAATCTACTGCAGCAATGTCCTACTTGTGAGAAGCAAAGGAAGTGCATGTAGCAAATACTATCCTGTGAATACTGATATTTTTTATAATACAGCTGCTGATGTCTCACACTATACAAATAAGGGAAAGATGACAATATCTTTCTTTGTCCTATTTTCGTTAAGCATCATAGGAAGTTTCAACGGCATTCATAGTCGTTTTGTGTAACCTGTCTGATGGTGTATCTTCCCTCTTGCTTGTCTGATAGTGTTTTCACCCCTCCTGTGAGTTTCAGCCACACACACACTATTTTCTGGGCCTTCTTCATGTGCTTGTTTCTTATGAACCAGAACGCAGGGTGAATGATGATGGCTGGTTAGTTTTAGACATCAAAAGATGTTTAAACCAATTTTTTTACTTTGGTCTTGTATTCCAAGCAGGCCGAGATGCAAAGAAAGAACCAAAACTGGGGCGCTGCACGAAGGATATCCACTGACTGAGCAAAGTGGAAGCAGTTTGTTGCTGCCCTACAAGATGCCACCAGGCGTGATGGCCACTGACTGCTTTGACAGGGTTTAATTTTAGCTGTTCTGACTGTATAATTTCAGATGTTATCCCTTCTGGTATTGCTAGTCACCTTTTGTAGACAGTGCATTTAACAGATTGTGATTTTCTATTCTTACATTCAATTTAATGTTAGTATCTGACGCTCACAGCAAAGTGTGGGTATAAATATGCTGCTGATCATTTGCTAATCTGCTCCCATTTCAGTGTGAGGGCATTTGAAATAAAGCAATAATTTTGGACAAAACCAAATATAAAGTGTTTAGACAAAGAATGAAAGTTATTAAAAAGGGATGATGATAATAATAAATAATGCAGGGACCCAAAAATAAAACAAAATTACTTCACACAGACATTAAGTAAATTCAGAAAAAACTAGACAGTAGAATACATAAGAAACTACATGCAAATTCTTCCCGTAACTCACAGCACAAGCAGCAAAGAAGTTAAAAAAAAGTAGTTGCAAATTATTGCTCAGACAAAGAATAAGATGGACGGACATAGCTAAGAGGATTTAATAATAAACAAATATAACAGACAGCAAAGCTCAAATAGAACTTGTTCCCTTAAATTTTAAGTAACTTGTAGCACAATCAGTATTGAAATATGACGTGAGAGATGAAAAAATAAAAAAAAAACCTAGAAAGGAAATTTTAGACAAATATTAAAACTGTTAACACACCTTTGTTTTTTGTTCCTCCTGAAATCCAGGTGTGTCGGTATCTGGAGGGAACGCCAGAGTCAGATATATGTTGTATGGCTTTACCTTGGATAGAACAGCATAAAGGGACATATAACAAACCAAAACTGAGGTGACACAGTGATTGAGCAACAGAGTTTATGAGCTATTTTAGTAGTTTAAAGCAAAGAATAAAGCAGATGAAAGACCTTGATCAGATGTCACAGGACAGGAGGGACTGACATTAATTTGTTGAAGGACTATACTCCTTGGGGAATGGAGGATAATGAATAGTAGTTGTAAAAAGATTCAATGTGGCAATAAGATTATAAACAATTACAGTTACAAAAAATTTTGATAGATCTAAGAATAAGATTATGAAAAATTGCTTTAATACTGTTAAGACAGCTGGTGACAGTCATGAAGGGGATAAAGAAGATATGTTTCGGCCTTGAGACGATGGCACAAGACAGGGAGACTAGCTATAAGTTTGCTGAAGGTCCATGCTCCTTGGGAAGCTAAAAGGTGATGATGAAGACGATGAGGTGAATACTTCTGTGACCTGCTGCAATATGAAAACAATAATTTCTTTTCAAAGAAAAATCATGATCTGCATGCCTTTAAACTAACTATTACATATGTAATGTAATTACTGGGTGAGCCTTCAACTGGCCTGAGTGGTTAGAGCGAGGGCCTCACATGGTGAAGATACTGGGTTTGAAATATGACGACGTCACGCTCCAGTCTACCCACCTCTCAAAGTTGGACATTGTATAGTGAAGCCTCTAACACTTCACTCCCCTACGACAGTATCTGATATGGGACTACCATTACCATTACCTTTTAATTGATCTTGCATCTATATATGACACAATTACTTGTATCATACAAAAGAATAAAAACAGCTTTTTATTAATAAAGCAAATTAGCAGTACGCTAATTATGTCACACAAATATCACAATATGTGTATCTAATTATCATACAAACATCTTTTTTTTTATTCCTGATGTGAACTGTCTTAACTAAGAATTTCAGTGTTTACAAACCAAAAATTTTATTTACTGTACTTTTTTGTAGTGAAATTTTTCTTTATTAAAGTCAAACATGGTCTATATACAACACATGAGAAGAATAGATTGTGATGCCAGAGAATAGCTACGAATGTTAACGTCAAAGACTGTTAAAAAACAACAGAAAACAAAAAGACAATAGGAAGTGACTGAGAATAACAGTATGTATATACCTATAAAGTATATAAAGAGAAAAGCAGAGAGAGTTTGTTACCTCATTGCAATGCAACCCAATCAACTACTCACACATGCCTTCAACAGCAGATCTGATTCCAGGACTATAAGATGCTCAAGGACAAGATGGACAGATACAATAACTTAACCCTGAAGAAACATGGGCTTGTGTAAGAAAACTTCATCTCCCTACAACATTAAACAAATACAAGTGAAAGCAAAAAACTAGAGTAAAACTAATGAGTATTCTATATTTTCTTTACCCAGCAAACTTATGCGACTATCAGCTACTAAGGAAACAAAATGTATGAAAGCACAAACTACCTCCATCTGTAAGGCCTCTGCTAGTCCTCTCAGTGCAAACTTGGAGGCAGAATATGCTGTAAATCCAAACAAGCCAAGCTGGCCTGCTTGAGAAGATACAAACACAATACGACCTTGACCTCTGGCCTTCATGGCAGGAATACTTGCACGTGTGGCATAAACTGCACTCAGGTAGTTAATGTCAATCATTCTCTGAGGAAACAAAATCTATTAATTGTATGCTGCATTTTTTAATGCCCACCCAATTAAATAATGCCTTACTTGACACTTCCATTTTTTTTATTTTAATGATGAAAATATCCCGTTCAAACTCTGATGGGTTATAATTAGGATATATATTGTTTTCAATTCCAAATAATATGAATAACTGCCGTTATGGGAAAGTGGCATCACACCTGTCAAATCATTGTAAATAGGGCAAATCACAATTACCAATTATGCTTGCATGTTAAAAAAAACCAAAACAACCCAAACAAACAAAAATGAGATAAAACTGAACAAAATCAAGCAGAAACTCCAAACAAGAATAATATTAAGGGGGAGGGGTGTAAAGGCCTGGTGAACCACCAGTTATATAAACTGACTTTAACAGATATTTAATTGACTTTCACCTGTTAAAAGTCATATGCACTGTAAGAACAGCATCAGACCTTCACTTTCCCAATTACTTTATATTAACCTTTGTTCGTGTTAAATATTGTTTGACTGTTTTATGCATCTGGTATCCCAGATACCAGATTGGTATCTATACATGGTATCCCAGATGGTAGCAGAGATGCAAAGAATGAACCAGAGTTGAGGCACAGTACGAAGGATGGCTGCCGACCTAACAAAGTGGAATCAATTTGTTGCTGCCCTACAAGATGCCACCAGGCATGATGGCCACTGACTGCTTTGACGGTCGGCGGCTATGGATCAAAGAAGAAGAATATTATGCAGTTCCATAGGTCTGTCTATTCTTAACATTTCTTCTATATTTATAGGTAAATTTGATGCCCGCAAATAATCTAATATTGGGATTCTCATTTGTTCATACCTCTTACAAAGGAACCTGAGAATGTAAACACAAAGCAAGAGATCTACAAGCCACTAAATTATGGGAGAAAGGAAAGGCTGCAGGACAAAAGAAAATTCTTCTTTTTCATACACTCTCAGACGTCTACTTGAATATTTTCAAAGAAAGCAGTGGTCAGCTTGAGGCTATTTGCATCCCCATAGTTTTTCCAGGAATGGTACTGTGACAGCCATATCATTCTCTGTTACTCATATATTTGGCATCCTTGAAGAAGTTGTTCAGCAGTCATTTTATCAGTGCCACATTAACATTCGTAGGTAGTTCCTACCTGTAGCTTCTTAATACATGGTATCCCAATCTGTTGTGGCCTGAGCGGAGTCTCATTGCTAAAGCAAATTCATCCAGAAGTAGTCAAAACTAATAATTCATCCAAGTTAGCTTTTCAAGAAAATGTTGAAAAGATGAATTTCAAGATTAATTAACCAAATTAAACTACTGATGAAAAGTAATTTATGTACAGCAACCAGGGAAGGATAACAGTAGCTGAAACACATTTTGACCACAATGATGCTAGACCAGCGGCAGGCAATCCAGGTGCTGTGGTGATCTACTTTACAAACACTGAGCTCTCTAACGATCTACCTTGATGTGTGTGTTTGTTTCAATCCTCTGAGATTTGAATTTTCACTCTTTACCCTTTTGAATTTGAGGTGAGTTCCTGGTTGTGTGTGTGTGTGCAAACCCAGAGGGTTCCCCCAACTCAGCATTGATAAAATATTCCAGATCTACTAATTGGCGGGGTGATTCAATGCCATGAGTTGGATTGTCCTCTATTCTAGAGAGGATCATCTACTTTAATAAAATCATGTTCATGTTCAGATTTTGGAATCTGGAATAAATGCAGCCTTTACGTCCACTTGCTTTTTGGTGACAAAATATCTGGAATTTCTCCTTATTTATATTAAGCAGTTCAAATAAGTACTGAATAAGTGTCTCCACCATATATTTATACACATATACAGCCAGTGAAGCCTCACGAGCTTATCATAGATGAAGCTTCTATGTTATCATGCCTCACTGTTTCCGTGCTTTCATACTTCAGAGGCAGAATTGAAATGAATGAAATAACCACATGGGAATTTAGTGCCATCATCTAGGCATGTAGCAGAAAGAGCACAACATAAATATTTCTCGCCATGTATTGGCAGATGACTTACACATAAGCATATCAATGCAGAAAACAAAAATGTATGCCAACAGTCAGTGTTCAACCGTCACAAAAGAATGGGATGTAATTTTATTGGTGAACTTAATTATCATACAATACAAATACTGACATTTGCAAACCCTGAAAATAGTTCCTATACAGTTTCCATATCTTTTTTTTTTTAAGTATCCACTGTGTTATTTGTAGATCCTTTTTTTAATATTTTTTTTCTGTGGTGGTTGGAAATGGTTGGTATCATATACACAGGGAACATGGTCAGTATTGAGGTGATGTATGGACTTCAAGCCCCAAATAGTTTCGGGGGGGAGGGGTGTTCCCTCCTGAGGAGACATAGAAAGAATAGGACTAACGCTACCTCAGGTATGTCATAAGAGGCGACTAATATGAGGTTGTGCATGGAGCTTGGCAACCTCACGATGTAAAATAAATTGCTTTAGATACTACCACCGCAAAAGCACATGGATACTTTGATGCAAGCTTCATGCAAGGGGATCAGCCACAGTGGTGGCTCCAGGCTCCATAAGGAGCATACAATGAAAATAAGATGTAGTACAAGTTCTGGTTGTCAGGATTGAACACAGTCACTCAATCACACGCACACATTGGTTTAAAAATACATTCTCGTATACTTGATGGGTTCATGGGATGAAGTTATACTTTGAGCAAGAAGAACTGACAAAGCTGGCGTTTCTCCTTATGTGGGGGAATATGGTTAAGGTTAATGCCACGGGCCTTACATCTACCCATGTATGATACCTTGAAGTCTGAGACTGGTAGTTCCTCAAATCTGCCTGGAGATGATGTGCCTGCACAGTTAATTAGAAAATCCACAGCACCTGACACTTTTTCAGCCTGAAGAATAATGGAAATCTTTATAAAAAAACTTTTCAGAGACTACTGAAAAATTACATAAATGATCAAATAAATATCCATCTACTAGAGAAAGATTACACTAAAGATAAAAAAAAGCTGCTCAAGTGCTGATAACAGAGGGCAAAAATAACATTAATAAATACATAAATGTTGATATGCTTTTGAGAGATAAGACTACAAAACATGCAACTTTTTATGAACTGTCAAGAAATGACACTAATAATTATATATTTATTCATGTACTAAGAAGTGGTACCACTAATAATTATATATTTGTTCATGTACTAACAAGTAGTACCACTAATATAATTTTATATTTGTTCATGTACTAAGAAGTGGTTTTACTAATAATTATATATTTGTTCATGTACTGAGAAGTGGTTACACTAATAATTATATATTTGTTCATGTACTAAGAAGTGGTTACACTAATAATTATATATTTGTTCATGTACTAAGAAGTGGTTACACTAATAATTATATATTTGTTCATGTACTAAGAAGTGGTTTTACTAATAATTATATATTTGTTCATGTACTGAGAAGTGGTTACACTAATAATTATATATTTGTTCATGTACTAAGAAGTGGTTACACTAATAATTATATATTTGTTCATGTACTAAGCAGTAGTTATACTAATAATTAGGCATTTGTTCATGTACTGAGAAGTGGTTACGCTAATAATTATGTATTTGTTCATGTACTGAGAAGTGGTTACGCTAATAATTATGTATTTGTTCATGTACTGAGAAGTGGTTACGCTAATAATTATGTATTTGTTTATGTACTGAGAAGTGGTTACGCCAATAATTATGTATTTGTTTATGTACTGAGAAGTAGTTACGCTAATAATTATGTATTTGTTTATGTACTAAGAAGTGGTTACACTAATAATTATACATTTGTTCGGGACCCAAAGATGCAGCAATAGAGAATGCAGTCTGCGACCCATAGCTTGACTACTTGCGTCAGCGAACCAGAGCTGATCAAGACCCTACTCCACCTCCAAGTGGTGGTCCTGGAAACAGGCTGCATCACTGCAGTCTGGCTGAGAGAGTAGGGATCGCGGTGGGAAGGCAAACCCAGTTCCAAAACATGCTGTGCTGAAGTCGGATGTGTCGGCCGAAAGGTGCAGATATCGCAGTGTTGCTGTAAACAGACACAACGCAACCAACGTCCTTTTCAGGGCGAACGAGAAAGAAGAAGATATATTTGTTCATGTATTGAGAAGTGGTTTAACTAATAATTATGCATTTGTTCATGTACTGAGAAAAGGTTACGCTAATAATTATGTATTTGTTTATGTACTGAGAAGTGGTTACACTAATAATTATGTACTTGTTTATGTACTGAGAAGTGGTTACACTAATAAGTATGTTCATGGACTGATAGGTGGTTACGCTAATACTTATGTATTTGTTCACGTACTGAGAAATGGTTACAATAATAATTACATATTTGTTCATTTACTGAAAAATGGGGTACTGGTCTAGAAAGCGGGCCCCGGAAGTTCACGTTTTTGAAAACGCGAATCCGACTTTTTATTTAACAACTCCCGATCCGACTTTTGTATCAACCGCCCATTCGACGATCCGACCGCCTTTGTATCAACATGGAGTTCAATTTATCGATCTTGCCACGCACTGAAAATGACGCTGTCAAATTTTTACAAGCGCATGGCATATTGCCGGCTGAAAGAATTTGTAATGGGTTATAATTAGGATATATATTATTTTCAATTCCAAATAATATGAACAACTGCCGATATGAGAAAGTGGCATCACATTTGTCAAATCATTGTAAAAGTTGTAACAGTAACATTAATCAGAAAGGTAATTAAAAAACAGTCAATAAATAATGAAGAACACGTATACATACATTTTGAAAAGCTGTCTCTACTATCTGATAATCTGTTGAAAGATCCACAGATATAATTTGTACCTGCTGTGGAAAAAAATAAACCGAACAATAATTTACATGAAATGATCCAATGTGTAAGCATTCTCTTTATCTGTATTCGTTTGTATAAATTTTTTCTAGCACAACTTATGCTAATTATTATTAAATAAAACAAAATAGGAGTACACATTTTTATGGAAGTGCAAGAACAACAACAACATCCAATGAGGTCTTCTTTAAGGCTTGGTTTGGTTTTAAGGACCATCTTCATTGCACACGGACAACTCCATCAGTGCTCCAATCTCCTCCCTTAGATCACACAAGGATCTCAGCACAGTGCACAAACTCTGTAGGACTGACAAGGATCCCAATGTGTGTATAAAGGAATCACACATTCTATAAATATTTTTGTGGTGGGTAGGTTTTCCTAATTTTGTAAATTTTGCCTGGGACCTCCTATTTTTTTGCCTGTATCAGAGAAGGCTAGGCATCTAATATCGCTAACCATGAGATCGGGGGTGGGGGGGGGGGGGGCGGGGGGGGGGGGAGTATGACATCATTAGGACCCACTGGTTCCGGAAAAAAATGTCCATCAAATATATTCCTTGTACTGGGAACCGAACCTGGTACCTTTAGAATTAGAGGCGGATGCCATACCTCTTAGTCAATCTGACCCCCTTCTTCTCTGATGCACAACAATGAACATAAATGAATAATTAATAAGTGAACTACATGGCATGTGTTCTATGAATTAAAATGTCAATCACAAAGTGCAGTTCAGACACAACTAAAGATTTAACCTGAGATCTAGTGAAGAGTTAGAATAATTCTTCAAAACTAACATGAGTAACCATGATATGATCATAGGAGTTTGATAAGGCTGTGTGCTATCACCACTTCTGTTTAACATTTATTTGGACAAAATGAATAATGTCAGCCACTGGATGAGTTACTTTCTGCAGATGACCAAAATATAATGTAAGAAGATGAAATCAAATTGCAAAACCATACAAATACACTTAATTCAACTTGTGGAAGATACAACATGAAGATCAGCATATCTAAGACAGAGGCTTTGAAGATCAGCAGATCACCAGACCTACTAAACCTACTTAACACACATATCCAAGAACATCGGGCTTAAACAGGTTCCAGAGATCAAATACCTAGGAAGAATTTTACAGAAAATGGAAGATTTGACATAGAAATTGAAACAAGATGTCAGAAAGCCAGTGCAGTGCCTTACCAAATGTCAACACTACTCAAACATTAAAATACCATTATGAAACTCTGAACGATAAATATGAGGAGCAAGAGGTTACTACAGTGGCTAAGTGAGCACTGTAAGCTGTGCTGTCCAACAGAGAGCAAGATTATTTAATTTATATTACACTGACAAATGCCATCAGTTGCCTCCATCTGTTTATGGTGTCAAATGCCTCAGTCACTTATGTTTTGTAGGTCAAAAATGTATCCTGTAACATATGAACCATAAATTTCACTTACAATACAGTTAGTTGATATGAAAAAATGGGCACCAAATATTTTCTGATCAGGGGCTTAAAAGGTTTAAGATCGCCTCTATACACATGAAAGTAAAACTTAAACCATTAAAAAATTAAAACCACCTGCCCAAGCCAGGACATGCGGAAGAGCTGCAGTTGTTCTTTATCTAGGGCTGCTGAGCTTTTTGCTCTTTTGCAGCCAATACCAAGTTGAAAAGTCCTTGGTATTATCTACACTGTAGATCTAGGTTTTTCCTGTGGCTTTTCTGTCATTATGAAACATGTTGAATTGAAGTCATAAGCTCCAGTTTCACGAGCTAGGCTTGCAGTTAAAGATCATCACACCTGGTCCCAAGCCGGGGGAAGAAGTGTGTGGCATACTGTGCATTCCCCGCCATCCAAGGGGGCTCTCCAAATATGCAGAGCTAAAATACTTTGCTCTGGTTCTGGGCTCTCCCAAGGAATCATCATGTCCTACATAGAGCCACTTCTCAGCTCCCCTGCATACCATGGGGTCCATAGTGAGATCCTCCTGCATGCAGCCAACCAGGTAAAAGCCAGAGTTATGTGACTCCTCCAAGCTTAGTGTGCAATGCTGGGTTCTCAACATGTTTCACCACAGGGGAAATCCCTGGAAGTATTTGTATGATTTCAAGAGTCAATGAAGGTGTAATTAGCCTCACAGACAGAGATTCACATCCACATTCAAATACTATAGCATTGTGCATAGCTGGTCATCATATAAGGATGACTCCATGCATAGAGGTGCAGTCAATTAACAATGCTAAAAGAAAGAAAATAAATAAACGTAAACAATTTTGAGCATTCTGCATTAAAAAATAAAGGATAAACCCTGTAAAGGGTTAACACTAAGCTGTATATAACTATTACATTCACTGATTTCTATATTCAGTGGTTGTGACCGAGTTCTCATGGGCTGTAAACTCAAATCTGCCAGTATAATGCTTTTTTGGATATGTGCAAATAATTTTTGCTTCATTTGATCTCCTTATGTAAAATAAGTTGCTACAGTAACCACCCTGGCAAAAGCATACGTATGCTTTGGTGCAGGTTTCCTGGAAAGGGAGTAGCTGCAGTGGTGGTTCCATAGGTAGCAAAAAGGTGGTGATAATTATGGTGAGGCAAATGAAAATGGTCATGTGGTTTCTGGGGGTTGTTCTCTGAAGAAATAAAGGAAAGATAAGACTACTGCACCCTCAGGCACGTCATACAAGGTGACTAACTTGAGGTTGTACATGGGGATGGCAACTTCATCTTGTAAAACTAATTGTCACATAAACTACCATTGCAGGAGCATATCAAGGCTTGGTGCAGGCTTTCTGCAAGGGAATCAGCTACAATGATGGCTCCGTGCTTTGTAAAGAGCACAACTGACTGTGATGGTGAAATAAAAACAATGATCTTACTTGCTCACTGTCTTGACTAGTTACATGAGCTGAGACTTCGGCCTTTGCCTCTTCCAATTTTTCCTACAAAATGAGTATAGAACAATACATTTCTGAATAATTATGCTTCAGGGCTAGGAGCAACAACAACAAAATACCTAGAAAACATAATCTAAAGCATGGAAAAGCTAACGATCTACTCCCAACGTTTGGTGCCACTATTTCTGCTTACTGTTCTATTTAACTTTTTGTTTTTTAAATCGCTCATCTCTTAGTCTTACTAAATCTACAAACTTTTCATGTCTGAAACAAAGAAAACTCTTAGTCAATTCACAATCAATAAATACAAACAGTCACTGCTCTGAGAAGCAATCCAGTGTAGTGCATGGAATTTCTTGTTTGACATAACGAGCAAGATTTTCTGTAAACTCAAATCAAGCCCGTCTATAATCAACACCCAAATTCATCAGTTTTAGCATGTCTGTTTCCCAGCATGCAGCAAAATAATGTTACTACCTTGTTCCTGGCCACAAGAGTAACCCTAGCTCCATGCTGAACTGCCTGTATGGCCAAAGCTTTTCCAATGCCACTTGAACCTCCAGTAATCTAAGAGAAAGCCAAATCAAGAAATATTTACTTCAATCGATCGACATGATAACGATCAAGCGTCGTTTCCACTGCACACATTAAAAGCAATGAAATATCCAACATTTTCTCTCTTACCTTGATAGTACACTTTGCTAGATTTTATTTTCTTTCCATAGAACATCCTCTGGAGTATAGGTAAGTATTTGCCAGTAATATCTCTTTTGCTATATCAGGTCTACTGCATTCTCATAAGTTTCTTATAGCTTGAATAGCAGAAAGTGAGTCTGTTAATACTGTTAATTTATGAGGAGGGTTGCTAGAGAAGATTTCCAGGGCTTTCAGAATTGCAACCATCTCTGCCATGAAAACAGATGTATTATCTGTTATACTATATCCTTTCACCATTTGCCACACAGGAAAATAAATTCCTATCCCCAATTTGTTATCATCTCCCTTAGATCCATCTGTGTACACTGTAATAATGTCCTTTGATATTTGTTGAATATATTTCCTCGCTTTGTTTTTGATAGTAGCCATATCAGTTGTTTTATTAATTATGTCTGCCAGGTGGTAGTCTGTATCTGGTTTCTTGAGTTCCCATGGTGGTACAACCGGCTTGTTTATACTACTGTTATTAACTGATGCATTTAGGGCAATCAAGTGTACTAGTTCCTCCATGCATTTCCAACCTGTCGGGTATCTACTGGTATTCATTTTCAGTTTGCAGATGATGTTGCTATGTGGAGAACTAGTAAACATCTGCCAAAATTATATAAGGATCTACAAAAGCAAATAA
Source organism: Oreohelix idahoensis (assembly GCA_024509875.1). Taxonomy (NCBI): domain Eukaryota; kingdom Metazoa; phylum Mollusca; class Gastropoda; order Stylommatophora; family Oreohelicidae; genus Oreohelix; species Oreohelix idahoensis. The sequence goes on from JAMPIV010006085.1 coordinate 168,943, forward strand.
ATAAAGTATGTAAATGGATGACAAAATGGGGATTTCAGCTGAATACACATAAAACATTGGGAAAGATCTTCAGCAAAGGTAGGGTTGTTAAAAATAAAATTATAGACATAAATATCCAAGGGAAAAACATTAATACAGTGCAAACCACTCAATATCTAGGAATGACATTGGACCAACAGCATAACTGGAATAAACACATAGATAGACTAGTGGAGTCTTGCAGACGATTGACCAACTTGTTAAGATATTTGAAAGGTAATGGATGGGGTGCAAGCACTAAGACAATGCTCACTTTTTATAAATCTTTTATTAGAGGAAAAACAGATTATGGAAGTATAATATATGACTCTGCTGCACACAGTAACAAGATTAAATTAGACAGAATTCAGCATCAAGCTTTATGTACAATAGCAGGTGCAATCAGATCAACATCAATGGGAGCTCTAGAGGTAGCTTAGGAATTCTACCCTTAGAATTACAGAAAAAGGAGTTACGACTAAATCCCATTCTGCAGACATGGCCAAACCATCTTAGTTGGGACTGTTCTATTTGGGTCTGCAGCGGATGGGATTTTAGGCCTTGACGGATCGTCTGGTTGCGGACCATGTCTCTTCTTGTTACTTCAACCACTTTCCTCAGATACCTCATTTCTGAGGTTTGGATCTGGCTTTTGTGGGGTGTAGTCATTGCCCACGACTCGCATCCATATGTCAAGACTGGGACATAGGTGGAGCGGTATACAGCCATCTTCATTTTCTTACCAACCTCTTTCTTGCTGAGGAATCCACGATTTATGGCCTGAAAAAGTCTCCCAGCCGCTGCTTTTCGAGTGGCCAACTCTTCTTTGATGCCTCCCTTTCGGTCTATAATAGCTCCGAGATATTTAAAGTGGTCGACCTGCTCCAGGACCTGTTCTCCCAACTTAATCTGATGTTTTCTTTCTTCTCGTGATATCACCATGGATTTTGTTTTAGAGCTGCTTATGACCATCCCTCTCTTCTCCAGCTCTTCCTTCCAGACTTGCAGGTTGGATTGGAGATGTGCCTCTGATTTAGCAATCAGGGCAACATCATCAGCAAATGCCAGCTCCGAAATATAGACCTGTCTCATCTTCCAGTACCCCACTGAATACTTTTTTGTTCTCTCCTTACATGCCTTGATGACATCGTCCATAAGGAGTATGAAGAGGTAAGGTGATAGGATATCACCTTGTCTTACACCAGTGGTGGTCCTGAACTCTTCTGACTTATGGTTTGCTGTCCTCACATAATTTCTGCAAGACTTGTAGAAGCTCTGTATAGCATGAATCAGAGGTGCTGGAATATTCTTCCTTGCCAAACAGTCCCAAAGTTTGCTCCAGGGGACCCTGTCAAAAGCCTTTTCCAGATCTATGAAACAAAGATGGATCTCACTCTTATACTCAAGGGCCTTTTCACTCAGCTGTCTGAGTGTGAAGATTAGGTCTTGAGTACTTCGGTTTGCTCGGAATCCGCACTGGACCTCATCCAATTGTGGCTCAGCTAGGCGTCGGAGTCTCTGCTCTAGGATTCTAGAGTAGATTTTACCAGGGACACTGAGAAGGGATATGCCTCTATGGTTTCCACATTGTCGATTGTCACCCTTTTTGAAAATTGGTGTTATGATGGCAATCTCCCAATCCTTTGGTATGGTCTTGTTGCACCATGCTGCCTGTAGGACCTTTAAGAGTAATAGGTCGCCAGATGCTCCCATGTACTTAACCATTTCTGGTGTTATACCATCATGCCCTGCTGCTTTGCCCATCTTGATTTTCTCTAGTGCTGCCCTCAGTTCTTCCATCTTTATGTCATCTTCACCATCATTGGTTTCCTCTTCTGTGTCAGTGGTTATCATTTCTGATGCTTCATCATGCTCACCATCCAGGAGTTCTGAGAAATATTCTTTCCATCTTTCCATTACTTCCTTCGGGGCAGTAAGCAATTTGCCTTGCTTGTCCTTTATAAATTTGAGAGGGCATTGTTTTTCTTTCCTCATGTTCTTTAGGGTCTTATAGAACAATTTCTGGTTTTCTTGTGCATCTTTTTCTAGCTTTTCTCCAAATTCTTCCCAGGACTTCTGTTTTGCTGCTAGCACTTTGTTCTTTGCTTCTGTTCTGAGTGTCACATATTCTCTATATTTTTCCATTTGTCCTGTTGTGTTTTTAGCTCCTAAGTATTGTTTCCATGCCATTTTCTTCTCTCTTATTTTCTCTTTGACTTCCTCTGTCCACCAAGGTGTCCTCTTTCTCTGGTTCCCAAGTCGGACTTCACCGCATGCTTCTGCAGCAGCTGTCTTTATGATATCCTTGAATTTATTCCAGAGGGTTTCCAAGTCATCAGGTCATTCTTCTGTGTTGCTCACTGCTGTAGCAATAAGCCCCTGATATCTGGTCTTAATTTCTGGCTCTCTCAGCTTGTAGGTCCTAATGCTCATTTCTCCTGCTCGTTTACTTGGTTTCTTGCGTGATGTTGGGCAGTTCCTAGGCTGAGCAACTCTTTCAGTTGTTCGTTTGATTGTTAGCAGGTAGTGATCACTTCCAATCTCTGGCCCCCTCCAGACTCTTGCATCTCGGACATATCTGAATGAGCTTCTCCGAACAATGGCATAGTCGATCACTGACTTCTCATTCTTGGTTGGTTCACATCTAGTGTATGCATGTATGCGCTTATGGGGGAACTTTGTGTTTGTAATGATCAGATTCTGCTCACTGCAGAATCTAAGGAGTCGCTTTCCATTGTCATTGAGAGTATCTTCTCCATATCTTCCGATAACTCCACCCCATCTAGCATGGTCATTTCCAACTCTGGCATTAAAATCTCCGAGCATAATAACTTCATCTAGGCAGTCATCCACTGTCCTTTGAAGCAGCTCGAAGAATTCCTCCTTGACCTCTGCTCTCTCATCCTCATTTGGCCCATACACTATGACCAGGTTGACTATGGTTTCTCCTTCTTTTAGTTTTACAACCATAATGCGCTCCGAGACAAAGTTCCATCCCTTGATACTATCTTTTTGATTTTGGGCCACAATGCAACCCACGCCCCCTTTAGCTCTTTCAGATATGGGTACACCACTGTAGAGCAACGTGTTGCCATCGAGATCCATGACTCCTTGTCCTTTTTTCTTCGTTTCCATTATAGCCAGGATTTCTAGTTTTGCTTTCCTCATCTCTTCCACCAGCTCCTCTTCCTTCCCATTTATACTTCTTGTGTTCCAAGTTCCATAAGTCGTAGTCCGTAGTCCGTTCCAGTTCGTCGCCTTTAGAATCAGTCCGGTTTTCTCTCTTGTAGTTCGCGTAATCATGATTTAAAGCAAACAGGTGATTGGCCTGTTGTGCCTTTGCATGGTGGAGGGGCTGCCTCCTTACGGCCTCCATGCAGGCCGCCCTCCTCCTTTTTCATCCGGGCTTGGGACCGGCATTGGCGGAGTTTGAAATACTTAAGAAAACAAATAATATAGAAAATATTAAAAACACAGCAAATGAATATGTACAACAAATATCAAAAGACAGCATTACTGTGTACACAGATGGATCCAATGGAGAGGATGGCAAATTGGGGATAGGAATATATATTCCAATGTGGAAAATGGCAAAAGAATATAGCATCACGGAAAATACATCCATTTTCACTGCAGAGATGGTGGCAATACTAAAAGCACTAGAAATATTATCTAATAACCCTCCCAAAAAACTTACAGTTTTAACTGACTCTCTTTCAACAATTAAAGCACTTAGAAACTTACGAGAATGTAGTAGACCTGATATAGCAGAGGAGATATTTCTGGCTACTAAATACTTATATTCCAGAGGGTGTTCAGTCTTAATTGCTTGGATACCTTCACATGTTGGCATAGAAGGAAATGAAAAGGCAGATAAAGGGGCCAAGAAAGGTAGATCTGATAAAAATCTAATAAATGTAGGGACGAGTAAATCAGAGATTAAGAGCTTAATTAAAGATTTAATAACAGATGAATGGAAAGCAGAGTGGGATAAAAATCTGAAAGGAAGACATGCATATAAGATGTTCAAGGCTCCAACAAGAAAATGTCAGATATCTAGGGAATTGAAAATTCCCAGTAATAAGAAACTTCTCAGACCACAGCTGGGAAAAGGCTATTTCAGAATAGAAGAACCTTACTGTGCAGGATGTCTTCAAGACAATAATATAGATCATTTCTTGTTAAAATGTAAGAGGTATGAACAAATGAGAATACCAAGATTTTTATCCCACTCTGCTTTCCATTCATCTGTTATTAAATCTTTAATTAAGCTCTTAATCTCTGATTTACTCCCTAAGGCCATCTCCAGAGCACCCCTTGATGTTGATCTGATTGCACCTGCAATTGTACATAATGCTTGGTGCTGAATTCTATCTAACTTAACTCTTGCTATACGGGAGCTAAAACCGCGTTTTTACGCGCTAGTTTAGCTATCGTTACCGTCGCGCGCCACTTCACGGGGCGAGCCGTAAAATTGGTACTAAACCCGCGCCACTTCACGGGGCTTGCCGGATTGTAAGAGTTAATCTTGTGACTATTGTGCTGCAGAGTCATAGTCTACGCTTCCATAATCAATTTTGCTTCTAATGAAAGATTTATAAAACATGAATATTGTCTAAGTGCTTGCGCCCCATCCATGACCTTTCAAATATCTTAGCATGTTATTTAGTCCTCTACAAGACTCTTCTTCACAACGGGCTGATCACCCGTTTGCCAGTCACTTCGATTACGGAAACAACAGCAAATGGGTTGGTTTGCCGTTGCTCTAAAGACGCCACTAGGCGTGATGGGAAACAATGGCAAAGAAAACCTATCTGCTGTTGCCCTAAGACGCCACTAGGCGTAATAGCCACTGACTGCTTTGACGGTCGGTGGCTAAGGACGGAAGAAGAAGAAGAAGATTCTTCTAGTCTATCTGTGTTTGTTCCAGTTCAGTTGTTGGTATAAATAAACTTACAGGGGCAACAAATTAGTACAGTCCAAACCACAAGATACCTAGGAATAACACTAGACCAACAACAAGCATACTGTATTGTATTGGATTGAGCGTTTAAAAAAAAACGTCAAGCTTCATTGTTGAATTACCTACACCATTTACAAATTATTGTAACAATGTTAAGCTTTCATCCTGCTGATGATCTGGAGCATAACCTGTCCTACTGGACTTTGCCTCGGTTGTAATTTACATTTAAGAGCTACTAGACTTATAAAAGCCGCTTATGACTATAATTTCTCAGCGACACAGTTTGAACATTCAAAATAGCAGATAGTACAGCAGTCTGTACTAACTACTACATCTACAAAAATATATATTAAAAAAAACACACACACACAAATAATAACAATAATAATAAAAGAGGTTAGAGAAACCTGGGTTTCGTCACATAACAATGATTTACTTTCCATAGAAACGAAGTAACTTACTAAGACATGAGAATCACGAAGCTTCATCGGCTGGGGAGAAATCAATGGCGATAACAGATACAGGATTATAATAAATACAATAAAAGCTGCTAGTATAATCCATCCCCACATCGTCAAGGCTATGACCAAGTGCGCTCTTATTTTCTACTGCTACTTTCAGTTTCTAGTACACTTAAACAAATCCAGTGTTGCCACTCTCATTTTGAGAGAAAAATAGACGGAACGCACTAAATAAATAAATAAATAAATAAATAAATAAATAAATATATATATATATATATATATATATATATATATATATATATATATATATATATATATATATATATATATATATATGTGTATGTGTGTGTGTGTGTGTGTGTGTGATTCTTTTAATTTATGGTAAAAAATATCCTGCCAAATCTCTGATTGATTATACTTAGGATATATGGTATATATAATTTTAGATAATAGCCTAGTGACTTATGTATGTTCCCTAACACCCTATTTTAAAATAGTGTTTAATTAATTCGACTTTTACTAAAATCTTTCCTTTCATGTGTAGCCTATCAGCACGAGACAGGGCCTAACGCGAACCATACCCAGCCAAATGCTTTCTCATCCCCCCTCCCCCCTGCCAACATAAAGAAAAATATTAACGTTTACGTCAGCCCTAATACTTTCAACTTGCTCAAATCTGTGTCATTGATCTCATCGGACTGTTGTTGGAATGGTGTTAACTTGCTATTGATTGAGTTATTTTAAGAAGAAAAAAAACGAATTGTAATCAACAGTACAGTTCATTTAGTCTCCGTTTTTTTTATATTTTACAGTGTGTACTACAACTATATTATCTATCTGTCTGTCTGTCTGTCCGTCCGTCCGCCCGTCCGTCCATATATACTCGTGTATATATATATATATATATATATATATATATATATATATATATATATATATATATATATATATATATACATATATATATATATATACTCGTTTATAATATAAAATAAAATTAAAAAACCAGTGTAAACCAATTACAGGTTATAACAATTATCCGATATTTCAACTGCGAATATAATAATGCAAAAAAATCGTTCGCGAGGAAGTTGTTTACCATTGCGGATAAAAGTAGACTTTGAGGAATGAGATTACTAAATCTATTTTGTTCAGACATCATTAGTGAAAGAAGCAATCCCTCACTCAAATTTGTGTGTGACGTCACATTTCTTTAAACATCCCTACCCTTATCATCAGACATAGGCACACAGTTTTGGACCTCCCTCACTGCGTTACGTCAAATGTGGACAACCCCATATGTACACCACGGCAGATAATCGGGAAACTACCATTCTAGGACAAAGGGGTAAAAACACACCCATGTGCAAACAACTGACATTTTTAAAGTACTCTATTTATATTTTTGGAAGGTGCCAATAATACTATGATCAGGCAATTTAGAATATTATCTAAAATTAGAGACACCATAGTCTATATCCTAATTAGGGGTCTATGTAGGGTCCGGGCCCCGACGTCCGGCCTACATTAATAGATGTTAATGCGAACACACAGCCTCTCACATTCACGTGCAGTGATCGCCGCGGAAGCTAGTCTTGCTCATGCTCTGACAGTAAGCTTCTAGCGTATGCCTTCTCCTGCACAAACGTGTCAATAGCAACACCTTCATGCGGTGACCCTGTTCTCACAGAGTCTGCTATGGGGGCGACCGAGTGCTTGGCGGTATAACCGGGTCGGGAGTAGTTTGGGACCCCGGTGCAGGCTCAATACTCACCGGCGAGTGGATCATGCTCTGCTAGCACCAACCAGGGTTGCCAATCTTTCTTTTTTAACGTCAAATTTCACAAATCTGGCTTTTTTTTTTTTTTTTTTAAATTGCTTCGCGTCAAAAAGTTCTTTTGGCTTTGTTGGCACTTTTTTGCCTTTTTATTTTTCACATGCTAAAATAGCTTGCACTAAAAGAAGTATGCGTGTATTTAATTATATCAAAGAAATACAAAACATAACGAATGAAGCTAATATAATTTGCAACCCATTATCTACGGTCTTAAAGACATCTAGGCTACCATTTCAATCCTCTTATACAATATAGCCTACTGCTATTAGCATTTTTTATTTCTGGTTGTGAACGGGGGAGTTATGTGTTTGTGGCAGTATAGCAACGAAAGCGACCAGAGTCTGACAAACTGAATCGGTTTGGCATCGGAAGGTGCGTAAACCGTGGTTGGTTGTAATAACTCAGTGTGGTCTAAATTGAAAGATGCATCCCCTCTGTGTGAAACAGAAATGTATCTGCCATTCATTGACTATGTGCATTCAACACGCAGTTTCCACACTACCATCGCATATCGGATTTTTATTGTTAGAAACACCTCACTGGTTTCGCCATAATGAGTTGAGATGCCAGTCGTATAAAGAATTGTTTTGCTTTATGAACACAGCTACAGAACCTGAACCTGCTCGGGCTGCTCCTCTCCCATTTGAAAATCCATAAAAGATTATGTTTAATATTTTGATGAACTGGAATGAGCTGAAGGCTTATTTCACTTCTGCTGAGCTCGGCTTTTAAAGAAAATTCTCTCAGACCATAAAAATTACCCGTGCTTTGTGTTTGCACGTCTGTTGTACAAGAATTTGAAAGATTGAATGTTCTTTTTCAGCAAAACAAAGCTGGTCTACTTAGTCTTTACCAAGAACTATTCTTGCACCAGCATAGTATTTAGATGAGAATGTGAGATTCAGTGGGCAGAAAAAAAAAGCATTTATCAAGTTGATTTTGATGTTAAATTCTTAACAGAATGAGATAGGCTCCAACAGCAGAACCTGTGCGTTGAGGCCTATCAAGAAATAGAAAATATCAAGACAGGATGTTTGTCTATGCAAGAAGAATATCTCAGTCAAGTTGGACTTAGACTTCCCTCAGCTAGAGATACTTTTCAAGGCCTGTCAAAACTGAGCCCTGCGATAATTTTGAACAAAGCTTCAAGGCCCCCATTTTCAGAGTTACCTTTTATACACATTGCAGAAAACATAATTACATTAGAAGAGCAATGCAGAAAAATAACTTTTGTTGATTGGAGGAAAGAACCACAATTTAAGAAAGATGGGCTCCCCCCAGAAAGTTAACTGTTTTGAATTGGTGTACCCCAACATAAGACATTTAAAGAGCTCACCGCAAGTGCACTTACGTGTCTAATAACACTAGTAAGTAATGCTGTAGGATGTTCTCTCTTGTACCATCAGTTAAGATAGAAGCAAGAAAAATAATGCAGCTGCATCTGCTTGACGCTAATGTAAGTGTCGTGATTTAAGTCTGTCTCACAACACGGTTTTCTTATCTGACCATACCGCACGCCATAGTTAGGGAACTCTCTGATACAATAACCAATGAAAACGTACCTTTTTTATTATTGTGGTAGGAAACGTACTATGCTAGACCAGTTTTGTGTAACCGATAGTACGATAATATTTAATTGTAGAAAGAATAAAGAAGTATCACTGGGGAGGATTATTTAATTCATCAACGGGAATGGTACTTTAGAGGAAGGTGTAAAAACTTTATCGAATAATATTCTAGTAAGATAGAAATAACGAATAAAAGAGCTGTGTTACATCAGGATTAGTCCAACTTAGCTAGTTAAAGCATGCATATATTTAAATGCATTTTGCAAACTAACTAATTTATAGATAGATCAATACTAAATAATTCACAGTATAAATTAAACTTTAAATGACCAAAATCGCCCCATAAATAAGGAAAATAATTGAAAAACTAGATTTCATACATTGAACAGAGAGCAAAATTTTGTCTCAATTTGAGAATTTTTAACAGCCTTCCTTACCCTGTCATCCGAGAGGCCGGATGCGTGACTATAAAAGACCTTGCCCTTGGCTATTTGACGCCACTAACACAAATTAAAACCTCAAGCTGATAGAAAGAAGCGGTAACTGTAATAGTCGTGTACCTTTGCCAACCGCATCTGTTGCGCAGACTTTAGATGCCATTAACAGCTTGTGTGTTTTGCCTGAGGGTAAGAATGACTCTATATATACGAGTACATATTTATGTATTTTTCCTGTGATTAATCCACTTGTGTGTTAGAAAGTGAATAAGCCTGTGTTACGATTTCCAGGACGAATGTGTTGCTTGCTGGAAAGCATGTGTTGATTTTAGAGGCGAAAGCCAGCATTGTAAAATATGTAGGATAATTGAGAATGATGTCAAAAATACGACTGTAAGTTTGATAATACATTTGAAAGAGTATTTGTTAAAGGAATGACATGTATCATGGAACCTAAGGAAGGATTAACAGGAATTGTTGTAATGAATCGATGAAGATATTACTTAGTAAATTTATACTATACCAAATCATTGTATGGAAGCAAATCATGGATAAAGGAATCAACTTAGGAATTATTAGGAAATTTTAGTCACAGTGAACTGGCTGTGATGGGTGGAGAGGTAACTTGTCCTGTGCATATGGTAACACAATGACTGACACTGTATGTTATGTCCATTGTGTGTAAGAACAGAATAGTGCTGGGCCATACAGGGGTTGTGATTATTTGCATTTCAGGTTTTATCCTGCAAACGACCCGAAGTATCTGATTTCCCTTAACTCGTTTTGGACTCTGAGGTGCAAGTGCTCGTGGGATCATTGTAGCCAGCCACCATTGTTCCACTGCCCGGCAATTCACAGAAGTGTTCGTCCACGGCAGAAGAGTGTGGGATTTTCTGATTTGACAGTTAAGTGGCCTTACATTGCCACTGATCAGCGTGTGTTCATTATAGTGAATGATAAAAGATAGCACTACACAGTCAAAAAACTATAATTATATATTGCTACAACATTATAAAGTGATTTTATGTAAATACCTTTGAGTTTTCCTAAGTTACCTAACCGAAAAGAGAACCGGTTTAGGTTAAATAAATTGAAAATATTACCATCAGACTTGTTGAAATTATATAGCATTAAAGTTTTCAAGTTTGTTCTAATGAATGTGGCTACGTTATAATCTAGGGTACTGAATGTAATGTGTTGTATTGACATATACAAACACACACACACAGATATTAAATAATATATTATCAATAAAATTTAGAACACAATGAACTAAATCCAGCTGGTGAAATTTTAGAAAGTAAATCTTTTTTTAAATTTATTTGTTCTGAACCAAGGTTTTATTTGGCCAGAACATATGAAAAGATTTTGGAATTTATGAGTGAATGGCATGAATAAATGACATGATAAATAAAATGTGTGTACGTATACAAATTTTAAGATTAGTTAGTATTTCTACAGTTTATAATTTTATTTTCCCTGGGAGAACGATGAATAGATGTGCTGTTGGGGTGGCTTCATCCCTCCCTGTCTAAGTTTACCAAACATTGTCCATTAATGATGGAAGTAAATGGGATGTTTTAGTAGGAATTCACTTTGGGTGTTATGTCTATGAAGTTGGTGTAAATCCAGCAGACCAGCCTGCTTACGTAACTTTGAAGAAGTAGCGCTGGTGCTGGAATCTGGTGGCCCCACCTCTCCGTGCTTGGGGGCAATATATCGGGTGGCCCCACCTCTCCGGGCTTGGGGGCAATACAAGGCTGTTCTGCCGAGATGCGACACTGCACGGGTCCTCACTGTCAATTATCCACCCAGCATTTGACACCACCTTTTGGTGTCAACATAAAAAACTCACAGCTCTGAAATAAAGTATTGGTTTGGGTTCAGAACCTTACCTAAGGAGCCACTTCTACACGTAACAATTTACAATAACGCCATTTAGACAGGGTCAGATCTCTCTGACCATACAACACACCTTACCAAGTTGGTTTCCCATAGGATAAGTTCTCCCAGACTACATATTCAGAAATATGTTTATTAGCTTCTTGCCCTAGGATAGGATAGGTGATATGTTCCACTGATCTCAACACCTGATCTGTCCTTCCTAATCTTTGCTGGAGTATATATATATTGTTTGTCCCTAGACCCTGAACTAGGGCGGGGGGTCTAGAGCAAATCCTTACTTGTTTGTAAGGCTAGATTTCGATATGGCAGTATCAAATCACTCGAAACATTAAACAATATTCAAAATATACAAAGAAATAATTTCAATCTTACCAGATTATGAATAAAGAACACAGAAATGCTAACAAAACTCAGCTGAGCTGCTGGCTATAGTATGGCGTCCCTGAACTTATTTCAATTTATTTCATTTGGAAATCACCACACTTGAAATTTACTGTGTCTATCACTGGACAACTATTGAGGAATGGCCCCAAATGCGCGTCTGAGCGCCGATAATATGATTGTCTGTGGCCAATCAATGCCTTGGTTTTTTTAAATTCAAATTTCCTACACTAAAGTCATTTCAGTCATGCTTCAGTCAAGTATGGATTTTTATCTGTTTGTCCGTCCGTCTCTACTTGCGTTTTCACAAAAACGTACTTGTTTTTTTTGAACCAACCTATCCTTCCCCTCTACAAATTTGCCTGAAAAGTTATTTTTAGCCACAGCTCCCACCAATGTCCCTTCTCTTTCATTCTAACTAGATTTGAACACTTGCGTCTCAAGGTCGCGATTTTTGTGCAAATAGTGATATGTTAGATTCAATGTAGTCTTTCGCTGATGTGAACAACACTGTCTTTTGTCATTATCTTCATTATTAGCTATCCGTCTGTATAAATAAAAGCATATTATTTCACTGCTCAGAATGGGCCATCCGGCCAGCTAATTTTTAGATTCCTAACATTAATATTAAGAAAAAGTTACTTTTTAAATTTTGTAATATTTCAAGCATCTGCGTTTGCCGCTGAATTCAAATAAAAGGCTTGGTATCGCAAAAGCGTCCAATAAATGACTGTGGCGTATCATATCCAAGGTCCCTTCTGTCGAGTTCCTTACTTTATGTCAACTTGGGAAACGTGACTTTTTCTCCGTCCCCCCCCGCACCCCCCCCCCCCCCTTGCGTCTCCTTAGCCTTGCTAGTCTCACGCAATTTTTTCAGTCATATTTTTTTTTTTTTGATCCGCCGTTCTCATCCCGTTCAAATGGTAACCGTTTTGATTTCCCGTCTAGCAAGTCAATTTTTATGGAGGGTGATGACCCGCGGTCAGGGCGATCATGTACTATCAGCAGCTTACGCATTATGTTTTTATCCTTACATTTTATCCTTTGGAGATATTTTTACGTTGTATCACTTGTTAATTTTATGACACCTGGTATCATCTGATACATCTTTTTGTCCAGGATATCTTAAATTTTATAACAGCTCAAACCTTTCGTGACAGTAAGAATCAGAGCTTAACTGTTGTTTTCGAATAAATGTTGTAAGGACTTCATTGCATCGTCCAAAAATGTCAAAACATTATACTTCTGACAAAGTATATGGCGAAGGTTCCAGCGGGAATGTTATTGATAACCTCGATCTGGAGTTTTTTTTGTGTGATGTGAGTATGAAAAATCTATTGAAATAGTGTGGCAATTTTTATTTATTTATTGTTTTTCTTTTGGTGCCTTTTTTTTTCTTTTTGAAAGTGTTTGGCTTTTTAGTTTGTGTGAAGGTGTTTGGCTTTTTTTCAATTTTCATCTGGCAACCCTAGCACCAACCCAAACCCCAGGCATGGGTTAAATTCCGAATAGATGAAGCTCGTAAGCCTTGGATGGCAGTTCATCTAGGAGAAGGAAAACTGATTTTAAACCACCTACTGCCTTGCATATAGGCTGGGGAGAGTCACGAACTAAGGACAGCAGACCCGAACAAATTGCTTGCTGAAATCGGATGTGCCAGGCCGAAAGGCGTAGATTTCGCAGCCCAGCTGTAAACTACAACACAACGTATTTTCTGCTCAAATTAGGGCGAACGGCGAAAACATCCTAATTATAACCCTTCAGAAGTTAAACTGAATATTTCTCTTTAACATTCTCACACTTCAACAGTTTCAGTTCTTTCGCCCAACTGCTGTTCACTCGCCATGTTTCAAAACATATTATAAGTAATATAAGTAAGCGTATACAAGGGGATTGACATAAGTCTTGGGCCTAACCATGAAGGAGTCACAGGAGGAAGATGAAACTTGGCACATTTAAAGTTCATCATATTTGCACTGAATGTGTAAAGTACGCGTTTGTTTCTTCAATGGGTTTTCCCGCTACGGTGCACGGTGCAATGTACCCTATTGACCGGATCTGCTGCTCCAAAGATTTGACAAAACAATGGAAAAGAAGGAGGCCAGAGCTGTGATAAAATTTCTGATGTTTCAGGGAAAAACACCTACAGAAATACACAGTGAGATGGAAGCAGTGTTTCGTGATTCTTGTCCTTCATATACTTCGGTAAAAAACTGGTGTCAACAGTTTAAGTGCGGCCGCTCAAATGTTGCTGATGTGCCAAGATCTGGTAGACCAGCCTCAGTGCAACGATGAAAATGCAACAAGAGTGAAGAAAATCATTGACCAGGATCGAAAAATAACAATTGTGGAGATAGCTATTAGAGTAAAACTGAATGAAAGAACAGTTTATAGAATTTTACACAACAGACTGAACATGAGAAAAGTGTGTGCACACTGGGTTCCGCGACTGTTGACACGTGAACAGAAGCAAACGAGGGTAAATTGCTGTCAACAGTTGCTCAAAAAGTGTCAGTCAAAAAATGTTTTGGAGACCATGGTGACAGTAGATGAGACTTGGGTACACCATTATGACCCCGAATCCAAAATTGCCAGCATGCAATGGAAAACCCCGGGCTCCCCAACACCTGTCAAGCCGAGGGCGCAGAAATCTGCAGGAAAAGTGATGCTGACTGTTTTTGGGGACGGCAAAGGTGTCCTTTTGAAAGATGATCTGCCTCGTGGCAACACAGTTAATGGACAGTACTATGCAGATCTTCTCACAAAACTAAGAAAGGTTGTGACCAGGAAACGAGGGATAACGAACATTCAAAATCTTCCTTTGCTTCAAGACAACGCTCCCTCTCACAAAGCACGGCTTGTGCAGCTAGCAGCCAACGAGTTGAATATTCATATTCTTCCACACCCACCATATTCTCCAGATTTGGCTCTATCAGACTTTTTTCTATTCTCAAATCTTAAAAAACAGCTAAAAGGAAATCATTTTGACAACGATGAAGAGGTTATACTGGCATGTGATGACGGGTTTAGTTTGAAAAATAGGGTATTCTACTCCCAAGGTCTTTTCAAGGTCAAGCAGAGATGGCAGAAGTGTGCCAATTCAGACGGTGGCTATATTGAAAAGGAATAAACACTATACAAAATTTCAGCTCTCTGTGACATGTCCTTCATGGTCAGGCCCAAGACTTATGTCAATCCCCTTGTATATGTCATGAATGAGTTTTGACAACATATCATTTATCATGTTAAAATCTCATACTTCACAGGACCTTGACTAAAATTGTTGTTACAAGTGCGGTAGAAGGCAAATATAATCAAAGCAATCCAATAGGCTGATGAATTATTGTGAATTCATGTTCCCCATGCCTGCGAAATAAGAATGCGTGAGTGAGTTGAGATGTGATTTTTGGTCTGGGTAGATATGATTAGTTTAAGACGGAGTTGGTTGTTGTTGGATGTCGAGACTGAAAGATTGTCTCAAGTTCTGTGGTTTTGATTCAAATGCTTTATCTTCGTTTGGATATAGTTGCACAAAGCTGTGATTCATGTGGATCGTCAGTAGAAAATTACAGCATATTTCGAAATGCACATGTATGTATTTGTGGACAACGTTTGCTCAACAAGTGTTAACATATTTCATTATTAAAGTGGGTGTGCAGACTGCATTGGATTTGAGTGCCATATATCAGTATACTATCAGTACGTCTCTGGAAAGATGGAGATGAGCTTGTGTGTACCAGCAATTACTGATACATCCATATACCTACACTAATAAGTTCACGGTGGTCACAGTTTGACCCTTGACCTGAGCCTATGTCATCAGCGCATGCCGTAAGTGACCCTGTGTCCGCATAAAACATTTAGTAACCATCATTTTTAATATGTTTTATATTTGTATCCATGTTAAAATTTCTCACGCTGATGACTTCGTATTTAATCATTCCTATTATTTTAGTGACTCCAGTCTCACATTTCGTGGAAGGACAAAGTGACAAATGTTGAGGTGCTGTCACGTGCTGGCTTTCAAAGCATGTATACCGCTTAGACAGCGCAGACTATGCTGGCTTGGCCATGTCCGCCGCATGTAAGATTGTGGCTATCCCAAAGATATTTTCTAAGGACAACTGGCAGATGGCAAAAGAACAGTTGGGCGACCGCAGCTGAGATTCAAATATGTGTGCAAGGGAGACATGAGGGCACTGGACATAAATCTAACAACCTGAGATGATAGAAGTTTCCGATCGTACCAAGTGACGATGCCCCCTACAGAGTAACCTCAGATTGGGCGAAAAGAAGTTCTCAGAACAAGCAGAAGAGAAAAGAACATACCGAAGGGAACATCTTGCAAAAAAAGCAGCTGAGGGCTATCATCTCAGGGGCGCATTTCCATAGTCAGTTATGACTGAAGGGGGACACAACTAGTCTCAAGTATGACATCCACAGTATATGTCCACGAGAAACTGTTTATCTTTTCAAAATATGTGATTCTTATATTGGCTTCTCATTTATACATCGAATTATCATGGCTTTCGTATTTAAGTATTAGTGTGCAACCATATTCATGGCTTTAGGTTGTTGTCTTGCTTCACAAGTTTTTTTTTTTAAATTCTAAATTTCAGCCAATAACGCTGTACCATATGCATCATATCTCAGATAGTTTATTATTATTCCACTAATGTTTAGCTGAAGAATATAGGAATGCTAACAGCGCACAACACAGTCAGTCTGGATACCAAATGTAACACATTGGTTGCCATCTTTGACCTGCTTGAACCCACTTCAAACGCTGATTACCAGATCAAAGCCAAGTGAGTGGTTAATGAATTTTCAGTGGAGCATAGTGACCGCCACTTGTGATCTTAAACTTTATCTTCGAATGCTTAGTGAAAATGTTCAGAAAGTGGAGTGACTGACAGTCTTCCTCTTCATGTACTTGTTCCTGTTTCATATTTAAGATCTAGAAGTTGAATATTTGCAAGATTTTCTTCTGACAATGGAAATCTGTTGCAAATTCCCTAAATATGACAAGGTTAATCCGTGAAAACGCTTGATATTTTTAAGCAAAAGTAAAACAAGCGAACAAAAAAAAAAAAAAAAAAAGGTGTAAAAAAGAGATATTCATTGAAACAACACATAAAGACATTGATGATAGCAAAAATAAAAACAAAACATAGGGGTAAATATAAGAGTGGCAACACTGAATTGTACACACAGCATTATTTTCTGAATGGAGGCTTTTCTTAGAAGTAAATGCGTGTGTAGCGTGAAGCCTATATTACTGTCCTGATGGAGTATACGCTTTTGATTATCACAGGTCCTAAATCTTTTTAAAATGTTAGAATGACTTATTTTGTCTCACTACAGAGGCGATATTTGCGTGGTGAGGATACCCGACATTGTGATGTACCGTACAGCAGGGATCGGCAACCGCTCTATCTTGATCTACCGGTAGATCCAAAGACGCCAGTTAGTAATGTCTAGATCAATGGTATTCAAACTGGGGTACGCGTACACCTTGGGGTAAGAGAAGACATGTAAGGGGGTACGTGAAAAATAAAATCTGCTAATGCACTGTTTGTCGGATTTCCTTATTTTTCATTATTTTAAATAAATTACCTTGAGTACTGAAAACAGTTTTTGAAAACGATAACTTTCATTTATTATGTTGGATGTAAATTATGTAATTTATTTTAGATGCTTGCCCTATGCCCTAGAATTTTATTTATGTATAGGTAAATTGAATACTTGGAATTGTGCACCAATAACCTTGGGAGAACATAGTTAAAGATAAATTATATCTGAGGGTACGCGAACAAAAAAGATTGAATACCACTGCTCTACACGACGGAGGGGGAAAAAAGAATGTTTAACCTAGGTAAATTTGGGACTAGCCTTATGGCACAGGTGCTTAAAAGCGATATGTACCCAGGTTTAAAGGTAATTTCATCGCTTTCCCAAAGTTAAAATACGCAACCTAGCTTCCTACAATTGACTTCATCCTATAGAAGATTTCTTTGAAGTTAACACTGTGAAAAATATTTCGTTTTAATTTTTCACCGCTCTTTATGTGGGATTGCAGTAAGCAGAGCGTGCGGCACAGATAAAAGTTAAATATAGGCCGCGCTTACTCAAAACTTCAGATTCTATGAAACATGAAAACGGACATTATTTTATCAAGGTAGATGTCTAGTAAGCCCAGTTGTTTCTAAAGTGGATCTACAACGCTGCTAGGTGGCTTACCGCTGATATTGTTTGTCGCGTGCACGGGATATTTGGTTCAATCTCACATGGGTTATAATTAGGTCATTGATAAAGTTGTTATTTTATTCCCGTTAATGATATCCACCAAAAGATAGATATAAGTGGATGGAAGCAGACATCATCATCATCATCAGTTGATAAGATCTCTATGGTGTTGTTTGCTCCACTGTAGTGTATGGAATGTCAACTTGACCTACGCAGTGGTGTGTAGACATGGATTGAGTGTATAATGTGCGAATGTTAATAAGGGTTCGTGGTGTTGACAAATGTTCTTTTCTCACACTCATGTATGGCTGGAAGTCATCGACACCAACGACTGTGTACCTTTTCTAAAGTTTAATTGGACGTACACACTCGACAGCACAGATAGTGACAAATCACAGGTTGGCATAATACATCATGGTACAGTGGATAAATGGTCTTGCAATGTTACATGGGCACTCATGTAGAATAATAGTATAAAGGACTGTCAGTAGCCAAGCCCTCAGTATCGCCCATACATATATATCATCTGACTTCACTGACTGAGCACGTCAGCTTATAAACAATATTTCAGATGGCTTCTAAACCTAATCTCGTTTAGCGACGATTCTCCAACATAATGTTCAGCACATATTTTTCCATATAATAATATTGAACCGCTAATAACGGGTTCTCATGTGTAGCAGTGATCTCTGGACTAAACAAGCGATAATACGGGCATCCCTTTTCTCTTCTTGAAAGTCACTACATGTTTGGTTCCAAGATGGCTTCACTCGTGAGCTGTCACTCACGTTTGGATACAGATAATGAATCTGTCCTAAAGTTAGTCATTCATAAAACATTTCATTGCTCTGTAGATTTGATCATGAACAATTGACTGCAATCTACAGGATATAGTGCTGCTAGGAATCGAAGTCGTTTTCATCGAGTCAAATATATTCTCTTAGACATTCAAATCGTACCTATCGAAAATGGTGGCTTCGTACGAGAGTTCATAAGAGTGTCTATTATTACCTTGGTATCATAAATATGATTCTGCCATTCCTTGGCAATACGAATAAACACTGGGGCAAAGCATACACGATAGGTCTAGACGACTATCACTTTCCCCACCAATACTGAGATCACTTTTTCCCGGCGACAAGCCGACATAGAAAACACAGTCCCTATCGGGACGAAGCCAAATCACACCACACTCTAGCGACACATCCGCCGAATAGCCTTTGACCTCTCTAGAGACAACAGAACATATAGTTCGACTTAGATATGTAAAGATATACAGATATAAGACAGACTCGTCCTACTCAGACAAACAATACACATAAATTCAGGCCATAGATATTCTGAAGCAAGAACAATCTATTATTACCCAAACAACGAATAAATCGCAGTAAAATGGATTCATCCGCGGAGTTCGATCGAAGAGACGGCACAACTTTCAAGGGAAGTAACTCAATAATGACTTTCCCTTAAGCACTAAAAAATTACCTATTTTGTTTACAAAATATTTGCGAACATAACAAGTATACCAATGTATAATATTGTAAGATATCAAAGACTGCACGTAACAGTCTTACCACACCTCCCGGGGAAAAAAAATGGAACATTTTTTTTTTTTGAAATACATCTAGGAGCAACGTACAATAGGCTCACAACGCATGAATAATGCGCAGATGAAAATATCAGGAATACCTATAACGCCTAATATGAGGCTAAGTCGACTTATGGAGCGACTGGTGAGAATGTGTCTCATAACTGAGAGAAATTATTTCTCTACAAGTATATTTTTCCAGGAAGGTGTCATCAAAGTATAATACAATTCTGGCAATTACACAATGCCTAAAAAATTCATATCATCATTTCGTATTAGATATCTTAAATTTATGATTTATGAAGAAAAAATCATCAAAGCACAGCGGTGAATAAACATCAATGAACCGCTATGTAGTGATACAATCATTATATTATTAAATTACAAATGTGTATCTATCATGATATAGAAAAGGAACTACTATAGAACTAGACATATCAAGAAGTCTAAGCCCTAATAGTTATGTGGAATCATGTGGGCATCTTGACAGAATGTCTGCCATCACATTATCTGATCCACGAATAGCTCGCACAGAGAAATGAAAAGGTTGAAGAGCAATTGCATATCGAGTAGACCTCGAGCTCTTCAAATTCTTACTCTGTATAGCAGTAAGAGCTTTTTGGTCGGTTTCTACTATGAAATGTGCGCCTAGAAGGAATCTCTGTAGTTTGAGGATCGACCAAACCATAGCTAATAGCTCACGGTCTAAAACCGAATAATTCCTTTCTGCCGCATTAAGTTTTCTGGAAATATACATTACAGGATGCAGAGTTTCAGAGTACTCTTGCATTAGTGCCGCTCCAATCCCAGTGGATGAAGCGTCACTACGAAGAACGAATGTCTTATCTTTAGTGGGTAGCACTAAAATAGGTGGTGTTGAAAACAGTGTTTTAATCTTATCCAGAGAGCATTGGCATTCCTGAGACCAGTGGACCACATTAGGCGAACCTTTCTTTAGAAGTGTTGAGAGAGGTGCCATGATAGAGGATAGATTCTGAATGAATCTGCCATAAAATTGAATAAGACCTAACAGACTTCTCACCTGTTTTTTAGTCTTAGGGATTGAGATGTTAAGTATCTTACTAGTATTATGGTCCTCTGTCTTTAGGAAACCATGACCAACTCGGTGGCCTAGGAAAGAAATTTCGCTAAAACCAATATAGGCTTTAGAGGGTTTCGCTGTCAGGTTGTGCTCACGCAAAGTAGACAGCAATTCATCTAACCCTGAATAGTGATCTTCCCAAGTATCGCTGAAAAGACAGATGTCGTCTAGATATGCAATGACATCTGACCGATAAGATAGGATTCGGCGCATCATGCATACGAATGTAGCTGGTGCGTTCATAAGACCGAAAGGCATAAAATTCCATTGGAACAAACCTCTAGGTGTTGAAAAAGCTGTGAGAGGTTTGGCGTGTTCAGATAAAGGAACTTGCCAATATCCTTTAGACAAATCAAGTTTAGTGAAAAAATGAGATTTGGAGAGTCGAGTAAGTAGCTCTTCCAGTAAAGGCATAGGTTCGGCATCGAACTTCGTTACTTGATTCAATTTTCGATAGTCAACGCAAAGACGTATGTTATTGTCTTTTTTACGAACAATAACCATCGGCGAAGAATATGCAGAGGTGGATGGTTCGATTATTTTCAAATCTATCATCTCATCCAACTCTTTCTCGACCTGTGCTTGAAAATGTATAGGTATAGGATAAGGTCTAACCCTAATAGGAGTATGGTCAGTTAGAACAATGTCATGTTCAATGACATGCGTTTGTCCAGGGATGTCAGTGAGTACATCCTGAAATGTTTGCAACATAGTTGAAACTTGTCGCTGTTCTCCCAGAGACAAATCAGGGGAGACAGTAACGTTCTTCCATGATTCACTAGAATGAAGTGGGATCATTGAAAGAGGAAGATTTACATCTGAAAAACTTGTTTCCTCATCCTGTATCACGGACAGTGATGAGTAATGACCATGTGGTACTGGAGAATTGTCCGTTGCTTGGAAAATGGGTTGCAAATAATCCGGACGTTCATGGAATTCCGTAAGCATATTGATGTGGAAGGTTTTATGCTTCCCATCAATATCGACAATATAGTCGACATCGGAAATTTTCGATATTATATCGTACGGACCTTTCCAAGAAATAAGTAATCTGTTTTCCCTACAAGGTAGTAATACAAATGCTTTGTCACCAGGACAAAGTTGTCGTAAGCATCTCTTCTTATTGGCAAATTGCCTTGCCTTCTGTTTCGCAAATTCAGAAGAAGAAGTTGCTAATTTGCATGCTTCGATAATCTTTTGTCTCAACGCGATGACATATTCGTAGGATGACTTTGTGTCATCGTCAATATTGTCAGATGTAATGAGATCGTGAAGCAACGACATAGGGCCACGCGGACGCGCGCCAAAGACGAGTTCAAAGGGAGAAAATCCCGTATGTTCATTGGGTACCTCTCTGTAAGCGAAGAGGGCCGCAGGTAAAACTCTGTCCCAGTCTTGAGGATGATCCTCAGTTATCTTCCCCAGTAAGTTTTTAAGTGTTCTATTAAGGCGTTCGACCATACCATTAGACATTGGATGGTAGATACTACTTAAAGATCTATCTATCTGCAGAGTAGACATTACTTGAGACATGGTATCTGATATTAGTTGGGTGCCATGGTCTGACAATATCTCTCCGGGGAACCCCAGACGAGAAAATATAAGCCAAAGAGCATCTGCAATATCAGCAGTAGTAATGCTCTTCAGAGGAATAGCCTCTGGCCAACGTGTGCACATATCAACACACGTCAAGATAAACTGATGTCCTCTGGCAGACTTGATCTTAAATGGACCAATTATGTCTATGGCCATTTTTTGGAACGGCCGAATAGGAATGTCCGCCGCCTGAATGGGTGCAGCATGCCGTGGACCTTTGGATTTAACTTCCTGACATACTTTACAAGATCGACAATAAATCCGTATGTCCTTGTTTACCAATGGCCAAAAGAAAGCCGCAAGGACTCTTGACTTAGTACGGGAAAAACCCATGTGTCCAGCACACTGAGAGTCGTGAGCGTGCTGCAAAATTTTAACTCTCAAATTCTTGGGAACCAGGATTTGAGAATGACTTGACGTAATGGAGTCTTGAACCATACGTACAAGTACGCCATTCTTCTTTGTAATCCACGATTTACGACTTGTGTCTTTATTCGGATCACCTTTAGTTGCAAGAATGAAGAATTTCTTCAGAGTGGGATCATCTTCTTGCTGTTTTATAAACGAGTCACGAGAAATTACCAAGGGATTATCTTGGTTATGCACTTCATT
Organism: Oreohelix idahoensis; assembly: GCA_024509875.1. Classification (NCBI taxonomy): domain Eukaryota; kingdom Metazoa; phylum Mollusca; class Gastropoda; order Stylommatophora; family Oreohelicidae; genus Oreohelix; species Oreohelix idahoensis. The sequence goes on from JAMPIV010006085.1 coordinate 191,660, forward strand.
ATCTTCAGTAGATGAAGTTTGAGGCATATTAAGAGCCTGAGCTCTAGTGACTACAGCGTTAGCAATCTGCATGTTTTGCCTTTCCCACGTGGAAATTTGTTGCGGAGTGCATTCTTTGACTCCATGAATGCGACCGATGATGAGGTCAGCGATCGGATTCGGAAGAAGACATGCGTGTACATCTCCTGTAAAGAAAGGAGTAGCAATCCTAATGATAGCAGTAGAGTATTTCTCTAATGTGCCGCCAAATGTTACACATTTGACTACTTGTCCAGTGGCACGGGAAGGATCTACGAGTGACTGCCTAACACCAATTGTGGTGCATCCAGAATCAAATAGCACAGAGACTGGATTGTTATTCACTAAACCCTTATGTAAGACAAGAGAACCTCTTCCATCATGCGCGACTGATGCCGGAAGAGCAGGAAGAGGATGGCCACAGCTTAAAGTAGACACTGTGGTTGGCTCAAATAACGTTTTGCATTGGGGGCACTGAGATGCTCTCCCAAAATCAAAAGCGGCACATGCCATATTACTAGCATCGTTATCTTTACTCTGTTTATAGGCTTCATTGGACTCTTGTTGTGCAGAGTTTGCCTGAAAATGTGGTTTATGTCTTTTGTATTGAGATCTACCTCGGTTATTATCACCTCTGTAGTTATTGTTACCTCTATTGTAACCCCTATTTGGGTTTGAGTCATAGTTCCCTTGGTTACCATTATCATATTCATTATAATGAGTATCTCTGTAATTATGATCTTGTTGACTCCAAGACGGATAACCCTGATAGTTTCTATAATTACTTCCTCTACGGAAATTCCTATAATTATGACCACCCCTGTGTCGAGAGCTATCAGCTCGTCTCCAGTTCTTTGAAGAAGAACCCTGAAATGATTGGTTACCTTGGTTTTGATAACTATTATGGTTACCTTTTTTATCAAATCTGTTTTGAGGTCCCTGAAATCTGTGTGAATAATTGGGATTGTATGGTGTTGCTGAAGCAACTGGCATACTCTCCTTAATCTTAGTGTTGCCAAAAGTCACGTCGGGGTGTGCAGTGACATATTGGGAACAATATTCTTCCATTTCTTTTAGAGATTTGGGTTTACGCTCATGTATAAATTCAAGGAAAGGTTTGTTCACACATGACATAATCTTATCTCTGAGCAACAAATCCATAAGTCCTTCATACGTTTTTTCTGTTTTGGAAAGCTCAATCCAACGATCAACTGTGAGACGTGCCTTTGCAGTGAATTCTGAGAATTCTACACCCGTCTCAGGCACCATCGTTTTAAATAAAAGGCGATAGCCTTCCTCACTTAGCTGATATTTTTTTATCAAAGCCGCCCTAATGACATCATAATTATCCTTATCTGCTTCTCCTACAAGGCATAATCTAGTCAAAGATTCACCTTTCAAGTTTTCTGATAATTGATTAGCGTATTGTGATTTATCCACATTATGTGTACGACAAGAACGTTCAAATCTATCCAGCCAGAATGTAATATCGTCACTGGACTGATTGAACGGTGGAACCTTAACCTTGTAAGTAGAAGGTTTACCATTACCACTAGATGCCTGATTAACATTACTCATACTTGTCAATCTCAATTTCTCTAACTCAAATTCATGTTCTCTTATTGCTTTTCTCTCTTCAGCATCTAATCTTTTTTGTTCAGCCTCCCTGTCTAATCTTTTTTGTTCAGCAGCAGCTTCTCTTTCTAATTTTTTTTGTTCAGCTGCAGCTTCTCTTTCTAATTTTTTTTGTTCAGCTTCAAATCTCCTTTCCTCCACCTGCATCTGCAATTTCTTTTGTTCAGCAGCAGCCTCAGCTTCTCTTTCTAATCTTTTCTCTTCAGCCATAGTTTTTCTTTCTTCTGCAGCTAATGCTTTGTCATATTGAGCAACAGCCCATTGTTCTAATTGTTGACCAGTCTTATCAAGGGCTTTCCCTTGTGTAATGAAGTATTCTAATGTAGACATGATGTCTAACAATAATACTAATCACCTGAACCAATAATAATACCACAAGTTCTCAATGACTTGATTAATCAGTATATTATCCCAATATCTGTGGGTCACAAGCCTTTAATAAGGTCTTGTATAATAGTAATAATAATCAGGTACTGGTTTATACCATAATCCAAGTGCAGTGCACAGGCAATTGTGTCTTATGAAATATACCTATATAAAACATATGTCAACCAACAGAATACATAAAGTACAAATAGGACTGACAATACAAGAACGTTTGCAGAAATCAAAATAAATCAAATAGGGAAATCAATGAAAATAATCACTGAATCTGCAAAGAATAACAACACAAATGACGTCACAATATATGAATATAAATTGAGAATAGAACTGAAAGATAGAAAAGGTTAGACCAACAAATTACAAACAAATCAAAACAAAACTAAAGAACAAAGAAATATTACAAAAATAACAATAATTACAGACTTCACAGCTAACACAAAAGCAACAGTTGTCGCAGCAAATTTTCAATCAAGAAAATTGCACCTATAGAAAACGCCCACAACGGACCCTCTATGACGTGGGATATTCTGTTGTGAGGACGCCGCCCAACCTTAAACACAACCCGCTGACATAGAAACTAACATACTATACAAACAAATAACATGTAAACATAAATATATATAAATTATGTGTATGATAGTATGTGTTGCAAAATAGGCTCAGTTTTACAGTAATGGCAAAGTTATTTTTATGAAAATAAACAAACTGCCACTTTATTCAATTAAACATTCTGGCCTTAAATATTAAAGTTCATATACAGAAAACAAGAAGATCCATCGATGAAAATAGGACTTCTTAGTTCACTAATACTGTCTTCCTGTTAATATTACAAGAATTGATCCAACTGTTCCGTGAAACTCTGTAATGTCTAATGTAAAAATGTCAACAACGCTGACCTACATACTGCATTCACTTGACAGGTCACGTGACGAAGTGTTGACAAATAGCAAACCAATACTGCAAGTGTGTCGTATCAGCCACAGGAAACGGTCTGGTATCGGTACTCTGTTGACTTCTGAACTTCTGCGAGGTCAAACCCAGAAAGCTGGTCCACCAGTTGATAAAGTTGTTATTTTATTCCCGTTAATGATATCCACCAAAAGATAGATATAAGTGGATGGAAGCAGACATCATCATCATCATCAGTTGATAAGATCTCTATGGTGTTGTTTGCTCCACTGTAGTGTATGGAATGTCAACTTGACCTACGCAGTGGTGTGTAGACATGGATTGAGTGTATAATGTGCGAATGTTAATAAGGGTTCGTGGTGTTGACAAATGTTCTTTTCTCACACTCATGTATGGCTGGAAGTCATCGACACCAACGACTGTGTACCTTTTCTAAAGTTTAATTGGACGTACACACTCGACAGCACAGATAGTGACAAATCACAGGTTGGCATAATACATCATGGTACAGTGGATAAATGGTCTTGCAATGTTACATGGGCACTCATGTAGAATAATAGTATAAAGGACTGTCAGTAGCCAAGCCCTCAGTATCGCCCATACATATATATCATCTGACTTCACTGACTGAGCACGTCAGCTTATAAACAATATTTCAGATGGCTTCTAAACCTAATCTCGTTTAGCGACGATTCTCCAACATAATGTTCAGCACATATTTTTCCATATAATAATATTGAACCGCTAATAACGGGTTCTCATGTGTAGCAGTGATCTCTGGACTAAACAAGCGATAATACGGGCATCCCTTTTCTCTTCTTGAAAGTCACTACATGTTTGGTTCCAAGATGGCTTCACTCGTGAGCTGTCACTCACGTTTGGATACAGATAATGAATCTGTCCTAAAGTTAGTCATTCATAAAACATTTCATTGCTCTGTAGATTTGATCATGAACAATTGACTGCAATCTACAGGATATAGTGCTGCTAGGAATCGAAGTCGTTTTCATCGAGTCAAATATATTCTCTTAGACATTCAAATCGTACCTATCGAAAATGGTGGCTTCGTACGAGAGTTCATAAGAGTGTCTATTATTACCTTGGTATCATAAATATGATTCTGCCATTCCTTGGCAATACGAATAAACACTGGGGCAAAGCATACACGATAGGTCTAGACGACTATCACTTTCCCCACCAATACTGAGATCACTTTTTCCCGGCGACAAGCCGACATAGAAAACACAGTCCCTATCGGGACGAAGCCAAATCACACCACACTCTAGCGACACATCCGCCGAATAGCCTTTGACCTCTCTAGAGACAACAGAACATATAGTTCGACTTAGATATGTAAAGATATACAGATATAAGACAGACTCGTCCTACTCAGACAAACAATACACATAAATTCAGGCCATAGATATTCTGAAGCAAGAACAATCTATTATTACCCAAACAACGAATAAATCGCAGTAAAATGGATTCATCCGCGGAGTTCGATCGAAGAGACGGCACAACTTTCAAGGGAAGTAACTCAATAATGACTTTCCCTTAAGCACTAAAAAATTACCTATTTTGTTTACAAAATATTTGCGAACATAACAAGTATACCAATGTATAATATTGTAAGATATCAAAGACTGCACGTAACAGTCATATAGCGTTCAAACCACTGATACACAGTATGGTTTATATCATTTATTCTGTTATTACCTTTCAGTTCCTTATGGAACACAGGCTTTCAATAAATTCACGCTAAACCTACCTGTTTTGTGCCACCCGTTCAAGGTCTTCCCATGTCTTATAAAAATGCCTTTCATGTCTAATTCCAATTTTCAATTGTCTTCTCTATGTATTTTCTTTCTCTCTCTCTCTCTCTCTCTCTCTCTCTCTCTCTATATATATATATATATATATATATATATATATATATATATATATATATATATATATATATATATATATATATATATATATATATATATATATACTTCTCTTTCCATGGGGATTCCAGAGCAGTGGATGTTTTGTAATGCAGTCAGCTGGTTTTCTCCATGCGTGTTTATCCACCGCCAGCGGTTTGTTTTTAAACATCTTGTTTCACTGACACTTGTCTGATTCTTTCCATCTCATTCACACTAGTGGTCTTGTTCTACCATTTTAGCCGCTCTGTTATACTGAAGGCTATCCCAGCGGGAGTTTTACTCCTGGAAGATTCTACCAAGCTGGACAGGTTTGCGCGGGCAGGGGTCAGACAAAAGTAGACACCCTGGTCCTCCAGGTTGGGGGTTTTAGCATAGGGCTGACACCCCTGTCTATGTAAAAAAAAAAAAAAATCGAAGTTACGGAAACAACAACGAATGAACAAACTTTGCTGCGGGATGGACATCCGGAGTCTGAGGCTCGTATGACTGTCAGTGGTGAAAGCCGAAAGGAAGCCACTGACACGAGAACGGACGTACTGACCGCAAAACATGATACAAGAATAGGATTTTGGAATGTAAGGACAATGAATGAGACGGGTAAACTAAAACAGGTCACGGCAGAAATGAGAAATTATAGGTTACACATTCTAGGGATAAGCGAGAGCAGATGGACAGGGGCAGGAAAAGTTAAAACAGCAACAGGAAAAACAGTACTTTACTCTGGAAGAGAGGATGGACAGCACAATGAAGGTATAGCAATTATTCTACAGAAAGGAATAGAAAGGACATTACTGGAATGGAAACCCATCAACAACAGACTGATAAGATTAAGATTGAGAGGTAGATTCACCAATACTACAATAATACAATGCTACGCACCAACGAATGACAGCGATGAAGAGGTCAAGGATGAATTCTATAAACAACTGCAGAAAGAAATGGAAGACACACCTAGGTATGATCTTATTATAGTAATGGGAGACCTCAATGCGAAAGTTGGTACACACTATACATATAATGAAAGAGTAATGGGGAAATGCGGCAGCGGAACAGCAAACGAAAATGGGGATACACTAATAAGTTTCTGTAGTATTAACAACCTGGTCATTGGAGGAACACTTTTCCCACATAAAGAAATTCACAAATTAACATGGGAATCACCAAATGGTCGGGACAGAAACCAGATAGATCACATCATGATTAATGGTAGATGGAGACATGCATTACAAGATGTGAAGGTAAGAAGAGGTGCAGATGTGGGAAGTGATCACCATTTGGTAGTAGCAAAACTGAAAGTGAAACTAAGAAGGGCTGGACCAACTCTAACTACACAGAAAAGGTTTGACATCAACAAATTGAAGGACCCCCTTACCAGAAAAGCTTTTGCGGCCGACATAAAGAAACGATATCAATTTGCCAAAAGTCAGGAAAAGACATTGACTGATGATAAAGACCAGAAATTCAACACCATTTCAACAATATATAAGGAAAGCAGCAAATCATGCTTGAGATTCCAGGAAAGGAAGAAGCAAGACTGGATAACACCAGAAACATTAAACACCATAACACTGAGAAAGGTAATGAAAAGAAAGAAAACAGTAGCGAAGTCCCCCAGGTTAAAGCAACTATATAGCGAACAGTACAGTCAGCTGGACAAGGAAGTTAAACGCCAAACCCGAGCCAACAAATGGAATTTCGTAGACGATCTTGCAAGACAGACAGAAGAGGCAGCACTGAGAAATGAACAAAGCGCAGTATACAAAATAACTAAATTCATCAGCGGAAAACGAGGTGCAAACAACATTACATTAGTAAGAGATAAGCAAGGAAATCTCATCACGACAGCAGAGGGGCAGGAAACAAGATGGGCAGAGCACTTCAGAGAAACTCTGAACAAGGAACCACCAGAGACACAATTGAATGTTCCTGAGGCTGAAAACGATCTAGATGTAAATACAGACACTCCACGAAAAGAAGAAATCATCACAGCAATCAAAGGGTTAAGGAACGGAAAAGCTCCTGGCCATGATAACTTAAATGCAGAGCTATTTAAGACAGACCCTGAGCTAGCAGCAGAACTATTAGAACCACTATTTGCACAAGTCTGGAAAACAGGGACAACACCATCAGAGTGGAACAAAGGAATAATTGTCAAATTGCCCAAGAAGGGAGATCTTGCAGACTGCAATAATTGGAGAGGAATCACTCTTCTCTCAGTTCCCAGCAAAATACTAGGCAGGATAATTATACAGAGAATTTCAAAAGCAGTAGACTACAAACTGAGGAAAGAACAAGCAGGATTTAGAAAGAACAGAAGATGTGTGGATCATATATTCACTCTCAGGAACATTATAGAGCAGTGCTCAGAATGGCAAAGACAGCTGTACATTAATTTCGTTGATTTTGAAAAGGCTTTTGACAGCATACATAGGGACAGTTTATGGAAAATACTGAGGGCTTATGGCATTCCAAGCTGCATAGTGTCAATCATAAAAAGCCTCTATGCCAACTTTACATGTAGTGTTGGGTAGAGCAATCTAACCTTTGAGGTGAAGACAGGAGTACGACAGGGATGCCCCTTATCAACAACTCTATTTTTAACAGTCATAGACTGGGTGATGCGCCAGACAACAGAGGGCAGTCCAAGAGGAATAAGATGGACTACATTTTCTACATTGGAAGATCTGGAATATGCAGATGACGTTGCACTACTAGCACATTCACATCAACACATCCAGGAAAAAATGGATAGTAGTATAGCCAGCAGGTGGGCTTGAACATCAATTTAAAGAAGTCAGAGGTCATGACGCTCAATGTGAACAACCCTGAGCCCATATCAGTAAGGAATCAGCAACTAGTACAGACAGACACCTTCACATACCTAGGATGCATAGTAACACCAGACGGCGGGGCAGGCAAATACATCAACATCAGAATGAATAAAGCAAGAACAGCGTTTTTTAGCCTAAACAACATCTGGAAGTCCTCTCAATACAGCACAAGTACACAATTAAAGTTATATCAGAGCTGTGTGCTCTCTGTGCTTCTCTGTTGTGCGGAATGCTGGAGAGTTACAGAGAAGGAAATGTCGAAATTGTCCTCTTTTCACACAACATGCCTAAGAAAAAGTCACCGCATCTTTTGGCCGAATACCATCACCAACCAAGATCTGCTTACTCGGAGCAAGCAGGAGGACATGCACACCATCATAGCTGGAGCTGGGTTGGCCATGTCCTCAGAAGAGACCCCGATGCCATCACAAGAACAGCTATGCTTTGGACCCCTGAAGGAAAACGAAAGAGAGGCCGACCAAAAACAACCTGGTTGAGGACAGTGGAGGCTGAGATGCAAAGAATGAACCAGAGTTGGGGCACTGTACGAAGGATGGCCACCGATCGAGCAAAGTGGAATCCATTTGTTGTTGCCCTACAAGACGCCACTAGGCGTGATGGCCACTGACTGCTTTGGCGGTCGGTGGTTAAGGATCTAAGAAGAAAGAAGAAGTTATACTGAAGGGACCCATCTATGAAAGTAGGCAACGTTTCTGTTTGTCATATTTGTTTTTCTCTATGTTTCTCAATGTAACTCGTCATGACTCCCTTTCGAAAACGATCCTCCAGGGAACAGTCGAAGGTAAACGGAGAAAATCCTGGGCTGATAACATCAAAGAATGGGCAGGGCACGGTTTTTCCACACTTGTACGCATTGCTGAGGATAGAGAGCAGTGGAGGACCCTGTCTGCTGATGCTTCCACCATGGCACCCCTAAGACCCATGACGGGTTACGGGTTGAGATGATGATGATGTTTCGGAACCCTCAATGGGAATGACTTAGTATTTGAGTTGAAGAGTACTTTTGTGGTCTTGATCACATCATGATCATTTGCCTTTGCGCCTCTTACGGCACTTGAAGATACCACTGTGGAAGGCCCTCTTACAGGAAACCGGCACCAAACATTCACATGCTCTTACAGTAATGGTTTATGTGGCTATTTGTTTGACATGATGAGGTTGCCAGCTCCCATGCACAACTTCATATTAGTCGTCTTTTACGATATGCCTGATAGCACAGTAGTTCTATTCTTTCTTTCTGCCTTCAGAGAACCCCTTGGAGCATGAGGGTTTGGATTATTTTTGATATCCATATATTTCCAAATGCAATGAACGATCCTCTAGCTTTTGTACTTCTATTTTGATATCACTGTCTTTTCATCCAATTTTGTATCTATGCAGTAACATGACATTTTAAAATGAAACGTTGTAGTAATTTTTTATAAGATAGGCCTGAGATATTTATGGTCCCGTCCGAGCAGAGGTGATAGTGATAGCTGTGTGAGAAAAAGGTGCAAGAAAAGGTTTCAGTTTCACGAGGGGGTGAGAGGGTAAGAGAAAGAACAGTCTTGGATTGAGTAATTGCTCTAATCCAGCCTATCTCACGACAATATTTAAATTAGACGCACTCTCTCTTCTTGTACAAAGTACAAGTTACACGACACTCACGTACACACAATTTTGTGACAGAAATACTTATCGACGTGAAAACAAACTATGGATAACATGTATATATGGGCAGGTTTTTTTTTTTACCAACACTATAGCTTAAGGTTTATTATGTTTATTTTCGCTAGAAATATCACATCATCAAGAAAAGCGTTACATCAATGAATTATAGTTTACATACAAGAAAAGAAATTATAAATCTAATTTCCTCTTGTATAGGGAAACTAGGAAAGGTCCCAACAGAGGTAATTTACCCAAAAGATCAAAATAATTAACAATGGGAGTAGGGAGTAGTCAGGACGGGTAAAGAATAAGTCCTTAATTTAACCTATCCCGTGAACACTCAGATTAGTGAGAGATAAAAATAAAAAAATAGAAGATGGTATATTAGTAGGCTAGTAACTTAAGAAATAAGTTCTTTCGTTCCGTTCACTCACTACATACATACAGTGGCCCACTTTCAGATTTGCGTACCCCACTGTCGGCTGCATACATTCCATCATTTAAAATTGTAGTGTTCTGGTTAGTTAACCACTCTCATGGATGGAGAAGGTGAACCGCACAGGGTCACACAAAAATCAGATTTTCACAAACAATGTCTGGATGTTTAGGAACATAGGACCGTAATGCCATAAGACATAAGACCATAAAACCGCTGGATCGCAAGGGTATGACCAGCCTATATGTAAAAAAAATAGATAAACATGTAATCATACTATAATCATATCCTAACACGCCTTATTAAATTAAATTTAACTTCACAAGTGTCTAGCTAATCTCATCGCTTTTAACACTAGATATGAACACTAGTCACTTAAAATTTACACATGATGAAAATAAAAATAAATGCTTTCTCGACAATTATCCACCGCCTAGCGTCTGTTAATTAATTTAAAGCATCTCTTTCTGGTGTAATGGCTACAACGTTGTACTGGCAACCAGGTTTTCAAGGTTCAAGCCCGGGCGTCAGCGTTTGAAGGAATGTTTACGACCGGGAATTTGACTGAATAACCTGAACGGCTCCTGCACATAAACCCCCTGCGGATGGGAAGGAGCAAAGCTCCTGACCGGGTTGGAAGGAAAGTCCACTGACCCCCCCCAAGCCTCGCAATGACATGTCATTGGGCCAAAAGGGCTGGAAAGCTCGAGTGCCGCTGGTTAGAGTAAAAAAAAAAAAAAAAACTTGGGAAATAGCGCGTAATTAAATTACGTTTACGGCTGGAGAAAATTTAGCTATAAGTTTATTTAATACGTTATTCAACTTAACACAGAATCCCAGTGAAATATAATGAAAAACTTTAACGATTAAATCACTCAAAGTTCTAATATATACTACTGGACAAAAGTTAAGGGCCGCCATTCAGTTTAGACAAGGTTTATATAATTGATTGGCAAACTGTAAAGACAAGTGAAAATGTCATTAAAACTGAGCTAAGAGAAATGTGTATACATTTCTGTGTGCACTAGATTAATTTTTTTAAATGTAAAAAAACTGAGTCACTTTAACCCGCACGTGAAAATTGCCATTGTTGCTGCAAAAACTCGTTCAAAAGTGAGTTGAATTTCTTTTTGTTAGTAAGTCACACATTATTAAAAAAAACTTGACTGATCTTTTCCACGGATGAATCGTGCGGGTTAAAGTGACCCAGTTTTTTTACATTTAAAAAAAATTAATCTAGTGCACACAGAAATGTGTATACATTTCTCTTAGCTCAGTTTTAATGACATTTTCACTTGTCTTTACAGTTTGCCAATCAATTATATAAACCTTGTCTAAACTGAATGGCGGCCCTTAACTTTTGTCCAGTAGTATATATTAGAACTTTGAGTGATTTAATCGTTAAAGTTTTTCATTATATTTCACTGGGATTCTGTGGTAAGTTAAATTGTTTACACCTGGTTGCATTTATTTGGTCCATAGTGGAGTTTTTCTTGGTGGCCCTTAACTTTTGTCCAGTAGTATATATTATTACCGCAACACAGGTGTTGCAATAATGGAATGTTGCAATGTTGGGTTTGTTTTAGAAGTACAGTAGGTACGCGAATGAAATAACTTGACAGAAGTCTTGGTCACAGTTCCATACATATAATATCGACAGCATAGTCCTGGACATCAGCAACAATAGTACAAAAACTTGCATGATTAGAATATGTAATACAGTCATCCTTACGTACTGGTAACAACTGCATTCAATGTAAGTGCGGCATTCCCTCCTCGCACATAAATCTCTATATGGTCTGTATACAATGTAAGTGCGGCATTCCCACCTCGCACATATATCTCCGTGGTCCTACTTTCAATGTAAGTGCGGAATTCACTCCTCGCACATATATCTCTATCTCTGGTCTAATCACCAGACATCCAAGTTCCTCCAGAACTTAACAGCGCGGGAAAACCACAACGCGCTTTATAGTGTCAATACACACGAGCTTCCTATCCAAGCTCCTATTAGGCTTCCAAACACTGGAACAGCCAGGGTCTTATAACTTAGACCTCCTATTGGCGCGGGAAAACACACAACGCGCATTCAAACAATAACATATAATGGTCCTACCATAGACCTCCTCCTGACATGGGAAAACGACGTGTCATTTAATACATCTGTTTCCAAGCGCGGGACAGAACACAACGCGCTGGTAAATAATAATATATAAAGGCCTTATTATAAATACACCTTACGCGGTACATCATCGCGTCATATTTAATATTTCATTATAATATCATAATCACAGACACTAATTCACATACTCTAGAAACACTGACCGTCTCCCACGACGGATGGCCACAGACTCCCCTTTAACAACTCAGTATTCTTCTCTGACACGTATGCTAACTTCATTCACTTCGCACGCTTTTCTCATGTCCTGTAAACCTCAATTCACACATGAACGCCTCTGAGTATTCTTCAACCATACTCTACGTGCTTCTAACAGTGAGCTTTTAAATGTCACATTCCAAGCTTGCATACTTCAATAAAAATACACTCTAAACAGAGTTACTCCTTTCTCCACCCACACACATGTATATACACGTCATGTATCTCATGACCTTAACCTACTTACTAACAAACTTCAGGACCGTACACAAAAATCCTTAACACCTAACTGTAACTTCGAATATGACTTAACAACAGGAAAATGAACTCTCCACGAATCTAAGTAATTCTCAATAAAACAACTCCAAGATGTCGAGCTAGAATATCAACAATTCCTGAGGCAGACTGATAACTGAATTTTTAAGAGATGGGTACATATATTAAATGGGTAAAAATCGTTAGCTACATGCGAGATTTATCGCCTCTGCCCGTTTATTGGGAGAATCTGCGGTCGATTCCTGAATGAAAGTTATTTTTCACGCTTATGCCGACCACAGACTCTTCGCTAGCGAACAGACTTGCTTTTAATCTGGCGTCTCTCACTGTAGCTAATTGAGTTCCGAACAAACGGATGTGGGGGGAGGGGGTTAACTGTGATTATCTCCCCTTTCCTCAGATTAATTCCCCCTGACCAATGTAACTACTGAAAGTACGTCTTTTGACTTAAGGAGGTCCACTACTATGAAAACTGGATTTTACGTATAAAATATCGATTTTTTACTTTTGAGCTTATTTTATTAAATAATCATCGAGGAATCGATTGAGCAAGGTTTTATAACATAAAAAATGCATTTGATGTATCAAAAAGCATATTGTCGGCACCACCCCCATGCTATGATTTTCAAATTTGTGCCGAAAATGCACGATTTCTCACTAAAACTATCAAACAGAGGAGTCTCAAATTGGGCATGCATGTAGTACACATCTATATCTTTAAAAAAACACATCTGCATTTTTGATATTTTGGTAATTTTCTTTTATAAATTTTTTAAAAATATTTAAAAAAAATATTTTTTCACACAAATATAGTTTTTTTTTAAAATCATTAAAAATATAATTTAAAACTTATAAAAATAATCATGAGTAGTACACATCTATATCTTTAAAGTAACACATCTGCATTTTTGATATTTTGGTAATTTTCTTTTATAAATTAAAAAAAAATATTTAAAAAATTTTTTTTCATACAAATATAGTTTTTTTTTTTTTTAAATCATTAAAAATAGAATTTTAAACTTATTAAAATAATCATGAGTAAAATTGTTTTAATTTTCAGTCACAACATGTGGGTACAATTTGATAAAGTTTGGTCAATGGGAAACAAGATTTTTGTTCTTGAAAATTGGTGAAAAACCCAATATAGCGGTTGTTTTTTTTTTTTTTTTTGTTACCAGGGTAGAAGGAAAGAAGAAAAATTAGGCAAGACAAAGGCGAGAGGAGAAGCTGCAGGAAGCTGAAGGAGGGGCAGCATATAGTGCTGGACAATTTTAAACACATTCAGCCCCCCAGAATGAAGTATATTGGACAAGACAAGTCACTCGATGACTAAAATGCATTTTTCTCAAAACTAACATTTTATTAACAAAAAAAATGTTTTTTTTTACAAACTATCCAATAGATCAGTCTGAAATTTGGCATGCATATAGGACACATATATACCTTTCAATTGACAGGGGCTTTGTTTGATATTTTGGTAATTTGCTTTGATATATTTTTTTAAATATATTTTTTCATTGTTTTTCATACAAATATAGTGTATTTTTAAAAAAAAACTCATTAAAAATAGAATTTTTATCTTATCAAAAAAAGCCCTAGACAAATTGTTTTAATTGTCAGTCACAACATGTGTATGCAATTTGATAAAGTTTGGTCAATGGTAAACATAAGATTTTTGCTCTTGAAAATTGGTGTAAAACCCAATATGGCGGTTGTTTTTTTTAGTTACCATGTAGAAGGAAAGAAGAAAAATTAGGCAAGATAAAGGCAAGAGGAGCAGCTGCAGGAAGCTGAAGGAGGTGCAGCATATAGTGCTGGACAATTTTAAACACATTCAGCCCCCCAGAATGGAGTATATTGGACAAGACAAGTCATTCGGTGACTAAAATGCATTTTTCTCAAAACTATCATTTTATTAACAAAAAATTTTATTTTTTACAAACTATCTAATAGATCAGTCTGAAATTTGGCATGCATGTAGGACACATATATACCTTTAAAATGACAGGGGCTATTTTTGATATTTTGGTAATTTGCTTTGATATATTTTTTAAATATTTTTTTTTTCATTGTTTTTCATACAAATATAGTGTATTTTTTTTTAAAAATCATTAAAAATAGAATTTTTAACTTATCAAAAAAAGCCCCTGATAAATTGTTTTAATTGTCAGTCACAACATGTGTGTGCAATTTGGTAAAGTTTGGTCAATGGGAAACATAAGTTTTTAGGTCTCGAAAAGTGGTGAAAATCCAATATGGCGGATTTTTTTTTTGGTTACCATGGTAACCACATGTTTTTTAACAAAATAAACTGTAGAATTTGGTTCATGGACATACACTGTGTCTATTGAGCACATAAAAAGTTTGAAAATGTTATTAGAACAAAAGTTAGTTTTCACTGTAGGGAAACCCATTAACGCCCTTGATTTTACCATTAGAGCACTCATTCTCTGATCTGTCACTATTTCAGCGATTGCCCAATCGTTCGCGTGATAATACAGTTAACGGCTCTGGACTAGCTAATAGGTCTGTTTGTAAACATTCCTAGTGTCTGTAAGACATAGAGAAAAAGAAAATAGGCGTGGCTAAAATAGAAATAAGCCCGATTAGCGAAAGGCCTGGCTTATGCGTAATTTAACTTGCATGCTTAATTAGGAAGCTTGTGGGAAACCACGTTTGAGAGATTTGGTTGAAAAAGAATGAGGGGAGCCGATGAGAATAAAGTGGATCGATGAAGGTGCTCAGTTTTCATGTCACAAACGTATATTTTACAATGTGCCGTTTATTTAATTTAGCCTCTTTTGTCCTGCACAAATAACCATGCGTTCTAACGAACTCTTCAGAAGACATCTACAACAGAATACTCCAATGTCCACCTAGTGAGAAGGATGGATTGTTTTGAAGCATAGTGCATTATCACATGCTGATGATTATTGAAAAGCTGAACCTTCAAATCGGCCTATGCATACAGTGACCTTGTAATCACCATATTTCTTTCCGCTATTTATGGAACAGGAAGCCTCTACTGCAGCATTACTGGTAAAACCTATAGGTATCTAGAAAACTTTTTACAGGACAGGTATTTTGCTGTACAGGTGAATAATGATAGGTCAGAAATATATGAACAACAGAATGGGATTCCTCAAGGATCAGTGATCTCTCCTTCAATTTTCACTATAGCTGTAAATGATTTAGCAGATGAATTTAATGACATAAAGAATGCAGTATCCCAATTTGCAGATGACTGTGCCATTTGGCGATCTGGAAAAAACTTGGACCATGTTTACAAAAAACTTCAAAATCAAATAGACAAAGTTTCAGAGTGGATGAAAAGTTGGGGCTTCCAAATTAATGTAAACAAAACAGTAGGTATGATTTTCAGCAAAGGAAATCTAAAAAAAAAATAACAAAATCAATATAACCATTAAAGGACAGAAAATATGTACCTCCTCAACAACAAGATTTCTGGGCATAACTTTAGATAAACAACTAAATTATAATAAACATATAGATAATTTGGTAGAAAGCTGTAGGGGACCCCTAAATATACTAAGGATTGTAAAAGGTAATGGATGGGGGGCCAGCAATAAAATAATGCTTATGTTCTACAAGTCTTTCATCAGGGGGAAACTGGATTATGCCAGCATAGTATATGACTCGGCTGCAGCTTCTAACAAAGCAAAACTGGACAGGATTCAAAATGCAGCCATGAGAACCATTACAGGTGCATTTATATCGACACCAGTAGAAGCTCTAGAAGTAGCTCTCGGCATACCTCCCCTTGGTCTAAGACGGAAAGAACTGAGATTAAATTATTGGAGTAAAGTAGCACAAGAAGTGACCCACCCAGCACATAAAGCATTTGTCAAAAACCAACCAAGTGTATGGGACGTCCCCTTAAATAAAGATAGATATCCAACAGGGCGGAGAACTATAGAAGACCTAATGCAGTTCAAAGAACTATCAAACACAACTGAAAATAGTAATAAATACAGAAGCAAAATACCACCATGGGAACTAAAAACACCAATCATAGACTACTCACTTACTGAAAAGATCAAACAAAACATAGAAGATAAGGAAGCCAAAATGATAAGTAGAAAGTTCATAGAGCAACTAACTAAACAAAGTCTGGCCGTCTACACTGATGGATCCAAGGGTGATAGTGGGCAACTAGGTGCCGGAGTTGTAATACCACAATGGGGAATTAAAAAAAGCTAGTGTAACGGAAGGGGCATCGATTTTTACTGCAGAGATGGTAGCAATTCTTAAAAGTCTAGAAATAATCGAAGATAACCCACCAGAAGCTGTTACGATATTTACAGACTCACTATCATCACTACAAGCACTAGAACACCCAGGTAAATGTAGCCGGCCAGACATAAAGGAAGAAATTCTAGCAATTAATACATCACTAGAGAACAGAGGATGTAGTGTGAGGCTAGTGTGGGTTCCAGCACACATAGGTATAGCTGGCAACGAGTTGGCAGACCAGAACGCCAAGAAGGGAAGAACAAGTAAAAACAATATAAAAGCAGGACTGGGAAGGTCAGAGATCAAGAGCCAAGTGAAGGAAACTATAAACGAGGAATGGAAGACAACATGGAAGGAAAGTAGAAAAGGCAGACACGCGTTCAAACTGCTGAAAGAACCAACGAGGACATGCCAGGTCAGAGAAGAATTAAAGATACCATCGAACAAAAAACTGTGGCGTCTCCGACTCGGTGCAGCATACTTCATGGTAGAAGAACCACACTGCCAAGAATGTCAGGAAGAGAATGACATAGACCACTACCTGACCCACTGTAAAAAGTATGAACAACAAAGGCTTGAATTAAAAACCTACTATAGAAATCACAATATAGACTTAACAGGTGATACGGTTTTAAATATAGATGCCCCAAGAGATGCCCAATCAATACTTAAAAGATATATACATAAAACAAAGGAAAAATATAAGGTTAGAACTTCAGGAAAATCATCCAACTAAATAGAAATTAAGCAACAAGAACTAACAAAGCATTAACAAAAAAATAATTACTCATAGGACAAGGAAAGACAAGGTATTAAAAAAAACGGACAACAACTCAAAAAGAACAAATACTAATACAAATTAAAACCAAGTGTAAAGGACAATAGTTATCTATAAACAATACAAAAGTGAAAATAAAATTGACAAATATTAATATAAATAAAAATCAGCAACTGCAAAAGACAACAGTTATTTTAATTGAATACAAAATTAGTAAATAAAATAACACTAAATACCCCAATTATAACCAACTTTCAGGTTGAACAGGGTAGACCAAGATGGAACGAGAAGAGGCAACAATGATCAGATTTTGAGTGCCTGATCTCCACCCATCAACTCATCAAAACAACAACAACAACTACTGCAGCTGGTCCCCTTGCAGGAAGCTTGCACCAGGTATACGCGTACTCATGCAGCAGTGACTTCTGCGAACTTGGAATTATATGAGTTTGCCTACCTCAAGCACAACCTCATGTTAGCCTTTTTTGTACGGTGATGCACGAGCCATATTCTTTCTTTGTCTTATAAGAGAACCCAGGAACTGTGCGGGGCATTTACCCTGAAACGCTCTATAATTGTTGTTTTGTTTGTTTATTTTTTACTTAAAATGTCATTTCTTCTTCTCCTTCATACACTCTCAGACATCAACTTGAATATTTTCAAAGAAAGCTGTGGTCAACTTCATGCTGTTTGCATCTCCATAGTTTTTCCAAAAATGGTACTGGTGACGGCCATATGTACTTTCTGTGTACCTCATACGTTGGGCATCTTTGAAGCAGACGTTCAGCTGTCATTTTATCAGTGCCACATTTATTACACTCATCGGTAGTTCATATCTTTAGCTTGTTGAATAGATGATATCCCAATCGGCTGTGGCCCGTGTGGAGTCGGAAGATTATTACTTGTTCTCTTCTGCTGAGCTGCTAATATGCATCATTGTTTTGTGTGTCCTGGATGCTCTGCATCCCAGTCGTTTCTGTATCTGGTTCAGCTAAAACTCTTTGCCTCTTAGAAAGTTCTGCTTGTATCAGGTTGAGGTAGCTTTCCACCTCTGCCTTTCCCAATCTATCAGCTGCTTCATTGCCGGGGATGCTACAATGAGATGGAATCCATTGTATCACAATCTTTTTTAATCGTTGACATAGTTTGTAGAGCACTACTCTGCGGTCATCCAGGTCTGCATTATTCTGGCTCCTCAGCGCTGCACTACTGAAAATGTAATTTGAAAGCTCCGTTTTACAAACTAAGTTGAAACAAAAGAGTAACATTTGTGCAGCGCAATATAAAATGTTAGGAAATAGTCACAGTCGACAAAACGTAGAACTCGATTAGTTTATTACTGAAATCAACCTTTTAAAACTGTTCGTTTTCTCATACGGGCAAGGCTTCATCTTTTACGAAAACTGTGAATGTGTTCTGCAAAAAGGAAAAAAAAAAAGCTTTTATTGCCACCTATAAGTCTTTCAAATGCTCCCATTTATTTGCCTATTCCTTGTCAGAGACAGACAGACAGATATACATACAGACGGACGGACGGACAGACGCCAAACAGACAGATAGATAGATGGATAGATAGATAGATAGATAGATAGATAGATAGATAGATAGATAGATAGATAGATAGATAGATAGATAGATAGATAGATAGATAGATAGATAGATAGATAGAACTGTCTAATTCTCACACATAGCATTGAAAAGTCGAGAAACAATATATTCATTTGTTAAAATTCGTACTTTATTCTTAAATAAAGAAACAAAACAACTTATTGTTCATTAAAACGCAGTCCATTTTATCACCAGCTGAAATTACACTGATAAAAATAACATGACAGTATAATTTTTGTTGATTAAGAGAAATAAAAAAAAGACATCAGTTAGACTGGTTAAACGTTGTAACCACTTAGGATCACAGAGCAGTGATGACTGACTGAGGATGCTATCATGATCGTGCAACAAACATTCGCCCCCCCCCCCCCCCAAAAAAAAAAGCTTCCTGACTACATACTACAACCGGGAGGACAAACAAACAGTAGAACGTGTCCTCGAAGACGGTCGGCTCCATGAGAGAGGAAGAGGATGGCAGCATCCCCCCCCCCAACCCAGCTGAGGGAGAAACTGTATGGCGACGAGAGATGCTGTGACGGGCTTTCAGCTTTATAAGAGAGATAGATGTGGTTATTTGAGAGCGGATGACGAAGGAGAAGAACAACCAATTTAATGCACATGTAACGCTCTACATTGGCTATAAATATTAGACAAACATAAAGGTATGTTTTCAGGCACTTGTAAGAAATAAAGAAGTAGAACACTAGACAACAGAAAAACAACAGACGTGAGTGGCTTACCCAGCTGTTGTCTAGTGTTCTACTTCTTTATTTCTTACGAGTGCCTGAAAACATACCTTTATGTTTGTCTAATATTTATTTACTGTTTACAGGCCTCGGGTTTCCCTTCCTTATATGTTATAAATGTTTCTACATTGGCTATCCATTTCCTCACAAAAGGCGCTAAAGCGGTTAGAATGCCCATTTTTCACGTGAGATGCTGGTCTATTTCTAGCAAAATATATTTTTTATCTGTATTTTATGGGGGTGCCAAATGACAGATCCGCCCCAGGAGCCAAATACTGTAAGTACGCCCCTATATGGCTATATTGTTAGTTCTATGGTATGGCTTGTGACGAAATGGATGACCTCTTCACAATCTGGGTTTCACTCCGACAGGATCAGAGACATATTTTGTCCTGATTTTTATTTGTGTACTTTTAAAAGTACCAATTTCTTCTCATTATCGGCTAAGGAGCATGTAGTTTGTATGTTCAAACATTTGTGACACTCCTTGCAGATAATGTTTATCCCAGCCTGCGAGAAGCAACTAGATAAGATGAGCGCCGGCGTGTTTAGATTAAACCGCTGATAAGCGACTCGTTTGTTAACAAGATGGGCATACACAGAGTTTTTGCGTACTCATACGACAGATGTGGGCAGACAAGTGTGACATAAGCGCTTCCGGGTCATCCTTCATACACCAACATTACTTTTTAATAAAGTAATAATTATTACAGCTTACCCATGTTGTCATGTGTGTCTACCGATCAGCCTGTGAAAGTGTATGCAAGGCATCAGATGTCCATATATGGTAATACGTGACTTTTGCAGGCACGCACCTTATTTCACGTGGGACTATTGAGGGAGAATATAACCTGGCGTTTGTTCAAACCCACTTCACTGTGCAAAAACTGCTGTGAGACACGCTCGCCAGAAGAACCCAGACTTGCCAAGTTAGAATTCAAGAATTCCTTTTATTAGAGTATTCCAAAAGGACTTACAAAAAACAGTCCAGGAAATCTCTAGCATTGTAACAAGGAAAACCAGGACTAAGGAAAACTGAAACACGCGGAGTCAGAGAGGGAATCTACTGTCAAATTAAAGACACCACAGACGCGTGTAAGAGACCGACTCGTCTCTTTTATTAATCTGAGCAACAAGTCTGAAGCCAGGATTGGCGTAAGTTGTGATTTACATTTCATATTTTATTACTAACATGTGAACTAACATATATATGTATATATTACCATGTGAAGTTTAATGCATGAAACTCGCTATTGGATGTTAAAGTCATTTGAGGCTGGCAACTTCAGCATATAGAATGATGATTCATGGACCACCACTGCATGGGCTGGTGATTGCTTTATTGATAGTTTCGTAAAGAGAACTAAAAGCATAAAGTAGTTCCAGGTTCCCTATGGAGCAGAGAGGGAAAGATGAAAGAAATGATGTACATTCTAAATATAATACTTACATTTTCAAAGCAGTGTAAATGTCTCTATAAACATAGTCACTTTAAAATTAATGTAAGTTTTCAAACTTTACACTAGTGTAAATGTATATGTGAAAATATTCATTTTAAAGTAATGGAAGTTTCAAACTTTTCAATCAGTGTAAAACATAAATGAAAACATATTCAATTTATATTGTGAACACTTTTCAATCAGTGGAGATGTGTATGTAAACAGACTCTATCTGTATTATTAAACTTTTCATTTAAATATAAAGTAACTATGCAAGCCATTCTATTTAAATGTAAAGAAAGTTTTATTCCGAGGATTACATTTAATTCTCATCGAGGGTAAAGTCTGAGTAATTGGGATGGTGGTATGGGAAGATAGGAACCCATAACTATGGAGTGGAAAACGCCATACTCAGAAGAGCGTTTCGTTTTATTCTTTTACCATAGTTATTGGTGGTACCAGCAGAAAGTACTATCTCTGGAACAAGAAGGGAACCGTGGCCTAAGTTTTAAGATGCAGGACCCACGTGGTAGACTCTCCTTGACGTTTCTGGGAAACGAGCTACCCCCGACAACCTTGATCAGAAACGAGCGTGAGCAGAGTGAAAAGAACCAACCCATAAGAAGGAGCAGAACCGTAATGGGCAGCTAAGTTCAAATCTGTGCTGCCACTTGAACTTCTTGTAACATCTCACATTCCCTAAAGACTGTGACGATAACTTTTTCTTGATCCATAACTATTCAAATTATTTCCAACTGTTAAAACCTAAAGTGATTATTAAATTTTGTTATTTGTAATGTTACAAATTTAACTTCGATTTAATCATTTTAAAGTTACTGCATGTTTGTCTCAGTCAAATTACTACACACACTCTAAACAGAGCTATATTAGAATAAAAGAATTCCACAGAGTAAATCATGGGTGGGGCTTAAACGAGCTGAACTTAAGAAGTGCTTAAATCCTTCACAAAAGCGTCGGCAGAATTACAGAGTTAACATACTCAGCCAAAGCAGTATTATTCTCGCTTATTCTGAATATCTTGTGAAGACTCCCTTTGTAATAGAAGTGTCATCACCATTCTATCTACATCTCTGCCAAGAGTAATCTTGTGCGACGGTAGATACCTTTGAAGCCCATATTAGATACTCCTGAGTTTTGGCCACTGTTGGACCACTACTGCAAAGCAGGGGAGGCAATACCGTCACATGGCTCTATTGTTAGTTCTCCTGTATGGCTCTACCGTTAGTTCTATTGTAAGCTTGTATCGTTAGTTCTTTTGTATGGCTATATTGTTAGTTCTATTGTATGGCTCTATTGTTAGTTCTATTGTATGGCTATATTGTTAGTTCTACTGGATGGCTATGTTGTTAGTTCTATTATATGGCTCTATTGTTAGTTCTCCTGTATGGCTCTATTATTAGTTCTATTGTGTGGCTCTACTGTTACTTCTATTGCATGGCTATATTGTAAGCTCTACTGTATAGCTTGTCACAAAATGACTTTTGGGTCGTTCTCTCTCATCGCTCTCTTGTTCACTATGGCAGTAATCAGTTACATCTTTGTACTGACTATTTACGTGCTTTTTCAGTGGTAAGCACTTTTTCTTCCTCGCTATGTAGCAGATATGTTGTATTTTCAACATTCTTTCACTCCTGTCAGTATATTTTGTCTTGTCTGTTTATCGGCCCATCCCTGCTGAGATAGTAGACATGTTTTGCAATATTGAAACGACAGGCTTATTCTCGTGTACCCAACCTTGGCCGCTACCGATTAACACGAAAATCGACAGCATATTTGTAAAATTGCTGATAAAGCCAGGGTGTGCGACAGATAAGAGATTCATTGTCTGGGTGACACATTTTCGACAGACAAGGATGACCTTATCGCTTCCTGTCTGACTTGTTATGACAAGATTACTTTAGATAGTAATAATTTGTTACATCTAAAATACATTGTAGTATGAGTTTACAGATGTGTTGGTGAGTTCGCCTGCCAGGCAATCGGATGTTTTCATACCATATATGGGAGCCGCGCCTGCCATCAATGGTACCTATACCTTGTAGCGGTATGGCAGCTTGCGTACCCTGACAATCCCCAGAGCTATGCCAGTGGGAGTGTTACTCCTGGTAGGTTCAACCAAGCTGGACTGGTCTGTGTGGGTAGGGGTCAGACAAAAGCTGGTACCCTGGTCCTCCAGGTTGGGGGTTTTAGCATAGGGCTGACACCCCTGTCTATGTAAAAAAAAATAATGAAGTTACGGAAACAACATCAAATGAACAAACTTTGCTGCGGGATGGACATTCGGAGTCTGTGGCTCGTATGACTGTCAGTGGTGAAAGCCGAAAGGAAGCCACTGACATGAAAACGGATGTCCTGACCGCAAAACAGGATACAAGAATAGGATTTTGGAATGTCAGGACAATGTACGAGACAGGTAAACTAAGACAGGTCACGGCAGAAATGAGAAACTATAGGTTACACATCCTGGGGATAAGCGAGAGCAGATGGACAGGGGCAGGAAAAGTTAAAACAGCAACAGGAGAAACAGTACTTTACTCTGGAAGAGAGGATGGACAGCACAGTGAAGGCGTAGCCATTATTCTACAGAAAGGGATAGAAAGGACATTACTGGAATGGAAACCCATCAACAACAGACTGATACGATTGAGATTGAGAGGGAGATTCACCAACACTACAATAATACAATGCTACGCACCAACGAATGATAGCGATGAGGAGGTCAAGGATGAATTCTATCAACAACTGCAGAAAGAAATGGAGGACACACCTAGATATGATCTTGTTATAGTAATGGGAGACCTCAATGCGAAAGTTGGTACACACAATACATATAATGAAAGAACAATGGGGAAATGCGGCAGCGGAATAGCAAACGAAAATGGGGATAAGCTAATAAGTTTCTGTAGCATTAACAACCTGGTCATTGGAGGAACACTTTTCCCACATAAGGAAATTCAAAAGTTAACATGGGAATCACCAAATGGTCGGGACAGAAACCAGATAGACCACATCATGGTTAACGGTAGATGGAGACATGCATTACAAGATGTGAAGGTAAGAAGAGGTGCAGATGTGGGAAGCGATCACCATTTAGTAGTAGCAAAACTGAAAGTGAAACTAAGAAGGGCTGGACCAACTGTAACTACACAGAAAAGGTTTGACATCAGCAAATTGAAGGACCCCCTTACCAGAAAAGCTTTTGCGGCCGACATTAAGAAACGATATCAATTTGCCAAAAGCCAGGAAAAGACATTGACTGATGATATAGACCAGAATTTCAACACCATTTCAACAATATATAAGGAAAGCAGCAAATCATGCTTAGGATTCCAGGAAAGGAAGAAGCAAGACTGGATAACACCAGAAACACTAAACACCATAAAGATGAGAAAGGAAATGAAAAGAAAGAAAACAGAAGCGAAGTCCCCCCAGGTTAAAGCAACTATATAGCGAACAGTACAGTCAACTGGACAGGGAAGTTAAACGCCAAACCCGAGCCAACAAAAGGAATTTCCTAGACGATCTTGCAAAACAGGCAGAAGAGGCAGCACTGAGAAATGAACAAAGCACAGTATACAAAATAACTAAATTCATCAGCGGAAAACAAGGTGCAAACAATATTACATTAGTAAGAGATAAGCAAGGAAATCTCATCAAGACAGCAGAGGGACAGGAAACAAGATGGGCAGAGCACTTCAGAGAAACTCAGAACAAGGAAATACCAGAGACACAATTGAATGTTCCTGAGGCTGAAAACGATCTAGATGTAAATACAGACATTCCACGAAAAGAAGAAATCATCACAGCAATCAAAGGGTTAAAGAACGGTAAAGCTCCGGGCCATGATAACTTAAATGCAGAGCTATTTAAGACAGACCCTGAGCTAGCAGCAGAACTATTAGAACCACTATTTGCACAAGTGTGGAAAACGGGGACAACACCATCAGAGTGGAACAAAGGAATAAGTGTCAAATTGCCCAAGAAGGGAGATCTTTCAGACTGCAATAATTGGAGAGGAATCACTCTTCTCTCAGTTCCCAGCAAAATACTAGGCAGGATAATTATACAGAGAATTTCAAAGGCAGTAGACTACAAACTGAGGAAAGAACAAGCAGGATTTAGAAAGAACAGAAGATGTGTAGACCATATATTCACTCTCAGGAACATTATAGAGCAGTGCTCAGAATGGCAAAGACAGCTTTACATAAATTTTGTTGATTTTGAAAAGGCTTTTGACAGCATACATAGGGACAGTTTATGGAAAATACTGAGGGCTTATGGAATTCCAAGCTGCATTGTGTCAATCATAAAAAGCCTCTATGCCAACTTTACGTGTAGTGTTGGGCAGAGCAACCTAACCTTCGAGGTGAAGACAGGAGTACGACAGGGATGCCCCTTATCAACCACTCTATTTTTAACAGTCATAGACTGGGTGATGCTCCAGACAACAGAGGGCAGTCCAAGAGGAATAAGATGGACTACATTTTCAACATTGGAAGATCTGGAATATGCAGATGACATTGCACTGCTGGCACATTCACATCAACACATCCAGGAAAAAACGGATAGACTTAATAAATTTAGCCAGCAGGTGGGCTTGAACATCAATTTAAAGAAGTCTGAGGTCATGACGCTCAATGTGAGCAACCCTGAGCCCATATCAGTAAGGAATCAGCAACTGGTACAGACAGATACCTTCACATACCTAGGAAGCATAGTAACACCAGACGGTGGGGCAGGCAAAGACATCAACATCAGAATGAATAAGGCAAGAACAGCCTTCTTTAGCCTAAATAACATCTGGAAGTCCTCCCAATACAGCACAAGCACAAAATTAAGATTATACCAGAGTTGCGTGCTTTCTGTGCTTCTCTATGGTGCGGAATGCTGGAGAGTCACAGAGAAGGAAATGTCAAAAATTGTCCTCTTTTCACACAACATGCCTAAGAAAAATTCACCGAATCTTTTGGCCGAATACCATCACCAACCAGGATCTGCTTGCTCGTAGCAAGCAAGAGGACATGCATACCATCATAGCTGGCAGACGCTGGAGCTGGGTTGGTCATGTCCTCAGAAGAGACCCCGATGCCATCACAAGAACAGCTATGCTTTGGACCCCTGAAGGAAAGCGAAAGAGAGGCCGACCAAAAACAACTTGGCGGAGGACTGTGGAGGCTGAGATGCAAAGAATGAACCAGAGTTGGGGCACTGTACGAAGGATGGCCACCGACCGTGCAAAGTGGAATCAATTTGTTGTTGCCCTACAAGACGCCACTAGGCGTGATGGCCACTGACTTCTTTGACGGTCGATGGTTAAGGATCGAAGAAGAAGATGGGAGCCGCGCTGGTGTAATGCGCTGGCAATCAGGTGATCCAGGTTCAAGCCCGGGCGAGAACATTTGGATGAGTGTCATCGACTGGGACTTGGACTGGATTAATTCGAGCCCTGGCGAAGACATTTGAAGCAGTGTCGTCGACCAGGGACTGGAATAACCTGAACGGCTCCTGAGCCGACCCAGCTCTAATGGGTACCCTCTGAAGATGGCGAGTATCTGCCTGAATGGCGAGTGGACACCTGCCATTGTACAGGGAAAAAAGGGATACTCACGTAAAAATCAGTCTTAGGTTAGATATACTAACCGGAGATTCTCGCCTGGAGTAATAGCGGGCGTACGTAAAAAAAAAAAATATATATATATATGGGAGAGGTGACTTCTACATCACGCGCAGAATTATTCCATGTCGGAATGTTTTGAAATTACCCCACCCAACATTTTTGTATGAGATGATTGGAGCCCTGAGCAGCTGCATTACAAACAGATGTGGGGTAGGACAGACATATAACCTGACACATTTCAGTGTTATTTCACTGTGACAATCGCTTGCCAAAGACACCAGACTTGCCAGTAGTTAGAATCAGGATTCCATCTTATCAGACCGGACACCTTTTATTGGAGTATTCATAAGGACACAAAACAGCCCAGGAAAATTCTATCAATTCAATAAGGAAAGCCACTGTCTGAGGAAACTGAACACACGGAGTCATGGAGGGAATTATCTTATAAAAGTAATGACTCCCAAAAACATGTGTAAGAGGCATAATCAAGTGCTTTAACTTCATTCATCTGAGAAAAAAAGTCTGTGAGCCAGGAATGGCGTAAGTTGTCATTTTACATTCTATATTTTTCATTACTAACATGTGAACTAATACAAGGTATGTATATATTTCCATGTGAATATTAATATGTGAAAATCGCTAGTGGATGTCCAAGTCATTTGAGGCTGGAAATCTCAGCGTATAGAATGATGATTTCATGCACCACCACTGCAAGGGCTGGTGACTGCTTTATCGCTAGTTTCTTAAAGAGAACTAAAAGCATAAGGTAGTCCCAAGTTCCATATGGGACAGGGAGGAAAAGATGAAAGAAATGATGTACATTCTAAGTATAATAGTTACATTTTCAAACTAGTGTAAATGTCTGTATAAACATATTCACTTTAAAATTAATGAAAGTTTCAAACTTTTCAATCAGTGTAAATGTAAATGAAAACATTATTCAATTTATATGGTGAACACTTTTCAATCACTGGAAATGTAAATGTAAACATATTCTATCTGTACTATTAATCTTTTCATTTAAATGTAAAACAAACATAAAGCTATTCAATTTAAATGAAAAAAAGGTATCTCTCGAGGGATTAATTTTAATTCTCATCGAGGGTAAATTCTGAGTTAAATGGGATGGTGGAATAGGAAGATGGGGAGCACATAGGTATGTGTCGGAAAACGCAATACTCAGGAGAGGGTTTCGTTTCTATTCCTTCACATTAGTTGTTGGTGGTACCAGTATGGTACTAATCTCTGGAACAAAGTGAGGGTAGAAGTGGACTGACGTAGAAACGCAGGACCAGCTTGGCAGTTACTCCTTGACATTTCTGGGAACAAGCTGCGCCTTTAATCTTGACCAGAGACGCGAGAACTCCAGCGACCTATCTACCAAGAACCAACCCATCAGCGGGAGCAGAACATACCATTGGAAGTTAAGTAGCCCTTTAAGCTACCACGTGACCACCTTTTAAAACTAACTCCCCACCAAAACCGTAATGAAAACTTTTTTGCTTATAATTCATTATTCAAATTGTCTAAAACATTGTTAAACTTAAATGATTATTAAATCTGTTATCTGTAATTATACAAATTTAACTTCGATTCAATCATTTTAAATGTACTGCATGTTTGTCTCAGTCAATTTACTAAACACACTCTAAACAAAGCTATACCAGAATAATAATAATTCCACTGAGTAAATCAGAGATGGGCGCTTGACGAGCTGAACAAAAAAATAATTGCTTAATCCTTCACAAAAGTTGTCGGCAGATCAAAGAATTAACGTGCTCAGCCAATGAAGCATTGTTTTCGTTTTTCTGAATATTTTGTGAAACTCCCTTGGGATAGAAGCATCATTACCCTTCTATCTACATCTCTGCCAAGGGTAATCTTGTGCGAAGGTAGACACCTTTGACGACCCACTTTAGATACTCTGAGTTTTGGCCACTGATGGACCACAACTGCAAAGCAGGGGAGGCAACCCATGACATGGCTCTATTGTTAGCTTTATTGTATGGCTCTTTTGTTAGTTCTATTGTATGGCTGTATTGTTAGTTCTACTGTAAGCCTGTATTGTTAGTTCTATTGTATGTCTCTATTATTAGTTCTATTGTATGGCTCTATTGTTAGTTCTATTGTATGGCTCTATTCTTAGTTCTTTTGTATGGCTCTATTCTTAGTTCCACTGGATGGCTCTATTGTTAGTTCTATTGTATGTCTCTATTGTTAGTTCTATTGTATGGCTATATTGTTAGTTCTATTGTATGGCTCTTTTATTAGTTCTATTGTATGGCTCTATTGTTAGTTCTATTGTATGGATCTATTGTTAGTTCTATTGTTTGTCTCTATTATTAGTTCTATTGTATGGCTCTATTGTTAGTTCTATTGTATGGCTGTATTCTTAGTTCTTTTGTATGGCTCTATTCTTAGTTCCACTGGATGGCTCTATTGTTAGTTCTATTGTATGTCTCTATTGTTAGTTCTATTGTATGGCTATATTGTTAGTTCTATTGTCTGGCTCTTTCATTAGTTCTATTGTATGTTTCTATTGTTAGTTCTATTGTATGGCTCTATTTTTAGTTCTATTGTATGTCTCTATTGTTAGTTCTAGTGTATGGCTCTATTGTTAGTTCTATTGTATGTCTGTATTGTTAGTTATATTGTATGGTTCTATTGTTAGTTCTACTGTATGGCTCTTTTATTAGGTCTTTTGTATGGCTCTATTGTTAGTTCTATTGTATATCTCTATTGTTAGTCCTATTGTATATCTCTATTGTTAGTTATATTGTATGGCTCTATTGTTAGTTCTATAGTAACACCAGACGGCGGAGCAAGCAAAGACATCAACAACAGAATGAACAAAGCAAGAACAGCCTTTTTTAGTCTAAACAACATCTGGAAGTCCTCTCAGTACAGCACAAGCACAAAATTAGGATTATATCAGAGCTGTGTGCTTTCTGTGCTTCTCTATGGCGTGGAGAGCTGGAGAGTTACAGAGAAGGAAATGTCGAAATTGTCCTCTTTTCACACAACATGCCTAAGAAAAATTCTCCAAATCTTTTGGCCGAATACCATCACCAACCAAGATTTACTTACTCGGAGCAAGCAAGAGGACATGCACACCATCATAGCTGGCAGACGCTGGAGCTGGGTTGGCCATGTCCTCTGAAGAGACCCCGATGCCATCACAAGAACAGCTTTGCTATGGACCCCTGAAGGAAAACGAAAGAGAGGCCGACCAAAAACAACCTGGCGGAGGACTGTGGAGGGTGAGGTGCAAAGAATGAACCAGAGTTGGGGCACTGTACGAAGGATGGCCGCCGACCGAGCAAAGTGGAATCAATTTGTTGTTGCCTTACAAGACACCACTGATAAATGCCATGTATAAATGTGATAAATGCCACCACAGATAATGTCTGGATGCGGGTGTTCTGTTTCGAGTCGTGTACTGGTCATCACGAAGCAGGTCTTCATTAGATTACTTCTGCACCATTAAATCAACCTGTCATGTTGACATTGAGTGGGAGTGTCAGATAACGCGAATGGTGTACTGGTTCGGTGTAATAGACCACTTGATAATATTTCTCACACACTCTCATGCAAGGCAATGACGACTTGAACTGCAGCGGGCATTTCACACCGTTTAATAGGGACGCACACATCAGGACAGCACGGAACATAGTCATAGGAACATGTTGACATATATATCATTAGGCATTTGAACAGTAGATCATATTTCATGCAGCATTCAAATATGATGGAAGATATAAGGAATCATTCAATGTTCTGGCAGCCTATGGCCACATCCCCTAACTGACTGAACGCATCAGTGGGTGTGGGTGTGTAAACATACAAAGAGTTCACTGGCCGAACCTTTTCCTTGGCTAAGTTCTCCAGCGACATATATCAAATATTTATGTAATAAAGTTAAACCACGATAGGGGTTTTCATATTAGTGAGATCTCCATATCACTGTCCGATAATAAGTTTAATAGACTGTTCTCTTGACAGCGATCCGTAACGATGACAAGAAAACAATATGGCTGCCTTCCTGAGTTGTGCTCACTCACCCAGCAGAAGGATAATGATAAGCCAAAGTTAATTCACAATATGAATATCAATAATTTCCTAGAGTTTCCCTACAGTTCCACATTACTAAGGTTGTTACATGTAGACATCAGCTCTGTTGGGAAACCTGTCATCTTCAATGGTATATCAACGACCAACGATGTTCGAAACACGATGCATCTAGGCCTAACCACATAGAGATCATCAAAAGAAAGGGTCTGTTATTACCTGGAGTCCGAATTAATAACAAAGTGCATGAGGAGAATCTCTGACAATAGACTCTTGCAGAGATTCCAATTCCTCCTGAAAAAAACATGCACAAATCACTTTTCAACCTTGAAAAGGACCAGCCCAAGAAAAACACAGTCAGCCATATCAGGCGGCATTATCGAGACTCACTACGCATGCCTCGAAAAACGAATACTTGCCCCAGTGTTCGGCACAAAGAATATAGTCCGACCTAAACATACAAAGATATACAATATAAGACTAAATCTTCTTGTACTAGACAAGTAATACATATAAATTCAGGCCATAAACATATTGAACAAGATCAATCTATTTTCTGGCCCTAACAAATGAGAAATTACATAAATTCGGTATTCCTCCGCGAAATCAATATTCAAGGGGAGATCATCCACATAATCAAAAGTATAAATTAAATCATGGGTGATATAACTTTGACTGTAACAAAAGTAATCTCTTTTTCATATCAATTAGTCATGTCGTAATCTGTGAGTCAAAAATATGTGCGCAACAGATTAGCACACCCCCCGGGGAAAAAAAATGGTACATTTTTTTTGAAATACATCTAGGAGCATCATACAACAGGCTCACAACGCACGAATAACAATGCGCAGATGATAAGCATTCCAAACAAATGTAACACCTAATGCGAGGCTATGTCGTCATATGGCACGACAAGTGAGAATATATCTCAGGATCTTAGAGAAAGTATTTCTCTAAGTATAAATATTTCCAGATAGGTGTCACCAACGCATACTACAATACTGGCAATGCCACAATTTCTACAATAGTTTATCCAAAAATTTCATCTTAGGTATCTTAACATCATGATTATCAAAGATGAAAAAAACATCAAAAGATCAGCGGTGAATATACATCAATGAACCGCTAAGTAGTGATACAATCAATATATTATATATTACATATGTGTACATATTTTAGTATAGAAAAAAGTGTAGTAGAGTTAGATCTGTAAAAATATCAGGATCTAACGGTTAGGTGGAATCATGTGGGCATCTAGATAAGATATCTGCCATCACATTTTCTGAACCACGGATAGCTCGCACCGAAAAATGAAAAGGCTGAAGAGCAATCGCGTATCGCGTTGATCTTGCGCTCTTCAGATTTTTACTCTGAATAGCCATAAGAGCTTTCTGGTCAGTTTCCACAATGAAATGCGCGCCAAGAAGAAATCTTTGAAGTTTCAGGATTGACCAAACCATAGCCAATAACTCACGGTCTAGGACCGAGTAATTCTTCTCTGCGGCATTTAGTTTCCGAGAAATATACATCACAGGATGCAGAGTTCCGGAGTACTCTTGCATTAGTGCTGCTCCAATCCCTGTGGATGAAGCGTCACTACGAAGAATAAATGTCTTATCTTTAGTAGGTAACACTAAAATAGGTGATGTAGAAAACATAGTTTTAACCTTATCCAAAGAGGATTGACATTCTTGAGTCCAATGGACTATATTAGGAGACCCTTTCTTTAACAAGGAAGAAAGAGGTGACATGATTGAGGACAGATTCGGGATGAATCGTCCTTAAAATTGTATGAGACCTAAGAGACTTCGCACTTGCTTTTTAGTCTTAGGAATAGAAATGTTAAGTATCTTACTTGTATTATGGTCCTCTGTTTTTAAGAAACCATGACCAACACGGTGACCTAAGAAAGATATTTCGCTAAAACCAATACAAGCTTTAGATGGTTTTGCTGTCAGGTTATGCTCACTGTTATTGTCTTTTTTTCCGTACAATAACCATCAGCGAAGAATATGCTGATGTGGATGGTTCAATTATTTTCAGATCTATCATCTCATCCAACTCTTTCTCAACCTGAGCTTGAAAATGTATCGGGATAGGATACGGTCTGACTCTTATAGGATTATGGTCAGTAAGAATAATGTCATGTTCAATGACATCAGTTTGACCAGGGATGTCAGTAAGGACATCCTGAAATTGTTGTAACATAGTAGAAACTTGTCTTTGTTCTCCTAGAGATAACTCGGGAGAAACCGTAACATCTTTCCATGACTCATTAGAATGAAGTGGAATCATCGGAAAAGGGAGATTCACATCCGAGAAACTCGTTTCCTCCTCCTGTATTACTGACAGCGATGAGTAATGTCCATGTGGGACTGGAGAATCGTCCGTTGCCTGGTAAACAGGTTGTAAATAATCCGGACGTTCATGGAATTTCATGAGCATGTTGATGTGGAAGGTTTTATGCTTCCCTTCAATATCGACGATATAGTCAACATCGGAAACTTTTGATATTACATCGTACGGACCTTTCCAAGAAATAAGAAGTCTGTTTTCCCTACAAGGTAGCAAGACAAATGCTTTGTCACCCGGACAAAGTTGTCGCAAGCATCTCTTCTTATTGGCAAATTGCCTTGCCTTCTGTTTCGCAAATTCAGAAAAAGCAGTTGCCAATTTGCATGCTTCGATAATCTTGTGCCTAAGTGCAATGACATATTCGTAAGAGGATTTTGTGTCATCGACAATATTATCAGCAGTTATAAGGGCATGATGTAATGACATAGGACCTCACGGTTTCGCACCAAAAACAAGTTCAAAAGGAGAAAATCCTGTATGTTCGTTGGCGACCTCTCTGTATGCAAAGAGAGCCACGGGTAAAACCCTGTCCCAATCCTGAGGATGATCTTCAGTTATCTTACCTAACAAGTTTTTCAGCGTTCTATTCAGACGTTCTACCATCCCATTAGACATAGGATGATAAATACTACTCAGAGATCTTTCTATCTTAAGAGTCGACATCACTTGAGACATGGTATCCGATATGAGTTGGGTACCATGGTCTGATAATATTTCTCCTGGGAATCCCAGACGAGAAAATATGAGCCAAAGAGCATCCGCAATATCGGTAGTGGTTATGCTCTTCAGAGGAATAGCCTCTGGCCAACGTGTGCACATATCCACACACGTTAAGATAAATTGGTGTCCTCTAGCAGACTTTGTCTTAAATGGACCGATGATGTCTATCGCCATTTTTTGAAATGGTCGAATTGGAATATCTGCAGCCTGAATAGGTGCAGCATGGCGTGGACCTTTGGATTTAACTTCTTGACATACCTTACAAGATCGACAATAGATTCGTATGTCCTTGTTCACAAAAGGCCAAAAGAAAGATTCAAGAACTCTAGATTTAGTACGGGAAAAACCCATATGCCCAGCACACTGTGAATCATGGGTGGTGTGCAGATGTGTTCAGTCAAAACAATGTTCATACAAAAATAACAGGGCAATCCACATAGGACGTCAGTAAACTCACGACGTATAAAGTCAATGATTCTTGTAACAGCCGTTGACGTTTTTCTTCATTATTTATTGTGGACGCCACAGTGACAAAATGGTTACGCGAATATGTAGACACATCAAACAGTCATTATCACAGCAACATTCAATACAGCAATAGACGGTAGACAGCATTACAATGATGAGTCAGATGCATGTTATATTTCAAAGTGCTGTAAATGTAGTCAGGTGAAAAACTCCATCCCTTTCTATAACAGCCAGGAGATAACCAGATGTATGAGATCAGTTCACTCTCCTTAGTTTGACTTCAGCAAGACAGACACGTCTGCCGAAGTATAAATAATGTCCTCAAAAAATATCCTCTAGATAATAAAGGTTTTTCAAACCTAGTTCATTTAACAAAGTAGCAAGTAATGGTCCTTGGAACCTGCATCAACCGATGCAGCACAATACAGCGACATGTGAGCTAGGAAAACATCTCGTGACGACGACTTTCGAAGACAGGCTATGAACCAGAAATCGTTCACGACCAAAAATCGATAGAGTTAATGAAAATGTTAATTTACCTTGCCTTCCGGAAATACACAGAAATATTATGCCTCCCGGCATGTGCAAATACACTAGAGGTATTATCTCGAATAAACGAAATATCCATAAGAGGACTCTCACATTCCTGACAGAAAAAAAAAAAAAGCGGAGATCCCCTCTTCAACGAGGCATCTCTTTCGCCATTCCAAATCGCTCACTCCACTAGTGGTGGGCGGAAACCGATCGACCAAGAAGCAAGACAAGTCATGCGCAGTCCAGCGCAAAATGACCACAGCTCAAACTTAACTGCATTCGATACCAACGCGAGAAGACAAATGCTTACCGAGAAAAGTGACTATAAATTTCAAGCAGTTGTTGCCCTTGCGTTATAAAATAGATATTGAAATAAAATGATGTTGCGAGAATTTATCACGCAACATATCACCACCTCCTCCCGATAAAAAAAAAAATGTGGAACATATTTTTTTTTTTTAAATATCAAAGAGCATGCGATAAGCGGCTCAAAACGCACGAATTATGCGCTGATAATTAACTAAATTGCCAAACAATAGGCTAATTATAGAGTGTCTGGTGAGGATATACCTCAACAGAAAAATAAATATGTCTCAAAAAATATTCACATCGGGGAGGTGTCACCAACACACATCACGTTAGCATGTAAACACAATATACGTATGCAAGTTACTATAATCATCATTAAACAGCATACTCTAATATTGTCTTTAAAAATGGATGTACAAATCTGATAGGAAAATTTAAATAGTACATTCTTTGACATGTAATGACATAAGTACATAGTAAAGTTAAACTACATGACGATCCAGGACATATGCTCTGGTATTCCGAGGGTAAGTACACAATCTAGAACTCGTCATGCTTGATACTAGTAAGGTAAGTCCTCAGCTCAACAATGACATTCTGAGAAAGTACAAGCAATATAATGCTAATTAATAACTAATATGCTTCATAAGGTACAATACATTATTAATAATTGTGGCTGTTTAGTAAACTAACGGCCCTTATATTAACTACTCAGTCCTCCTCTATCATCTTAAAAAACGAACAGAAGAAGATGACAACAAAGCACGATAGTGTGTACATATAAAGTGAGTACAGATGTGCTAATCTATTGTAGAAATATAGGTGTGTTATGACTCTGTAATATATGGAAATATAGGACAGAAGTATTAGTTGGAGTCATGTGGGCATCTAGACAAAATGTCAGCCATCACATTATCCGCACCACGGATAGCTCGTACCGTGAAGTGAAAAGGTTGAAGAGCTATAGCATATCGAGTGGATCTCGAACTCTTCAAATTCTTAGTCTGAATAGCTGTAAGAGCTTTCTGATCAGTCTCTAGAATGAAATGTGCGCCCAGGAGGAATTTTTGTAGTTTTAGAATTGACCAAACCATCGCTAACAACTCACGGTCTAAAACCGAGTAGTTCCTCTCTGCCGCATTTAGTTTTCTAGAAATGTACATAACAGGATGCAGAGTATTTGCATATTCTTGCATCAGTGCTGCTCCAATCCCAGTGGATGAAGCATCACTCCGAAGAACAAAAGTCCTATCAAGAGTAGGTAATCTTAAGATGGGAGGAGAAGAAAATATATTCTTGATTTGGTCTAGTGAAGATTGGCATTCTTCAGACCAACGGACCAGATTAGGCGAACCTTTCTTCAACAATGTTGATAGAGGTGCCATGATCGAAGATAAATTTGGAATAAATCTCCCATAAAATTGAATTAAACCTAAGAGACTCCT
The DNA here is from genome assembly GCA_024509875.1 of Oreohelix idahoensis. NCBI lineage: Eukaryota > Metazoa > Mollusca > Gastropoda > Stylommatophora > Oreohelicidae > Oreohelix > Oreohelix idahoensis. Next base: position 228,487 of record JAMPIV010006085.1, read on the forward strand.
AACTTGTTTCTTCGTTTTAGGAACAGAGATGTTCAGTATTTTGGAAGTATTGTGGTCTTCTGTCTTCAAGAGACCATGACCAACACGATGACCCAGGAAAGAGATTTCACCAAAACCAACAAAAGCTTTAGAAGGTTTTGCTGTCAAATTATTCTCACGTAGAGTGGACAGTAAGTCATATAACCCTAAATAGTGATCTTCCCAGGTATCACTGAAGAGACAGATGTCATCTAAGTATGCGATGACATCCGAACGATGTGACAGAATTCGACGCATCATGCGAACGAAAGTGGCAGGGGCGTTCATGAGACCAAAAGGCATAACATTCCATTGAAATAGACCCCTAGGTGTAGAAAAAGCAGTAAGAGGTTTGGCATGCTCTGCTAAAGGCACTTGCCAATAACCTTTAGACAAGTCAAGTTTAGTGAAGAATCTAGAATTAGAAAGTCTAATCAGTAGATCTTCTAACAAAGGCATCGGTTCAGCGTCGAACTTTGTGACCTGATTCAATTTGCGATAATCAACGCAAATTCGTATGTTCTTATCCTTCTTCCGGACAATAACCATGGAAGAAGAATATGGTGAAGTCGATGGTTCAATTATATTTAATTGAATCATTTCATCCAATTCCTTTTCCACTTGCGACTGAAAGTGTATAGGAATAGGATAAGGCCTAACCCTAATTGGATTATTGTCGGTAAGAATTATGTCATGTTCTATGACATCTGTGTGTCCAGGAATGTCAGTGAGAACATCCTGAAATGTTTGTAACATCGACAAGTCTCGTCGATGTTCGTCACCAGAAAGATTAGGAGAAACAGAAACGTTTTTCCAAGATTCCGTGGAATGTAATGGAACCACTGGAAGGGGAAGGTTGACATCAGAGAAGGTAGCTTCCTCATCCTGTATGACAGACAGGGATGAATAATGACCGTGAGGTGCAGGAGCATCATCCGTTGCCTGGAAAATAGGCAGCAAATAGTCCGGACGTTCGTGAAATTCCGAAAGCATGTTTATGTGGAAAGTTTTATGCTTTCCATCAATATCGACCACATAGTCAACATCGGAAATCCGAGAGACTATTGCATACGGACCTTTCCATGCAATAAGAAGTCTATTTTCCCTACTGGGGAGTAGGACGAATGCTTTGTCACCTGGACAAAGTTGTCGTAGACATCTATTCTTGTTAGCAAACTGCCTTGCCTTCTCTTTAGCAATTTCTGATGAAGCAGTTGCTAGCTTACATGCCTCAATGATCTTTTGTCTAAGAGCAATGACATACTCATATGAGGATTGAGTTTCATCGCTAATATCATCGGCAGTGATGAGATCGTGTAATAAAGACATAGGGCCGCGTGGACGCGCGCCAAAGACAAGTTCGAAGGGAGAAAATCCTGTGTGTTCATTAGGGACTTCTCTATAGGCAAAGAGAGCCGCGGGTAAAACCCTGTCCCAATCTTGAGGATGATCTTCAGTTATCTTACCAAGCAAAGTCTTGAGCGTTCTATTCAGACGCTCAACTAACCCATTAGACATAGGATGGTAGATACTACTGAGAGATCGTTCAATATGTAAGGTAGACATTACCTGTGACATAGTGTCAGATATGAGTTGAGTGCCATGGTCTGACAATATTTCTCTGGGGAACCCCAAGCGAGAAAATATCAACCAAAGAGCATCTGCGATATCTGTAGTAGATATGCTCTTAAGAGGAATAGCCTCTGGCCAACGTGTGCACATATCGACACATGTAAGGATAAACTGATGTCCTCTGGCCGACTTGACCTTAAAAGGGCCAATAATATCTATGGCCATTTTCTGAAACGGCCGAATAGGAATGTCAGCAGCCTGGATAGGCGCAGCATGTCGTGGTCCTCTAGATTTGACCTCCTGACATACCTTGCATGATCGGCAGTAAATACGAATGTCCTTATTGACAAAAGGCCAAAAGAAAGCCGCAAGGACTCTCGACTTCGTACGGGCAAAACCCATATGTCCAGCACATTGCGAGTCATGAGCATGTTGTAATATTTGGACTCTCATGCTCTTGGGAACAAGAATTTGCGAATGTGCCGACGTAGTCGAATCTTGTACCATACGTACAAGTACGCCGTTTCTCATTGCAATCCAAGATTTTCTATTTGTATCCTGATTCGGATCACCTTTCTTCGCAAGAACGAAGAATTTTTTTAAAGAAGGATCTTCTTCTTGCAATTTTATGAAAGAGTCACGAGTAATCACTAAGTGACTATCTTGGCTATCAACTTCATTATCACTATTCAGTGAAGTTTCGGGTGTTTGTAGAGCTTGTGCTCTTGTAACTACTGCATTTGTAGCTTGCATGTTATTATCTTCCCAAGCAGCAATCTGCTGTGGGGTACACTCCCTAACTCCGTGAATACGACCAATAATAAGGTCCGCAATAGGATTAGGTAAGAGACAAGCATGCACATCTCCAGTAAAGAAAGGAGTGGCAATGCGAATTACAGCAGTAGGATATTTTTCTAGAGTGCCGCCAAATGTGACACATTTAATAACCCTTCCTGTAGCACAAGATGGATCTACAAGCGATTGTCTAACACCAATAGTGGTGCATCCGGAATCGAAAAGTAGTGAGACCGGAGTATCATTAACAAGACCCTTATGTAGGATTAAAGAACCCCTCCCGTCATGCGCAACAGCAGCAGGAAGAGCGGGAAGTGGGTGACCACAACTCAAAGTAGTTATGGTACCCGGTTCGAATAAAGTACTGCATTGGGGGCATTTGTTTGCTCTCTCAAAGTCAAAAGCAGAACCAGTGACAGCGTCAAAGTTTTTACTATCAACAACATGATTACAGGCTCCCTCAGTTTCCTGTTGTACAGCATTAGCCTGCTGATATCTCTTTTTTTTGTGTTGAGATCTACCCCGACTATTATTACCTCTGAAGTTATCAAAGTTATTATTATCTCTGCAGTTATTATTGTCTCTATTGTAATTGTTATCCTGGTTCGAATTCCAGTTTCCACGATTACTATCATGTTCACATTGATGCGAACATCTATTTGTTTGGTTCTGAGGTCTTCGGCAGGAATAACCTCTATTACCATATCCTCTTTTGAAATGCCTATAATTATTAGGGTGATAGTAACGACCACTATCAGGTTGTCTCCAATTCTTCGAAGATGAATCACCATGAAATTGGTTTCCATGATTTTGACAGAAATTACCGCTGCTCTTTCTATCAAGATTTTGTTGGAATCTACGAGCAAAGTTTTGACCATACGGAGCTGCCGAAGCAACTGGTAAACCTTCTTTCACCTTAGAGTTACCCATGGTTATGTGTGGGTGCGCAGTTACGTATTGGCAACAGAAATCTTCCATTTCTTTTATTGTTTTAGGTTTACGTTCATGAAGGAAAGCAAGGAAAGACTCATTGACAGACGACATGACTTTGTCTCTAAGTATTAAGTCCATAAGTCCTTCATAAGTTTTTTCCGTCTTAGATAGTTCAACCCATCGTGAGAAAGTAATGCGTATTCTTGCAATAAACTCGGAGAATTCAACTCCATTTTCAGGTAACATGTTTTTAAATTGTAGACGATAGCCGTCTTCGTTAAGCTGATATTTCTTTAACAAAGCGGCCCTGACAACCTCATAATTGTTCTTGTCAGGTTCATCCACCATATTTAATATACTTAGAGCTTTACCTGTCAGTATCCCTGATAACTGATAAACATATTTTGCTTTGTCTATGTTATGAGCTGTACATGCTTGTTCAAATCTGTCCAGATAGAACATTATGTCATCGCTGGAAGGACTAAATGTTGGTAACTTAATCTTAAAAGTATCATTATTAGCCTTACCAGAAGATGAACCCTTGTTTGAATCATTACCATTACTCATGCTCGTCAATTTCAATTTTTCCAACTCTAAAGCTAAGACCTTTTCTTCATGTTCCATTTTTGCTTTCTCTTTCCTCTCATCAGACTCTCTCTGTAATCTTCTTTCCTCAGCCTGAGCCTCTTTTTGAAGTCTTTCATTTTCAGCTTCTTTTTCAAGTCTTATTTTCAGCCTCTTTTTCAAGTCTTTTATTTTCAGCTTCTTTTTCAAGTCTTTTATTCTCAGCCTCTGTTTTTTTCTCAGTTTCTTTTTGAAGTCTTTCAGCTTCTAGCTGTAGCTGGAGTTTTCTTTCCTCAGCTTCTGATTCCCTTTTTTGTTTTTCCATTTCCATTTGGAATCTTTTTTCATCCACCTGCATCTGCAGTTTCTTTTGTTCAGCTTCCATCTGCAGTTTCTTTTGTTCAGCTTCCATTGCTTTATCATATCGAGCAGTTGCAAATTCTTCTAACTTATCACCAGTCTTGCCAAGCAATTTACCCTGCTCAATAAAGTGCTCAAATGTAGACATGTTGTCTAACATATGAGTCCAAAACCTGAAATAATTAACTAATTTATTTCAAACCTAAGTGTAACAAGTCTTAATTAAGCACTTGTATATTCACATCACATTATATTATCCCAGTCTCTGTGGGAAACAAGTCTCCAATCAAAGAACTTGTATATGAAATATCAACAATCAATTCTTGATCATAAGTGCACTTCTCATTCAATAGTGCACGACACTATTCATCATTCATTTATCATCAGTGTAGTAGTAACAGTGCATTAGCATAGTCCATTAACTAATTACTATAACTGTAAACAATGACTATGTAAACACATGCAGAATGTAAACATTGAAAATGTAAACAATGCAAACAATGTAAACAATAACAATGTAAACAATAACAAAGATCAGCAACAATACAAAAACGTTCGCAGAAATCAACAAAAAATAAAGCAGAAATTAATGAAATATCACAAAAAATGTGACGATATCTGCGATAGAATTAAACAAAATACATGACACCACAGTGTATAAACAAAAATGTTGTATGAAACTAAATTATAGACAAGAGTAGGCTAACAAATACAAACAAATCAAAACAAAACTAAAGAATGCGAAATAATAACGAAAACAATATTAAAACATGTCATCACAGCTAACATAAATAGCAACAGAAGTCGCTTAGCAAATTCCAGTATTGGAAATTTGCAAACCTTACAGAAAACGCTCACAATAGACGACCTCTATGACGTGGCATAATCTAACGGAGACACCACCCAACCGAGAACCCGCTGAAATATAAACATATAAATATACGAATAACATATAGACATATAACATATAGAATGAGATGATACACAGAAGACTCAGCAGAAGTATAAGGGCACAGTTTACATACAAACAGGCCACTTAACTTATAGGCTTCCAATCGTAGAACAGCAGAAAAACGGATGTCAATCAACGTCCTAAAGAGCGAAGCTCCAACGATGATGGCACATCTGAACTGCTTCCACTGCTAACACGATGGTACAAGAGCTTCTGAAATACTGTGTGTTGAGTTGTTTCGGCACTTGACCTTCTAATCCAAAAGTAAGTTGATGGAAATCGGTACTTGGCCTTCTTCAGAAAACAACCCGTTTCAACCGGCACTTGACCTTCACAAAAACGACAGCACTGGAACCTTGACAGCAGCAACTTGCTTGACTTGCGTAAAAGATAACAGCAGTCCGAGTTATCCGGCAACATGTAACAACGCCGGGTACTGTCAAATTCTTGTTTCCGTCAAAAAGTTGAAATTTTGACTTTTACCGGGCAACGCCGAGTACTTTGAAAATTTTGAAGATGTTGACTGTATTGAGAATGTTAATTTCTTGAAGGATGCTGATGAATTCTTGTTGAAAATGAAGTGGGTAAGGGACCCCGTGTTTGCTGGTACCAGAATCAAACCAGCTTATGGCCACCAAATGATGCGTGATGCCATATGATGATGGATGGTATCCGCATGTCTGGTTTTGTGTGGTGTGCAGATGTGTTCAGTCAAAACAATGTTCATACAAAAATAACAGGGCAATCCACATAGGACGTCAGTAAACTCACGACGTATAAAGTCAATGATTCTTGTAACAGCCGTTGACGTTTTTCTTCATTATTTATTGTGGACGCCACAGTGACAAAATGGTTACGCGAATATGTAGACACATCAAACAGTCATTATCACAGCAACATTCAATACAGCAATAGACGGTAGACAGCATTACAATGATGAGTCAGATGCATGTTATATTTCAAAGTGCTGTAAATGTAGTCAGGTGAAAAACTCCATCCCTTTCTATAACAGCCAGGAGATAACCAGATGTATGAGATCAGTTCACTCTCCTTAGTTTGACTTCAGCAAGACAGACACGTCTGCCGAAGTATAAATAATGTCCTCAAAAATATCCTCTAGATAATAAAGGTTTTTCAAACCTAGTTCATTTAACAAAGTAGCAAGTAATGGTCCTTGGAACCTGCATCAACCGATGCAGCACAATACAGCGACATGTGAGCTAGGAAAACATCTCGTGACGACGACTTTCGAAGACAGGCTATGAACCAGAAATCGTTCACGACCAAAAATCGATAGAGTTAATGAAAATGTTAATTTACCTTGCCTTCCGAAAATACACAGAAATATTATGCCTCCCGGCATGTGCAAATACACTAGAGGTATTATCTCGAATAAACGAAATATCCATAAGAGGACTCTCACATTCCTGACAGAACAAAAAAAGCGGAGATCCCCTCTTCAACGAGGCATCTCTTTCGCCATTCCAAATCGCTCACTCCACTAGAGGTGGGCGGAAACCGATCGACCAAGAAGCAAGACAAGTCATGCGCAGTCCAGCGCAAAATGACCACAGCTCAAACTTAACTGCATTCGATACCAACGCGAGAAGACAAATGCTTACCGAGAAAAGTGACTATAAATTTCAAGCAGTTGTTGCCCTTGCGTTATAAAATAGATATTGTAATAAAATGATGTTGCGAGAATTTATCACGCAACACATACGTACAAGTACGCCATTCTTCATCGTAATCCAAGATTTACGATTTGTATTTTTATTTGGATCACCTTTTGTTGCTAACGTGAAGAATTTTTTTAAAGTAGGATCATCTTCCTGTTTCTTTATGAATGAGTCACGAGAAATTTCCAAGGGATCACCTTGGTTCTGTGTATCGTTATCTTCAGAAGGTGAAGACTGAGGCACGTTAAGAGCTTGAGCCCTAGTGACTACAGCATTAGCAGTTTGCATATTCCTATTTTCCCAATCAACAATTTGTTGCGGAGTGCATTCTTTCACTCCATGAATGCTACCGATTATAAGATCCGCGATCGGATTCGGGAGAAGACATGCGTGTACATCTCCTGTAAAGAAGGGAGTAGCAATGTTGACAATGGCAGTAGAGTACTTCTCCAATGTGCCACCAAATGTTATGCATTTGATTACTTTGCCAGTGGCTCGAGAAGGATCTATGAGTGACTGCCTCACTCCAATGGTTGTGCACCCGGAATCGAAAAGAATTGAGACCGGAGTACCATCTACTAGACCTCTATTCAAGACAAGAGCACCTCTTCCATCATGCACGACTGACGCAGGGAGAGCGGGAAGAGGATGACCACAGCTTAAAGTAGAAACCGTGGTTGGATCGAATAATGTTTTGCATTGGGAACATTGAGATGCTCTACCAAAATCGAAAGCAGAACATCCCACATTATTAGAGTCTTTCTTATCATTAGCTTGATTACCGGCTTCATGGAACTCTTGCTGTGCAGAGTTAGCCTGGTACTGTGATTTACGTCTTTTATATTGTGATGTACCTCGATTATCATAACCTCTATAGTTATTATTGCCTCCTCTGTTATAACCCCTATTTGGGTTTGAATCATAATATTCATGATCATAATCATCATGCTCATTATAATGAGTGTCTCTATATTGTTGGTTTTGTTGTTTCCATGAAGGAAAACTTGGGTAGTTCCTATAGTGACTTCCCTTGCGGAAATGTCTATAATTATGGCCGCCCCTGTATCGAGGACTGTCAGCCCGATTCCAGTTCTTCGGAGAAGAACCCTGATTTGAGTGGTTACCTTGGTTTTGATACTTATTCCAGCTAACCTTTTTATCAAATTTATTTTGAGTTCCTTGGAATTTGTGTGAATAATTATTATTGTATTGTGTTGCTGACGCAACTGGCATACCCTCTTTAATCTTAGTGTTGCTAAGAGTTACGTCAGGGTGTGCCGTGACGTATTGGTCACAAAATTCTTGCATTTGTTTTAATGTTTGAGGTTTACGCTCGTGTAAAAACTCAAGGAATTGTTTGTTCAAAGAGGACATGATCTTGTCTCTGAGCAACAAATCCATAAGAGCTTCATATGTGTTCTCTATTTTGGATAATCCAATCCATCGTTGAAATGTAAGACGTGCTTTTGCAATGAATTCTGAGAATTCTACCCCTGTCTCAGGTACCACTGTCTTAAACAAAATACGATAACCTTCCTCTGACAGTTGGTACTTCTTTATTAAGGCTGCCCTGATAACTTCATAATTATCCTTGTCAGCTTCCTCAACCAAACATAAACTCGTCAGAGAATCACCTTTTAGATTCTCAGACAACTGATTAGCATATTGTGATTTATCCACATTATGAGCTCGACAAGCGCGTTCAAATCTATCAAGCAAGAATGCTATGTCATCACTGGCAGAGTTGAACGCTGGTACCTTGACCTTGTAAGTAAAGGGTTTACCATTACCACCAGATGATTGATTAACATTACTCATATTTGTCAATTTCATTTTTTCTAACTCAAATGCTAAAAGTTCTTTCTGATGTTCATGTTCTCTTATTTCTTTTCTCTCCTCAGCTTCTAATCTTTTTTGCTCAGTAGCAGCTTCTCTGTCTAATCTCTTTTGTTCAGCCTCAGCTTCTAATCTTTTTTGCTCAGTAGCAGCTTGAAGTTTTCTCTCCTCAGCAGCAGCTTCTAATTTTTTTTGCTCAGCAGCAGCTTGAAGTTTTCTATCCTCAGCAGCAGCTTCTAATTTTTTTTGCTCAGCAGCAGCTTGAAGTTTTCTATCCTCAGCAGCAGCTTCTAATTTTTTTTCTTCTATTAGAAGTTTTCTCTCCTCAGCAGCAGCTTTTCTCTCCTCAGCAGCAGCTTTTTTCTCCTCAGCAGCAGCCTTTTTCTCCTCAGCTTGCATCTGCAATCTGAAATTCTCAGCATCTATCTTCTTTTGTTCAATTTCTGCTTTCCATATATTCTCATCTTTTTGTTTTTTCTCTTCAGATTTTAATGCAATGGCAAATTGAGCAGATGAATATTCTTCCAATTCTTTACCAGATTTACCACGGGTTAACCCTTGCTGGATAAAGTAATCTAAATTAGCCATCTTGTCTTATGAAATCAGTAACATGAAAAAGTAAATAAATTACCTTATCCCACTTTAATGGGAGACAAGTCTGTACTATAGACTTGTATACTCACTTTATTTTATTTCACTCTCTTAGTCTTAGTCAAAGACCTTATATGGTTATCTTGTTTATAATGAAACAAATGATCACTTGAGTACCTGTGGAAAATAATATCTTTCTATCCCAATCAATGTGGGAGACAAGCCTTAAACAGGTCTTGTATACTTCCTTGTACAGTAATAATAATAATAAAGTACTGGCCTGTGCCAAATGGGCTGATCACCCGTTGGCTTGTCACACCGATTACGGAAACAACGGCAGATGGATCTATTTGTTGTTGCCCTAAAGATGCCGCTAGGCGTGATGGGAAACTACAACAGAGAAAATCAATCTGCTGTTGCCCTTAAGACGCCACAAGGCGTGATGGCCTCTGACTGCTTGGTCGGTCTTTGGCTAAGGACGGAAGAAGAAGAAGAAGACTGGCCTGTACTATCATATAAGTGTATTCAAATATACCTCTTATTATCTGTCAACCAAAGACATTAACACAGGACAAGCATAAAAGACAATATGAAAACAATTGCAGAAATCAAATTAAATTAAATTAAATATAAGGAACTGAAGTAAGTAAATAATCACAGAATCTGTGATGACAACTGCAATGGACTAAACAAAACAAATGACGTCACAGAGTATAAACATAAGGGTGTAACGAACTGAATGAAAGGAAAGATAAGACCTACAATTATACAAACAAATCAAACAAAAATAAAAAACAGAGAAAATATTACAAAAACAACAATGGGACAAAACACCACAGCTAACAAAAATAGCAACAGATGTTGCATGCAAATTTCAATTAAGAAATTTGCTCCCTATGGAACACTAGTACAAGACCAATATTACTCGGTATTTCTTGTGCTAGTCACCTCACCAACCGCCCACGGACATGTAAACAACTATACATATACACAAATAACATGTAAACATCAATAGCATAAATGCATACATTAATTAATTAGATGTGTTGTGGTTGGAATGTGTTGTAATAACTGCCACTTTTAATAAGTTCTTAAATTCTTGAACTAATTTCAATTTTTGATTTATTTTATTACACTGTTCAAATATTTTTTTGAGCACATAGAAGATCCACCGATGAAATCTATGCACTTTTATGTTCCACAACACTGCAACAACAAAACAGTTTATGGCCTTCAATGTTAATATGGTGAACTTTTCACTTGTGTAGCAATGTCTACTAGACATAAATAAAGTCTGTACCACAACATGTCACAAAGCGCTGATCTGTGAAAGAATGACTACACAACGCTGGCCTAATTACTGCCTGTACTGCAAAATGTCATCAAGCGCTGACCTAGATTCTGTATTCACTTGATAAGACAGGTCATGCTGACTTCGACTGTGTAGTTGTACTGTCAACCTGTCAATCCGTGTTTGCGTGTCGTATCTGGCGTCAGGAATGGTCTGGTACAATAAACCCAGGGATCTGGCCTACCACTGATAATGTCTGGATGCGGGTGTTATGTTTCGAGTCGTGTACTGGTCATCACGAAGCAGGTCTTCATTAGATTACTTCTGCACCATTAAATCAACCTGTCATGTTGACATTGAGTGGGAGTGTCAGATAACGCGAATGGTGTACTGGTTCGGTGTAATAGACCACTTGATAATATTTCTCACACACTCTCATGCAAGGCAATGACGACTTGAACTGCAGCGGGCATTTCACACCATTTAATAGGGACGCACACATCAGGACAGCACGGAACATAGTCATAGGAACATGTTGATATATATATCATTAGGCATTTGAACAGTAGATCATATTTCATGCAGCATTCAAATATGATGGAAGATATAAGGAATCATTCAATGTTCTGGCAGCCTATGGCCACATCCCCTAACTGACTGAACGCATCAGTGGGTGTGGGTGTGTAAACATACAAAGAGTTCACTGGCCGAACCTTTTCCTTGGCTAAGTTCTCCAGCGACATATATCAAATATTTATGTAATAAAGTTAAACCACGATAGGGGTTTTCATATTAGTGAGATCTCCATATCACTGTCCGATAATAAGTTTAATAGACTGTTCTCTTGACAGCGATCCGTAACGATGACAAGAAAACAATATGGCTGCCTTCCTGAGTTGTGCTCACTCACCCAGCAGAAGGATAATGATAAGCCAAAGTTAATTCACAATTTGAATATCAATAATTTCCTAGAGTTTCCCTACAGTTCCACATTACTAAGGTTGTTACATGTAGACATCAGCTCTGTTGGGAAACCTGTCATCTTCAATGGTATATCAACGACCAACGATGTTCGAAACACGATGCATCTAGGCCTAACCACATAGAGATCATCAAAAGAAAGGGTCTGGTATTACCTGGAGTCCGAATTAATAACAAAGTGCATGAGGAGAATCTCTGACAATAGACTCTTGCAGAGATTCCAATTCCTCCTGAAAAAACATGCACAAATCACTTTTCAACCTTGAAAAGGACCAGCCCAAGAAAAACACAGTCAGCCATATCAGGCGGCATTATCGAGACTCACTACGCATGCCTCGAAAAACGAATACTTGCCCCAGTGTTCGGCACAAAGAATATAGTCCGACCTAAACATACAAAGATATACAATATAAGACTAAATCTTCTTGTACTAGACAAGTAATACATATAAATTCAGGCCATAAACATATTGAACAAGATCAATCTATTCTCTGGCCCTAACAAATGAGAAATTACATAAATTCGGTATTCCTCCGCGAAATCAATATTCAAGGGGAGATCATCCACATAATCAAAAGTATAAATTAAATCATGGGTGATATAACTTTGACTGTAACAAAAGTAATCTCTTTTTCATATCAATTAGTCATGTCGTAATCTGTGCGTCAAAAATATGTGCGCAACAGCCACCAGGCGTAATGGCCACTGACTGCTTTGATGGTCGGCGGCTAAGGATCAAAGAAAGAAAGAAGAATTGTTAGTTCTATTGTATGGCTCTATTAATTCATTCATTACTTTTCAGCTCTAGAAGCAGCATATATCTTCAAACAAACACATACCCAGTGCCCCCCTCCCCCCTCCTGTGGCGGAGTGCCATCAGCTCAATGTTCTTCCATTTCTTCCTCATCACATTCATTCCCTTTGAAATATAGAGAACAAAAACAACAACCAAGAAGTTGCAGACCTTCAAAAATGGGTGTCCTCGTGGAATAGAAGATCATCAATTATGGAAATGATTACAAGAACCAGGCAAGTGCCAGTAGAAAAATAGATGAGAAGAAGACGCTGGTAATGGATAGAACACACACTGATGAAACTTGTAGATAGCATTATAAGGCAGTCCTTGTTTTCTACTGCTCAGGATAAGAGATGTAGAAGGAGACCCAAAAGGCACAGAGAAGAGAACTGGAGGTAGGAATGAAAGAGACGAGGAAAACACGGGGAAATCCGGGTTAGGGAGAAAAAAACCAGAATCATGCTACTTCTTACAAAAAAGAGGTCATGTGGTCACTGCAGCCTCGCATGCCGTGTATTCAACACATCAAAAAACAAAAACAGAGATACATTTGTCCATGTTTTTTACTCCCTTGAGGGTTTTGCCTTCTTGTCCTATCAGCCTAGACTTAAGTCCATTTGTTATATCAAAGCGCAATTTGCCATTCAAAAAATTAATGAACTCTGTTAATTGAAGCGCAGTGGTCATAAAAAAGGACTGTGGGTTTGTCCAGCGCTGATAGATACTTATTCTTGAAAAAAAAAAAAAAATACAAACTTTATCTATCTGCTAGTACAGTGTTTCTCAACCTTTTTGTGGTCACGACACACTTTTAAATTTTCTAAAAATTTGCGGCACACCTATCAGACCCCGCGCCTGAATAAAAAATTACAGTGATATACTAAATTAAATACAATAATTTGTGGGTACTTTAGAATAAAAGAAAATTCTCAGTTCAATTTTCTTTTAATTGTTTAAAATACCTCGTAATTGGAACAAATATTTTTCAAACAAATAAAAAATATGAAATTTAATTAGGTCCAAGTATAAGTACTATGCTTCGTCAATGGCTTTTGAACGTTGTTTATGCGCCTCTTGCGTTTTTGTAATATCATGAAATTTTGAAGTATATCTAATTTTGTTCAAAGCAGTTAATAGCTCTAATTATTATTGAATGAATTCAAACTGTAATATCAGTTTCACATTACATGATCACTAAAAATATACTTCATGTAGTACATTTACAAAATTTGTGTGGCACACTTTGATATACGCAGTGGCACACTTGTGTGCCGCGGCCCACCGCTTGAGAAACACTGTGCTAGTATGATGAAGGCCTGAAAATGACTGCCAGCTATGCGAACCCCGGCTAATGATTGGCCCTTTTGTCCACATGGGTAAGACAACCCACATATAGCAGAAAATGTCCTCCAAGTATGTCTGTTCCATGACAGCAGCAGATTGACAGGAATACACTAAACCCTTTGTAGGAGAAACTTTAAACGGCCAGCCTAGTTTTGATTAGCGACATACCTTGTAGATGTGGTTATATAACTTACTGTTCAACAGTCTGACTGCAGTCAGGAAGTGCAGAACTAGGGGCAATGGGAAAGCAGAGCTGAAATTAATCAACTAAAGACAATTAATGATCGCCTGTTAGAGAACGACACTGTAATATATGAATCAAGAAAGCTAAGGTTGCCAGAATTTGGCATTAAACGTAAGACTAGTAGGGATGAACTTATGAGAGGATGCATCCGTCGTGTATACAACCTGCGCGCTACATGAAAAGTTAGCATACCCTTCGACACTTGCTGTGGGAGACTGAGCAATGTGGGTTTGCATGGAGTGCAATGATGTCGATTCTGGTCAACAATAACAATAAACTGATAAGTGATTATGTCAGGGATGATGATGCAACTGTGTACACTAATGGGTCTTAATTCTGTGGTGAGAAATCAGGATGGGGCTTCTCGGTGAGAGTAAAGGGCAGGGTTGTCGCTGAACAGAGCAGAGCTTACATGACAACCTCCAGCATGAGAATGGAGATAGAGGCGGCAAATTCAGCCTTCAGGTGGCTGTTTGAAACGACAAGAACCAGGGCAGTCATTATGTCCATGCTTCGGAAGGTCCAAAATGGACGATTACGGTATGAATGGAAAACATCTATAGAAGCCTCGAGTCTTCATGAACTGGTGTGTATCTACTGCCCTTGTCATGTAGGGGTAGGCGGCAATGAGAGAGCTGACAGACTAGCTTTGAGAGCATTCATAGTAGTGACACTGGATTTGGATAAGGGAGAAATACTAAAAACAATTGATAATCGCCTGTTAGAGACTGACATTGCAATCGATGGACCAACAAGGTCAAGACTGTTGGAATTTGGCATCAAATGTAATACTTACAGGGATGGATTGTCACTCAATCAGACCACAAGGTCTTTTATATTTGGACATGCACCCTAATATAACCGACGGACCTTGTCAAAACTTTATTTACCAAAAAAAAAAAAAAAAAGGCAGCAGGGTTGTATAAGAGGATGCATCTGTCGTATATACAACTAGCGCTAGTCCTTGACCTTTCCTCAGGGAGATTGAGCACCTATGTGTTTGCGCGGAGTGCTGTGATGTCGATTCCGATTTAAACAAAAAGAAAAAGCAATAACTGATTGCAGGACTCTTCGTTTTAGTATCCATATCCCATTACGCCTCCATTACTTTCACTGCGGGTGGTGTCGGAGTGGTTAAGTGTTGTAGCATCTGCCTCGAATTCTAAAGGTACCAGGTCCGATTCCCAGTAGAGGGAATGTATTTTTTATTTTTCAGAACCAGCGGTCCTAATGATGTCACACACCCACCTGGTGTCCTGGGTAGTGAGATCGGATGTCTAGCTTTCTCGGAAAAGGGCGAAAAAAATAGGAGGTCCCGTGTGCAAGTTGCGCACGTTAAAAATCTCATGGCAGTTGGAAATCGTAAAGAGTAGGCCACAAGGCCGCGGCCCTGGCAAAATTAGAACGTACCCACCACAAAAGTATTTATAGTATGTGTGATTCATATATACACACATTAGAATTCTCGCCGGTGCTACGGAGTTCGTTCTCTGTGCTGAGATCCTCCTTGTGCGATCTAAGGGAGGAGACCGGAGCACTGATGGAGTTGTCCGTGTGCAATGAAAATGGTCCTTAAAACCAAACCAAACTTTCACTGCACCTAGGCCTAGATTTTCGAACTGTCCCCATCGATTTGCCTCAGTTACACTGGTAAAAGAAACCAGCAGTTCTGCGAAAGTTAATCTGACTAATTCAGCACAGTACGCAAGCACGAAACTTATCTATACAAGTGTTTGTGAAGATAGCCGAACATGTACATACAAGCACTATTAAGTACATACAAATACACAAACAGGACATGCCGATACAACAATAATAAACTTGCTCTGGATTTGATTAGTAGGAAGTGCAGAGCTGTATCAGCGGGTTGTTTGTCTATTACGAAGGACGTCGCACTAGTACGTATGCTACGCATAAAATGAGTAAATATTAATAGAGCTTCCATACACTAATGTTTTTTTTTTCTTTTGTTGAATTAGATGTGTACATAATCTAACACAAATATTCAAGTAGGTTTACGTGTATTATCACTTTACGTATCACGAAAACAAAATAGGCAGTACATAACGGCTAAATAGCTGAACCAATATTGTGACGTTCCGTTTGTGTTAGAAACGAAATGCTGTTATTTTCTGTTACGTCATGATATTTACATTATTTTTGTGAAAGATTTTCTACTTTTTAGGTCCGTACTTTGGTGTCGTTGTCGTGACAGTAATATCGTACTCCGATATGTTATCGATCGATATGCCAGCGAAACAAAACTGAAAAAAAAAAAAAAAAAAAAAAAAATTCCCGAAGTTACTCTATTATTTTAATAATTATGTGGATAATAAATATTATGAGTATTATGAATTTCACGTTTTCACAGACCTTTCCTAGAATGACGTTCTTCTTGCATGAGACATACTTATCATGAGAAACTCTCGTCTGTCCTTTCTTAAGATATAATTTTGCAATAAAAAGGAAGTCCTTCATCGTTGAACGTGGATCATGTCGCCAAGTGCACGTTTTCTTTACTGGTATTTCCCTTATGATTACTTTCTTGTGTATGTAATGTTATGATGTATGTATATAAGCATTACCTCGTCATCTACACAAGCACACACATGTTTCAGAAAGCACTCAGTAAAAGCATGTTCAGTTCGTAGCCATGTTTATTTACAGAATATCGTACATGTCAAGATTCGCATTATATTACAATGTGTGGTTCGTACTTTAATGTATTCATATTACATCCCCCCTTTTTTGAAAAAAAAAAATGTGTGCAAACATTTCCAACGAAATGTTTCATGTGAGAAAGGATAAGTATGTGTAATGCTCAGTGTGAGTATATATGTCACTGTCTGTATCGGCTGGGAGGTGTCACTGTACGGCCAGAACGAGTGGTGTAAAGTGCTGGTGGTTCTGCGGAAGTCCCTGGTTTAGCTTGAGTTGGTTGTGATTTCGGCCTTGGCGCTTGTTGGTTTTGTGGGGCACCAAGGTCTGGAGTTACTGCATTGTCTGTTGAAAGCATGGGAATTCTCTGTTCTGTTGTATTCTGTGGGATTTCTCTTATGTCCACTCTGTTTCGCCTCAGGAGGTTGCTGCTGCTGTCTGGTCTTAAAGTATAGCTCCTGGGTTCAGGGTTTCTGGAAATGATTGTTGCTTTTGACCATGTGTCATTGTTGTGGTTGTAGGTAGTCACATGCTGACCAGGATATAATGGTGGTAAGTCTTTAGCACATTTGTCATAGTTGGATTTCTGAACTTGCTGACGATGCTGAAGTTGATCATATGTGCTGTCTCTATGTTGTGGACGGAAGTGGACCTTAGATGGTAGGAGGTCTTTAATTCTTCTATCAAACATAAGTTCTGCTGGACTGTCGATCTTACTGTCTACCGGTGTTGTTCTCCATCTCAAGAGTGCTAGGTGTACATCCTCTGTTCTTGTTTTCTTCATGATTGACTTGATAGTTTGTATCTGTCTCTCGATGAAACCATTAGATTTAGGGTATCTAGGTGATGATGTTGTGTGTTTGATCTTCCAGTCCTTAGTGAAGTTTCTGTATGCTTGACCTGAGAAATGTGGACCGTTGTCTGATCTAATTTCATCTGGGATGCCAAACATGCTGCAATACTTCTTTGTAATGTCTGCAATGACAGCTGATGGTGAGGGTTGTGGAAGTTTCTCAATGATGGGAAATTTGCTGTAGTAATCAGCAATAATAAGATAGTCATTATTGTCGATTGAGAAAATATCAGTTCCTATAATGCTCCAAGGGCTCAATGGTATGTCTGATGGTATGAGAGGTTCTCTGCACTGCCTATTTGCATGTTCTTGGCAAATTGAACAGTTTTTTTACATAGTGTTTCTATGTCCTTGTTTATCTGTGGCCAGTAAACATCTTTCTTTGCTCTCAGTTGTGTCTTCACAATACCAAGGTGACTATTATGGAGCTGTTTAAGGATGATATCGCGTTGTGTTTCTGGTATAATAATGCGATCTCCTTTAAGGATCAGACCATCTTCGATGCTTAACTCACCCCTCATAGAGTAGTATGGACGGATGTGTGTTGGAACTTCTCTGATAGAGCTTGGCCATCCATGGTATATCAGTTCTTTGAGAGAGTTAAGGATAGGATCTCTCATCGTGTCTTCTCTGATGTGTTCAAGCCGATTGTCGCTAAACTTGACAAAATCATTTTTGATGTTTGGGGTAAGATCTGCTGTCTTGTTGGGGTTTGGTAGTCTGCTGAGAGCATCTGCAAGACCTATATCCTCTTTAATGTTGTTAATAGTTACCACACTCAGCTTTTCGCACATTGGTAAACCCAAAATTGCAGGTCCTTCAACATCTACCAAGTAAAATGTTGACGATGTCCATTCAGAGTCTCTGTATGAACATTCAAGTGTTACTGCTCCGAAACAGTCTATACTTGTTCCATTGTAAGCTCTTAGCTTTGTCCTGCCACTCCTACTTTTTACATCCCTTGTGGGAAATCCTTGCTCATCCACCTTGTCAGGCCTGATCTGTCTGAATATTCTTAAGGGTAGAGTGTTACCTTGGGCACCTGTGTCTATCTTGAACCGAATATATCTTTCTTTGTGCATTATAATTCCTGGTATTCGGAATTGTACCTTGCAGAAAGCCTGCGTTCTCTTTGGCTCATTACTGAAAGTTAGTATCTTCACAGTATCAAAACTGGAAGGATCACTTTCTTCACTGGAGTCAAGGTCCTCAGTCATCATAGAGTGTGTTTGTTTTGACGACTTTCTGCTGTGAAGCTTGTGTTGAGCACTGTCTTGTTTCCTCTTGAAACATAATTTTATCCAGTGGCCCCTCTTTCTGCAGTAATGACATGTAGAGTCTTTAGCTGGACAGTGGTTTTGTATGTGGTTTAGGCCACAACATTTACACATAGCACCTCTGCTTGTGTTGTGTTTTTCTTGTTGCTTCGAACGAGTTGCTTTGTTGTGTCTAGGTTTATAGCTTTTCACTGCATCCACCTGGGCTGCTAATGTACCTTGCTGAATTTGTTTAATGTTTAGTGCTTGTGCCTCGTGTTTCCTGCCTTCATCCAGAAGTTGTTGTAAAGTTAGTGTATCACTCTGGCTCAGTATCCATTTCTGGAACTTTGGCATTGGTGTGCTGAGAAGGATCTGTTCGATAATTCGCTCTTTTTCTTCTTCTTTGTTAAATTTACATACACTTGTTTTCTCCTTGATGCGAGTGAAGAAATCATCTAAACTTTCATCAGGTTTCTGTCGCAGGTGGTGAAGTTCTAATCTTGCCGCTCTAAAGTTCGTGTGCTTTATTATCAGACGTTTTTCAAATTCGTCCAATATGGCTACGGGGTCGGTCGCTGACTCAACAGGCATGGCGGTAGCAAAACTGTTGTAAATTTTCAAACCTTCATCGTCCAATGCTTCTAGGATATATGGAGTTAGGGTTTGTCCTTCCAGACCAGTGGTCTTGGAATATAGATCTATGCGTTGGCGCCATAACAAGAAAGCTTCACTCTTATCATCTTGACCGGCAAATCTCATTTGCGGTGCGCTGCGGTAATGTTTAGCTGCCATTGTTGACCTCGATGACGAAAATTAGCCGAATAAACTGAACTCATGTGTTATCGTGTAGCTGTTTTGCGTCAGTCCGGTATCGACCGCTGCCACCATGTAATGTTATGATGTATGTATATAATCATTACCTCGTCATCTACACAAGCACACACATGTTTCAGAAAGCACTCAGTAAAAGCATGTTCAGTTCGTAGCCATGTTTATTTACAGAATATCGTACATGTCAAGATTCGCATTATATTACAATGTGTGGTTCGTACTTTAATGTATTCATATTACAGTGTAAATGAGTACTTTCGCGTACTTATTTGTAAAACTTTCGTCTTTTTGGGCACGTTCATGAGACTCATGGCTGTACAACAACTTACTCCCTCAAGCATGTCGTACGAGGCCACTCAAATGGGTGGTTGTGCAGCCTCATCATGTAAAACAAATCGCTACAGAAACCACCACCGCTGGTGCGTGGTTGGGATGGCTACATGCTCCATAAGGAGCAACAAGGAACATGATGATGATGTACAACAGCTATCTTCAGATACATGATATTTCTCCAAAGAAGGAAAAAAAAAAACGGTGAATAGATCAATGGTTGGGTTTATCCTAACCAGACCACAAGGTCTTTTATTTTTGCACATGCGCCCTAATATAACCGACGAACCTGTGTCTAGTTTGAATGTAGCGCGCCACGATAATACATTTTGTCAAACCTTACCCAGGATTTGTTAAATGTATCCCAATATCGTTTGTCTTGTTGTTATTTTGACCCTTACGCAAGAAATAGGCAATTCTCATGCATGAAATACCCGGTTCAATCCCCATGTGGGTTATAATTTGGGTAGAGAGTGTTCTGTATTCTATATAGAAGACTATATAGTGTAATATATGTACAATATATGTTGTCTTCCGGGCTACAATTTCTTATGTGTTTTATAATTGCGTTTCATAATGTCTACAGTGTAATTGATTGACCCCATTCCATGGTTTTTACTACATCTCACTTTACACGATATCGTTCGGTGGACTAGTGGGCTTTAATTAGTTTTACTGCATTTTGTTCTAGTGCATTTACTGTAATTAATATGATTTTTTAAATTATATCAGTATTGCGTTTATTGCACTCAGTTTGTGGCATTCCGTATTTCTTCTTCTTTGGTTTTTACCTGCCAACTGCCAAAGTAGTCAGTGGCCATCACGCCTTGTGGCGTCTTGTAGAGCAGCAACAAACTGCCTCCACTTTACTCGGTTGGCGGCCATCCTTCGTGCAGTGCCTCAGCTCTGGTTAATTCGGCTCCACAGTTCTCTGCCAAGTTTTTTTTTAGCCGGCCTCTCTTTCGCTTTCCTTCTGGGTCCATAGCATAGTTGTTCTTGTGATGGCATCGGGGTCTCTAATGAGGAAGTGGCCATCCCAGCTCCAGCGTCTGCCAGCAATGGGGGTGTGCATGTTCTCTTGGTTGCTACGAGTAAGTAGTTCTTGGTTGGTGATGGTAGTCGGAGAATTTTCCTTAGGCAGATTTTGTGGAAATAGGACAATTTCGACATTTCCTTCTCTGTTACTCTCCAGCATTCCGCACCATAGAGAAGCACAGAAAGTACCCAGCTCTCATAGAATCTTAATGTGATGTTTGTGCTGTACTGAGAGGACTTTCAGATGTTGTTTAGAATAGCAAAGGCTGTCCTCACTTTATTGCACAGCATGCATTTATAGATGAATAAGCTTGACCGTTTCAACTTTAGATCAGTCCACGTTTTGACTTGATCGAAGTCCTACGGCAGGTTACACTTTTGAAAACATCTTCGTCTTGATTTATAATACTCGATTGCATGACTTACTTGAGAAGCTGCAAATCGTAATGGCCAAATAATATAGTGGCGGCCAGTCTCAAACAAATAGCCACGGCAATATCTTAAAAAATCTCCACTGCTTGGGAGCATAAAATAAGTACATCCTCCCACTTCAACGTATACAAGAGAAAGGCCCAGAAAAATAACGGTTGGTCTTTACCAGCAGACGACGCTTACGCCACATAGTTAAAATTACGTCAATTAATATTAGACAAACATAAAGGTATGTTTTCAGGCACTCGTAAGAAATAAAGAAGTAGAACACTTGGACTTCTTTATTTCTTACGAGTGCCTGAAAACATACCTTTATGTTTGTCTAATATTAATTTACTGTTTACAGGCCTCGGGTTTCCCTTCCTTATGTGTTATTAAAATTACGTCATATCGTTACCAAAAACTGCGGCGTTCAATAATAGTGTTTTATCGTACAAAAATATAGCTAATGCATACAGCTGTATATCTGAAGATAATGGCATACGCCTGTGTGCAAAAGCATTACGCAACACATGTACTGTTAGGTCTGCCTCTACCATAAAGCCGCTGCCCTGGCAAAAATTTAAAATTAGAAACCTTCCCATCAGAAAAATCTTTATAGAATGTGCGTTTCCTGTATACTCACATTGGGATTCTCGCCGGTGCTACAGAGTTCGTGCACTGTGCTCAGATCATCCTTGTGTGATCTAATGGAGGAGATCGGAGCACTGATGGAGTTGTCCGTGTGCAATGAAGATAGTCCTTCAAAACAAGCCAAACCTCTACTTCTTTTAACCTGAGGGTTCCAGAACGAGGACTGCCTTGTAATGTCAGCTGTATGACCACTCAACTGAAGTAAATTCTGACTTACGTAATATTTTTAATCAGTGGAAATACGAAAGACAGTTCTTCAGTCTCACATAGAGCCAGTCGTACCATAGTAAAAACATTAGTAAGCAAGCAAGATCACAGGGGGACACGCGGATTTAGTTTTAAAGAATAATATTAAGAATACTAGGACACGCTGAAAAGAGTAAAGACAATGGCCTGAAAAAAAAAAGGTCAGCGAGCAAAGGAAGATTATTACTTTCATCAGAAGGAAGCCAATCCACGTTTTTTTGTGTGGCCATGTTATAAGCAGTCACCCGTGTGTTACCGGGGCCCGAAAGGGGAGCAAAGAATAGTAACAATGTTCCCTGCCATGCATGTAGAAAGCGACTAAGGAGGGTTGGGCATGGAGCCGGTTACCCCATCCTGTAAAAAATTTAAACCACAAAAAACTTCAACAAATATGGACAAGTCAATTAAGGAAAATAAAACACAGCCATCCAAGACAGGGGAAGGTCCTCTCGCAGGGAGGCGTATGATGCAACACAGAGAAAGCCGAAAGGAGTCTGTGCTACTGACTAACCTTCTTTCTTCTAGGAGAACTTCCAGATTTGGCACCTGGAATGTTCGGACATTAAACGAACAAGGGAAAGTGGCACAAGTAGCAGCAGAAATGAGGGAATTTAAAATCGAGGTTCTGGGACTGTGTGAAACAAAGTGTAAGGGGGTTGTTAAGTCATGTTTTTGAGTGGGAGTTAAGTGTTTGGGATTCTTATGTACGGGTCTGATTTTTTATAGACACGCTAGTAAGCACGTTTAAAGTTATGAGATGATTTTTATTTGGGTGCTTGAACATAGCTCAACTGAGTATGTGTTAGTTTTTTTTTAACATAAAGAAAGTGTTCAAATGTTCTGAGTAGTTGGGGGAGAGATACGATTGAGCTGAGCTCACATCTCAAGCTGTTAGTTTGCGCTTGAGTGAAGATGTACTGAGTTGTATTGAGAAACAATAATCTCGGTCATTAAGTATCTGGCAGAGCTTCGAGACGGTTTTTATAGTCTCGCTAGTGTGTCCAGAGTGTTTTTTTTTTGAATGGAAGAGATTCAATATATTATTAATGCCATGGATTATACCGGCTATTACCATTTATAATGAGTTGCTGTTAATGCAACCAATTTCTGATGGATTATATGTACTTTCACAATTTATGATGAGTTGCTGTTTTGTGCAACCTATTTGCCATGGATTATACCTGCTGTTCTAACGTGTGATTTGCTGTCCATGATGTCGATGTTGCTGTCGTATTAATAAATTTAAAGAACTCACGACATTCGCCCATTATATTTACACATCTGTCGGCCACTAACAGTAAGCCCGACATTGCTGACGTCAACCTTGTCAGCTGTGCAAGACAATAGCACTATCTCTTTCATACAACCCCCACACATACACCAACAGAAGTGGTGGCTCGTGTGATACCCGATGCCCATCGTTCTCGTTGTCGCGAAGGCCGGGAGTTCTTTTTTGAAGATAAGTGGTTTTTGTATGTGCACTGTGCCACTGTTATATGTTAACGAGCCTTTCTTGATAGCGTGTACTGTTTGTCCTATTTAGTGTTCTATGTTCCATGTTTATGCGGGTTTGGTTGGGAGGTGACGTACGGTAGGAAACATCCCAGTTTTCATTCCAGGGCCTACGTAAGCGTTCTTTAGGGACACTCTTGCAGATTTCCCGCAGTGGAAATTTCCAGCGAATTTTTGCTGAAGGATTTTCAGTTCACTGTGTTTGGTGATCTGTGACACCATTGTTTAGGTGTGACGAAATGTTTTATTGTCGTTATTGTGGTATTTTTTCGCTGTGCCTTAGTTTCTTGATTAATTTGTTTGTGATTGTGCATCTAATCTTACTATCATTTATTTCTATACACATTTTTTGTTTATACGCTGTGCTGTTGCTTGTCTTGTCACTCCTCTCGCAGTGTCATTGCATTCTTTGCAATATGTTTTCTTTAGTTCTGCTTTCTTGTTTATTAGATTCGGCGAACGTTATCATTTGTTCTTCGGTATTTCGTCTTGGGTTTTGTCATTTTCCGTACCTTCATCATGTATTTCTTGTCTTAATTTTATGCACGACTTTATAATTGATTTGTAATTATATGCTATATATTTGTATACAAGTTCTATAAGCAAGGACTTGCCACCCACTAAGTAGGGATAAGGTTAATTTCTTACAAAATGTCTTAGATAAGTTAAATATCTTATAAAATTAGACATAATGTCTAGTTTGGACTATTTCATCAAGCAAGGGAAGGCGCTTGGTATAGAGCCTGAGGAGTTAAAACTATTCGCAACTGTTGAGTATGCGAAAGTACAGGAAGCTGAAGATAAAAAACTTAAAATGGAAGCTCAGAAACTTCAAATGGAAACTGAAAAATATAAACTTCAAATGGAAGAAAAAAAACTTCAAATGGAAACTGAAAAATATAAACTTCAAATAGAAGCTACTGAGAACGAAAACCGTAGACTTCACGAGCAAAAGTTGTTCTCTATGGAACTTGAGAAAATGAAGGTAACGAATGAAAATAATACACACAATGCTACGGACACTAAAACAACTTCACATAGGACCAATTCTAATTTTTATAAGATCAGATTGCCTCCTTTTAGACCTACCTACGATGACGTCTTATTCTATCTGAATAGGTTTGAACTCACATGTGAGTCTCATAAGATAGATAAGTCAGAATACTGTACACGACTAATGGAACTACTTTCAGGCGAAGCTATGACAGCTGTTAGTATGTTGGAAGGACCTGATAAGAATAACTACGATACTGTCAGAGTTGTTTTATTAAAAAAAAATATCAACTTGATGAAGACGGCTATCGTCTCTGCTTTAAATCTCTATTGCCGGAGACTGGAAAAGATTTTTCAGAATTTATAGCAAATATACGTCTTACGTTCTCACGATGGGTTGAGCTCTCAAAAATTGAGCACACATATGAAGCCCTCATGGACTTATTGCTTCGTGATAAAGTCATGTCGTCAGTTAACGCTTCTTTTCTGTCCTTTCTACATGAGCGAGATCTAAAAAACTTGAATGATACGGAACAATATTGTCGCCAATACGTAACTGCACACCCAAATGTAATTGTGAGCCACTCTCAAGTCAGAGAGGGTTTACCCGTGGCTTCGGCAATACCATATGGTTCTAATTTTCGCCGTAGATCACAAAGTGTTGATCGCAATTTTGGTAAGGGAGATTATAGTGATTTTAGACATTACCAAGGGAGTCCATCACGTAGTAATTCTCCTTCTCCAAGAAACTGGAGACAATTTAATAGACCTCAACATTTTGGTTCCAACAATTCTGGAAATTATGGAAGGGATAACTACACTAGGGATTATCAACCTTACAGTAATTTTTCTCGAAGCCAACAAAATTCATCGAATAGATATTTTGATCAAAGAAGAAATAGTTATCGCAACAATTCTCACTGGGGTTCAAATCAGAATAATGGTCCCAATAGAGGAAATAACAATGGTCCCAATGGAGAAAATAGTCATGATCGATCTCGATATGGTGGTAGATCTCCAAATGATAGATTGCATCGCCAGACTAACTCTGCTCAACAGGAGCCTCAGGTTATTGTTAATCAGGGTAACAACAATAATAATAATGTCTCTAATGCTACTACTTGTTCTGCTTTCGATTTCAATCGTACATCTCAGTGCCGTGAATGCACAACTTTATTTCAACCTACAGCGGTGACTACCTTGAGTTGTGGTCATCCTCTACCGACTCTTCCTGCCTTGTCTGCACATGATAGAACAGGGTTTCTTACCCTACACAAGAGATTTGTAAATAATATTCCCGTCTCAGTTCTCTTTGATTCGGGATGCACGATTGTTGGAATTAGGCAGTCTCTAGTTCACCCATCTTGCGCCACAGGTAATGTGGTGAAATGTGACATTCGTAGGTACAGTTGAGACTTTTCCAACTGCCATCGTCCACATTGGCACACCATTTTTTACTGGTTATATACACGCATGTATGCTCAGGGCGCCTGTCGCCGACCTTACTGTCGGACAGATTCATGGTATAAAGATATGTACTCCGGTACAAATTGCTGCTTGGGAACGGCAACATCACCTTACTGATACAACATTAACAACTATGCCAAAATCTTATCACCAGGTACATTCTGCTAACGTGATACATTCTGCTAATGTGGTGCGATCTTGCAGTATTAATGATATTATTGTTCATCATACTAATTTTGGTGTTTCTTTTAGCCCAGTTGACATACCTTAGTACGTCGTTACTCTAACTTGGATTCTTCATTAAGTACAATTACTGAAGAAGATCCTTCTGTTTTGTCTGATACACACACTAACTTTATCGCTACGACTGAATCTACATCCAGTCACGTTGGTTGCAACTTCTTTTCTGCTATGAATACTGTTTTCTTTGCTAAATGTACGGCCTTAGTTATCAATACATTTATATATCTTATGGGTTTCTATACCTTCCTTATTGGGCCGGTTAGCTCAGTATCTTCTGGTTTTACGAATTTTTGTCGTACTTACTGCTTTTCTTTTAAACTTCGACGCAGGTCCAAGTTTACAACTGTCTGTTTTTACATCTCTATGGCATACTTCTTGCTTTTTTTCTTTGCCCAGTACTCAGGCTATGACTTCGGTTCAACCTTTGAGAGATATGCCTTTGTCAACTACATTTCCTTTGTCATACGCAGTGACTCAGATTGTGAGTCATCATGGCACTCTTAGTACTTTGCCTATTCACGTGGGTATCATTTGTATATTCACGACTTCTCTGTACGTCATTGCACGCTGCTATTTTTCTCGGACACTTTTATCGCCCTGTATTATTGATAATTTCAATTCAGTCGGTGCTACTTTCACTGCTACCCTTTCTCGTTTATAGGAGGAAGGTTCGACTAACATGATACAGTGGTCTGAAGTTTGCATGGCCACATCCGGTAGGTTAAAGTTAACTTTTTTCTCTAATAATATCCTACCGTTACCAAACAGGAATGTTCATTTGATTATTCGCAGGAACGCCTTCTCGATGGGAATCGGAGCTGTTTTGTTACATGATTTTGCAGGTACTCAACAACCTGTTCTACGTATTGTCCTACCATTGACTGAATTTGAGCGTCGATACTCTGCGATAGACATCAATATGTTGGACAATTCAAGATCTCCAAGAGACCCTGTCGCCTTGCGCCCGTTAGACTTCACCGTTCAAAATTCTGACTCCGCAGTGGATGAGTTTTGTACATTGTGTTCTTTGACTTTCATGTGACACGTTATTAGCATATTATTCATACACAACAGTGTGTTGATGAACATTGAACGAGTGACAATAGTATTGACAATAGTATTTAAACTTAACGTATCATTACGATACATTTCGGTAGTGAACATTTACCAAGTGTGTGTGTGTGTGTTTTTTTTCTCTGACATTGTTATTTATTTGCATTACCCAGCACTTAGTTGTGCACCAGTAGTAACAGTTTATACGCGGTATTAGTTTCTGATTTCAGCAATAAGCTCATTATTAGTACTTAATAAGTTAATTAACTTGTTTCTCTTGCCTATTATGCTCTATTTAGATTGTAGTTTTCTTTTCTGTTTTATATTTGTATTGCTTTTTGTTCCATGCTGTTTTGCCATACTTTTATTTATTTACACACAATCCGTTGATTAATTTAAATTCTTACCATGTTGTATCATAGCTTTCTTTCACTACACACATTTCATTGCTGGTCATTCTTCATTTCATTTCATCTCCTCTTTTCACTTTCCACTTATTGGTTCATAGTTGTCTATACTTGATATACTTCATCTTTGTTTGAATTTGATGTTTGATCCTCTTTGCATACTTCATATTCATACTCCGCACATACTACCATCCCTCTATTTTTGGTTTATTGATATGACTTAACATATAGTATAATTCTCTGTTGTATATAATAGAATTTGATCGATGTAATTTTCAAAAAAAAAATGATATCATTTTCTTTCCCCCGGGGGTGGGTGTAATCTGTTAAGTCATGTTTTTTTAGTGGGAGTTAAGTGTTTGGGATTTTTATGTACGGGTCTGATTTTTTATAGACACGCTAGTAAGCACGTTTAAAGTTATGAGATGATTTTTTATTTGGGTGCTTGAACATAGCTCAACTGAGTATGTGTTAGTTTTTTTTAAACATAAAGAAAGCGTTCAAATGTTCTGAGTAGTTGGGGGAGAGGTACGGGTGAGCTGAGCTCACATCTCAAGCTGTTAGTTCGTGCTTGAGTGAAGATGTATTGAGTTGTATTGAGAAACAATAATCTCGGTCACTAGGTATCTGGCAGAGCTTCGAGACGGTTTTTATAGTCTCGCTAGTGTGTCCAGAGTGTTTTCTTAATGTAGGACATCTAAGAAATCAAGAAACAAGAGACACATTTGCGGTCACAATATCCAACAAATTCCAAGTGCTCCAACAGCTGGAAGATGTAGAGAATACAGAAGACTATTGGCAGCAAATCAAAACTGTATGGAATGAGACATGTGAAGAAATACTGGGGAAAAGGGAACGACAACAAAAAGCATGGATAACAACATAAACCATCAATAAGACAGAAAAAACAAGAAAGCAGATTTAAACACAAGCAACACCAGAAGTTCCAAAGCCAAGGCTCAAGAAGTGTACACAGAAGCAAACAAAGAAGTAAAAAGAAGTATCAAAAGAGACACGAGGAAGTATATTGAGGAGTTGGCAAGAGAGGCAGAAGGAGGAATAATGTTACTATCTGTGCCAGGAAAAGTATTAAACAGGATTATCCTTGAGAGATTAAAAGAGTCCATAGACAAGAAACTGAGAGATGAACAAGCAGGTTTTCGACAAAACAGATCCTGTACAGATCAGATAGCCACTTTGAGAATAATAGTTGAACAAAATCTGGAATGGAATTCACCACTATACATCGGATTTGTGGACTACGAAAAGGCATTTGGCAGTGTAGACAGAGAATCACTTTGGAAATTGATGAGGCATTATGGAGTTCTCCTGATGATCATTAATTTAATAAAGAAAACATATGAAGACATGGCATGCAGAGTTCTTCATGAAGGACAGCTTACAGAACCGTTTGGGATAAGAACAGGAGCGCGACAGGAATGCCTCTTGTCTCCATTTCTTTTCTTACTAGCAATAGACTGGGTTATGAGAACATCGACAACACACAACAGAAATGGAATCCAGTGGACTCTGATTAAGCAGTTGGATGATTTGGATTTTGCTGCTGACTTGGCTCTTCTGTCCCATAACCGTAATCAGATGCAGGACAAATTGAAAACAATCAATGAGAGGTCACAGTAATTGAGTCTGAAAATACACAGAGAAAAGAAAAAAATAATGAAAATAAATGCAGGTAATGATATTCGGGTTGAACTTGAAGAAACACCAATACAAGATGTAGAATCGTACACATATCTTGGCAGCAATATAGACAAAGTTGGAGGGACAGACAGTGATATCAAAATAAGAATACAAAAAGCAAGAGGAGCTTTCATTGCATTGGGAAATATATGGAGATCAAGAGAAATCGGATCCAACACGAAAATAAGAATCTTCAACTCAAATGTGGTCAGTCCTATTGTACGGCCCTGAGACATGGAGAACAACAAAGACAACAACCAAAAAGCTACAGACTTTCATAAATGGGTGCTTGCGAAGAATAGAGGGATTAAAATGGTATGACAAGGTTACCAACGTGGAACTGAGGACAAGAACTAGACAAGTACACGTGGAACAAGAGATGAGAAGAAGACGATGGCGATGGATAGGACACACACTGAGGAAACCTGTTGATAGCATTACAAGACAGTCCTTGTTCTGGAACCCCCAGGGCAAGAGTGGCAGAGGTAGACCAAGAAGCACATGGAGAAGAGAGCTGGAAACAGAGATGAAAATGATGAGGAGAACGTGGAAAGAACTTGAGGTGATGGCATGTGACAGGAGGAAATGGCATGTGTTTGTTGAAGGCCTATGCTCCTTTGGGAGTGGAGGGTTATGAATGAATGAATGAATGTTATAAGCAGAGGGAGATCCGATTGGCTAAGAGGTTAGAACGCTTTCCTCTCGCGGCACAGTTACCGAGTTCCGGGATCGAAATCTGGTAGCTTCACGCTCCAGTCTACCCAGCTGTAAATTGGTACCGCACTCTTCTTGAATTA
Organism: Oreohelix idahoensis; assembly: GCA_024509875.1. NCBI lineage: Eukaryota > Metazoa > Mollusca > Gastropoda > Stylommatophora > Oreohelicidae > Oreohelix > Oreohelix idahoensis. Next base: position 258,893 of record JAMPIV010006085.1, read on the forward strand.
GAGAAGGCAATAGCAGCGATGAAAGGAACTGGTCACCCCACCTCATTAAAACAACGCTGGATCTAGTATGGTGATGTTTTTAACACTTCATTCCTCTACGGCAGTATCTGCAATAGAACAACCTTTATCTTTTTTATGAGCAGAGGGAAGTTGGAATACACTGTGACAAGAGGCAAGGTTGCTGAAAAAGAGGCAGAGGGCGAAACACGATACTAGACAGCTTAACATCATGGCACGGGAAAAAAAAACCAATAACAAAAATTAGAAACATAAGTTTACATATAGTTTTGTAATTCTGGCATTGTGTGGGGTTTACTGTTTTTGATGTTGAAATTATGAGTGACTTTGTAAATACGTTTGGCCAAATGCCTAATGCTGCTTGTGATTCCCAGTGGGTTTCTTATTTATCCGAAAAAAGGAAGAAAGAAGGACTACTGCGCCCTAAAGCATGTCGTACAGGACGACAAGTATGAGGTTATGCATTGGGCTGGCAACCTCATAATGTAAGACAGCTTGCCACAGAGACCACCGCTGCAAGATCATGGGAATGCAGGGTTGCCACGGGTTGCCTCCCCTTGCTCTGCAATGATTGTCCAACAATGGCCAAAACCTAGAGTATCTAATGAGAGTCTTCAAAGGTATCTACCTTCGCACAAGATTACTCTTGGCAGAGATGCAGATAGAAGGATGATGATGCTTCTACCTTGAGGGAGTTTTCACAAGATATTTCAGAAGTCAAGAACAATGCTGAATGTGTCTTAGCAATATTAACTTTTATCTGCCCGCCTCCTTTTGTGGAAAGATGTTATATATTTTAATTTAGCTCGTACACGCCTACAACTGAATTAACAGTAAAACTCTTCTTATTGGCTCAATGTGTATATATATATATATATATATATATATATATATATATATATATATATATATATATATATATATATATATATATATATATATATAATATATATTGATTCATACGTGTGCACTTCTCTCTGTAATAACTAAATCAACTATAAATTTGTAAACAACATTAAACACATTTTAAGATCAATTACTTTTGAACAAATGTAAATAAATAAGAGCTGGTGATTAATAAAATGTAGATGTCTTCATAGAAAGATGTCGGCTTTAGAAAGCTTAATGTTGAAAAGAAAAACAAAGTTCTGTATTTGGCCTGCTAGAAATGTCACTTAGCTGCCAAAATGCAAAAGTGTTGATGCTGCTGTTTCCGTCAATTCGTCTGTGGCAAGTGCACATGTCAAATTCAAAGTATACTACTGGACAAAAGTTAAGGGCCGCCATTCAGTTTAGACAAGGGTTATATAATTCTTCGTGAGCAGGGTCGGTTTTCCAAATGTCCGGTAGCTTGAAATCTCTCAAGAAGTCTCTGAATGGTAGAGTGGGACACTGCTAAACGTCTTGCAACATGACGAACAGATTGACCATCCTGAATCCATGCGATGGCTCGACCACGGTCTACAGTGCTGAGACTTCTCCTTGGTGGCATGGCTAATGCAGTGATCATTTCGACCACTTGTCATACTGATTTATTGCATACCAACGGTGAACACTTTTTACCGATGATCATTTTCCACGTGCATTCAAATTCAACTCACTTTTTCACCTTTTGAACTAGTGGGGCGTGTTGCGAAAACCACGAGTTTTTGCAGCAACAATGGCAATTTTCACGTGCGGGTTAAAGTGACCCAGTTTTTGGACATTTAAAAAAAATTAACCTAGTGCACACAGAAATGTATACACATTTCTCTGAGCTCAGTTTTAATGACATTTTCACTTGTCTTTACAGTTTGCCAATCAATTATATAAACCTTGTCCAAACTGAATGGCGGCCCTTAACTTTTGTTCAGTAGTATATATAAAATATGTTACAACTCACCCCAATAGGGAAGATAGACTTCTTGCTCAGTTGAATAGTCTCAGCAACTTGATAAAGATGCCTCGAACACGCGTCAGAGGTATTATTTCTAGTTAGAATCCCTCTGTGACTTTGTGATTAGGTCCTGTAGGGTGTCCGGTTTCCGTATTTAAAAAGTAGATCTTCCTTGCTGTTGTATTCAGAAGGAGTTCCGATACGTATTTTGTCCAGTCCTATAAGGTCAGAATCATAACTCTATTCTTTTCTGGCTTCAGTCCGAGCTGTCTACTTTGACGATTCTGGAATGCAGTGAGTTGTAACCTCCGAATTTGCTAGGTTATATTGCAGTTTTCCTGCCCAAGCTTCCACCTGGCGTTTCCGACAAAACTTCCAATCAGAATGAATGTTTATTTCTGACTCTCATGTGATCCAATACATGAGCAAGAATGTAGCAGGTCGGGGGTGTCAGTTATTTACTTTCCCCCGCGTGTTTTAAAATATCATTTTAAAATTTAAACACAAGACCTCGTCTCCCATATATGGCCCGACTTCTTCCGTCACTCTTAGGTAACCTTTCAATTATGATTTGTAACCTCGCCTGAAGATAATGTCCTCGCTAATTTGTCAACCTAGACGGGTTTCTCTGTAATAATTACACAGATAATATCTGGACGAAGTGATTAAGCAATTATCACCCGTACTTTCCTGGTCCCCAGAAGGATAAGCCACAACATATAGTTGCTCCCAGACATTTTTCCCAGACAACATCTGGTCTTCCTATTGTATTATCCGCCCAAGTGTCTGAACGCGTTTATAGTGAACAATGCATTAGACGGAAACCAGTTTGGTTCAACAACTTAAGCGATTACAATTAATCCTTAAGGATGGTCAATTAGCCGTGAAATGACACTATTGCAGTATGAACAGAGGTCAACAAATCTTAGGCGCGGCAATGGGGTAGGTTTATGTGCGTAAAATGAAGAAATACATGGATAGTTGCAGCGAGAGAACAAATGAGAAAAGGCGAACGACCAATTATGTGACATGGGTGTAGGCTTCCTGCAAGGAAACCACCTACAGTGGTGGTTACATAATCTGTACGAAGAGCAAAGGAAAATGATGATTATGAAGTGCTTGTTTGCCAGATGTTATTGTGTGTCATGATCATCATATCTTTATCATCTTTTTCTTTTTCTCTGCCTATGGAGCAGGGAGCTATCAGTTAAGCTAGCTTCCTTGCAGGAAGCCTGCACCAAAGCCCTGAAGGGCTCTTAATGAGATATTTTCTGTAGCAATTTGTTTTACATGATGCAGAGGCCAGCCCCATGTACAACTTCATATTAGTAGCCTCTTACAACATGCCTGAGGGTGAAGTAGTCCTATTCGTTTACTGTCTCCTCCATAGATCCCAGGGAACTGCATGAGCATAATTGCCTAGGTTAATATTTGTATTGTCTTTTCTCCTCCTTGATGATTCAGCTGGAATGTTTAAACATCTCGCCATGGTAAAACTGCGCGTACTAAGGTTAACTGTGCGTTACAATTATTATCGTCCTTCCTGATATTGAACATGATAACCTAAAGTGTCGATTGATATCTTCGACAGCTCATTAGTACTTACTTGTTAATACATGTCGGTTCACGCCCAGTACTTATTAGTACAAGTCTGTTCAGCTTCGTTTAAAGTTTGTAGCCTGCGAGTCTGTTCAGGTTCGTGTATAATTTGTTGCCTACAAGTCTGTTCAGGCTCGTGTATAATTTGTAGCCACAAGTCTGTTCAGGATCGGGCAATCGAAGACGTTTAAAATAAAAATGTTCGTTAAACCGTGCATGGAAACAGAGTAATATCAATTTTTTTTTAAAAGAAGCCTAAAATCTCAAATCAGATCGGATTAGCTGCCATCTTCTCATTGAACGTCTGCTGCAGTGAATCACCGATGTCTTTTGTCTCTTGCATTGATGTTACACTGTACAGACTTTCTCCAATTCACCTCTCGATGCTTTCTTCCCACTTATAACGATTTCTTCCTCTTGCATTTTTGCAGTCAAATATTTCTTACTTTATGGTTTTCAGGAAAAATATTATGTCTTTTTATGTGACCAAAATATTGTATCTAGCTTTAATCTCATTCATTAATTCTCTTATCTCATTAATTGATTCTCTTATCTCATTAATTAATTCTCTTATCTCATTCATTGATTCTCTTATCTCATTCATTAATTCTCTTATCTTCTTCTTCTTCTTCGTACACTCTCAGACGTCATCTTGAAAGTTCTCAAAGAAAGCAGTAGTCAGTTTGAGGCTATTTGAATCCCCGTAAAGCTTTTCCACGAAAGGAGCTGGCGTCGGCCATATGTACTTTCTCTGTACCACATATAAAGCGCAACTTTGAAGCAGATGTTCAGCAGTCATTTTATCAGTGCCACAGTTACACTGATCGGTAGTTCCTATCTTTAGCTTGTTGAATAGATGGTATCTCAATCTGTTGTGGCCAGTGCGGAGTCTGAAGATTACCACTTGTTCTCTTCTGTGGAGCTGGTAGTAAGCATCATTCTGTGTGTGCCCTGGATGTTCTACATTCCATTTGTTTCTGTATCTGATTCTGATAAAACTCTTTGCCTCCTCAAAAGTTATGCTTGCATCAGGCTGAGGTAGATGTGAACCTTCTTTTGCCATTCTGTCAGCCTCTTCATTGCCGGTGATGTTACAATGAGATGGGATCCATTGGATCACAACACTTTTAAATCGTTGACAAAGTTTGTGGAGCGCTACTCTGAGATCATCCAGGTCTGTATTATTCTGGCTTTTCAACGTTGCAATTACTGACTGTGCATCAGTAAAGAAAGCAACTTGTCTCTCTGCCCTTTCTTCTGTCAATATAACCTCTGCTGCAGTTTTCAAGGCCTCTGCCTCTGAAGTTGCTGGAGAATCGCCCTGTCGCCACTGACAGCCTTTTTTCTGCACCAGTGCTTAAGGTCAGAAAGACACCCCCACCTCCATTTTCTGTTGCATTTGTTGCTGATCCATCTGTGCATGCATGGGTCCAGGTGTTGCGTGGATAATGTTTCTGTATGTATTTTGTCGCTATGGATTTTCTATCTGTTGCAGTTTGGCTCTTTTTACTTTCAATTCCAGGAATGTTTTCTATCATTTTAGAAAAACGATTTTATTTCCAAACTGGAAGCTTGTGTGCAGTGTAGATGGGTTTAACAGTGGATATTTCAACTATGGATACTGCTCTCATTTGTGGTTTGGTTGATTCTACAAAATTACTTCGTTTGAGTCTTTGCCTTCTAAGAGCATTTATTCTATGGTACATTGGGTGGTCTGTTAGTCTTTTGAATTTTTCGGCCTGTTGCTGAGCCCTGCAGTCTGTTCTATCTGACATTGGCTGGAGGCATGTAATCTTTTCGAGTTCTTTTATAGGTGTTGACTTCATGCCTCCCGTTATAATTCTCATTGCTTGATTTTGGAGTCTGCTAATTTTATCGAAGTTTGTCTTAGCTGCTGTTGCCCATGCTGCCATACCATATTCAAGAACTGGCCTCACTCGCCCTGTGTACAACGTCTTAAGCACTTTCTCATCTGCACCCCAAGTTGTTCCAGCAAGTTTTTTTTTTCATAATTGCCATTTTTTGTCTTGCTCTCATTCGATTTCTGTCAACCTGTTTTTTCCAAGTCAGACGGCGATCAAAAATAATGCCTAGGTAGTGTCGCATGAAAATATAATTAATAGTAGGTAAAGCTTGACAGCTGTATAGGCGTGATGGACAATAGTGCACACGGACGTGTGATAGTGGTGCGCAAGAGAGATAGGCAGAAGGCACAGGCTGAGTCAGTGAGTTCTTCACTAAGAAAACCACACACACAGCTCTTCTTGTTTTCTCTGGCGACAATATTACTCTTTTGCACACACTGTGTCACTCACAAATAGTAGGGTAAAGAAGTAAAGTTAGATTGAGGATTTGGTAGTCTGAACTGAACGAACAATCCTATCGAGGTTAACTCAATTTATTTCAATTTAAAAATGTAAATAAATCAATAAGGATTTTACAGCAGATAATAATAAAGATTATCACGAGAAAACAAACTCACAACAATTTGATGATTTTAAAGAAGAAAAAAATTATTACACAAGTAGTGAACAAAATGGATTATGAATGAATTGTGTTAGTAAAGTTCCAGGCAGGCCTGATAAGCTTTTGCTGGAAAATATGTGAAATACTGTTTGTGTGTAAATGAATGTTTGTTCCTTTGTTCCTTTGGTGTGAATGTTGGAAACAACTTATATCCTGGGGTTCTCTTGGGAAAATATATCGTAATCCAATGCTTGAAATTAACTTCACTGTTCGAATAAGGTATCCACAAAGGGGCACAGAATCTGAACACGATTTTATAAATCCAAGATTGGTGTAACGTATCCACAGTTGATGAGATATCCAAAGATACGAATTTGCTTCCAAAGGTGGGATGGAGGGTTAAAATGGGAGGAGTATGGTACGGGTGATGGTTGTTAAGGGTAATATCTGGTGTTGAGAATCATTGCAATAATTGCAGTAATTGAAATAATTGAAATGATTGAAATGATTGAAGGGAATTATTGTGACTGGTGGACGAGGACTATATGGCCACTGGCCAAAGGTAACCTCTTTTCAGCAATACGAGACAAGACTTTGCACTGCATAAATCTGTTAGACAAAACAAAAATACATGTGTAACTACTCTTCTGCTGCAACATGCAGATTACAACAGAAACAATTTAAGCAGTGTCCAGCGTCGGCATGTTGATATCCATGCATGCGTCTCGTTCCTAAAATAGGTCGGTCCATTCTTAAACATTCCTGTCTGCTGTGAATGAATTAGCTGGCCAGTCCAGGTACATAAACAATAACAAGACTTGCTTCCTCCCCTGTCAGACAAAGTTACATGAGGGTCCGCTAGAGAATCCTCCTGTGCTTTCCACCGTTCATTCTTTCCCGCGTTCATAATAATATGCTCATACATTAATGTTACAAACATTGAAAAGTAAAATGGTCATTGAAATTATGAATGATACAAACATTGTAACATAACATCGCTTTAAAATACAAGCAGTGAAAATAAATGAATTTTCGTAAGCATTTATGATACAGACATGATAAAGGAAACCCGTTTATATAATACACTTAGACTTTCACCATGATAGTAATATATTTCATTAGACTTTCACCATGATAATAATATATTTCATATCTATATATTTAAGCTAATTTCCTATATACTGGAAAAGCGAATACATACCCGCTCCGGAATTTATAGATAGTCTGTAAGTTAAACTAGAGGGCACTATGTGTGTTTAACTCAAGTCTCCCTTATGCACAGTTTTACTTTACAAGACTAAGAAATGCGTCTTACTCTTCCAGTATGCTTCTCACCAGTGAAGTCTAAAAAACTAGTTTCTTAAAGAAAGAAAGAAAGAAAGAATTATTTTCGATTTACCCGCTACATTTTAAACGTTCCCACGATAGCCAAAAGTATCGCTGCAAATTAGTTTGCATATTGAATGTCACTTGTACGTGCTGTGGGTTCCGAGCTCAAAGTATTAACAATGAGGAAGAAGACAGGCCATAAATTTCTAGACAGACGAGTCTGGAAAATCCGGTTGACCGAATCTTCACCTGAGTTAAGTGCGTGAGAAACATTTTTTTTTCTTCAGAAACTTAGGGTAGACAGAAAATAAAGCAATATACAGGATGGACAGAAAATTTCAAATAGGCAAATTATCTTCACTCTGCGACAGGTAGTTCGGATTTTCATTTAAATGATGATTTACTCCGTTTAGTACTAGTTTGAAGCTCTGAGGTCTAGTTGAGAGGGAAAATACAGTGTATGTTGTTTTCTCTTCATTAATCTTCATGAGCCTTGTTTTGGCCCACTCTTCCTCCAGGGTAGTGACCAATCCATTTATACATTCGCCCACATACACCACTTCTCTGCAGTTTGACTTTCAATCCCTCTTTCCATACTTCATCGAAAGCTTTTTCTGATCTACCCAAACCACTAGCGTGTGTTTTTTTTCGTGGAAGGCATCTTCGATTTCCTGAGCTATATACGTATGTGATTTGATCCTCAGTGGATCTGTGTTGTCTGAATCCTGCTTGTTGATGGTTTAATAGGTGTTTGCTTTCCATGTGCCACATCAGTCTGGTATTTATCATGCGCTCCATCAGTTTTCCTACACAGCTTAGTAGGCTGATCGGTCTGTAACCATTTGGTTCTTTCGGGTTCTTGTCTTTCTTTGGTATAGGTATCAGTATAGCTTCTTTCCATGCCTGCGGGACAATTCCTCTTTTCCAACTGTAGTTCAGTACTGCCAGAAGCTTCTTTTTTGCCCTTGTGCCGAGAAAATCTTGCATTTCTAGGATCTCGTTATATTCTCTCTTATATTTCCCACGAGTCGTGTTCATATATTTCATATATTCACATCTCAATGGCCTTAATTCTAGCTTCAAAGTGCTTGTTCATTGTCTATGATTCAACGCCATACAGTAATGAACAGTATGTGCGTGAGTGCGTGTGTGTGTGTGTGTGTGTGTGTGTGAGCGCGCGCGCGTGAGTGTAAAACACTTGATGACTCTCATTTTTAATTTGTAAGTTATTTGCTTCGACTTTAGTATATGTCTCACGTCGTTCAGTATATGTAGCATTTGCCATTCCTACATTCTTACTGATGTCTATTTTTACATCTGACCAGTGGCGTATCCTGGTAATGCGAGCTAGGCGTGCTGCTACTTAAAATGAATATGTACGCCTATTTAACTTCTTCAAATCTTAATTTAAAAACCAACTATATTCAATTACGCAACGATAGTTATTAGGGGTATTTGTCAATTATCTCCGAAATACTAATTAACTTACAACTTGAAACTCACTGTCACTGTAATAATCTGCATTCCCGGCAACTAACAAAAATTAATCACAAAAAACACTGGACGGACACAGCCGATTTTTACAACCCGAGAGCTGCAAGACCACCGCACGCATGTTCGTATTGTATTGACGTATCTGGCCATGACCCTGATAAACACAATCCAATCTTCAGACGTGAATCCGAAAGGTGCCGCACGCATTGTGACGGAATTACCCGAGAAACTTCGGGCGATTGTAACCAACCAATAAAAACTGCACTATAAAACGCGTCTGGGAAACTGAAACTTGATATACTCGTAGATTCTATGCGGGAAAATCCGTTATCCTGATGCGTGCGGTCCGAAAGCAGAACTTTAGAAGAGAAATATTTTATAGAATAATAAATTAAATTTTTATTTTCCTTCGGGCATAGGTGTGCGCAGCACGCACAGCACACATAGAGAATACGCCACTGCATCTGACGTGTTCCTGATACGAGATGCTCTTGATTCAAACATAGTGAAAGCCTTTATTCTGAATCTTCAAAGTGAACTACAAATTCACTTAAACAGAGAAACCGAAAAACTAGGAGACTTTGTTGTTAACAAATAAATAAATATATTATACACTTCTCAGAGTAAAAGAGTGCAACACTATTTTTAATAAACTTAAAAATTAAATAATGGAAGTACAGAACGTTAGAATTATACAGTGGAATTGCAGAAGTGCAAAAAAAAAAAAAAAAAAAAAAAATACCAGCATTGATAGGCATGTTTAAACAATCTAAAGTAATATTTGCCATTCAAGAGACTAATCTTAATCCGAGTCAACGTTTTACCATCCCTGAATATAAAGTCTTTCGAAATGATAGGACAGAAACTCAAAAAGAAGGAGGTGTGGCATTTCTAGTTAATAAAACATATATAATAACTGACTGGGAATCATTTGGAACAGAAAATTTTGAAGGAATAACTATCTACTGAGTTAGAAGAAATAAAAATAGTTAATCTTTACTGTTCAAGTGGAAACATAAAGAGATATCTCAGACGTGAATAAAAGAATAAACAACAGAACTATCATAGTGGGAGACTACAATGCTCATCATACACCTTGGGGAGGCAATGTACTAGACAAATCAGGAAAACTACTGTTGGACTTCATTGAAAACAATGAACTAATAATACTGAATGATGGATCAGTATCAAGAATTAACCCTTGTGCAAATAGGCAAGACACAGCTATTGATATAAGCATTGTAACACCAAATCTTGCTAATGCAAAATGGGAAGTTATTGGGGATACAAATTCAGATCATTTACCCATTGAAATAACACTAAAAGATAATTATAAACCTAACAAACTGGTAGAAAAACCGAAATTTTACTATAATAAAGCTAATTGGGTAGCTTTTCAGGTAGAAATGGAAGAGATAAAAATGAATAATATAGAAAATGAAAATATAGATGTATTTGCAGATAATCTCACAAAAGAAATATTACTAATAGCTGTTAAACATATACCAAACGCATATATGCCAGGACACATAATTCCACACCGCATTAAGGAAACAAAAAAGAATGAACATTGGAACAAAAACCCAGTACCATGGAGGACTGTTAGATATACAGAAATTCAAAAACAAAGAAAACAAGCTCTACAAGAATATAGAAAGCATAGATCTGAAGATAATTTAGGTGTTTATAAGAACATAAGAAATGAATCAAACAGGATAATACTTATGGCAAAAGAAAATCATTGGAGAAATTTCTGCCAAACACTGAACCCTACAACTAACTCTACAACAGATGTGTGGAATAAGTTAAAAGCTGTTAAAGGCAGAACTAAACATATGATAATACCTAATATAAAAAGACCTGAAAGGGCAGAGACTGACTGGCAGAAAGCAGAGGTGTTGGCCAGGTACTACCATAGAGTTAGTTCTAAGGAAAATCTAGGACAGGCTGAAGTCAACAGAAGAGCAACACTTCTTAAAAAACTCAGTAAAGAGGTACCTTGAAATACTGAAAATTTATCATATTTAAATGCAGATTTTACAATGGAAGAAGTTGAAAATTAAATAAAGGACAAAACAAATACATCAGCACGGCATGACATCTTGAGCTACGAAATCTTGAAACACATACCAAAAAGTACCATAGAAATTATAACATCCCTTTTTAACAAAATTTGGAATACAGGAAAATTCCCAAAACGTGGAAAACAGCAGTAATTATTCCAATACTAAAACCAGAAAAAGATGCCCATGATGCCAGTTCATACAGACCAATTTCTTTAAGGTAGAAGTATACCCAGAAAAGCTTAAAAAAAATAAAAATCCAACAATTTTCATTTTCATGCTTTAAATCATCGTCAACATGTTCTTGAACTAAAAAATAATTCATAGAAGCTTAGAGATACTCTGGTTTGATAGGAATCAGTGTTTTTCTACACACGCCCCCTTGAGTGATTTGCATAGCAACCAATGTTTATAGTTGGTTACCATGTGAATAATGACCCAACAAGAAGGTGCGTAATTGTAAAACTGCGAAATTATAATTATACATAGGCAACAGGAAAAAAATATTTATAACTTTTTCACGGGGAATCACTCAATGATTTCTTGTGAATTTTTCAAAAGTGTGTGTCTAGAAAGCTTTGATCGTAAATTTCAACATTTGTTACATGCATAGTGCATTTTCACCAACATCAACTCCATTTATTGCTAGTTTTATACTGATTCTGTATAATAGTAGTTAGCAGAGCTTCTTTTGTTCACAATGAGAAATAAGACAAAGACTGGGAGGCGTGTACACCAACAAACCGTTGCCTGAAAATGAGACACCTATTGTCGATAGTGACGCTATAAAACCTCTGTGCTCCTCAGCAAAGAAAATAAAGGTCCAAGAAAGTGAAGGACAAGCTAAAAATGACAACAAAGGAAATGGGTTTATCCTTATGGATGTAAAACTACTGTTTGGGTTTTTATGCGCTAACTTTAGATGTGACAAATGTTATCAGTACTCACTGACCTGTGAGATCGTCGAAGAGACTCGGAATGGCTTTTGTCATGAAATCAGTATCAAGCGCACAAACAGTGGCGAATGGACTGCCAATTTCAATACTTCTGATGTTTCATCTTCAGCTACTCACAAACAAAGAAGTAAATGTGCGAATGGTGGCATTTGTGCGTTCTATTGGGAAAGGCCACAGTGCATTGCAGAATTTTTCGATATACATGAACACAAGTCAACGCATGGCAAAGAAAGCATACAGGAGAACGCTGCACAGGATCTATTCAGCAAGTAAGGACATTGCAATGGAAAGACCCTGAGAGCACTGAAAATGGGATTCATAGACACTGCAGCTGCAGTAGAAGGAGACCTTTATTCAACAGGAGCTCATTAAACTTCATTTTGTGAGTTCTTTTTCTGTTTTTCTTTGTTTTCTCGGAATTGTCTTTTTAGCATAATTGGTGATCTTTGAAACAAGATATCTCTGGATCTGTACATTCAATTGACATGAAAATTAACACAGTTGGTTATCATATAATCTTACAGATTATGACCTAAAATGGATACAATTGAATTCAAAATTTTAGTTTTATGACCATCATGCATATATAATGAGGCACAAATATCAAACATTCAAGAAATATAAATTTTGAAAATTCATTACAAATCAACCTTTCGGTCAATATCTGTTATTTTAGGTCAAAACCTCAAGCTATATATACTAATTCAATTTGCCAAGTTTCAGTCAGATCCTTGTAAAAATAACATAGTTATGATGTTTTAAAAAAGGTGTATAATTTATTCACTACGGCGGCCATATTGGATAGCTAATTTGCATAATTAATGAGGTCATTATGTGGACAAAAATGTTAAGTCCATACTAACACTATACCCATGGTTGTTTGATTATGAAAGGAAAATTTGAGTTTTTTACCCTACAAGGTAGTCTACTACCTTAACTTCCCATCTAGGTAAAATATTAGAAACCATAGTAAATAAAAGATTAAAGTTTTATTTGGAAAAGAATAATTTATATAATCAAACTCAGTCAGGATTTAGGAAGAACAGATGCACCATGGATCAGATAATTAAATTGGAACATGAAGTAAAATCAGGATTTCAAAAGAAAGAAAAAACTGTGGTAGTATTTTTAGATATAGCTAAGCCTTATGATGAATGCTGGAGAGAGGGTGCTCTCTTTAAAATGAAGAAGATAGGAGTAACCGGTAAAATATGTAATTATTTAGAGAATTTTCTGCAAGATAGATATTTCACTGTTCAGGTAAACAATGATAGATCAGAACTGTATGAACAACAAAATGGAATACCCCAAGAATCAGTAATGTCTCCTTCAATTTTTACAATCATGGTAAATGATTTAGGTGACGAATTTAATGATATAACAAATAAATTGTCACAGTTTGCAGATGATGTTGCTATATGGAGGACTGGGAAGCATCTGCCAAAATTATATAAGGATCTACAGAAGCAAATAAATAAAGTATGTAAATGGATGACAAAATGGGGTTTTCAGCTGAATACAAATAAAACATTGGGAATGATCTTCAGTAAAGGTAGGGTTGTTAAAAATAAAATTATAGACATAAATATCCAAAGGCAAAACATTACTACAGTGCAAACCACTCCATATCTAGGAATGATATTGGGACCAACAGCTGAACTGGAATAAACACATAGATAAACTAGTGGAGTCTTGCAGAGGATTGACTAACTTATTAAGGTATTTGAAAGGTAATGGATGGGGTGCAAGCACTAAGACAATGCTCACTTTTTATAAATCTTTTATTAGAGGAAAAATAGACTATGGAAGTATAATATATGACTGTGCTGCACACAGTAACAAGATTAAATTAGACAGAATTCAGCATCAAGCTTTATGTACAATAGCAGGTGCAATCAGATCAACATCAATGCGAGCTATAGAGGTGGCTTTAGGAATTCTACCCTTAGAATTACGGAGAAAGAAGTTAAGACTAAATTACATGAACAGAGTTATGTTAGATAAGTCTCACCCATCACATACAGCTTTCACCAGATGCCAACAAACAACTCAGGCCAATCCAATGAATACCACTAGATACCCTACAGGATGGAAGTGTATGGAGGAAATTGTCCATCTGGGTACATTAATTACATCAATTAATAACAGTTGTGAATACAAGCCAGTGATTCCACCCTGGGAGATCAAGAAACCAGACACGGACTACCACCTAGCAGAAATACTTGGGAAAAAAAATAATATAGAAAATAGTAAAAACACAGCCAATAAATATATACAACAAATATCAAAAGACAGTATTACTGTATACACAGATGGATCCAAGGGAGAGGATGGCAAATTGGGGATAGGAATATATATTCCAATATGGAAAATGGCAAAAGAATATAGCATCACGGAAAATACATCCATTTTCACTGCAGAGATGGTGGCAATACTAAAAGCACTAGAAATATTCTCTAATAATCCTCCCAAAAGACTAACAGTTTTAACTGACTCTCTTTCAACAATTAAAGCACAAAGAAACTTACGAAAATGTAGTAGACCTGATATAGCAGAGGAGATATTTCTGGATACTACATACTTATATTCTAGAGGATGTTCAGTTTTAATTGCTTGGATACCTTCACATGTTGGCATAGAAGGAAATGAAAAGGCAGATAATGAAGCCAAGAAAGGTAGATCTGCTAAAAATCGAATAAATGTAGGGATGAGTAAATCAGAGATTAAGAGCTTAATTAAAGATTTAATAACAGATGAATGGAAAGCAGAGTGGGATAAAAATCTGAAAGGAAGACATGCATATAAGATGTTTAAGGCTCCAACAAGAAAATGTCAGATATCTAGGGAATTGAAAATTCCCAGTAATAAGAAACTTCTCAGACTACAACTGAGAAAAGGCTATTTCAGAAGAGAAGAACCTTACTGTGCAGGATGTCGTCAAGACAATAATATTGAACATTTCTTGTTAAAGTGTAAGAGGTATGAACATCTGAGGATACCAATATTAGATTATTTGCAAAGCATCAAAGTTACCTACAAATATAGAAGAGGTGTTAAGAATAGACCGACCTAGGGAACTGCATAATATAGCCAAACAATATTTAACACGAACAAATGTTAATATATAGTTGCTGGGAATGTGAAGGTCTGATGCTGTTCTTACAATGCATATGACTTTTAACAGATGAAAGTCAATTAAATATCTGTTAAAGTCAGTTATATAACTGGAACCGCCAGGCTTTTACATCCCTCCACTTTAATATTATTCTTGTTCAGAGTGTCTTCTTGATTTTGTTGTTTTTTGTTTGTTTTTTTTTTAAATTAATTTTTTATTTTATTTATTTAACGTATATGCCGAGAATATCATGAGAAACGTAAGAGATGACCAAGAACACACAGAGTTTGACTCATTTAGCATCGGCGGGTACCAGATCCCGGAAATCAGTTATGCTGACGACACAGTCCTCCTATCTACCAACCCAGAAGGACTTGAACAATTAATTCTGTCCACCAAAAAACACAGCGAGGCCCAGAATCTATACCTAAACACCAAGAAGACCAAAGTATTGACAACAGACAAAGTAAAGACCAAACCAGAAATTGAAATTGATAACGAAGAACTGGAAAGTGTTAATGAATTCGAATACTTAGGATCAATCATCAACAGCTCTGGCGACTGTGCAGTAGAAATCAAAAGAAGACTTGCAATTGCTTCACATAAACTAATACAGATGAAAAATTTATGGCAAGGCACAAGCAAAGAAACAAAGTTACAACTGATCAGAGCATGTATATTCCCAGTAGCAACATACGGCTGCGAGACTTGGACACTCAATAAAACAGTTGCAAAAAAGATTACATCATTCGAAATGAAATGCTACAGAAGGATGTTGAGAATACCCTGGACAGAAAAAAAGACCAACAGAGAAGTACTGCACTCACTAAACGTACAGGAACATTGGCTCCTAAATACCATCGCAATAAGGAAGCTGAAATTTTTCGGTCATATTTTTTTTTTTTTTTTTTTCTTAACCAGCGGCACTATGGCTTTCAGCCCTTCGGCCCAATGACATGTCATTGCGAGGCTGGGGAACCTGAGGACTTTCCTTCCAACCCGGTCAGGAGCTTCGCTCCTTCCAATCCACAGAGGGTTTATCACAGGAGCCGTTCAGGCTATTCAGTCAAATTACCGGCCGTAAACATTTCTTCAAAAAAAAAAACAGTGATGGAAGGCATGGTCCCTGGAAAAAGGGGAAGGGGTCGACCTAGACGACGGTGGACCCAGGACATCACAGAGAGTCTGAACTTGTCTTTGGCTGATGCAGGTCGACTTGCCCAGAATCGTGATGCTTTCAGAGCAGCTGTAATGGAGACAACGTTCTGGAAAGAATACGTCACATGATGATGAACGTATATGCATAATTGTGATTGTTCCTATTTACAATGATTTGACAAATGTGATGCCACTTTCTCATATCGGCAGTTGTTCATATTATTTGGAATTGAAAACAATATATATATATATATCCTAATTATAACCCATCAGAGGTTGAACGGAATATTTTTCTTCATTAATTTAAAAAAAAAATAAATTGTTTACTTGTTTTAGTATCTTTCAATTTATTCTTATCTGTAAAGCTAGCTGTCTTATCGTCTGCTTTGCTAGTTCTCATATTTTTTTTCTTTTGCCCCGTTGTAAATATTCAGTCTATAGTCCAGAGGTTTTCAAACTGTGCGTCGCGGCTCCCAGGGGCGTCGCGGCCCTCGGCTAAGGGCGTCGCGGTGGCTTGGGACAAGTGCTGGGTACAATTGCTTATATATAATATATAGTATAGAGAGGAGCCGCGGTGATTTATGCACAGGTCAATGGAGCCGCGGACCAACAAGTTTGAAAACCTCTGACTCTATACTAATGACTTACGCTGTTCGCGTGCTTCAAAGTAAGACCGATCTATTAGAAATCCCGAAGATTATTTTTGTGCTGGAAAACACTTCACAGTTAATTGGGAATTTCCACAAGTGTGCTAAATTTTTGGTATAGATAAATGAAAAGGAAAGATCCCAAGAGAAACGAACTTATGTAAACTTAGTAAGGCTGTAGTGTTAACGAACTTTTGTGAGCAATACGCTATATATTTCAGGTGTTTGTGAGTTAGAATACATCTCATTGCAATGCAAGATGCCATTTTTAAAAACAAGAAATCATAAGAAAAGTACAATTTACATAAAGAGTTCTTACTACCCGGACGATTTTACTGCAAGTTTTGTTCGCTTTCTTCATGAGGAGACAACGTTGTCAGGTAATTTGTGAATGGGCACATGAAACACACTTTTAAGCACCAATTTATTTTATGAACAGATTTCTATGAACAGTTTAAAACATTCTTTAAAGCGGATATATAATTTGTTGAAACAGCTGGCATTGAATGAGTTATCAGAAACTCAATCGGTATGAAGTTTGAACGTTATATTGATATTTGGCCAACAAATAAATAAGTGAAAGAAAAGAAAAAGTTAAGGGCATATGTAAACACCTGAGACTTACTGTATAACAAACATAACAAAAACACTTAATAAATGAAAATGTCTGAACACGCACAGAATACGCTGAAACATAAAATATATTTTAAAACATCAAATCATATTAACTGTGCACGGGATTCTATCTGGTCACTGCCTGTTGTATAAGGCTAATTATTAAACTTTGGCAGTACTGATAACACCCGATCAAGGAATTCTTGACAATACATTTGATTAACTAATCTATTTACTTCATCGTTTGGTGTTTTCGCCCATGAAAGGGAAATTCCGCATTTCTATTTTTAGTTTTGATTTTAACAACAGAAAGGGTTAACCTTGTGCTGGGCAACTGAAATGTATATAAGTGAAATAAATGAAGAAAAGCAGTCTCTCACAAATTACGTAACGCAAAAGTGGTTCGGGGGGGAGGGGGGGGGGGGGGGGGGGGCGCCGAGAAGTTCCACTTTGTTACAAGAAAAAAAAGAGGGGGGGGGGGGGGGGGGGTATGAAAAGTTGTGGGTTTTTGTTGCGCACATGTTATAGAGGGGGAGGGGGTGGCTGAAAAATGACAAAAATTGCGTTACGTAATTTGTGAACGGCCCCTTACACACGCACACGTGTTAACATACTATACCTGCAGAAATTAATACCCTTTGCTGCGTTGCCCAATACGTCTTTTTAGCCTTTTTATTCATCATAGTGTAGACCTTCGTCTCTCTCTCCTCCCCCTTCTCTCTCTCCTCCCCATCTCTCTCTCCTCCCCCATCTCTCTCTCTGTACTCTCTCTCATCCATCCTGTCTTTCTGGGCATTCTGCTCTTTACATTTCTTCCTTGTGTCTTCCCTTAGGACATTCTTATAAAACAGCTGGTTCTCTTGCAGCGGTAATCTCTGTAACAATTTGTTTTTACATGACTAGGTTGCCAGACGGGATAGGCTTGCCGGAGAATCGAACCCAGGACCATCCAAACGGCAACAGCGCCTAGCTGCGGAAGCCAATCACACTATCCTCCCCGCCAACTAGGCACCACAAAAAATAGTGCTTGGCGGACAGGGGTCAATAGCGAGATTTTCCACACGCAACACCGGATATGTACCTAGGGCGATCCAGCCTGATTAATGACGCAGTCACTTATGTAGTCCCCCTATTATACAGTATAGGTCAGATTACGCAAGACAAAGACCTTAATACGGTGTCTAGTAAATTATAGAAGACTGAGAATAGTACTCGTCAGAGGACAGGTTTGGTATTGTATAAACATTTTAAACAAATAAAGAGTCGAAACCTGAGGCCTGTAAACAGTAAATAAATAAATATTGCACACATAAAGGTATGATTCAGGCACTCGTGAGAAATAAAGAAGTAGAAAAACTAGACACTTGTTCTATCATTCTTGTTCTCAGTCTCTTATCTGTGTACGTTTGAATATTCTTCTATTACTTTTACTATTAGAGTTCCAAGAACCATTTTATTACGTAATCTCTCAATACGGTTTGTTAACGCCATTTATATTATAATATTTCACCTGTTTGCCAAGTCACTTCGATTACATGTCCCGCCCATGGGCCTTGTGCACTTGGGTCCCCTCTACACCTCGTTTCACGGGGTAGAAGAGGTTTCGATTATGAGATGATGAGATATTATAATATTGCTAGCACTTCCAATGCACGTATGAGGATGTTAAACGAGGTGTCTGAATTATCGAGGGGTGGGTACATTGCTATTGGAGACTTTTGTACCAAAGTGTTCAGTAAATACCTTTTAAGAAATACTCGTTGGTGCATGTGGGCTAAACATACAGTAGGCTACCGGTTCATTCTAAGCAATATTTGCCAGTCAATCTGAATCGACATTCATAAATTGTAGGCAAAAGTAAGTAAGCTTACAGCTATACATACTGATTCCGTGGTCAGAGTTTTTGCATTTTGATCCAGATGTGTGATCCATGGTTAAATCTGACATTGCGTCTCGCCCTTTGACAAAAAGTTAATTTTTTTCCATTCTTTCTTTCTTTCTTTGTTGAAACCGATAAATACACTGAGAAGAAAACTGAAGACTGTCGTAGATTTTTGATAGGGGAATTAAGACTTGGGTTGGTCCCTTCTGAATAGATTAAAATAAGTGATAGCCATAGTGAGAGGTAATAAAATAGAAATAGATTTCACGAGTGAGATGGAGGAAATATATTGTGATGATATACATTGATACACCCATAAAATTTGTAGCATTTTTAAGTCAAAGAAATGTAGGGATAATAATGGTGAAGTTGTAACGTTTCGTTTTCGTCCACGCCAGCAATCGTATGGATTTTGGCAGGCCGTCTTGTAGAATAAATAGTACTATCGTTTTCTAATGCCTTGGAAAACTATTTATAACATTCTGATACGAAAGTGTTTATTCGTACAGAAGGAATGCGAGAGAGAGAGACGGAAAAATGATACTTTTGGCACGTGTTGGTTTGAACCACAAAATTGTCAGCGAGCGAGCGATATCGCTAGCGGCAGTTTTAAAAGTACAACGAAAAGCCAATACTTGTTCGTTCTATCGGCACGCAGTTGGACATATATAACCACACACACAGCGCTGTGTCTGCCAGGTAGGGTAATTTTCTGACGTAACCAACTTGTTGTTTCGGTTTGAACAACGGAAAGGAGGGGGAAAGATGGTTGATTTATATAAAAGTAGAAATTGCCAAATAATATGGAAAATATATGGAATTCATAATTACTGATTAGGACCATAAAACTTAGTTAGTTTGATAGAATATGATCTTCCGAGCAATAATATGTTTTATTCTCCAAAATCGCCCAATTAATAGTAGAGATATTGACAAAATACTGTATAGGTTCGTACAGACAGTCGAACAGACCCTCGTGTTTGCATTCACTATCTATGACATTTTGGACGCGCGTTGGTAGCAATGAGGCAGGAGGGGCAAGGCAAAGCCAAAGGGGGAAATCTAGGAGTAAGTGAGAGGCAAAATTTGTTAGTCCAAAAGCTAGTCTATTTTTAACTTGTAACGCCAAAAGCGGACGGACCGACCGACAGAGGTACACCAAAATTGGGCTGTAATTTTGGCTTTATTTTCAAATTGAAGTCAGAATTGGGAATCGTCCGATCCCATTGGCCAGCTTAGCTAATTTTGAGGAAAAAATTTGAAGGCTCGACGCCATTTGAATTATTACTGTCCATTGAACAGGACGATTGAAAGTCTGTGAAGTGTGACTTGCCTTATTAAATATATACGAGTATATTAAAGTAAAAGTAAAAGGCGTCATAGTCCAGCCAGTGGCACGTCTGAAGTTGTGTCAATTCAACGTACCTGTGTGTTTTCATTGAATTTATGGTAAGACAGAAATTATTAATATTTTATTTAAAAATGTGAGTGTGAGATACTGCCATATGATACATATTACGACTGTAAGTACATAGACTAGGTCCCTAGCCGACTTCTGCAGGGCCTAGAGGTTGATCCATCATATAACAAGCTACAAGAGATGTGGAACTAAAATATTTTATAGGTTGTCACCATGGATCATCTCACCTATCATATTTAATAGAAAAAGATCATTGAGAATGGCAGAGGTGTTGCAGCCATTAGGGGAGAGGAATGTGAAACTGGTACTACTTGTTACATCATTTATGCGGATGAGCTGGGTTGGTCAGAGAGATCTGACCCATGTCTGTTATTTTAAATATATTATATATTAGTGTTTGTAAAATTGGTGGATTAGATATTATGTTAAGACAGAACATAATTTTCGTGTTGCAGGGTTTCTTTGTCTGGCACTGTGCTAGTGCCAGATGTTCTGAAGTGAACGACTGCATGTTTCTCTAGTGGTACAAGCTTTCTACCACTGGAGTAGGAATATTGATACACGCTCTCTATCATATTACCTCAGAACAAGTGAGGCAGTGGCCGTTGGCCGGAAAGACAACTATCTTCTATCTTCAAGGGCCAGATAAGTACAACAAACCTGACTCGAGGAAATTCATTAACTATTCCACCAGATAATAACTGAACTGTATTAGTAATAAAGACTTTTCCACCAATAAACATGTATAAAGAGAAAAGAAACTTTAGGAAGACAGACCGGATATGATGTGAACACCCCGACCCGCCATCCAGTACAAATTAAAATTAATATAGGTTTAGTAACATCATTATTTGATTTTACAGTATCTGCTTGGACAGTTTGTTCTTTTTGTTTGATTGAATTGAATATCTAGATGTATATATATATAAATTGATTTCATTTGATTTGACAGTCCTGACCAAAAGAATATTAGGTTCAGGACTAATAAAATTGTAAAAAAGATTTTCTAATACCAAACTTAAAACACAGTGTTAGTCGAGTTGATCATAGAACTTAATATTTGTGAGTGTCTTGAGTACTGGGTTACCATCACACCACAATTTCATTACCCTAGACATTAGACGTAGCCATCAGACATACTAGTCTAAAATAAGTCTGAGTGAGATCGTAGGGTGGTAGCAGAAAGGCTCCCTGAGAACACACCTCATCAATTGTTATACTCAGGGGCCTTCACAGCTTGACCTCACTCAGTTACACTATAAATATAACATCAACATTCGAAACATCTAAAACCACCACATATATTGGGTAGCTCGCTCCGGGATTTAAACTTATAAGGTATAGATATATAAAATTCAATATTGTATTACTTTTATCCCTAAAGAGTAAAGATATCCAAATATAAAAATAAAAGTTCTTTAAGGTGGAAATTAACAGTTGATGAATTGTCACGGCCAGTAGTTAATTAATTAATTATAGTTGATACTTTGTTTATTAGAGGTTAAATTTGTCTTAGTATATTATTAGAGTTGATTAAGACAGAATGGCAGATTTGGCAAAATTCAGATCTGCTGCTGTGCTGGCTGCAAAAGAGATGGGTATGGATGGACCAGAGTTGGTTCAGTATGTAACTTCAGAGGTTGATACATTTATTGAAAGAGATAGGGAAGATAGGAAGTTAGAAGCAGAAAGAAAATTAGAAGTAGAAAAAGAAATTAAAAGGTTACAGATTGAGGCTGACGCATTGGAGGCGGATAGGGAGGCTGAAATTAAACGGCTCCAAATTGAAGAGAAAAAGACCGAAAGAGAAGCAGAAGAAAGACGACAGGCTGCCGAAAGGGAAGCAGAGGAAAGACGACAGGCTGCTGAAAGGAAAGCAGAAGATAAACGGTAACAAAGAGAGCACGAGTTGCAACTAAGGGAGTTGGAATTACAAGGCCATGCTCCTGAAGGTGGTAACAGCCCTTCTACCTCCGATGCCACTGCTAGTCAGGGAGCCTCAACCTCCGCCATGGGGTTCCATTTAGACGATTTTGTGGAGAGGGATGATGACATTGAATCATTCTTAATTAGGTTCGAGGTATTAGCCACTACTTATGGGTTGGAAAAAGAAAGGTGGAGTTTAAAGTTATCCCAGGGTCTTAGGGGAACATCTTATGAAGGTTTGCAAAGATGAGTAAAGACGACCAAGACAATTATGACATGCTAAAGCAGGCTTTGTTGTTAAGATATGAAAAGAACGGAGAATTTTATCGTAAGAAGTTTAGGAATGCCAAGCCTTTGTCTGGGGAGACATACCACCAATTCTCTGCCAAATTGGAAACCTATTTGGAGAAATAGACTGCTCTGGGGAAGACCCAAGATCTGAAAGAGATGATCATGATAGAGCAATTAAGAGAGTCCATGGCTCCAGACCTGAGAAAGTTTCTCATGGAACAAGGTGCAGAGAGGTTGGGTGAGGTACTTAATGTCGCTGAGAGGTATCAGGCGGCCCAGGCAGAGGTAGCTGGCGCTAAAAAGAAGAATGTAGATAGCTATAAGGCCCCACAGAACTCTAATAAATTTGATAACAAAGATCAAGGTAACAAAGGTAAGCCAAATTTTGATAGGCCGCAAAATGATTATCGAGATAGAAACCCACAGTTCAATGACCAAAAATATAATGAGAGAAAACCTTTCCAGCAAGGAAAGTTATGGTGTAAGTGGTGCAAGAAGAACAATCATGACACCAAAGTTTGTAATAGGAAACCTTCTAACTTTGCTGCAATGAAAACGGGGAACCAAGGATTAAAGGTCAAACCTACTGGACAGCAGGTACCTACCTTATCACCCCCCAGTTTGTGAGGATGTTGTATGCAATGGGGTCACCGTGAGGTGCCTTTATGATACAGATTTAGATTTTGATTCTGTCGTGAGTTCTAGCCTAGTGAACCCAGGTCAGTATACAACAGAAACAGGGGAGATAAAAAGGGCGACTAAGGACATACCACTCATGACACTTCCCATCGCAAGGATAACTGTGAAAACTCGCTATGTGGAAGGAGAAATCAGAGCAGCAGTGATAGACGAACCCATCTACCCTTTGATATTGGGATGTCGTTATGTCTTCTTGGGGAATCCCAAGAGACATGTGATTATGGCAACAGTGCAGACCAGATCACAGTCAAAGAGGGAGGAGGATAATCCTATAAATACTCATCCAGAGGAGATGAGGAGGGCGCAGGCTGAGGACAGGTCACTCAAGCCATGTTTTAAAAAATTGCCTAAAGGTCACACACCTCCAAGCAAGGGAGTGTACTATATGAAGAATAAATTGTTATATAGGAAGGCTGGGACAGGAACAAATGGCCATGGACAGCTGGTACTTCCAACTTCATATAGGGAGAAAGTGATGGAATTAGGGCATGCGATTCCCTTCAGTGGTCATATGGGGATCAGCGCCACAGGACAGCGTATAGTTTGTCATTATTTCTGGCCAGGGATAACGGAGGATATAAAAAGATATGTAAAATCCTGTCCAGAATGTCAACGGGTAGCTCCAAAGCATTGGACTGCTCCTGCAACTCTAGGGGAAATGCCCATAGTGGGAACACCTTTTGAGAGGGTTGCAGTGGATATTGTGGGACCTCTCACTCGGACCAAGAGGAGGAACAGTTACATCCTTACTCTGGTGGACACTTGTTCTATATGGGGAGAGGCGGTAGCCCTGTCGTCAATCGATTCTAAGCATGTCGCAGAGGCATTACTTACAATATTCACAAGATTAGGATTCCCGCATCAAATCTTGACTGATAACGGCTCAAGTTCAAGGGGAAACTAACGGAAGAAGTTTTCAGGATCTTCCAGGCCAAGCACTTTCATTGTAGTCCGTATCACCCCCAAGGGAACGGCAAGGTGGAGAGGTTCATGGGACCCTCATCTCTATCCTGAGAAAGCTGGCCCATGAAAAACCTGATACGTGGGACCAATTTTTGCCCGCTGCGTTGTTTGCGTATCGGGAAGTTCCACATAATTCAACCGGAATGGCACCGGCAACCTTGTTATTTGGGAGGCCAATCAAAGGTCCATTGGAAGCCTTGTTAAGGACGTGGACAGATGAGAAGGCAGAAGAGACTGTTACCTCATCATATCAATATGTGAACGAGCTGACCACTCGTCTTAAAACTGGCTGGAAACTTGCTAATGATAATTTGAGACAAGCCAGGAAAAAACATGCTGCATATTTTAATAAGAAAGCGAAGGATAGGGAACTAGCTGTGGGAGAGAAGGTGCTCCTTCTTCTACCCGGCAGCAGTAACAAATTGCAAATTGGATGGCAAGGTCCATATACAGTTCTAGAGAAGGTGTCTAGAACAAATTATAAAATCGACAAGAAGGGGAAAGAGAAAATATATCATGTGAACCTTCTAAAGAAGTACCTGGACAGACAAATCCAGGATGGAACACCTTTACTGACCTTGGCTATCGCAACAGAGATGAAAAAGGAACCACTCACCTCTCACGAGTACCCCCTAAAACCATGTGAAACGCCGGCACAGGTGAAAGTCAGTAAGCACCTGACTAAAAACCAGAGGGAGCGGGTTCAACAGGTTATACTTGAACATACAGACGTGTTAACGGATAAGCCAGGGCACACCAATTTGTTGGAATACGATATAAAGTTAATAGACCCAACACCCATCTGTATGAGAGCCTATTCTATTCCTTTCGCTTAGGAAAATGCTTTGAAAGAGGAGATCGATTATCTGTTGACAGAAGGGATTATTTCTCACAGTGAATCTCCATATAGCTCAATTTTGGTTTTGTTGAGAAAACCCTCTGGGGAACATCGTCTGTGCATAGATTACAGGAAACTGAATGCCGTCACAGAAAATCAGGTGGATCCATTACCTGATACAACTCAACTATTTGCCAGGCTGAACAAGGCAAAATATTTTTCTAAGGTGGATCTTAGCAAAGGCTATTATCAAATTCCAGTAAAGCCTGAGGTTCACCTTATTTAGCCTTTAGCACATCGGAAGGACATTATGAGTTCAACATGTTGCCGTTTGGGTTGAAAAATGCTCCGAGTGTGTTTTCAAGGATGATGCAAAAATTGTTGGATCCACTGAATAATCCATGCATCACAAATTTTATGGATGATATCCTCATCGCTACTGAAACATGTCAGGAACACGTTAACTCTTTGACTATGCTGTTTGATAGACTCAGAGAGGCTAACTTGACTGCTAGACCATGTAGCAAAGTTTGATTTGCTGGGGAGGTTATGATGGTATCCTAAAAGAATGAAATCCGTGTCTGTATTAACCGTGTGAGGTCAAGCACATGTAGGCCCCTGACTCTATAAATGATGATGATGAATTATGTGCAGAGAACCTAACGCTACCTCCCTAGATCTCACACGGTCACTATTTTGGCTCTAGTGTCTTGTGTATGATGTACCTAGTGTCTAGGGGAGAAATGAAATGATGGTACACAACATAAAAACACTTTAATTTTCTATGAGGAAGTGAATAAAACCAGGGGTTAAGTTTTCTTTAAAATGAATATTTTTTCTGTACAATTTAATCTGCCTGTCCAGCCATATCTTTTGGACAGGTCTTTGAAAATGAGGACAAGATAGTTTACATAAAAGATCAACTAAAATATCTGGACTCTTTGTCCACTAACTATGAAGTCAAAATATATCTTTCCTGTTGGAATGTTCACAGCTTACACTTTATTAATCTAAGAGGGAGAGTCACTGTGTATGAGGAGCTGTAGTTTCATCATACCCCATAAACTTCCTGAGTATGATTTGAAATACCAGTGTTTATTAAACGAAAGTGTCAGATATACCCAGATGCTTAACACATCACCTGGGATTCCTTGAAGAATGATAATATAGTATGAAGTTGCAGAAAATCTCAATCTCGCAAAATACCCAAGCTCCTCCCGTTATCTTTTGACAGCATAAACGAATGGTCGGAGACTTGATGGCTTTATTCTCACTCAGCAGGTTTCCTGTTACCAGCTGGCAACAGGAAATAAAACCTCTGCAACAAAAGGACACCCTGGCCGTTTATATCTGATCACTTATTATATTTATTATTTTCCTACGGTGATATGGGGTCAGCCTCGCGTGCATTACAGGTGCACTCGCCCCTAATTTTACATGACTCCCACCTTGCTGTGACCACACCTCAGGTCCCTATGGCAGATACGCCACTGTACGTTTACATAGTTTTCCTCAATAAAATAATGTGGAATAACCACATTTCCTTTGGTATGATTTCTCTTCTTTTCTTTTTTTTTTAAAATAAATGCTTCAGGCATGTTAAACAGTGTTCATGGAACACAGAGGCTTACTAATACTCTAATGCAATAATATGACAACATAATCATGACAACATACATCAGTTAGATACATTTCAATGTGAGGACTAAACAATGTCTGCTCCCGGCACGTCCTTCACTTTTCCCAATAGCAGTATCTAACTTTGGCAGTGGGATTAAACATATTAAATTCATAAAGCATTCTTACCACAAATTTTCAAGAAATATAAACAAATGACGCTGACTTGCAAAGAAGTGGCCTCAGTTTCTTCTGCACTGTCCAGACTGTGAATACTTCTTTATTTAATTTTAAAATTAACACAGCTGATCTCAGCGTATTTGAATGAAAAGTTTTGTTCAACTGGCAATGAATAGTGAAAGCCTTTTGCTAATATTTATTAGCACTGGCCAATCGAAAGCTTGCGACTACCAGAATTCAAATGTAGTTTTTGAAAAAAAAAATTATTCCAAACAAACTCTGTGTCTGGTAGTCGATTGGCCAGCCTGCTTTAGTTATGCCAATTCAAAAAGATGTTTCGTTTTGGATTACATTTTTCCTACCGCTCCCCTCTCCTCCTATACTCTTGTTACCCAAGCGAATTTGAATTTACCTCAATGCCTCTTTTCTAAGCTGCCGTCCCCACTAACGCTATGAAAAAAAAACAAGCAGGAACAACAGTCTGTCTGGTCGCGCGTCCGTAGACATTTAGTATTTTCTCAATAACTTGGCTAATACTGGGACTACCATATTATTTAAAACATATTCTTGCTCAGTGGACTCTAAGCTATACTACCATATGATTTTTATGGTCAGTTTCATTATGGTTTAGATTTTCAATTTTGTCACCGGCAATCGTCAAATAAAAATTTTACACAAGACGGCCATCTTTTCCCCCTTTCTCATCTCTCGCTAGCATGTATTTTCAAATAACTACTTGTTTTAGTGACGTCAGTAATACTACCGCGAGGAGGAAATAAAATTGTCTGCGTGTTTGCCTCTGTTGGCTTTGCCGCAGCGTGTATATATGCATGGCATAATGTGTCAAGCGAAGCGGGGTTTTGAGCGGCGGGTATTTGAATAGGCGTTAAATATTTGTATTGTCTCGTGTTACACTACAAAAAAATGTAAGGATTACTACTTATTACCAGCGTTAAAGTCAAAATATTACGTTAATTCAGACAGTAGTTTGGCGGCACACTTCCGCAAAATCGTTAATTGTAAGTCTTGCCGCAGTCTCTATCAGATCGGGCAAAATGTTAAAAATGTACGTCACAAGGAAAGCGAGGAGGTTTAAACGGCGGGGTCGGTTCTAAGCCTGTCCACGGCACAAAATTCAGCGCTATGCTGGCGTGTGAGAGTATCACCGTCAGACACAATCGGGCGGGTTTATTTATTATCATTTTATGACTAAAATCTTACTGAAATGAGCGATTATTCTCGCAGATTTTACTACACACCTCCCATCCTAAAACATGCATTCATTTGCAGGTTATAATCTGCGAGATAACTTAGCTCAATGAAGTCTTACGCGTTTTTCTGATCTTCATCATAAGGATGTCTACTCAAAAAGTCTGCACCCACGTTCTGAGGGCCGGGAATATATTCAATCAGAAATGAGTATGGCTGCAATAATAAAGACCATCTCAATAATCTGGAATTTTCATGCTTTGCCTGTGACAGGAATACGAGTGGTGAATGATCCGTTGGGACCACAAATGTCCTGCCATATAAATAAATCTGGAATTTTTTTATAGCCCATATCAAAGCTAGACATTCCTTTTCACTTGTTGAATAATTTTTTTTCCGCCTTGTTCAACTTGCGGCTTGCATAAGCGACTGGGTTCAATTCTCCATCTTGTGAGGAGGACCTTTGCAACAATGTAGCGCCTAGGCCCACATTGCTTGCGTCACTTCTCACGATAAATTCTTGATTCAAGTCAGGCAATTGCAATACTGGCCTGCTTGTGAGTTTTTCTTTTAACTCCTGGTAAGCCAATTCACACTGTGCGGACCAAATTATAGTATCAGGTTGATCTTTGCGAGTTAAATCCGTCAGAGGAGCACATATAGAGTTAAAATGTTTAATGTACGTTTGGTAGAAATCACACAACGACACGAAAGATCGCACATCTTTCTTTTTTTGTGGCCTAGGTGCTCTTTTCAATTTTTCCAGATTCTTGGGATCAGGGGTCATGCTACCCTGATGTACAGTATGTCCCAAGAATTCCAACTCTTTACAACCAATACAACATTTTGTTGGCCTAGCGGTTAAGTTAGCCTCTCTGAGTCTATCAAACAGCATATTCAAAGAGGTAACGTGTTCCTCAAATGTTTCCGTAGCAATGAGGATATCGTCCATAAAATTCGAAATACATGGATTTTTCAGGGGATCCAGCAATTTTCGCATCATCCTTGAAAACACACTCGGGGCATTTTTCAACCCAAACGGTAACATGTTGAACTCATAATGACCTTCCGAGGTGCTAAATGCTAAATAAGGTCGAACCTCAGGCTTTACTGGAATTTGATAATAGCCTTTGCTAAGATCCACCTTAGAAAAATATTTTGCCTTGTTCAGCCTGGCAAATAGTTGAGTAGTATCAGGTAATGGATCCACCTGACCTTCTGTGACAGCATTCAGTTTCCTGTAATCTATGCACAGTCTATGTTCTCCCGATGGTTTCCGCAACAAAACCACACAGGAACTATAAGGAGACTCACTGTGAGAAATAATCCCTTCTTGTAACAAATAATCTATCTCCTCTTTCAAAGCTTTTTCCTTAGCGAAAGGAATAGAATAGGGCCTCATACAGATAGGTGCTGGGTCTAGTAGTTTCATATCATATTCCAACAAAATTGTGTGCCCCGGTTTATCCGTTAACACATCTGTATGTTTCTCAAGGACCTGTTGAACCTTCTCCTTCTGTCCTTTTGTCAGGTGATTACTGATCTTCACCTGTGCAAACGTTTCACTGGTTTTCAGTGGATATTCAAATGAGGAGAGAGGGTCATTTTTCATTTCGGTTTCGATAGATAGGGCCAACAGGTGTGTTCCTTCCTGGATTTGTCTGTCCAGATATTTCTTCAAAAGGTTCACATGATAGACTTTTTCCTTTCCCTTTTTGTCTATCTTATAATTTGTTCTGGATACCTTTTCCAAAACTGTATATGGCCCTTGCCATCCGATCTGAAGTTTATTGTTGCTGCCGGGCAATAGAAGAAGTACCTTCTCCCCTACAGCAAGCTCCCTATCCTTAGCTTTCTTATTATAATAAGCAGCATGCTTTTTCCTGGCTTGTCTCAAATTATCATTTGCCAGTTTCCAACTAGTTTTTAAACGAGTGGTCAGTTCGTTCACATATTGATAAGATGAAGTAACAGTCTCCTCTGCCTTCTCATCTGTCCAGGTCCTTAACAAATTACATATGGACTTTTAATTTTTCATACTTATTTTTCATGGCACCCGTCAGGTCCTTTACTCTAGAAGCTTTATAGTGAGGACTTTTCTTCCTAGAGTCATCACTCACAAATCGTCCACTACTAATTCTTTTCTTGGGGTTTTCTTCCCACTTTAAGTTCATTATGAGAGAAGATCTCTCTCTTTTCGTTTCCTCCAGTTTATATAATTCTGACCGAGGGATTGTCAGCTTAGTCTGGGGTAAAACTACTCGTCGCATAGTGCCATTCAAATACATTCGAGTGAAGACTGTGTGTGAAAAGGGGGCTCCCATTCCACTTTGTCTACTTTATTACAATTATTTTTATTTCCAGGCCTAAGTTTGCCCCGTGGCGTGTCTAGGTCCTGATCAATTTTCCCACTTGTGGGTGTTCCCTCATGAAATACGCCACATGCTTCTACAAAATTCTCAACGATGACCATCATATCTGGTTAATAATATTTTTGAGCTACTTTTTGGCAGATGGTACCTACTTTCTCGTGGTCCCCATCGTTTCCAACATGTAAACTCCGTATTACGTATGCCCTATACATTTTAGGAAGAACCAGCTGTCCATGACCAGCTGAACCAGTGCCGGCCTTCCTATATAACAATTTATTCTTTATGTAAAATTCTCCTTTTCTGGGAGGTGTATCTCAGTTACGCAATTTTTGAAAGCACTGCTTCAGTGACCTATCTTGAGCCTGTGCCTTCCTCATCTTCTCTTGATGAGTATTTATAGGTTTATCTTCTTCCTTTCTGGGTTGTGATCGGGTCTGGACTGCTGCCAAGACCACAGGTCTCTTGGGATTCCCCAGGTAGACATAACGACACCCCAATATCAGAGGGTAGATGGGTGCGTCTATCACTGCTGCTCTGATTATCCCTTCCACATAGCGAGTTTTCACTGTTATCCTTGCAATGGGAAGTTTCATGAGTGGTAGGTCCTTGGTCGCCCCTTGTATTTCCACTGTTTCTGTGGTATACTGATCTGGGTTCACCAAGTGCGAGCTCACGACAGCATCAAAATCTAAACCTGTATCATAGAGGCACCTTATGGTGACATCATTGCATACAACATCCTCGCAAACTGGGGTGTGATAAGGTTCCTGCTGTCCAGCAGGTTTGTCCTTTACTTCCTGGTTCCCCTTTTTCATAGCAGCAAATCCAGCAGGTTTACTTTTACAAAACTTAGTGTCATGTCCCTCCTTCCTACAATGTTTACAATACCATCTACCTTGATGAAAAGGTTTTCTTTCATCATTCTTTCTGTCATTGAAATGTGAGGTTTTATTTTTAAAATCATTTCGAGGCCTATAAAAGTTCTGCTTACCTCTGTTGTCAAATTTATTATGGTTTTGAGGAGCCTTATACCGATCTACTGGTTTTTTCTTGATGCTAGCTACCTCTGCCTGGGCTGCCTGATACCTCTCAGCGACATTAATTATCTCACCCAGCCTCTCCGCGCCCTGTTCCATGAGAAACTTTCTCATGTCTGGAGCCATGGACTCTCTCATCTGTTCTATGAGTATTATCTCTTTGAGATCTTGGGTTTTCCCCAAAGAAGCCAATTTCTCCATATACGTTTCTAACCGGGTGGAGAACTGGTGATAGGTCTCACCCGACAGTAGCCTGGCATTCCTAAATTTCTTTCTATAAAACTCTCCGTTCTTTTCGTATCTTAACAGAAGAGCTTGCTTCAACATGTCATAGTTGTCTTGGTCATCCCTGCTCATTTTGGAAAACACTTCATAAGCTGTTCCCCGAAGACCCTGAGACAACTTTACACCCCATTTTTCTCTTTCTAACCCATAAGTAGTGGCTAATACTTCATATCTGCTTAAATATGACTCAATGTCATCATCCTTTTCTACAAAATAGTCTAAATGGAACCCCATGGTTGAGTTGGAGGCCCCCTGACTAGCAGTAGCATCAGAGGTAGAGGGGCTGTGACCATTGTCTGGAGCAAGGCCTTGCAACTCTAACTCTCTTAGTCGCAACTCATGCTCCCTCTGTAATCTTTTATATTCTGCTTCCCTCTCAGCAGTCAATCTTTTTTTTTGCAGTCGTTTTTCTTCTGCTTCCAATTTTCTCTCCTCAAATTGGAGCCTCTTTATCTCAGCCTTTCTATCAGCCTCTAAAGCCCTAGCCTCCTTCTCAGCCTCAATCTGCAACCTTTTAATTTCTTTCTGCGCCTCTCTATCTAACTCTAATTTCTTCATCTCCCTAGCATCTTCTACCTGCATTCTTCTCTCTTCAGCTAACCCATGTTCTTCCCTAGTAATAAATTTATCACATTCTGAGGTGACATAGTCAATCAAGATTTGTCCCTCCATATTCATTTCCCTGGCAGTCTGCACAGCCGCAGAGCGAAACTTGGCCAGATCTGCCATCCTGATAAATACAAAATGTACTAACTAAGTTTCTAACTAAGTACAAAATTTATTTAATTAATTCTGGGTTCTGACACTTTCTTCACTTTCCAAATCTTGGGTAATAATATATGGGGATTCCCTGGGAAAAAAAGAATGTTGTTAATGCTAACCCAGACCCCAATGTATGTAGTACTAGGAGAAATTCAAATCCACGGACAAGCCCACAATTTATGTAGCAAAGTTTGATTTGCTGGGGAGGTTATGATGGTATCCTAAAAGAATGAAATCCGTGTCTGTATTAACCGTGTGAGGTCAAGCACATGTAGGCCCCTGACTCTATAAATGATGATGATGAATTATGTGCAGGGAACCTAACGCTACCTCACTAGATCTCACACGGTCACTATTTTGGCTCTAGTATCTTGTGTATGATGTACCTAGTGTCTAGGGGAGAAATGAAATGATGGTACACAACATAAAAACACTTTAATTTTCTATGAGGAAGTGAATAAAACCAGGGGTTAAGTTTTCTTTAAAATGAATATTTTTTCTGTACAATTTAATCTGCCTGTCCAGCCATATCTTTTGGACAGGTCTTTGAAAATGAGGACAAGATAGTTTACATAAAAGATCAACTAAAATATCTGGACTCTTTGTCCACTAACTATGAAGTCAAAATATATCTTTCCTGTTGGAATGTTCACAGCTTACACTTTATTAATCTAAGAGGGAGAGTCACTGTGTATGAGGGGCTGTAGTTTCATCATACCCCATAAACTTCCTGAATATGATTTGAAATACCAGTGTTTATTAAACGAAAGTGTCAGATATACCCAGATGCTTAACACATCACCTGGGATTCCTTGAAGAATGATAATACAGTATGAAGTTGCAGAAAATCTCAATCTCGCAAAATACCCAAGCTCCTCCCGTTATCTTTTGACAGCATAAACGAATGGCCGAAGACTTGATGGCTTTATTCTCACTCAGCAGGTTTCCTGTTACCAGCTGGCAACAGGAAATAAAACCTCTGCAACAAAAGGACACCCTGGCCTTTTATATCTGATCACTTATTATATTTATTATTTTCCTACGGTGATATGGGGTCAGCCTCGCGTGCATTACAGGTGCACTCGCCCCTAATTTGACATGACTCCCACCTTGCTGTGACCACACCTCAGGTCCCTATGGCAGATACGCCACTGTACGTTTACATAGTTTTCCTCAATAAAATAATGTGGAATAACCACATTTCCTTTGGTATGATTTCTCTTCTTTTCTTTTTTTTTAAAAATAAATGCTTCAGGCATGTTAAACAGTGTTCATGGAACACAGAGGCTTACTAATATTCTAATGCAATAATATGACAACATAATCATGACAACATACATCAGTTAGATACATTTCAATGTGAGGACTAAACAATGTCTGCTCTCGGCACGTCCTTCACTTTTCCCAATAGCAGTATCTAACTTTGGCAGTGGGATTAAACACATTAAATTCATAAAGCATTCTTACCACAAATTTTCAAGAAATATAAACAAATGACGCTGACTTGCAAAGAAGTGGCCTCAGTTTCTTCTGCACTGTCCAGACTGTGAATACTTCTTTATTTAATTTTAAAATTAACACAGCTGATCTCAGCGTATTTGAATGAAAAGTTTTGTTCAACTGGCAATGAATAGTGAAAGCCTTTTGCTAATATTTATTAGCACTGGCCAATCGAAAGCTTGCGACTACCAGAATTCAAATGTAGTTTTTGAAAAACAAAAATAATTCCAAACAAACTCTGTGTCTGGTAGTCGATTGGCCAGCCTGCTTTAGTTATGCCAATACAAAAAGATGTTTCGTTTTGGATTACATTTTCCTACCGCTCCCCTCTCCTCCTATACTCTTGTTACCCAAGCGAATTTGAATTTACCTCAATGCCTCTTTTCTAAGCTGCCGTCCCCACTAACGTTATGAAAAAAACAAGCAGGAACAACAGTCTGTCTGGTCGCGCGTCTGTAGACATTTAGTATTTTCTCAATAACTTGGCTAATACTGGGACTACCATATTATTTAAAACATATTCTTGCTCAGTGGACTCTAAGCTATACTACCATATAATTTTTATGGTCAGTTTCATTATGGTTTAGATTTTCAATTTTGTCACCGGCAATCGTCAAATAAAAATTTTACACAAGACGGCCATCTTTCCCCCCCTTTCTCATCTCTCGCTAGCATGTATTTTCAAATAACTACTTGTTTTAGTGACGTCAGTAATACTACCGCGAGGAGGAAATAAAATTGTCTGCGTGTTTGCCTCTGTTGGCTTTGCCGCAGCGTGTATATATGCATGGCATAATGTGTCAAGCGAAGCGGGGTTTTGAGCGGCGGGTATTTGAATAGGCGTTAAATATTTGTATTGTCTCGTGTTACACTACAAAAAAATGTAAGGATTACTACTGATTACCAGCGTTAAAGTCAAAATATTACGTTAATTCAGACAGTAGTTTGGTGGCACACTTCCGCAAAATCGTTAATTGTAAGTCTTGCCGCAGTCTCTATCAGATCGGGCAAAATGTTAAAAATGTACGTCACAAGGAAAGCGAGGAGGTTTAAACGGCGGGGTTGGTTCTAAGCCTGTCCACGGCACAAAATTCAGCGCGATGCTGGCGTGTGAGAGTATCACCGTCAGACACAATCGGGCGGGTTTATTTATTATCATTTTATGACTAAATCTTACTGAAATGAGCGATTATTCTCGCAGATTTTACTACAGACCAACAAAATGTTGTATTGTATGTAAAGAGTTGGAATTCTTGGGACACACGGTATATCAGGGTAGCATGACCCCTGACCCCAAGAACCTTGAGAAATTGCAGAGAGCACCGAGGCCACAAAGAAAAAAAGATGTGAGATCTTTTGTGTCGTTGTGTGGGTTTTACCAGAAGTACATTAAAAATTTTAACTCTATATGTGCTCCTCTGACTGATTTAACCCGTAATGGCCAACCTGATAGAATTATTTGGTCGGCACAGTGTGAATTGGCATACCAAGAGTTAAAGGAAAAACTCACTAGCAAGCCTATTTTAAAATTGCCTGATTTGACCCAGGAATTCGTGGTAAGAACGGACGCAAGCAATGTGGGATTAGGAGCCACTTTGTTACAAAGGTCCTCTTCACCAAATGGGGAACTGAACCCAGTCGCTTATGCCAGCCGCAAGTTGAATAAAGCGGAACAAAACTATTCAACAAGCGAAAAAGAATGTTTAGCTTTGATCTGGGCTATAAGAAAGTTCCAGATCTATGTCTATGGTAGGCCATTTGTGGTCCAAACGGATCATCAACCCCTCGTATTTTTGTCACAGGCCAAGCATGAAAATGCTCGTTTATTAAGGTGGTCGTTGCTCATCCAACCGTATTCATTCACTATTGAATACATTCCTGGTTCACAAAACTTGGGTGCAGATTTCTTGAGTAGGCATCCTGTTGACGAAAATCAGAGTATTCACAGGCCTATTGAGCAAATTTGTTCTATGTGTATCACTGTTCTTGAACTTTCATCAGTGCATGTTCTTAAGTGGGGAGATGTGTGATGATATACATTGATACACCTATAAAATTTGTAGTATTTATAAGTCCAAGAAATGTAGGGATAATAATGGTGAAGTTGTAACGTTTCGTTTTCGCCCACGCCAGCAATCGTATGGATTTTATCAGGCCGTCTTGTAGAATAAATAGTACTATCGTTTTCTAATGCCTTGGAAAACTATTTATAACATTTTGATACGAAAGGTTTATTCGTCCATGTGATGAATTTACCGTGATACAACGTTAAAATATCTCCAAATATAAGGATAAAATGTAGGGATAAAAATAATGCGTAAGATACTAGGAGACATGCTCGCCCATGCCCGCATTTCCTACCGCCATTCAAACTAACTAGTTAGACGTGCAGACGAAACGGTTTACCCTTTGTAGACGGGAGGGAAACGGAGATCAAAAAAGGAAAAATATGACTGAACACGTGTTTGAATCTAGCAAGGCTAAAAGACGCAATTGGTAGTAAAAGAAAAAAAATTCACGTCACTAGTTGACACAATGTAAGGAAATGGACAAAAAAAGTCCGTAGCTCTTATTCGAAACAGTCATTTCTTGGACGTTTTACGATACTTGGTTGTTTTATTTGAATTCAGCGGCAAACGCCGTAGAGAAGGTTCGCGAACAAATTTCAAAAAAACTAAACTTGAGAAAAAATATGTTTTTTCTTAATAATAGAGTTATGAATATAAAACCTAGCTAGTTTGATAGCCCATCTTAAGCAGAGAACTAATATACTTTAAATTATATAGACGGATAGATAACAAGGAAGATATTGACAAAAGACTGTATTGTTCATATCAGACTAGCGACTGTACTGTCCATACTTTCACTAAAGTTTCAAATTTTCGTCCTTGAGACACGCAAATGCAAAAATCAAGCTGCAATGAAAGAGAGGGGGAAGGTGGAGAATTGTGGCTAAAAATAACTTAGGAGGCAGATTTGTGTAGGGTATTGCATGGAGTTGGTCCAAGAACCAAGCGTGTTTTTTATGAAAAAACAAGTAGAGACAGACGGACCAACAGACAATAATACATACTTGACTGAGATCTGACTGAAATTTGACTTTTGGTTGTAGATTTGAAAAGTTAGGGGGTAAGTCTGTGATTGGGCAAATGTAATCATATTAGCGGGACAGAGATGCGCATTTTTGCCATTTGATACAATTCTGTCCAGGGACACAGTCGGTTATTGCCTGTGGTGTTTTTCCCAGAAGATATTACATACATTTAGTGGGACGCCATCATATAGCCAGCAGCTCAGCTGAGTTTTGCTAGCAATTAACTGTGTTCTCAATTCTGAATTCTGGTAAGAATGAAAGCATTTATTTTATATATTTTAATATTTCGAGTGATTGATACTGCCATATCATATAAAATGATTACGACAAGTAAGTCCTCGCTCTAGGTCCCCAGCCCAAGTTCAGGGTCTAGAGACAAACAAAATATATGGACGCCTAACTAAGACTATGGAAGGCGGATCTATTATTGAGATCAGTGGGAACATATCACCTATCTTATTGAATAAAAGGAAACTATTGAACATATCTCAGAGGCAATGCAGTCTTGGGGAACTGATACTATATGAAAACAACTGGGTAAGATGTGCTGTGTGGTCAGAGAGATCTGACCCATTCTGTGTAATGTTGATGTGTTGTGCTGTGTGTAAGAGTGGTGCAGTAAATAGAGTACTGACACATAGCACAAATTTTGTTTCAGAATTGTGAGTTTCTGTTGTGGCACTAGGGTAGTGCCACATAAGTAATCAAGATTACACAAGCAGATGTGTGTGCCGCCTAACAGTGGTGTCGGTGCAGTCTAGCATTGTATTCTAGCTACCGAGAGGAGTGGGCCACCGGAATCCAGCATCAGATCTTCACAGACAAGATGAGTGAATTAGTGGCCTGCTAAGGATTCACCAGAACTCTTAACTATTTAGAAATATTTCCCCATCACAATATACTGAATTTTGGGAAATAGAACATTTTCTAAAGTCTATAAGACAAATGGACAAAGCTAGTTCTAGTCACAGAGTGGGTGTGATGACACCACCCCAACAGCACATCCAGTAATAGTTCTCCCAGAGACATTATAAATATAATTAATATTAACCAGTCTTATAAAATACCTATGTACACACATTCCATTTTATTATGCCATATATTTATGCATTCCATTTATAACTCCATAACATTTCATATGTTCTGACCAAAATAAAACCTTGGTTCAGAACAAATAAATTTAGAAAAAATTTTTAATATTGAAACTAAAACAGTCTGAGTTAGTTCAGTGTGTTATAAATTTTATTAATATTATTAGACTTATTAATTATCTGTGTGTGTTTGTATATTCTACTACAACACATTACATTCCAGTACCCTAGACTTTTTAACGTAGCTACATTCATAATAGTAGAAGAGATCTGTTTGAGGTCGTAGTGGTAGTAAGAAGGGCCTTCTGTAATTCACATAAACATTTATCTCAGGAGCCTTCACAGCTGACCTCATACATTACACTAGGTAACACAACAAACATACAATACCATCAAAACCACTACAATATTGGGGTTTTGTCCAGGGATATTTAGTTAATCAAAGATATTGGAATCTCCTGGTGGGAGAATTAAACCAGTGGGGACAGATTGTAGAAATTTAAAAAGTGTCCCTTAAAATAAAAGGGGAAAATAAAAGTTGGTGAATCTTCACAGCCAGTGGTAGTTAGTTAATTAATTAAATAATTAGAATTACCTTGGTCATTAATTAATTAGAATTACCTGTCATTAGATAAGTAGAATTACCTTAG
The DNA here is from genome assembly GCA_024509875.1 of Oreohelix idahoensis. Lineage (NCBI taxonomy): Eukaryota > Metazoa > Mollusca > Gastropoda > Stylommatophora > Oreohelicidae > Oreohelix > Oreohelix idahoensis. The sequence goes on from JAMPIV010006085.1 coordinate 298,045, forward strand.
TCATTAATTAGTTGGATTTACCTGGGTCATTGTTATTTTGTATGATGGCTGACCTAGAAAAATTTAGATCGGCTGCTGTGCTAACGGCGAGGGAGATGAACATGGAGGGTCAGGTTTTAATTCAGTATGTAACTTCTGAATGTGACAAGTATATTGAAAGGGAAGATAGGAGGTTAGCTGAAGAGAAGAGGTTACAAATTGAGGCTGACAAAGAACTTAAGAGGCTGCAGATTGAGGCAGAAGAAAAACGACAGCAAAGGGAGGCAGAAGAAAAAAAGGCCGAAAGGGAGGCAGAAGAAAAAAAGGCCGAAAGGGAAGCAGAAGATAGAAGGTTGCAAAGGGAGCACGAATTACGACTAAGGGAGCTGGAATTACAAGGCCATGCTCCTGAAAATGGTGCCAGCCCTTTTGCCTCAGATGCTACGCCTAGTCAGGGAGCCTCAACATCAGCTATGGGGTTTCATTTAGACCATTTTGTTGAGAAAGACGATGACATCGAGGGGTACCTCAGTAGATTTGAATTATTAGCTACTACATATGGGTTAGAGAGAGAGAGAGAGAGAGAGGTGGAGTCTAAAGTTATCACAGGGACTGAGAGGTACTTCTTATGAAGTCTTTGCTAAAATGAATAGAGAAGACCAAGACAATTATGACATGCTAAAGCAGGCTTTGTTATTAAGATATGAAAAACATGGTGAATTTTACCGTAAGAAATTTAGAAATGCCAAACTGTTGTCTGGGGAGACATACCACCAATTCTCTGCCAGGCTGGAAACCTATTTGGAGAAATGGACTGCTCTGGGGAAGACCCAAGATCTTAAAGAGATGATCATGATAGAGCAATTAAGAGTGTCTATGGCTCCAGACTTGAGAAAATTTCTCATGGAACAAGGTGCAGAGAGGTTGGGAGAGGTTTTAAATGTCGCTGAGAGGTATCAGGCAGCCCAGGCAGAGGTAAGTGGCACTAAAAAGAAGCACATAGACAATTTTAAAGCTCCACAGCAATTTAATAAATTTGATAACAGAGAACAGGGTAATAAAGGCTGGACAAACTTTGATAGGTCAAGAAATGACTATTGTGACAGAAACTCACAGTTCAATGACCAAAAATATAATGAAAGAAAACCGTTTAACCAAGGAAAAAGATGGTGCAAATGGTGTAAGAAAGACAACCATAACACCGAATTTTGTAGAAGGAAACCTTCAAACATTGCTGCAATGAAGTCGGGGACTCAAAGATTAAAGGTTAATCCTAATGGACAGCAGGAACCTTATAACCCCCCAGTTTGTGAGGATGTTATTTGTAATGGGGTCACCATAAGGTGCCTTTATGATACAGGTTTGGATTATGATTCAGTTGTGAAGTCTAGCCTAGTGGACCCAAGTCAGTATACCACAGAAACAGTGGAAATACAAGGGGCGACTAAGGACATACCACTCATGACACTTCCCATCGCAAGGATAACGGTGAAAACTCGCTATGTGGAAGGAGAAATCAGAGCAGCAGTGATAGATGAACCAATCTACCCTCTGATATTGGGGTGTAGGTACGTCTTCTTGGGGAATCCCGAGAGACCTGTGATCATGGCGACAGTGCAGACCAGGTCACAGAAAAAGGAGGAAGAAGGTGAACCTATAAATGCTCATCCAGAGGAGATGAGGAAGGCGCAGGCTGAGGATAGGACACTCAAGCCATGTTTTAAAAGATTGCCCAAATGCCACACACCTCCAAGCAAGGGAGAGTATTTTATGAAGGACAGATTGCTATATAGGAAGACAGGAACTAGATCCACTGGTCACGGACAGTTGGTTCTTCCCAAGGTATATAGGGCAAATTTAATAAGGAGCTTACATGTTGGAAAAGATGGTAATCATGAGAAAGTAGGTACCATCTGCCAAAAAGTTGCTCGAAAATACTATTGGCCCGACGTAAATGTCGATATTGAAAACTTTGTAGAAGCATGTGGCGTATTTCATGAGGGAACACTAACAAAGGGACAATATGTGCAGGACCTAGAAACGCCACGGGGCAAACTTAGGCCTGGAAGGAAAAATAATTATACTCAGGTAGACAAAGTGCAATGGGAGCCCCCATTTCACACCCAGTCTTCACTTAACTGCATTAACATGGCCACTATGCGACGAGTACAAAGAGTAGATTTACCCCAGAATAAGCTGACAATCCCTCGGTCAGCCTTATATAAACTGGAGGAAAAGAAAAGAGAGCGAAGATCTCTCACAAGCAATCTAAAGTGGGGAGACAAACCCAAGAAAATAATTGGTACTGGTCGATTTGTGAGTGATGATTCTAGGAAGAAAAGTCCTCATTATAATGCTTCCAATGGAAGGGACCCGACGGGTTCCATGAAAAATAAGTATGAAAAATTACAAGTCCAGATGTAGATTATTAAGGACCTGGACAGATGAGAAGGCAGAAGAGACTGTTACCTCATCGTATCAATATGTGAACGAACTGACCACTCGTCTGAAAGCTGGATGGAAACTGGCAAATGATAATTTGAGACAAGCCAGGAAGAAACATGCAGCATATTTTAATAGGAAGGCAAAGGACAGAGAACTAGCTGTGGGAGAGAAGGTGCTTCTTCTACTACCCGGCAGCCAGAATAAATTACAAATTGGATGGCAAGGTCCACATACGGTTCTAGAGAAGGTGTCTAGAACAAACTATAAAATTGACAAAAAGGGGAAGGGAGAAAGTTTATCATGTAAACCTTTTAAAGAAGTATCTGGACAGACCACTCCAGGAAAGCACCCCCTTACTGATCTTGGCTATCGCAACTCAAATGCAAAAAGAACCACTCACCTCACATGAATACCCATTACATCCTTGTGAAACAGCTGCACAAGTAAAAGTCAGTAAGCACCTGACTAAAAATCAGAGGGAGAGAGTTCAACAGGTTCTGGAGGAACATACAGATATATTAACAGATAAGCCAGGACATACAAATTTGCTACAGTATGACATGAAACTGGTAGACTCAAACCCAATCTGTATGAGAGCCTATTCTATTCCGTTCGCGAAGGAGAAGGCATTAAAAGAAGAAATAGATTATTTGTTGAAGGAGGGGATTATTTCACACAGTGAATCTTCTTTTAGCTCCAATGTAGTTTTGTTGAGGAAACCGTCTGGGGAACATAGACTGTGCATAGATTACAGGAAACTGAATGCTGTCACAGAAGAACAAGTGGATCCATTACCAGACACAAAACAGTTATTTGCTAGATTAAACAAGGCAAAATACTTTTCAAAGGTGGATCTTAGTAAAGGCTATTACCAGATTCCAGTGAAGCCTGAAGTGAGACCTTATTTAGCTTTTAGCACCTCGGAAGGACATTATGAATTCAACATGCTACCATTCGGATTGAAAAATGCTCCGAGCGTATTTTCAAGGATGATGCGCAAATTGTTGGAGCCCCTGAATAACCCATGTATCACGAATTTCATGGATGATATTCTCGTCGCCACAGAGACATTTGAAGAACACATTAACTCTCTAAAAATGTTATTTGATAGGCTTAGGGAGGCGAACTTAACTGCTAGGCCAACAAAATGTTATATTGGATGCAAAGAGTTGGAATTCTTGGGACACACTGTATATCAGGGTAACATGACCCCTGACCCCAAGAACTTGGAAAAACTGCAGAGAGCACCTAGACCACAAACAAAAAAGGACGTGCGATCATTCGTGTCGTTATGTGGATTTTACCAAAAATATATCAAAAATTTTAACTCTATTTGTGCTCCTCTGACTGATCTGACTCGCAAGGGACATCCAGATAAAATTGTTTGGACTGCGCAATGTGAATTGGCTTTTCAAGAGTTAAAGGAAAAACTCACTAGCAAGCCTATTCTCAAATTGCCTGATTTGACACAGGACTTCGTGGTGAGAACAGATGCAAGTAATGTAGGCCTCGGGGCGGCTCTGTTGCAACGGTCATCTTCACCCGATGGGGAACTGAACCCAGTCGCTTATGCAAGCCGCAAATTGAATAAAGCGGAGCAAGGATATTCCACAAGCGAAAAAGAATGTTTAGCGTTAATCTGGGCAATAAAAAAGTTTCAAATCTATCTGTATGGTAGGACTTTTGTGGTCCAGACGGATCATCAGCCCCTGGTGTTCGTATCTCAGGCTAAGCATGAAAATGCTAGATTGTTGAGATGGTCTTTATTATTGCAACCTTATCAGTTTAGTATTGAGTATATCCGGGGGTCATTGAATGTCGGTGCAGATTTCCTCAATCGGCACCCCTGTGATCAAAATTAGAGTAGTGGCAGGCGTGAGGAGTAATTTTATCTATGTGTATCACTGGTTTTGGAACTTGCCGTAGTGCATGTTCTCAGGTGGGGAGATGTGTGATGAATTTACCGTGATACAACGTTAAAATATCTCCAAATATAAGGATAAAATGTAGGGATAAAAATAATGCGTAAGATACTAGGAGACATGCTCGCCCATGCCCGCATTTCCTACCGCCATTCAAACTAACTAGTTAGACGTGCAGACGAAACGGTTTACCCTTTGTAGACGGGAGGGAAACGGAGATCAAAAAAGGAAAAATATGACTGAACACGTGTTTGAATCTAGCAAGGCTAAAAGACGCAATTGGTAGTAAAAGAAAAAAAATTCACGTCACTAGTTGACACAATGTAAGGAAATGGACAAAAAAAGTCCGTAGCTCTTATTCGAAACAGTCATTTCTTGGACGTTTTACGATACTTGGTTGTTTTATTTGAATTCAGCGGCAAACGCCGTAGAGAAGGTTCGCGAACAAATTTCAAAAAAACTAAACTTGAGAAAAAATATGTTTTTTCTTAATAATAGAGTTATGAATATAAAACCTAGCTAGTTTGATAGCCCATCTTAAGCAGAGAACTAATATACTTTAAATTGTATAGACGGATAGATAACAAGGAAGATATTGACAAAAGTCTGTATTGTTCATATCAGACTAGCGACTGTACTGTCCATACTTTCACTAAAGTTTCAAATTTTCGTCCTTGAGACACGCAAATGCAAAAATCAAGCTGTAATAAAAGAGAGGGGGAAGGTGGAGAATTGTGGCTAAAAATAACTTAGGAGGCAGATTTGTGTAGGGTATTGCATGGAGTTGGTCCAAGAACCAAGCGTGTTTTTTATGAAAAAACAAGTAGAGACAGACGGACCAACAGACAATAATACATACTTGACTGAGATCTGACTGAAATTTGACTTTTGGTTGTAGATTTGAAAAGTTAGGGGGTAAGTCTGTGATTGGGCAAATGTAATCATATTAGCGGGACAGAGATGCGCATTTTTGCCATTTGATACAATTCTGTCCAGGGACACAGTCGGTTATTGCCTGTGGTGTTTTTCCCAGAAGATATTACATACATTTAGTGGGACGCCATCATATAGCCAGCAGCTCAGCTGAGTTTTGCTAGCAATTAACTGTGTTCTCAATTCTGAATTCTGGTAAGAATGAAAGCATTTATTTTATATATTTTAATATTTCGAGTGATTGATACTGCCATATCATATAAAATGATTACGACAAGTAAGTCCTCGCTCTAGGTCCCCAGCCCAAGTTCAGGGTCTAGAGACAAACAAAATATATGGACGCCTAACTAAGACTATGGAAGGCGGATCTATTATTGAGATCAGTGGGAACATATCACCTATCTTATTAAATAAAAGGAAACTATTGAACATATCTCAGAGGCAATGCAGTCTTGGGGAACTGATACTATATGAAAACAACTGGGTAAGATGTGCTGTGTGGTCAGAGAGATCTGACCCATTCTGTGTAATGTAGATGTGTTGTGCTGTGTGTAAGAGTGGTGCAGTAAATAGAGTACTGACACATAGCACAAATTTTGTTTCAGAATTGTGAGTTTCTGTTGTGGCACTAGGGTAGTGCCACATAAGTAATCAAGATTACACAAGCAGATGTGTGTGCCGCCTAACAGTGGTGTCGGTGCAGTCTAGCATTGTATTCTAGCTACCGAGAGGAGTGGGCCACCGGAATCCAGCATCAGATCTTCACAGACAAGATGAGTGAATTAGTGGCCTGCTGAGGATTCACCAGAACTCTTAACTATTTAGAAATATTTCCCCATCACAATATACTGAATTTTGGGAAATAGAACATTTTCTAAAGTCTATAAGACAAATGGACAAAGCTAGTTCTAGTCACAGAGTGGGTGTGATGACACCACCCCAACAGCACATCCAGTAATAGTTCTCCCAGAGACATTATAAATATAATTAATATTAACCAGTCTTATAAAATACCTATGTACACACATTCCATTTTATTATGCCATATATTTATGCATTCCATTTATAACTCCATAACATTTCATATGTTCTGACCAAAATAAAACCTTGGTTCAGAACAAATAAATTTAGAAAAAAATTTTAATATTGAAACTAAAACAGTCTGAGTTAGTTCAGTGTGTTATAAATTTTATTAATATTATTAGACTTATTAATTATCTGTGTGTGTTTGTATATTCTACTACAACACATTACATTCCAGTACCCTAGACTTTTTAACGTAGCTACATTTATAATAGTAAAAGAGATCTGTTTGAGGTCGTAGTGGTAGTAAGAAGGGCCTTCTGTAATTCACATAAACATTTATCTCAGGAGCCTTCACAGCTGACCTCAAACATTACACTAGGTAACACAACAAACATACAATACCATCAAAACCACTACAGTCCAGAAGGAATGCGAGAGAGAGAGACGGAAAAATGATACTTTTGGCACGTGTTGGTTTGAACCACAAAATTGTCAGTGAGCGAGCGATATCGCTATCGGCAGTTTTAAAAATACAACGAAAAGCCAATACTTGTTCATTCTATCGGCACGCAGTTGGACATATATAACCACACACCCAGCGCTGTGTCTGCCAAGTAGCGTAATTTCCTGACGTAACCAACTTGTTGTTTCGGTTTGAACAACGGAAAGGAGGGGGAAAGATGGTGGATTTATATAAAAGTAGAAATTGCCAAATAATATGGAAAATATATGGAATTCATAATTACTAGGATTAGGACCATAAAACTTAGTTATTTTGATAGAATATGATCTTCTGAGCAATAATATGTTTTATTCTCCAAAATCGCCCAATTAATAGTAGAGATATTGACAAAATACTGTATAGGTTCGTACAGACAGTCGAACAGACCCTCGTGTTTGCATTCACTATCTATGACATTTTGGACGCGCGATGGTGGAAATGAGGCAGGAGGGGCAAGGCAAAGCCAAAGGGGGAAATCTAGGAGTAAGTGAGAGGCAAAATTTGTTAGTCCAAAAGCTAGTCTATTTTTAACTTGTAACGCCAAAAGCGGACGGACCGACCGACAGAGGTACACCAAAATTGGGCTGTAATTTTGGCTTTATTTTCAAATTGAAGTCAGAATTGGGAATCGTCCGATCCCATTGGCCAGCTAAGCTAATTTTGAGGAAAAAATTTGAAGGCTCGACGCCATTTGAATTATTACTGTCCATTGAACAGGACGATTGAAAGTCTGTGAAGTGTGACTTGCCTTATTAAATATATACGAGTATATTAAAGTAAAAGTAAAAGGCGTCATAGTCCAGCCAGTGGCACGTCTGAAGTTGTGCCAATTCAACGTACCTGTGTGTTTTCATTGAATTTATGGTAAGACAGAAATTATTAATATTTTATTTAAAAATGTGAGTGTGAGATACTGCCATATGATACATATTACGACTGTAAGTACATAGACTAGGTCCCTAGCCGACTTCTGCAGGGCCTAGAGGTTGATCCATCATATAACAAGCTACAAGAGATGTGGAACTAAAATATTTTATAGGTTGTCACCATGGATCATCTCACCTATCATATTTAATAGAAAAAGATCATTGAGAATGGCAGAGGTGTTGCAGCCATTAGGGGAGAGGAATGTGAAACTGGTACTACTTGTTACATCATTTATGCGGATGAGCTGGGTTGGTCAGAGAGATCTGACCCATGTCTGTTATTTTAAAATATTATATATTAATGTTTGTAAAATTGGTGGATTAGATATTATGTTAAGACAGAACATAATTTTCGTGTTGCAGGGTTTCTTTGTCTGGCACTGTGCTAGTGCCAGATGTTCTGAAGTGAACGACTGTATGTTTCTCTAGGGGTACAATCTTTCTACCACTGTAGTAGGAATATTGATACACGCTGTCTATCATATTCCCTCAGAACAAGTGAGGCAGTGGCCGTTGGCCGGAAAGACAACTATCTTCTATCTTCAAGGGCCAGATAAGTACAATAAACCTGGCCCGATGAAATTCATCAACTATTCCACCAGATAATAACTGAACTGTATTTGTAATAAAGACTTTTCCACCAGTAAACATGTATATAGAGAAAAGAAACTTTTGGAAGACAGACCGGGTATGATGTGAACACCCCGACCCGCCATCCAGTACAAATTAAAATTAATATAGGTTTAGTAACATCATTATTAGATTTTACAGTATCTGCTTGGACAGTTTGTAATGTTTGTTTGATTGAATTGAATATCTAGATGTATATATATATAAATTGATTTCATTTGATTTGACAGTCCTGACCAAAAGAATATTAGGTTCAGGACTAATAAAATTGTAAAAAAAGATTTTCTAATACCAAACTTAAAACACAGTGTTAGTCGAGTTGATCATATAACTTAATATTTGTGAGTGTCTTGAGTACTGGGTTACCATCACACCACAATTTCATTACCCTAGACATTAGACGTAGCCATCAGACATACTAGTCTAAAATAAGTCTGAGTGAGATCGTAGGGTGGTAGCAGAAAGGCTCCCTGAGAACACACCTCATCAATTGTTATACTCAGGGGCCTTCACAGCTTGACCTCACTCAGTTACACTATAAATATTACACCAACATTCGAACATCTAAAACCACCACATATATTAGAGTCGGTCTCCGACCCTCGAGATGATTTCTCTCAGTCAGCCTATCATCTACAACAGATTAAGATTTGTCAGACCGTCTATGATAATATATAGTAATATATATATATCCCTCACATACACACACACCTAAGTGACTACAATAGACACACAGACGTGAAACTATGACAATGGAAATATAGATAATTTGGAACGAGCTGACCGACACACTGATTAAGTTTAAGTGAATTTTAATTATCATCAGAAAATTCCATCACAACACATAACAATTACATCAAGCATATACAAATAGTCATAAAGTCAATGAATTGCTACAAGAATGATAGACCCAGAGGTATGATCTTTTCCTTCGATGTATAGCCCACAGTCCTGTTAGAAGAAAAGTGATAGCCCCAAAGAGTCACGGATACATATGCTATAGTCTAAGATTTCCCTTTAAAGGTATGAACAGACTTTGATACTCTGATCTATCCTAAGGAAAATATTGTTAGCAACAAAACTTGCATAAAGAAATTTAAGACAGCAAAATGGGTGCCAAAATACAACAATAAAGTAATCACTCAGTCCTGCATTCACTCTATTCAGTCAGCCGTGATCACTAGCTTGCATTCGTATTTACAGCTTTGGTAGCAACTTCTGGAAAAACAATTTTTAGGACATGCACATACAGAATCTCCAGGGTAGTCTTGGCCAAGGGAACCCCAGTTCCGCAAAGATATGTTGAATCCACTACTTCAGGGAACGTTTCCTTGGTTATTCTTATTTTAGGATATCTGTTTCTGTCACTTTAAAATTGTCCAGGCACGAACGTTAACAGCGAGCAAAGTGTCAATAGCTTATATTTCTAGTAACTAGGAATGTCAGGTCGGTGCCTTCTCGCAGTATAGGACTTTATTTGGTCACACCACAACTAGTTAGAACTCCGTCGGAATGTTACTGATAGTAATATTTTACTTGCCACAAGGTCTGAAATGTACATGAGGTTTTTCTCAGGAAGAATTAAATCTGGCAAGATGGGCCCGTTACTTCATTTAATCTTAAAGTTCATGTAATGGGTACTCTGTCGTTCTGGATGCCAGCGCAATGCCAGACAGGTTTTACTTTATACACCCAAGTCTTTAAGAAAAAAAAAAGTTTTTGTTCTTCACAGATGTTTCTCAGTACTAAAACCGCTGGTAAAGTTGGGCTACCCCAGTTTCACTGAATAAAGAGAAAACAACATATAAAATACTTATATATACTATTCCTCGGTTATAACTTACATTATAAACTGCAAGCGTAGAGCTTGTCTTATCGTTTAAATCTCCCGTGAAATAAGTTATATTTCTAAAATCAGTCATCATGAATTAGAAATTCATACGTATTTCGTCAATACTCAATGATGAATCAGTGCAGTTATTAGTTAGTTTAAAATATTCTCGACTAATTACTAGCAATTTAATTAAATTTATTTATAGCTGCATGAGTTTAAGCTAGAAATTATAATTTATTTTGCTATCCACTGAAACACGTCAACTAGCGAATATAACAGAGTTATAAATTTTATTACTTCTGCACATAAATCTAACTAGTAAAATGAAATAAGCGGTTATCACTGAATCACTCAACACTACTAGATAGATATATTATTACCTCCACACAGAACTACAGACTAACCCCATGAACTAGAATCATTCAATATAAGGGTATTCCAGAGCTCGGCAAAAATGTCGAGTCAAACTAAGAACTTTCGCTATGCAAGCTTATTTCCTTAGCACGAGCAACCTGTCTACTGCAAAATTTGCAGAATGAATAGTCTAAGCTACTATATGAAAACGGACAAAGGATCCCACGCTATTACGAAAACCCGAAATAGCGCCGGTCTCTCTCTCTCTCTCTCTCTCTCTCTCTCTCTCTCTCTCCATCTCTCTCTTAACACTTCACATTAACTTAGACGCTGGCCATAACTGCCAAAACGCGTCTTCACAACTACTACGACATGTCTAATTTCTGAGCGATGCAGATTGGTGCCTTCCACACCTCACGCCGAGAAACTAGCCGAAAAAAAACTTGTCAGATGAAAATGTAGACAAATGTCTGCTCTTTATGTCTGACGAGACGAATTCTCACACTATTTCGTTCACATCCAGGGACTGACATCTTACGCAATAAAATGCGTTACTAGTATGAGAAAAGAAACGGCAAAAGTCAGAATGGGAACGTAATATTTTGTCGCAAACGAACGAATGCGAAAAACAGGAAAAGGATAAAAGAGCGATAATAAAGTAGAGGTCACGGGTAGAAAAGAAAAGAATATAGAAAATTTATTGATCATAAATCTCTATGCGAAAAAGACAGAAATGGAAATGACGAAGGAGACATGGAAAGACTTTGAGCTGATGAACGTGACAAGAGAGGACTGGGCATGTGTTTGTTTGAAGCCTGTACTCCCTAGGGAGCTGAAGAGTAAATATACTGTTCAAAAAAAGAAACGCAACATTATTGCAGTTGTAATGGACACCAAATTTCAAACTTGTACCAAAATTTTATTTTACGGAATTAATGTTTCAATCTTGGCATGAAGAAACTTTCAGACTTTAACAATGAAATGATGTTCATTAAATTTGGTTTGGACTTTTATTCTTTGCGACTGAGGCCTTCGTTTCAGTAAGGTGTATGGCCTCCTCTGGCCTCTATAAGAGAACGACATCTCCTTGACATGGATCCGATTAGCCGTTGGATCTGTTGTAGTGGGATGGCTGCCCACTCTTCCCGCAGTGCAAGAGACAACTGTCGGAGATTGGCTGGAGCCACGTCTCGCTGGCGGAGTCGTCTGTCGAGTTCATCCCATAAGTGTTCTATGGGGTTCATGTCTGATGACATGGCTGGCCACGGAATGGTCTGGACGTTGTTGTCAGCGAGGAACTGAGTGGTGAGTTGTGCCACATGAGGTCGAGCGTTATCCTGCTGAAAAATCGACCCTCGTGCAGCCAGAAGTGGAAGAACGTGAGGACGAAGAATTTCAGCGACGTATCATTGGGCATTCAGGCGTCCTTCAATTTGCACCAGGTCACTTCGTCCCATGAAGTTGATCGCCCCCTACATCAGTACACCTCCACCACCATGTGGAGGAGCCTCATCAACGCTGTTCTGGGCGTAGCGCTCATGGACTCTGCGGTAAACTCTTCTCCATCTATCGTGTCGCTGGAGCACAAAAAAATGATTCATCACTAAACCAAACCCGTCTCCAGTCATTCCCAACGGTCCATTGACGATGCTGGTTCGCCCACTGCAGTCGGTTCTGGCGATGCCGGTCCGTAAGAACAGGACCTCTGTAGGGTCTTCTAGCCTAAAGACCAGAGTCGTGCAGCCGGTTCCTGACCGTTTGATCTGAAATTCGACGAGCTGCTGACATTGACTGGACTGTGGAGGACGCCGATGCAAGTCGATTCCTGAGGTGACGCAGCCGTATGAAGCGGTCTTCGGCAGGAGTTGTGACTCTGGGTCTTCCACTGCGCGGCCGGTCTGACACTGAGCCAGTTTCTTGAAATCGCCTCCAAAGGCGATTAATGGTGCTTCTAACCACATTAAATTGTCTGGCCACTACACTTTGTGACTGTCCAGTCTGTAAACGTCCAATGATGATGAGTCGATGTTCTGCAGTGAGATAAGCCATACTTGCGCATTGAATTTTCAACTGAATTTATTCGAGGAGCGTCAATCTTTTATAGGCATTCAATAATATGGCCAGAGAGTTTTGTGTTCAGTAAGTTTCACGGGATTCTCATGAACCTGTCACGAGTTATTGTCAAAAATGTTGTTTTGACCTTGACTTCTTTCATGACCTCAAGAATCATGAGGTGAGTACAATTAAGGTAACCACGAGAAGATAATGACCAGATGGACACAGTCAATAGGTTGACTGATGTCCAATCAGCGAATATCTTTTATAAAAGTAACACCAAAACATTTGCGTTTCTTTTTTTGAACAGTATAATTAATTAATTATTTTCGTGACCATAAAACTGCCTGTGTTGTTTGTTCATTCACAGTTATATCAAACATGAACGGCCAGTCAACTGATATATTCATCACGAACGGCCAATCCACAGATATATTCACCACGAACGGCCAATCCACAGATATATTCACCATGAACGGCCAATCCACAGATATATTCACCACGAACGGCCAATCCACAGATACATCTCATACGAACGGCCACAGTTTTGACCACCACCAATGGAGTGTAAAGGAGCTGGGGGAAGCCTTGAAACAGCGCGGTATTTCAGAGTCCGTGGTGAAAAAATTTGCTGGTATGTCAGAACATTATTTCTAATTCTTCATCTACTGCCACTACTTCACCTTTCTTCTTTAACGTATCTCACCTTTCTGTTGCCGCTACTACTGCGTCTACCACCGCTAATGTTACTACTGCAAAAACTTACTTCTACTGCTACTAGACTATTATTGTTCATTCATCAGCATCATCTTCCTTTCCACTCCTTATGGAGAATGGGGTCACCATTGCAGCTGGTCCCTTTGCATCAAGCATTCATGTGCTGTTACAGCTGTGGTTTTTGTAGTAATTAGTTTTACATGATGAAGTTACCAGCTTCTTGCACAACCTCATATTAGTTGCCTTGTACGACATGCCCGAGGGAGATGTAGTCCTATTATTGTTTCGTCTCATCAGAGACACCCCCCCCCCCCCCCGAGAACTACACAGGGCCGTAATATTTTGCTGTTTTTTATTATTATTTTTATTATCGTACGCCCGCTATTACTCGAGGCGAAATCTCCGGTTAGTATGTCTAACCTGAGACTGATTTTACGTGAGTGTAGTGGTTTTGATGGTACTGTATGGTTGTTGTGTTACCTAGTGTAATGTATGAGGTCAGCTGTGAAGGCTGCTGAGATAAATGTTTATGTGAATTACAGAAGGCCCTTCTTACTACCACTACGACCTCAAACAGATCTCTTTTACTATTATGAATGTAGCTACGTTAAAAGTCTAGGGTACTGAAATGTAATGTGTTGTAGTAGAATATACAAACCCCCACAGATAATTAATAAATCTAATAATATTAATAAAATTCTATAACACACTGAACTAACTCAGACTGTTTTAGTTTCAATATTAAAATTTTTTCTAAATTTATTTGTTCTGAACCAAGGTTTTATTTTGGTCAGAACATATGAAATGTTATGGAGTTATAAATGGAATGCATAAATATATGGCATAATAAAATGGAATGTGTGTACATAGGTATTTTATAAGACTGGTTAATATTAATTATATTTATAATGTCTCTGGGAGAACTATTACTGGATGTGCTGTTGGGGTGGTGTCATCACACCCACTCTGTGACTAGAACTAGCTTTGTCCATTGTCTTATAGACTTTAGAAAATGTTCTATTTCCCAAAATTCAGTATATTGTGATGGGGAAATATTTATAAATAGTTAAGAGTTCTGGTGAATCCTCAGCAGGCCACTAATTCACTCATCTTGTCTGTGAAGATCTGATGCTGGATTCCGGTGGCCCACTCCTCTCGGTAGCTAGAATACAATGCTAGACTGCACCGACACCACTGTAGGCGGCACACACATCTGCTTGTGTAATCTTGATTACTTATGTGGCACTACCCTAGTGCCACAACAGAAACTCACAATTCTGAAACAAAATTTGTGCTATGTGTCAGTACTCTATTTACTGCACCACTCTTACACACAGCACAACACATCAACATCACACAGAATGGGTCAGATCTCTCTGACCACACAGCACATCTTACCCAGTTGTTTTCATATAGTATCAGTTCCCCCAAGACTGCATTGCATCTGAGATATGTTCAATAGTTTCCTTTTATTCAATAAGATAGGTGATATGTTCCCACTGATCTCAACAATAGATCCGTCTTCCATAGTCTTAGTCAGGCGTCCATATATTTTGTTTGTCTCTAGACCCTGAACTTGGGCTGGGGACCTAGAGCGAGCACTTACTTGTCGTAATCATTTTATATGATATGGCAGTATCAATCACTCGAAATATTAAAATATACAAAATAAATGCTTTCATTCTTACCAGAATTCAGAATTGAGAACACAGTTAATTGCTAGCAGAACTCAGCTGAGCTGCTGGCTATATGATGGCGTCCCACTAAATGTATGTAATATCTTCTGGGAAAAACACCACAGGCAATAACCGACTGTGTCCCTGGACAGAATTGTATCAAATGGCAAAAATGCGCATCTCTGTCCCGCTAATATGATTACATTTGCCCAATCACAGACTTCCCCCCTAACTTTTTCAAATCTACAACCAAAAGTCAAATTTCAGTCAGATCTCAGTCAAGTATGTATTATTGTCTGTTGGTCCGTCTGTCTCTACTTGTTTTTTCATAAAAAACACGCTTGGTTCTTGGACCAACTCCATGCAATACCCTACACAATTCTGCCTCCGAAGTTATTTTTAGCCACAATTCTCCACCTTCCCCCTCTCTTTCATTACAGCTTGATTTTTGCATTTGCGTGTCTCAAGGCCGAAATTTTGAAACTTTAGTGAAAGTATGAACAGTACAGTCGCTAGTCTGATATGAACAACACAGTCTTTTGTCAATATCTTCCTTGTTATCTATCCGTCTGTATAATTTAAAGTATATTAGTTCTCTGCTTAAGATGGGCTATCAAACTAGCTAGGTTTTATATTCATAACTTTAATATTAAGAAAAAACATATTTTTTCTCAAGTTTAGTTTTCTGAAATTTGTTCGCGAACCTTCTCCACGGCGTTTGCCGCTGAATTCAAATAAACAACCAAGTATCGTAAAACGTCCAAGAAATGACTGTTTCGAATAAGAGCTACGGACTTTTCTGTCCATTTCCTTACATTGTGTCAACTAGTGACGTGAATTTTTTTTTCTTTTACTACCAATTGCGTCTTTTAGCCTTGCTAGATTCAAACACGTGTTCAGTCATATTTTTCCTTTTTTGATCTCCGTTTCCCTCCCGTCTACAAAGGGTAAACCGTTTCGTCTGCACGTCTAACTAGTTAGTTTGAATGGCGGTAGGAAATGCGGGCATGGGCGAGCATGTCTCCTAGTATCTTACGCATTATTTTTATCCCTACATTTTATCCTTATATTTGGAGATATTTTAACGTTGTATCACGGTAAATTCATCACACATCTCCCCACCTGAGAACATGCACTACGGAAAGTTCCAAAACCAGTGATACACATAGATAAAATTACTCCTCATGCCTGCCACTACTCTAATTTTGATCACAGGGGTGCCGACTGAGGAAATCTGCACCGACATTCAATGACCCTGGGATGTATTCGATAATAAACTGATAAGGTTGTAATAATAAAGACCATCTCAACAATCTAGCGTTTTCATGCTTAGCCTGAGATAAGAACACCAGGGGCTGATGATCCGTCTGGACCACAAAAGTCCTACCATACAGATAGATTTGAAAATTTTTTATTGCCCAGATTAACGCTAAACATTCTTTTTCGCTTGTGGAATATCCTTGTTCCGCTTTATTCAATTTGCGGCTTGCATAAGCGACTGGGTTCAGTTCCCCATCGGGTGAAGATGACCTTTGCAACAGAGCCGCCCCGAGGCCTACATTACTTGCATCTGTTCTCACCACGAATTCCTGTGTCAAATCAGGCAATTTGAGAATAGGCTTGCTAGTGAGTTTTTCCTTTAACTCTTGAAAAGCCAATTCACATTGCACAGTCCAAACTATTTTATCTGGATGTCCCTTGCGAGTCAGATCAGTCAGAGGAGCACATATAGAGTTAAAATTTTTGATATATTTTTGGTAAAATCCACATAACGACACGAATGATCGCACGTCCTTTTTTGTTTGTAGTCTAGGTGCTCTCTGCAGTTTTTCCAAGTTCTTGGGGTCAGGGGTCATGTTACCTTGATATACAGTGTGTCCCAAGAATTTCATCTCTTTGCATCCAATACAACATTTTGTTGGTCTAGCAGTTAAGTTCGCCTCCCTAAGCCTATCAAATAACATTTTCAGAGAGTTAATGTGTTCTTCAAATGTCTCTGTGGCGACGAGAATATCATCCATGAAATTCGTGATACATGGGTTATTCAGGGGATCCAACAATTTGCGCATCATCCTTGAAAATACACTCGGAGCATTTTTCAATCCGAATGGTAGCATGTTGAATTCATAATGTCCTTCCGAGGTGCTAAAAGCTAAATAAGGTCTAACTTCAGGCTTCACTGGAATCTGGTAATAGCCTTTGCTAAGATCCACCTTCGAAAAGTATTTTGCCTTGTTTAATCTGGCAAATAACTGTTTTGTGTCTGGTAATGGATCCACTTGTCCTTCTGTGACAGCATTCAGTTTCCTGTAATCTATGCACAGTCTATGTTCCCCAGACGGTTTCCTTAACAAAACTACACTGGAGCTAAAAGAAGATTCACTGTGTGAAATAATCCCCTCCTTCAACAAATAATCTATTTCTTCTTTTAATGCCTTCTCCTTCGCGAACGGAATAGAATAGGCTCTCATACAGATTGGGTTTGAGTCTACCAGTTTCATGTCATACTGTAGCAAATTTGTATGTCCTGGTTTATCTGTTAATACATCTGTATGTTCCTCCAGAACCTGTTGAACTCTCTCCCTCTGATTTTTAGTCAGGTGCTTACTGACTTTTACCTGTGCGGCTGTTTCACAAGGATGTAATGGGTATTCATGTGAGGTGAGTGGTTCCTTTTGCATGTGAGTTGCGATAGCCAAGGTCAGTAAGGGGTGCTTTCCTGGAGTGGTCTGTCCAGATACTTCTTTAAAACGTTTACATGATAAACTTTCTCCTTCCCCTTTTTGTCAATTTTATAATTTGTTCTAGACACCTTCTCTAGAACCGTACATGGACCTTGCCATCCAATTTGTAATTTATTCTGGCTGCCGGGTAGTAGAAGAAGTACCTTCTCTCCCACAGCTAGTTCTCTGTCCTTTGCCTTCCTATTAAAATATGCTGCATGTTTCTTCCTGGCTTGTCTCAAATTATCATTTGCCAGTTTCCATCCAGCTTTCAGACGAGTGGTCAGTTCGTTCACATATTGATACGATGAGGTAACAGTCTCTTCTGCCTTCTCATCTGTCCAGGTCTTTAATAATGCTTCCAATGGACCTTTTATTGGCCTCCCTAATAGCAGAGTTGCGGGAGCCATCCCGGTTGAACTATGTGGTACCTCCCGATACGCAAACAACGCGGCGGGCAGGAATTGATCCCACAGATCCGGTTTTTCGTGTGCCAGCTTCATCAGGATAGAAATGAGAGTCCCATTGAACCTCTCTACCTGGCCGTTCCCTTATGGATGGTACGGACTACAATGAAAGTGTCTGGCTTGAAATAGCTTAAAAACTTCTTCCGTTAGTTTCCCCTTGAACTGTGAGCCATTATCAGTCAAGATTTGATGCGGGAATCCTAATCTTGTGAATATTGTAAGTAGTGCCTCTGCTACATGTTTTAAATCAATTGATGGCAGGGTTACCGCCTCTCCCCACATAGAACAAGTGTCCACCAGAGTAAGGATGTAACTGTTCCTCCTCTTGGTCCGAGTGAGAGGTCCCACAATATCCACTGCAACCCTCTCAAAAGGTGTTCCCACTATGGGCATTTCCCCTAGAGTTGCAGGAGCAGTCCAATGCTTTGGAGCTACCCTTTGACATTCTGGACAGGACTTGACATATCTTTTTATATCCTCCGTTATCCCTGGCCAGAAGTAATGACAAGCTATACGCTGTCCTGTGGCGCTGATCCCCATGTGACCACTGAAGGGAATCGCATGCCCGAGTTACATCACTTTATCCCTATATGAAGTGGGAAGAACCAGCTGGTTGTGACCATTTGTTCCAGTTCCGGCCTTCCTGTATAATAGTTTGTTCTTCATAAAGTACTCTCCCTTGCTTGGAGGTGTGTGGCATTTGGGCAATTTTTAAAAACATGGCTTGAGTGTCCTATCCTCAGCCTGCGCCTTCCTCATCTCCTCTGGATGAGCATTTATAGGTTCACCTTCTTCTTCCTTTTTCTGTGACCTGGTCTGCACTGTCGCCATGATCACAGGTCTCTCGGGATTCCCCAAGAAGACGTACCTACACCCCAATATCAGAGGGTAGATTGGTTCATCTATCACTGCTGCTCTGATTTCTCCTTCCACATAGCGAGTTTTCACCGTTATCCTTGCGATGGGAAGTGTCATGAGTGGTATGTCCTTGGTCGCCCCTTGTATTTCCACTGTTTCTGTGGTATACTGACTTGGGTCCACTAGGCTAGACTTCACAACTGAATCATAATCCAAACCTGTATCATAAAGGCACCTTATGGTGACCCCATTACAAATAACATCCTCACAAACTGGGGGGTGATAAGGTTCCTGCTGTCCATTAGGATTAACCTTTAATCTTTGAGTCCCCGACTTCATTGCAGCAATGTTTGAAGGTTTCCTTCTACAAAATTCGGTGTTATGGTTGTCTTTCTTACACCATTTGCACCATCTTTTTCCTTGGTTAAACGGTTTTCTTTCATTATATTTTTGGTCATTGAACTGTGAGTTTCTGTCACGATAGTCATTTCTTGGCCTATCAAAGTTTGTCCTGCCTTTATTACCCTGTTCTCTGTTATCAAATGTATTAAATTGCTGTGGAGCTTTAAAATTTTCTATGTGCTTCTTTTTTGTGCCACTTACCTCTGCTTGGGCTGCCTGATACCTCTCAGCGACATTTAAAACCTCCCCCAACCTCTCTGCACCTTGTTCCATGAGAAATTTTCTCAAGTCTGGAGCCATGGACTCTCTTAATTGCTCTATCATGATCATCTCTTTAAGATCTTGGGTCTTCCCCAGAGCAGTCCATTTCTCCAAATAGGTTTCCAGTCTGGCAGAGAATTGGTGGTATGTCTCCCCAGACAACAGTTTGGCATTTCTAAATTTCTTACGATAAAATTCACCATTTTTTTCGTATCTCAATAACAAAGCCTGCTTTAACATGTCATAATTGTCTTGGTCTTCTCTATTCATTTTAGCAAAGACTTCATAAGAAGTACCTCTCAGTCCCTGTGATAACTTTAGACTCCACCTCTCTCTCTCTCTCTCTAACCCATATGTAGTAGCTAATAATTCAAATCTACTGAGGTACCCCTCGATGTCATCGTCTTTCTCAACAAAATGGTCTAAATGAAACCCCATAGCTGATGTTGAGGCTCCCTGACTAGGCGTAGCATCTGAGGCAAAAGGGCTGGCACCATTTTCAGGAGCATGGCCTTGTAAATCCAGCTCCCTTAGTCGTAATTCGTGCTCCCTTTGTAACCTTCTATCTTCTGCTTCCCTTTCGGCCTTTTT
Organism: Oreohelix idahoensis; assembly: GCA_024509875.1. Classification (NCBI taxonomy): domain Eukaryota; kingdom Metazoa; phylum Mollusca; class Gastropoda; order Stylommatophora; family Oreohelicidae; genus Oreohelix; species Oreohelix idahoensis. Next base: position 318,346 of record JAMPIV010006085.1, read on the forward strand.
TTCTTCTGCCTCCCTTTCGGCATTTTTTCTTCTAATTGGAGCCTCTTAATCTCCCTATCTGCCTCCAATGCTTTTGCCTCTTTGTCAGCCTCAATCTGCAACCTCTTAAGTTCTTTATCAGCCTCAATTTGTAACCTCTTCTCTTCAGCTAACTGTAGTGGTTTTTGATGGTACTGTATGGTTGTTGTGTTACCTAGTGTAATGTATGAGGTCAGCTGTGAAGGCTCCTGAGATAAATGTAGATGTGAATTACAGAAGGCCCTTCTTACTACCACTTACGACCTCAAACATATATCTTTTACTATTATGAATGTAGCTACGTTAAAAGTCTAGGGTACTGAAATGTAATGTGTTGTAGTAGAATATACAAACACACACAGATAATTAATAAGTCTAATAATATTAATAAAATTTATAACACACTGAACTAACTCAGACTGTTTTAGTTTCAATATTAAAAATTTTTTCTAAATTTATTTGTTCTGAACCAAGGTTTTATTTTGGTCAGAACATATGAAATGTTATGGAGTTATAAATGGAATGCATAAATATATGGCATAATAAAATGAAATGTGTGTACATAGGTATTTTATAAGACTGGTTAATATTAATTATGTTTATAATGTCTCTGGGAGAACCATTACTGGATGTGCTGTTGGGGTGGTGTCATCACACCCACTCTGTGACTAGAACTAGCATTGTCCATTGTCTTATAGACTTTAGAAAATGTTCTATTTCCCAAAATTCAGTATATTGTGATGGGGAAATATTTATAAATAGTTAAGAGTTCTGGTGAATCCTCAGCAGGCCACTAATTCACTCATCTTGTCTATGAAGATCTGATGCTGGATTCCGGTGGCCCACTCCTCTCGGTAGCTAGAATACAATGCTAGACTGCACCGACACCACTGTAGGCGGCACACACATCTGCTTGTGTAATCTTGATTACTTATGTGGCACTACCCTAGTGCCACAACAGAAACTCACAATTCTGAAACAAAATTTGTGCTATGTGTCAGTACTCTATTTACTGCACCACTCTTACACACAGCACAACACATCAACATTACACAGAATGGGTCAGATCTCTCTGACCACACAGCACATCTTACCCAGTTGTTTTCATATAGTATCAGTTCCCCCAAGACTGCATTGCATCTGAGATATGTTCAATAGTTTCCTTTTATTCAATAAGATAGGTGATATGTTCCCACTGATCTCAACAATAGATCCGCCTTCCATAATCTTAGTCAGGCGTCCATATATTTTGTTTGTCTCTAGACCCTGAACTTGGGCTGGGGACCTAGAGTGAGCACTTACTTGTCGTAATCATTTTATATGATATGGCAGTATCAATCACTCGAAATATTAAAATATATAAAATAAATGCTTTCATTCTTACCAGAATTTAGAATTGAGAACACAGTTAATTGCTAGCAAAACTCAGCTGAGCTGCTGGCTATATGATGGCGTCCCACTAAATGTATGTAATATCTTCTGGGAAAAACACCACAGGCAATAACCGACTGTGTCCCTGGACAGAATTGTATCAAATGGCAAAAATGCGCATCTCTGTCCCGCTAATATGATTACATTTGCCCAATCACAGACGTCCCCCCTAACTTTTTCAAATCTACAACCAAAAGTCAAATTTCAGTCAGATCTCAGTCAAGTATGTATTATTGTCTGTTGGTCCGTCTGTCTCTACTTGTTTTTTCATAAAAAACACGCTTGGTTCTAGGACCAACTTCATGCAATACCCTACACAAATCTGCCTCCTAAGTTATTTTTAGCCACAATGCTCCACCTTCCCCCTCTCTTTCATTACAGCTTGATTTTTGCATTTGCGTGTCTCAAGGCCGAAATTTTGAAACTTTAGTGAAAGTATGAACAGTGCAGTCGCTAGTCTGATATGAACAACACAGTCTTTTGTCAATATCTTCCTTGTTATCTATCCGTCTGTATAATTTAAAGTATATTAGTTCTCTGCTTAAGATGGGCTATCAAACTAGCTAGGTTTTATATTCATAACTCTATTATTAAGAAAAAACATATTTTTTCTCAAGTTTAGTTTTTTGAAATTTGTTCGCGAACCTTCTCTACGGCGTTTGCCGCTGAATTCAAATAAAACAACCAAGTATCGTAAAACGTCCAAGAAATGACTGTTTCGAATAAGAGCTACGGACTTTTTTTGTCCATTTCCTTACATTGTGTCAACTAGTGACGTGAATTTTTTTTCTTTTACTACCAATTGCGTCTTTTAGCCTTGCTAGATTCAAACACGTGTTCAGTCATATTTTTCCTTTTTAGATCTCCGTTTCCCTCCCGTCTACAAAAGGGAAAACCGTTTCGACTGCACGTCTAACTAGTTAGTTTGACTGGCGGTAGGAAATGCGGGCATGGGCGAGCATGTCTCCTAGTATCTTACGTATTATTTTTATCCCTACATTTTATCCTTATATTTGGAGATATTTTAACGTTGTATCACGGTAAATTCATCACACTAACCTCCTATCTTCCCTTTCAATATACTTGTCACATTCAGAAGTTACATACTGAATTAAAACCTGACCCTCCATGTTCATCTCCCTCGCCGTTAGCACAGCAGCCGATCTAAGTTTTGCCAGGTCAGCCATCATACAAAATAACAATGACCAAGGTAAATTTAACTAATTAATGACTAAGGTAATTCCAATTATCTAATGACAGGTAATTCTAATTAATTAATGACCACGGTAATTCTAATTATTTAATTAATTAACTAATTACCACTGGCTGTGAAGATTCACCAACTTTTATTTTCCCCTTTTATTTTAAGGGACACTTTTAAAATTTTTACAATCTGTCCCCACTGGTTTAATTCTCCCACCAGGAGATTCCAATATTTATGATAAACTAAATATTTCGGACGAGCCCCCAATATTTGTAGTGGTTTTGATGGTACTGTATGGTTGTTGTGTTACCTAGTGTAATGTATGAGGTCAGCTGTGAAGGCTCCTGAGATAAATGTTTATGTGAATTACAGAAGGCCCTTCTTACTACCACTACGACCTCAAACAGATCTCTTTTACTATTATGAATGTAGCTACGTTAAAAGTCTAGGGTACTGAAATGTAATGTGTTGTGGTAGAATATACAAACACACACAGATAATTAATAGTTAGTTTGAATGGCGGTAGGAAATGCGGGAATGGGCGAGCATGTCTTCTAGTATCTTACGCATTATTTTTATCCCTACATTTTATCTTTATATTTGGAGATATTTTAACGTTGTATCACGGTAAATTCATCACAGTGAGTATCTCATTTCCCTTTACGCCGACAGGTGTCCTCTCGCCATTCTGGAAGATACTCGCCGTCTTCGGAGGTACCCGTTAGAGCTGGGTTGGCTCAGGAGCCGTTCAGGGAATTCCAGCCCCTGGTCGACGACACTCCTTCAAATGTCTTCTCCAGGGCTTGATCTCCCGATCTCCAGCGCAGGTGGTAACCACTACACTAGCGCGGCTCCCTCCTGTTCTAATAATAATAACATGTCTTATTATTAATATTGTTCTAATAATAAGACAGATTGTGTTATGCTTTACAAAAATTAAATTACCATATACGATTACCGGTATATCACACTCAGTGAGAATTATCTTGCCTTAAATAAACACCAGGTGGTCTTTCTCCAGGGATCACATCAGCCTTCACGGGAAGACAGCACTATACTAAAACGAGCGTCCTTTTCAGGGCGAACACAGCCGTCGGAATTCACTAAAATGGGTCGTACCAAGCCACAAGCGAAAAAGAGGAAGGTCTATAGAAGCCCTCAAACACTTGTCAGCAGCATCAAACAAGTACCTTCACAGAACAAAGACAGTCAGCAGGGGAGCACGATTACTCCAACTACTAGCGTCGGGGCCGGTCCCTCTCAGAAGCCGAACCACGCGGCCAGTGACACGACCGATGAACAACCCAAAGCGTCGAAGACAGACGTCAACCAGGCTCCGAAGACTGACAAAGTAACATCACCGATAAAACACAATGTCGAGGCGGTGGCTCCAGTGTGCAGTGACCAGACAACAGCTGCAAAACACGGCCACAAAACTTCGAAGACAGAAGATAGCAATGTTTTGAAGCCCGTCAAAGTTAAAGCACCACCAAACCAAGATATCACAGTCGAGCCTCCATCACACAGCGACCAGACAAATTCGGTAAAACGAGATCAGAGGCAGACAACCAGCCAGAATGTGACTCAGTCCCACAGACCGCACGCTCAAACTGAGACAGATGTCGGAACGTGCACCCTTCGAAAGCAAAAGAATGCCGGTTCCCACGTGGCACTGCAGGAAAGGATCATTAAGATCACTCAGACATCGGGAAGTGAGGCCTCGCTCAGGGCCCTACCCGACGACAAAGTAATCGGCATCCTTGAAGCAATAACGGGCAGGAGGAGCATATCTAAAGTTTCAAGACACGACAACGGAGTTATCCTAAATCTAAATAACACGGAGAAGACAAACCAACTGATGATCGAGCTAGAGTCCGGACACAAAGAAGTCCAGCTGCCCCACCAGATGAAAGCTACTGTGGAGATCTTCAAGAAGACCAAAAAGATAGTTGTGAGAGGGATCGACAACAGCCGGTCTACACAAGAAGTCCACAGCCGCCTACAAGAAGAAAACAAGAACATCAACATAACACAGGTTGAAAGACTGAAGACATGGGACAAGAAGGACACCAACTTGGTTATCATAACTATCGAAGGGTCTTCAAGACCAAGTCAACTCAACTTAGACAATAGATGGAGAAAAACCGAAGAATACATTCCTCCTGTTATGCAGTGCTCAAACTGCCAACAATTCTCGCACACTAAGAAAACATGCAGGAGAGAGGCTGTTTGTCGATACTGTGCGGGGAGTCACACTTACAATGAATGTCCTGAGGCGAAAAAAGACACCAACTATAAAGAACGCAACCCCAGCAGAACCTGCGCAAACTGTCTCGGGAACCACGGGGCAAGATACCGTGGATGTCCGATCTTCTATGAGACAAAGACCATACTGAAGGAATCGGTAACAAAAAACATCTCCTTTAGAGAAGCAAGAAACCGAGTGACTTCAGGCGGCACTGTTAAACAGGAACAGCACACAAGAGCCCAGCTGGTAAAACTAACCACAGAGATGCGAGACATAAAACAACAACTCAAAGTCGAGACGAACAAGAAACAAAACGAAGATTCAGATGATATAAGAGACGAAACAACAGGAGCCTTACAGAGCGCCCAGGCAATGCTACAGAACATGAAAACCATCAAACACGAAATAGAAGTCGACATCGCCAATCTCACAGACCTAAAGAAAGAGAATGAAGAAATCCTCAAAAGAATTGAAACAGAGAGAAGGATCGCTGAGGATATCCTTACAAAAAGTAGAGAGGAAAACAAAGAAACTAAAGACAAAATAATAACCGAAATCGTAGAAGTACTAACAAGAAATCAAGAAAGAAGAAAAGAAGCAGAACACCAAATAATCATCAAAACCATAATGGGCTTCTTACCAAAGGTAATAGCAACAGCCATAGAACAACACGTAGCCAAAACAGACAACGAATAGTAGAGACCGAACAGGCAGCCAGTGGTCCTTTTCAGGACCAATCATCTCCAGGACTAGGAACGCGATACCAGAGAAGACGTTAACACCCAATATAACCGTTTGTAACCCGTAAGGCAGGAAATGAACACCATGAGAACGCCACGACACCATAAACAGACAAGCAGCGAAGAAGTATCCAGACAGTCAGCTAGCGGTCCTTTTTAGGACCAGTCCTTTTCAGGACTAACAGACGATTAGCACCGAAGAACCTAACACACAATATACCCCAATTATAACCAACTTTCAGGTTGAACAGGGTATAACAGCAACATAGCAGACAAAAGAACGAACGAACGTTTCTCCAGGGATCGGCAACCAGTCGATCTTGATCTATCGATAGATCCCTGGGGATCATTTGGTAAATCTGGGACCTAAGACGCGTCAACAGTGAGGAATGCAACTAGCGACCCATAGCTAGACTGCTTGCGTCAGGGTCAGCGAACCAGAGCTGACCAAGACCCTACTCCACCTCCAAGTGGTGGTCCTGAAAACAGGCTGCATTACTGCAGTCTGGCTGAGTGAGTAGGGATCGAAGAGGGAAGGCTAACCCGGTCCCAAAAATGCCGTGCTGAAGTCGGATGTGTCGGCCGAAAGGCGCAAATATCGCAGCTCCGCTGTAAACGGACACAACGCAACCAACGTCCTTTTCAGGACGAACGAAGAAGATTTGGTAGATCTCTAGCTGGCAGACGGGTTAAAAAAAATTTTTTTTTTTTGCCTAGATAAATTGCGGACTAATCCTTCAGTTTCTAAAAAGTGCCTTGCCCCCATGATTAAAGATACTTTCACAACATTTCCATTGAACACCCGCAAGCTAGATAGTTATACGAGTAATTCACTTTATTCGTGAACTCTATAAGATAGAAAGCGATCTTTTGTTTTCATGTAGTCATTTCATCTTCATTGGACCTTTGTAGCCAAACTTATCTTGGTGCACTGGCTATGAAGCCACGAGCAACCTGTCAAACTGCTTTAACTGATTCAACTGTACTTAGATGTGTTTAGCAAAACTACATTACTAACATAAGCATATATATTTATCCTTGTCATAATCTCACAGAACAAGGCATCGCTGGCAAGCATCTGAGAACATTAACACATACAACATTTAAAGAGTTGGGTCTTAGGTGAGATTCTGTTATTTATTTACGTGTTGGTGTATATGTGTGGTGTGCAAGTTTGAGAAATGGGGAATGACAAACAGCTCAGTGAGGTATTTAGTTCGTTGATGCGCTAGCCAGTGATCAAAGCTGGCGGAACGGGTCAGCTAATGTGGCACTGGCTCGAAACACTGAATTTCAATGCCGCAAAAAGGTGAAATTGAAAAAATGCAAAATTGTAGCTTTCTACTACTGGTCTTGATTTTTCAGTTCTTTTTTTTTTTTTTTTGTGTCGAAATTGTTCTCACAAAAAAATTGAAATGGAAAAAAAAAACCTAAAAAAAAAAAAACAACAACAACGTTGCCGCAAAATAGTTGTAGTATTTCTTAAAAGTCTTTGTGTTTTCCATCACATTCTGCCAAGTTTCGTTTCTGCATTTGTTCCTCGTACATCATTTCTGTTTAAATCTGAAAAATTCAACGTGAACCAGCTTAACTACTGAATTTGTTGGTTGTTTTTTGTTCGTCTAATATAAAAACTAATATAACATCGATATAAACAAATAGCAGCTATCAGAATTAGCAGCCAAATAGGAACGTGTCAGCAGGTTAAAAAAAGGGTGTTAGACAGGGATGTGTGCTGTCACCGGATCTATTCAATATGTAGGGCCTACAGTAAAAATATAATGTTATCCGTAGAGGACATCAGTTGGTGGACATAATATATACAACTTGTGACACACTGATGATGAAGTCTTAATAGCAAAAAAGTGAAAAGGAGTTATATGTAACTGGGAAGGTTAAGGCGGCCGGCGTGATGCTGATCACATCCCCCCTAGTGTGCCGATGGTCAAGAAAATATGGGCCTAACATCATATGCCCAATGTGCCACTATGGCGTGTAACGGGATCCTTTACTATCAAAGTAAATGGAACAGTTTTAAACCAAGTCAATGGATTCAAATACCTAGCCACGTTAAGTACATCGGGTGGAAGATGTATCTCAGAAGTGAGGAGTAGAATAGCTCAGGCAAAAGCTGCATTCTATAAAATGAAAAGTATTTTATGCAACGATTCTGTGTCCATGGAAGTAAGAAAGAAAGTTATTCAGTGAGCCAATCCTGATATACAGGAGTGAGATATGGACAACTAGTAAACAAACAGGGAAAGCACTAGAGGCCACAGAGAATGTGGTTTTATAGAAGAGTGTTAAAAGATACCATGGACAGATAAAAAGATTATGAGAATGTCACGAAAGAAGTCAGTGCGCAAAGGAGGCTTAATCCTCAGGTTAGATGGAAAGCAATGCACTTTCTTTGGGTATGTTATGAGAAGAAAAAAGCTGGAATATAAAGCGACAACAAGAAAGGTTGAAGGAAAAAAGAGATAGAGGAAGACAAAGAGAGGATTGACTGGACAGTTTCACATCATGGCATAGAAAGAAGTGAATAACATAATTGATAAATAGTACAGAAGGCAGCAAGTTGTCGAGTCACATGATCGCCTACGCCACCATGCATCGTACTTGAAGAAGAAAAACACCGATAGAAGGGTGTAGCTAGCAGTCATTTACAGGACTAGCCACTTTCAGGCTTTCGTCATGCCAGCTGATAGATACCAGCAGTTCTTTCCACGGCTTCGTATTTATCAACGTTGCAAGTGCTAGTAATCCTTTTCATGACTTGACCATGCTTGCTGATAGAAACGTGTAGTGCTCTTCAGGGCTTGACCAGGCCTGCTGATAGAAACGTGTAGTTCTTTTCAGGACTTGACCGTGCCTGCTGATAGAAATGTGTAGTTCTTTTCAGGGCTTGACCATGCCTGCTGATAGAAACGTGTAGTTCTTTTCAGGGCTTGACCGTGCCTGCTGATAGAAACGTGTAGTTCTTTTCAAGACCTGACCATGCCTGCCGATAGAATCGTGTAGTTATTTTCAGGACTAGAGTCGACAGAGTTCACTTATTAGTGATCAGCTGCGCTCTGATATAACTAACAGACTTTCGTGTAGATCAAAGGATCGTTAACAGATAATATTGTTCATACAATTTCAGCACGAAAAGTAAAAAAAAAAAAAAAAAAAAAACTACAAATTTAAGAATTAAAATAAATGAACAAACGCCCAGTAGATAGGTGTACATTTAAGATCATGTCAGATGCAATTTAAAAAAAAAAAAAAAGATGGAAAAAAGTACATTAAACAAAGTGTACAAACCCTTCAAAACGCAGCAGGGTAAAGAGAGATAAACCTAGGAACATAGAAGAGGACACACCATAAACACTACAGACTAATAATAATAATAGGCAACGCCACAATACACGACAGAGACATTGCAGCCTGCAGAACCACCGCAAGAAAAACTAGCAATGTAGTATGCTATAGATAATGAAGTACACTATATACCCAAATTATTACCCGCATTGGGCTGAACCGGGTATTCCATGCATAAGACAAACCTCGCCCGAGGCGAGGGCTATCACGTCCATCAGGTATGTAAGAAGAGGAAAGAGACGGGTGCAGCTGGTCAGTGTAACAGGGAAAGAAAATAATAATTTTTTCTATTTTAATTTCTAGACGTAAAGAAAGAGGATTTTTAAATGTTGTCAAACTGTGCCTGTAAGTGTATGCGAAATAACATGTATTTTTAACAAAAACTCTAATACCGCAGTCCGAGTCCACAGTTTTCAAGTCCTCCCCAACCCCCCGTGGTTATCAAATAGGTTACTGTCTAATTTCATCGTTCCTGCGAAAACTCCCATTAACTAGTACCGACATTGTGAGGACAGTCCACAAGGTATGTTTCGGAGTTGATCATTGTTTCCGTGTGTTAGTGTATGTACAGAGATGTTAATTTAAAAAAAAAAAAGCGAGAGTATACATGAGAAAATGCTATGAACAGTGAGCGTGCACTATTGAATGTTTTTATTTCTAATGATAAGACAAGACAATTAGCCTACACCTCGTACATTTGATGTTGACGGACAGTTGACGCATGTAATAAAAATTGTACTGAAATTGGGACCGAAGACGCAGCAACAGTGATACATGCAGTCAGCGACCCATAGCTTGACTGCTTGCGTCAGGGTCAGCGAACTAGAGCTGACCTAGATCCTACTCCACCTCCAAGTGGTGGTCCTGGAAACAGGCTGCATCACTGCAGTCTGGCTGAGAGAGTAGGGATCGAAGAGGGAAGGCTAACCCGGTCCCAAAAATGCCATGCTGAAACCGAATGTGTCGGGCAGAAAGGGGCAAATATCGCAGCTTTGCTGTAAACGGCGACACAACGTAACAAACGTCCTTTTCAGGACGAACGCAGAAGAAGAAGTACTGAAATTGGCCTTGGTATATTCAAAGACTGTGTGTTCTTTGGTCTCCCCCTACCCCACTTACCATGGGGATTCCAGAACAAGGACTGCTTGATAATGCTGTCAACAGGATTCAGAGATTAATATGGGGATTCCAGGACATATACTGCCTTGTAATACTGTCTGTACGTTTTCTCCATGTGTACCTTATTCTTTCTTATTAGTTGTTCCTCTTCTACCCTGGGGGTGTAGTGAATCCTGTTCAACACCAGCCTATTCTTTTCACATTTTGTTCCACTAGTATTTGTCTGGTTCTTTATACCAGTTCCATATTGGCGATCTTTTCATACCATATACATCCTTCTATTTAGCACATGCACCCTTTTATGAAAGTCTATATCTATCTGGTTATCATTTGTGTTGTTTCGGAGCCATCAGTATGACAGACTACACAGTTGAGTTGAAGATTCTTATTTTTGAGATATGCTTGATGTCTTTCAATATCCAAATATTTCAAAATTCATTGAAATCTTCTGTTGTCTTTTGATATCATTATCTGTTCCTCCAAGTTTGTCTATATTGCTGCCAAGATTTCTGTATGTTTATACATCATGTAGGGATGTATCTTCCAATGCAATCTGGCTATAATTAGTTGCATTTATTCTCATAGTCTTTGCCTCTTCTCTGTGTATTTTCAAACCCAATGGCTGTGACCTCTCATCAAGTATTTTAATTTAGTTTTATATGTGGTAACTCCGCCCATGCCGGTCCCAAGCCCGGATGAAAAAGGAGGAGGGCGGCCTGCATGGAGGCCGTAAGGAGGCAGCCCCTCCACCATGCAAAGGCACAACAGGCCAATCACCTGTTTGTCTTAAACTATGATTACGAGAAATACAAGAGAGAAAACCGGACTGATTCTAAAGGCGACGAACTGGAACGGACTACGACTTATGGAACTTGGAACACAAGAAGTATAAATGGGAAGGAAGAGGAGCTGGTGGAAGAGATGAGGAAAGCAAAACTAGAAATCCTGGCTATAACGGAAACGAAGAAAAAAGGACAAGGAGTCATGGATCTCGATGGCAACACGTTGCTCTACAGTGGTGTACCCATATCTGAAAGAGCTAAAGGGGGCGTGGGTTGCATTATGGCCCAAAATAAAAAAGATAGTATCAAGGGATGGAACTTTGTCTCGGAGCGCATTATGGTTGTAAAACTAAAAGAAGGAGAAACCATAGTCAACCTGGTCATAGTGTATGGGCCAAATGAGGATGAGAGAGCAGAGGTCAAGGAGGAATTCTTCGAGCTGCTTCAAAGGACAGTGGATGACTGCCTAGATGAAGTTATCATGCTCGGAGATTTTAATGCCAGAGTTGGAAATGACCATGCTAGATGGGGTGGCGTTATCGGAAGATATGGAGAAGATACTCTCAATGACAATGGAAAGCGACTCCTTAGATTCTGCAGTGAGCAGAATCTGATCATTACAAACACAAAGTTCCCCCATAAGCGCATACATGCATACACTAGATGTGAACCAACCAAGAATGAGAAGTCAGTGATCGACTATGCCATTGTTCGGAGAAGATCATTCAGATATGTCCAAGATGCAAGAGTCTGGAGGGGGCCAGAGATTGGAAGTGATCACTACCTGCTAACAACACTGACTAACAAAAAAAAACTTTTTTTTTCTTTCTCTAACATTTCTATGTTTTTCTGGTCAATTTTAATGCGCTGTTTTTAAATCTGCAAACCGTTTTTCTCTATCAGGTCGGGATCTCTAGAAATACGCAATTGAAGTTTTTTAACAACGCATACAGTATTACAACATCATTCGTACAAGAAGTATAACAGTTATGTAGGCTTGAATTTCTTTGCAGTCGACTTTCGTCGGTGAATGGCATGTGGTACATCGCGATGAAGCATCCAACAATAATCGGCAAGCATGGTCACACTCCACCATCCTTGATAACGTGACTCCATTACGGCGATATCTTGATGGAATCGTTCTCCATGTTCATCGCTGAATTCGCCAAGGTTGTCAGGGAAAAAGTCAAGATGCGAATCGAGCAAATGGATTTTGAGGGACATGATACAGCCCATAATTCTGTATGCATCTATGCACTGCTTAACAATATGCAACATAGTCGACAGATTTGTGATTTTCCAGAAAGTTATCGACGATCGATTTGAATGCCATCCATGCGCGAAGTTCACTACCATGTAACAAGTTCTCGAATTGTTTGTCTGCAATAACTTTCCTAATCTGAGGTCCTACAAAGATACCTTCCTTTATCTTTGCATCGCTAACTTGCGGAAACTTTTCTCGAAGATAAGTGAAAGCTTTGCTCGTTTTATCTAACGCTTTTACAAAATTCTTCATGAGCCCCAACTTTATATGTAACAGTGGTAAAATGAAGCTGTCTTTGTTAACTAATGGCTCGCATATTACATTTTTATGCCCGAGCTGCATATGATCCCGGATAGGCCACACCTTTCTTGCATAATGTTCCTGTCTGTTGCGGCTGTCCCATTCACATCGGAAGCAACAAAATTTAGTATACCCAATCTGCATGCCCGTGAGACACCCATCTCAAAGTATTGAACAAGTTCTCTGTGTCTATGACGAAATTTAGATATTGGAGTATTGGGCGCTAAAAGATTTCATTCTTTGAGTCGCGAACCGAGTAATTCCGCTTGTCCTTTGGTAAGAGCGAGATCACGTATTAGATCTGAAAGTTCTGAATGGTTAATTAAGTAAACACCATCATTCACCGGTATGTAATCTGAGTCAGAATTAGTTTCTAAAGCAGGTAAACTATCACTTTCTGATGGTTCATTTACGTCCAACGGATATTGTTCTGGTGGTACTTGGATCGGACACGTAATTGGATCATGAGGCACTGGTTTCGAAACCGATTCAATATTTGGATAAACCACAGACTTTCTAGTTTTAAAAGTGAAACCATGGATATTTGTCAAGCAGAAGTAACAATCAGTAGTGTGATTTGTATGTTCACGCCAAATTACTGGCACTCCAAAAGGCATCGACTTATGCTTCGGCGATTTTCGTAACCAACCTGCCAATGTATCGAACAAACTGCATTTGGCTGCGAAGATTTATTTGCATCATCAACTTTCGAATCGAAATAAAGTTCATATGCTTTCTTTAGTAATGGTGTAAAGTTTTTCTGGTCAACACGATCGGTATAATATCCGCACACGTAACAGAACAGATCAGCCGAATTTCTACAACTTCTAGAAGCCATATTTTGCTCATAATTATTTCAAAATACAGTAACTATTTGAAAAATCGCGTAACATATGTCATGCATCTTTTAGCAGTATAAAAAGTAGAATTATGTTGCTTTTTATTAATTTTTAATAAGCTATATAGTAAAAATGAAACGGGGCAAATAACGGTTTCCCAAAAATATATTTATTCACAAATATCTTAAGAACCCGACGTGATAGAGATAAACGGATTTCAGATTTGAAATCAGCGCAAGAAACTGACCTAAGAACACTTATTCTTATATAAGAAAGAAAAATGTTGTTTGTCAGTGCAATCAAACGAACAACTGAAAGAATTGCTCAGCCTAGGAACTGCCCAACATCACGCAAGAAACCAAGTAAACGAGCAGGAGAAATGAGCATTAGGACCTACAAGCTGAGAGAGCCAGAAATTAAGACCAGATATCAGGGGCTTATTGCTACAGCAGTGAGCAACACAGAAGAACGACCTGATGACTTGGAAAACCTCTGGAATAAATTCAAGGATATCATAAAGACAGCTGCTGCAGAAGCATGCGGTGAAGTCCGACTTGGGAACCAGAGAAAGAGGACACCTTGGTGGACAGAGGAAGTCAAAGAGAAAATAAGAGAGAAGAAAATGGCATGGAAACAATACTTAGGAGCTAAAAACACAACAGGAAAAATGGAAAAATATAGAGAATATGTGATACTCAGAACAGAAGCAAAGAACAAAGTGCTAGCAGCAAAACAGAAGTCCTGGGAAGAATTTGGAGAAAAGCTAGAAAAAGATGCACAAGAAAACCAGAAATTGTTCTATAAGTCCCTAAAGAACATGAGGAAGGAAAAACAATGCCCTCTCAAATTTATAAAGGACAAGCAAGGCAAATTGCTTACTGCCCCGAAGGAAGTAATGGAAAGATGGAAAGAATATTTCTCAGAACTCCTGGATGGTGAGCATGGTGAAGCAACAGAAATGATAACCACTAGCACAGAAGAGAAAACCAATGATGGTGAAGATGACATAAAGATGGAAGAACTGAGGGCAGCACTAGAGAAAATCAAGATGGGCAAAGCAGCAGGGCATGATGGTATAACACCAGAAATGGTTAAGTACATGGGAGCATCAGGCGACCTATTACTCTTAAAGGTCCTACAGGCAGCATGGTGCAACAAGACCATACCAAAGGATTGGGAGATTGCCATCATAACACCAATTTTCAAAAAGGGTGACAATCGACAATGTGGAAACCATAGAGGCATATCCCTTCTCAGTGTCCCTGGTAAAATCTGCTCTAGGATTCTAGAGCAGAGACTCCGACGCCTAGCTGAGCCACAATTGGATGAGGTCCAGTGCGGATTCCGAGCAAACCGAAGTACTCAAGACCTAATCTTCACACTCAGACAGTTGAGTGAAAAGGCCCTTGAGTATAAGAGTGAGATCCATCTTTGTTTCATAGATCTGGAAAAGGCGTTTGACAGAGTCCCCTGGAGCAAACTTTGGGACTGTTTGGCAAGGAAGAATATTCCAGCACCTCTGATTCATGCTATACAGAGCTTCTACAAGTCTTGCAGAAATTATGTGAGGACAGCAAACCATAAGTCAGAAGAGTTCAGGACCACCACTGGTGTAAGACAAGGTGATATCCTGTCACCTTATCTTTTCATACTCCTCATGGACGATGTCATCAAGGCATGTAAGGAGAGAACAAGAAAGTATTCAGTGGGGTACTGGAAGATGAGACAGGTCTATATTTCGGAGCTGGCATTTGCTGATGATGTTGCCCTGATTGCTAAATCAGAGGCACACATCTCCAATCCAACCTGCAAGTCTGGAAGGAAGAGCTGGAGAAGAGAGGGATGGTCATAAGCAGCTCTAAAACAAAATCCATGGTGATATCACGAGAAGAAAGAAAACATCAGATTAAGTTGGGAGAACAGGTCCTGGAGCAGGTCGACCACTTTAAATATCTCAGAGCTATTATAGACCGAAAGGGAGGCATCAAAGAAGAGTTGGCCACTCGAAAAGCAGCGGCTGGGAGACTTTTTCAGGCCATAAATCGTGGATTCCTCAGCAAGAAAGAGGTTGGTAAGAAAACGAAGATGGCTGTATACCGCTCCACCTATGTCCCAGTTTTGACATATGGATGCGAGTCGTGGGCAATGACTACAACCCACAAAAGCCAGATCCAAACCTCAGAAATGAGGTATCTGAGGAAAGTGGTTGAAGTAACAAGAAGAGACATGGTCCGCAACCAGACGATACGTCAAGGCCTGAAATCCCATCCGCTGAAGACCCAAATAGAACAGTCCCAACTAAGATGGTTTGGCCATGTCTGCAGAATGGGAGAAGATCGGCTACCACGACAAGCATGGGAAACAAAGAGCCAGGGATCCAGACCTCCAGGACGACCCAGAGTTCGCTGGGAGGACAACATTAGACAATCTTTGAAGGACCGAGGACTAGAATGGAACCAGGCCAGGAAGAAGACAGCTGATAGAATGGTCTGGCGCTCTCTCTTCCAAACCTCTACACCTCACGGTAGAAGGGGAACGACTAAGTAAGTAAGTAAGTTTATATGTGGTTAGTTTTGGGATAGGACAGCCAGGTTGTCCGTAAAAAATATAGATCATTAAGCCACTAAATTAAAATTCTGTTTATTGATGTTGTTTTCATAATCCAGTCAATAGCTTATCAGAAGAGAATTGGTAAGCAGTTGGCGATATCAGCTTTGTTTCTTTTCCAGATATTCAATGATCCAATCCATGGCAACATTCATCTCAATCCGGCATGCCTTGCAATCATTGATACACCTCAGTTCCAGCGTCTGCGCTACCTGAAACAGCTTGGACTGGTGTATTTTGTTTACCCTGGTGCAGCTCATAACAGATTTGAGCATTCTTTAGGGTAGGTATAATAACTTATAAACAGCTGTAAACAGTTACTCTGAACAAATTTTTAATTTCTTTCTGAGGATATTTGACGTAATGTGCCATAGGTGCATCCAGAAATTAATATTGTTGAAAATCGTAAGCAACAGAACCCTATGCCCAGACTGAACTAGCAACCCATTCAAGTATGGATAGCCAAAAAGAAGTGAAAGTGGAATGCCACACTGTTTGAAAGATCTAAGGAATATAGCCATGCAAGTCTCTTGAGTGAATAAAATCCGCAAGGAAAGCAGAGGTGATGACATGTAGAAGATCAATAGAGGAGGAGAAGAAAAAATATTTACATGCCACAGAAATGGGAAAGGAAGACAGATCTGAACAGCATCTGCTGGATGCCTGTCCTCTAAACTCTATTGGGAAAAAGAGCTAAACATTTTATTAGACCTGAAGGTAAGAAACACAAATGTGTTATACCCTGAAGGTAAGAAAAAAAAATGTGTTATATTAATCTATATAGTCAATTCAAGAACCAAACATCTCTTGTAAGCCTCTTTCATGGTTATTATTATTCAGACATACATATACACTAAAGCTGTTATTAGCTATTTTTTGTAGCAAAATATAGTGCTAATGACCAAAGGCTCCAATGAAGAATCAGTTTTGATATCTGTAGGTTTAATTTTATAGTGATAATCTCATTATGCATAAATTGATTTCATTCTTAATTTGCCATATTGTCAGAGATTTTAGCAAAATATAATAAAACAATTAATTGATGAGGTAGGCTATTCCACCATTCACTGTAATTAAGTAATTACAAATATTCAGTTATCTTTGCTTTTCTTTATGAATAACACTTTCAAAACATTATCAGAAATACTTTATTTTCTTTTGAACCAGAGTTTGCTACTTAGCTGGCCAGTATGTACGTACACTGAGGGATAACCAGAGATATCTAGGAATCACAGACCAGGATATTCTTTGTGTTGAAATTGCTGGACTTTGTCATGATCTTGGTTAGTACACGCTGAATGATAAATTAAAGTCTAGCCATATGATGCATTCTTCTTCACCTTTCAGCTCTCAGTGCAGCAGAAGTTTCGACTACATCTCTTGAGATCATGTTCCTTCAATTCTTCTGATGTTTTTCATCTCCTTCCCACTATCTTTTCTCCACTTTGTTCCTTTCTCTGCCTTTCTCCTACTTAAGGATATGAGAAAAAGCTCAAGCTTATCGTTGTAGGCGGTGATGTACCCAGCAAGTGTGTAACTCCAACATATTTTTTATGTAGTGGATATCTGGTCTGCACAGGATCTTTTTTTTTCAAATAAAAAAAACAAACTTGTTTCTCTATAGCTGTTACATCACATGAGAATCTTATAAATGTTTTTATTAATGCTAAAAACGTGGTCTCAGTTTTTGTAGTGAAGTTTTTACATGCAAGAGTTTGCATGGAGGCATATCTGGAGTTATCTTTATATGACCACCAGCTATGCACAATGCACAATATACATATGTGGAAGTGAACCTCTGACTGTGAGGCTAATTACACCCTCATTGACTCTTGAAATAATTCATACATTTCTAGGGATTCCCCCTGTGGTGAAACTTGTTGAGAACCCAGCGTTGCACACAGAGCTTGGAGAAGTTACTTCAGCCCCAGACGTGGTTCTTTCACTTTGACCTGGTTGACTGCATGCAGGCGGATCTCACTGTGGGCCAAGTGATAGGCAGCGGAGCTGAGAAGGGGCTCTGTGCAGGACATGACAGTTCCTTGAGAGAGACCAGAACCAGAGCACAGTATTTTAGCTCTGCATAGTTGGAGAGTCCCCTTGGATGGCGAGGAATGCACAGTATGCCATGCTCTTCTTACTCCTAGCTTATGACCAGATGTGACGATCCTTAAAATGCAAACCAAGCTGGAGAAACTAGAGCTCATGACTTCAACTCAGCATGTTTCAGAATGGCAGAGAAGCCCCAGGAGAAGCCGCCCAGATCTACAGTGTAGATAATACCAAGGCGTCTTCAACTTGGTATGGGCGACAAAAGAGGGAGAAGCTTAGCAGCCCTAGTTAAATAACAACAACAATAACAACAACAACAACAACAACAACACGAAGGAGTAGCTGGCCCCACGTCTAATGGTTATTCTTTACCTTCACTATATGCTCATTGGGAACTGTCATCCTGCTCTTGACCTGGAATCAGTGATTCCTATGACCCATATAGGACATTAGCCACAAAAAACTTCAACAAAAGTATGGACAAGTCAACGAAAGAAAATAATTCAAACATAACCATCTAAGGCAGTAGTAAAGAGGCTTAAGATTTAAACCAGAGAAAGATGATAGGGGTCTAGGTTGTTAACTAAACATTTTCTTCTAGGAAAATTTCCAGTTTTTTTAACTTGAATGTCCATACTTTAAACGAACAATGGAAATTCCACAAGGGTGGCAGCAGAAACTAGAGAAATGGTGCTGTCCTTGGGACATGTTGAATAAAGCTCACACCATAGTGATGGTGCCTTCAATGCTGTCAAAGGAAGCACAGAAAAGCTCTCACAGAATGAACAGTAATCGAACCCAGAATAATATTAGCAACATTCAAAATAGCCAAAAAGAAAATACAGATAAATATCAATGTTAATCACCAACTAATGACAGAAGAATCTCTGAAAGAACAATTTAACACCAAATTACAAAATATACCTGGGTGTAGTTTCCAGTTGCAGTCAAACAGAAAAGATACAACATCACGAAACTGAAGGATCCCCTCACCAGAAAAGCTTTCGTGGTCGACGTAAAGAGAAGATATGAGATTATCAAAAGCCAGGAAAGAACAGAGACCGATGATGTTGACCAGAGATTCAACACCATCTCAACAATATACAAGGAAAGCAGCAAGCCATGCTTGGGATTCCAGGAAAGAAAGAGCCAAGACTGGATAACACCAGATACGCTAAACACCATAGCAAAGAGAAAAGAAATGAAAAGAAAGAAAACAGAAGCTAAGTCTCCCAGGTTAAAGGCAATATATAGTGAACAGTACAGTCAGCTGGACAATGAAGTTAAACGTCAAACCCGTGCTAACAAAAGGACATTTCTGGATGACCTTGCAAGACAGGCAGAAGAGGCAGCACTGAGAAATGAACAAAGCACAATATACAAAATAACTAAAATCATCAGTGGAAAACGAGGTGCAAACAATATTACATTAGTAAGAGATAAGCACGGAAATCTCATCACGACAGTAGAGGGACAGGAAACAAGATGGGCAGAGCATTTCAGAGAAACTCTGAATAAGGAACCACCAGAGACAATTGAATGTTCCTGAGGCTGAAAATGATCTAGATGTTAATACAGACATCCCACAAAAAGAAGAAATCATCACAGCAATCAAAGGGTTAAAGAATGGAAAAGCTCCTGGTCATGATAACTGAAATGCAGAGCTATTTAAGACAGACCCAGAGCTAGCAGCAGAACTATTAGAACCACTATTTGCACAAGTCTGGAAAACAGGGACAACACCAACAGAGTGGAGAAAAGGAATAATTGTCAAATTGCCCAAGAAGGGAGATCTTGCAGACTGCAATAATTGGAGAGGAATAACTCTTCTCTCAGTTCCCAGCAAAATACTAGGGAGGATAATTATACAGAGAATCTCAAAAGCAGTAGACCACAAACTGAGGAAAGAACAAGCAGGATTTAGAAAGAACAGAAGATGTGTAGATCATATATTTACCCTCAGGAACATTATGGAGCAGTGCTCAGAATGGCAAAGACAGCTGTACATTAATTTCGTTGATTTTGAAAAGGCTTTTGACAGTATACATAGGGACAGTTTATGGAAAATACTGAGGGCTTATGGAATTCCAAGCTGCATAGTGTCAATCATAAAAAGCCTATATGCCAACTTTACGTGTAGCATTGGGCAGAGCAACCTAACCTTTGAAGTGAAGACAGGAGTACGACAGGGATGCCCCTTATCAACCACTCTATTTTTAACAGTCATAGACTGGATGATGCGCAGACAACAGAGGGCAATCAAGAGGAATAAGAAGGACTACATTTTCTACATTGGAAGATCTGGAATATGCAGATGACATTGCACTACTAGCACATTCACATCAACACATCCAGGAAAAAACGGATAGACTTAATAAGTATAGCCAGCAGGTGGGCTTGAACATCAACCTAAAGAAGACAGAGGTCATGACGCTCAATGTGAGCAACCCTGAGCCCATATCAGTAAGGAATCAGCAACTGGAACAGACAGATGCCTTCACATACCTAGGATGCATAGTAACACCAGACGGCGGAGCAAGCAGAGACATCAACAACAGAATGAACAATGCAAGAACAGCCTTTTTTAGTCTAAACAACATCTGGAAGTCCTCTCAGTACAGCACAAGCACAAAATTAGGATTATATCAGAGCTGTGTGCTTTCTGTGCTTCTCTATGGCGCGGAGAGCTGGAGAGTTACAGAGAAGGAAATGTCGAAATTGTCCTCTTTTCACACAACATGCCTAAGAAAAATTCTCAAAATCTTTTGGCCGAATACCATCACCAACCAAGATCTGCTTACTCGGAGCAAGCAAGAGGACATGCACACCATCATAGCTGGCAGACGCCGGAGCTGGGTTGGCCATGTCCTCAGAAGAGACCCCGATGCCATCACAAGAACAGCTATGCTATGGACCCCTGAAGGAAAATGAAAGAGAGGCCGACCAAAAACAACTTGGCGGAGGACTGTGGAGGCTGAGATGCAAAGAATGAACCAGAGTTGGGGCACTGTACGAAGGATGGCCGCCGACTGAGCAAAGTGGAATCAATTTGTTGTTGCCCTACAAGATGCCACCAGGCGTAATGGCCACTGACTGCTTTGACGGTCGGCGGCTAAGGATCAAAGAAGAAGACAAAATATGGAAAAAAGAGAAGAAAAGGCATAATTTTGATGGGTGACCTAAATGCAAAGATAGGAACAGATAACAGCAGCTTTGAAAAAGTCGTGAGAAAACAGTTTTGGGATAATGAACAGAAATGGAGAACCATTCACAAACAGCTGTACTTCATGTCAACTGGCTATGGAAGGAAGCATATTTCCACATAAAGGAACACATAAAGCAGCATGGATATTACTAGACCACAAGAGAGAAAATCAGATTGATCATAAAATGCATAAACAAGAAGTTTAGATGATTACATGATATAATGGTATGTACAGGAGCAGATGTGGCATCAGAACCACCACGTTCTGTTTGCTGGAATAAAGATGAAACTCAAAAGATATACAACAACCCATAGTTGCAGACATCAGTTTAATGTAGGACAGCTAAGAAATCAAGAAACAATTGACAAATTTACAGTCACAATGTCCAAAAAAAAAAAAATACCAAGTGCTCCAGCAGCTGGAAGATGCAACAAACATTGAAGATCACTGGCAATAGATAAACATATGTGAGGTGAGACATGTGGAGAAGCTTAAACAGGTTTCAGAGTTTATGTACCCAGGAAGCATTTTCACAGAAAAGGGAAGACTTTAAAAATATTTTTTTTTTGGTTAAATTAATGAAGAAAAATATCTTGTTCAACCTCTGATGGGTTATAATTAGGATATATATTGTTTTCAATTCCAAATAATATGAACAACTGCCGATATGAGAAAGTGGCATCACATTTGTCAAATCATTGTAAATAGGGACAATCATAATTGTGCTTATACGTTAAATAAATAAAAAAAAAAACAAACAAACAAAATTAAGAAGAAACTCTGAACAAGAATAATATTAAAGTGGAGGGGTGTAAAGGCCTGGTGGTTCCAGTTATATAACTGACTTTAATAGATATTTAATTGACTTTCATCTGTTAAAAGTCATATGCATTGTAAGAATAGCATCAGACTTTCACATTCCCAGCCACTATATATTAACATTTGTTCATGTTAAATATTGTTTGACTATATTATGCAGTTCCCTAGGTCTGTCTATTCTTAACACCTCTTCTATATTTATAGGTAAGTTGGATGCTTGCAAATAATCTAACATAGAAATAGAAACAAGATGTCAAGAACAAAAAAGTGCAGCGACCTACTAACTAAAACTATTACTCAAACAGCCGCAAATCAGTATGAAAACTAAATGACAGTTGATAAGTAATGTATTCTCACCAACTATTTGCTGTCAGTGTAAAATAAAGTTCCTGTCCAGAAGAGGAAAATTGCAATGTCTGAGGTGAAATACTTGAGAAGAGACATTAATGTCTCTGAAGAGACAATAATGTTACTGAAGAGATATTAATGTTACTGAAGAGACAGAATGAGAAATAGTGACATCATAACAAATCTATCACACAACAGATATATAGAGAGATGGAAAATAAAATAGTGTGACCATCTCTTGAGAATGGAGTCTGATCAGTTACTACTATGTGCCTACATCAGTAGAAAATCTGGTTTTAGGGCATGAGAAAGTCCAAGAGGTAAATGAATAGACAATATTACAGAAATCCTACAACGAAATGGACTGACATCAGCGAATGCAACACATGTGGTTCAAGAATAAAAACTTTTAGCTCCGCATGAACCTTACTGGCAAGAGTAGACCAAAAAATGTAACAGAACAGTGAATGTGGCAAGACAATTAAAAGTATAAACTAAATATAAAGGTCTAAAACAAGATAAAAAAGGCAGAGGTCCAGGTAGACCCATTGCAGATACAGCCGTAAGGGAATGAAGTATTAGAGATCTCACTAAACTAGATCAGCTTTATGAGGTGGGTGTAAAGGCCTTACCCACACTGTCTTACACTTCCCTAACAGCAGAATTAGGTGCTTATTTACAGATGTACGTCTGGAGCGTGACACTCCCATTTTTAACCTAGTAACTTTGTCTTGAGAAGCAAGTGTAATGATGATGTAGTAATACATAGTACTAATGTCAAATTAGCTTAAACTGAATGTTAACATGCATACACCTAGTGTTAAGCAACACTCCCCTCCACCACCCCATCTTTACAACACAACAACTGTGAAGAATCTACCATTTTAGGTATAAGGAAAAAAATGCACACACAGTTTGTACATTTTCTTTTACCCCCATGTACAATAATTGGTCAGGAGGGATGATACCATAAGATTCTAGTGGCAGTTGATTATATTATCAAAAACTAAAGACACTACATTTCCTAAATGTAACCTGTCAGAGGTTGAGCAGGATATTTTTGTTCATTAATTTAAAAAAAAAATAACATAAAAACTTGCACACACATTTTAAATGTTATTGTGATTGAATTTATTTAATCTTTCTCTAAAGGTCATGGCCCATTCTCACATACTTTTGATCAGGTGGTAATTCCTGCAATTATTCCAGGGAGTCAGTGGACTGTAAGTTTTAATGTTTGGTTTTTTGTGTTTCTAGTGTTATTCAGTTTGTATAACAAAATTATGCTATAACCTCACACCCCCCCCCCCCCCTAGCTACCTTTAAACACAAGGAGATAAGGTGTAAATAACGACCACAGACACCACTATACAGACAACATATAGGTACAGTATAGTATAGAAGCTGATCCAGTCTAAAATATATATATATTTTATTTACACAATAAAAACATTAAATGTCATCATACAGCAAAGAAATAAATATCGTGCACTGTTGCACAGACCTGGAAAACAAAGAACCAATTAAGTAGATAAACACATAAAACCCCACAACCATATTCACTCAGTCAGTCACCCTGCTGGGGAAAAATAGAATGATTAGTGATTGTAACCACACTAACTAGTGGGGCATCCACTTAAGCCTCCACTGTCTACTACTATAATATTGTCTACTGTCTCTGCCCTGCTGATTCTGCCTAAACGAATATTTACACAGCTTCCAACTCGTTAGGCGATATGCGCTGCTAACTAAAACACTGGACTGCTACCTAGTAGACTTAGATTACAACTATGGCTCAGAATCTATCCATCTAATGGATAATAAAGGACCCTACTGGTCCTGTCTATTTTCTCCCTCCTTCTCTCTCTCTCTCTGCCTGTTCTCAGTGTCTCTCTAACACTCGACGTCTGCTGATGTGGCGTCTCCGTTACGCCTCTTCTCTTGATAACGTTCAGAAAAAGGAATGATATCCCTGTCTCCTGCTTCTGATTTCTGCACTGATGACTTGGTTTTCAAGCTCGAGGTACTTGAATCACTTGTAGAAGATTCACGGCTACTGACCGACTTCTTACTTGCCCCGTTAACCCGCTCAAGGTTTAGGGACAAACAGCTTTATTATGGCTGTATAACTTTAGACCAATCTCCCAGCCACGTGCTGTTGTCGGAGTGGTATAATGAGCTAAGAGCTGTGGACTAAAGACAAATCTTGTTCCCAGCTGAAGATTGTCTTCGCTGCCTGGGAACATATGGTATTTCGTGCACCTTTTCCGATCTCTCGAGCTGTATGCTCCTGAGATGACAACTTGCTGTTGTAAAGGACCGAAGCTGGTTGCCCCTCCAACAGACCATGAAAAATCACTGTGGACCAAACAAAGCAACAGCTATATAACACGTCAAATGTTACACATCTCAAACACTAAACTCCCTTCTCCCTTTAAATCAATTACAGCTCCCCTTCTCTATTCTCGCTATGCACAACGATACAAATTATTTATGCCCCAAAAGATCAACCTCCCTGGCAATCCCCTCTCTCTCTCGTTTCCAAAGTAAACATTGGCTGACCCAGATCCTTTGTTCTTCATGATTAGCCACGTTTCACAGCAATTTTTCACTGAGGCCATACCTGTCAGAAAATATTTGGGCTACTTTTCTCACTGACCCTTGGGGTACATTTATCAATACAAAATTAAATCTAGGCAGGCTGAAACCCGTTTCAGAAAACACTTCCCTTATCAAAATAAAATCTACATCTCGTGAAAATAAAAGGAAAATACCATATCAGAAATATAGATTACATCTCCTGTCTTCTGACTATACAACAACAAAAATGCTCCATAAATAACGTACGCCAAAATTATGCTAGCGTATTTAAACTGCAAATAAATTATAAACAATCGAGGTTATCAATGTATCCCCCTATAGTTAAATACGTGTGTTCCTGTGTTCAACATCATGTTAACTTCACCCTAATCTGGGTAACATTCCCGAATTAAAACTCAATACAATAACCGTTCCCAAGTGCTTAAACTACAAAATCCCGCTCCCGTTTATATACAGAAGTTTATCATAAATCAAAGATGCGGGTTTTTCCTGCCGACCTTCTTTAAAAATTTTAGACCTTCTTTTAAATATTGCGGAGCTCACATTAAATGTCTCAAAATCTTTACACACTCCTAGCTACGGCTATTATCATATAAAGAATTCTCTGCACCTCTTACATTAAATACTTTCTCTGAGATCGTAATTGATGGCACTTCGGTTTAAAAATGAAATTAAAACCTCCTTAGGAAAGCTTATACTTTAACCGGCTAGTCTCTGTTAGAAGCGAATAACAAGTACCACGCTAAATAGTTATGGCTTACCCAATAGATCAAATATCTCACTGAAGAGCAAGTGCCTATGACGTAGATTCTCACAGCTGAATATTCTTTGGACAACAGGGGCCCACAATTAATTCCCTCTAGTATTTATTACAGACAGCGAGGCCAGATACGTCATCGCTGGCGTTCCTCTTCCGTCCAATGAAAACCCTACAAAATTAAACAACCGTGCCTACGCGAATAGATTTGAAAACAACGTGCAGACCGCACAAAATTGCGTCACGTTACGCGACGACCGCGATTCTTTTTAACAAAGAAAATGAGATTCCCTGATCGCTATTATCTAGCGAAAAGAACTGGTGAAAAAACGAACTGGTGAAAATCTAATCTTCTCCCCTGTAGTCTCTATTAAAAATGCAATTATTAGACCTACAGAAAAAGACCAAACTCGATATATTTCAAGGAGAAGAAACATGGCAAACACATATAGTTATAAGGGAAGAAGACTGATGCAAACTCAGATAGAAGAATGGAATCGGGCCTGTTGAAAAATAACCACAGTACTGCATCACAGTGTCTCATTTTTAGGTGTTTCCTCAGCGCCAATAATGCAGCATATGGCTCCAGCTTCCAGACACAGTTTTATTGGTTGATTGTTGATCAACATATTGATCAAAAATTTGTCCTTTTGGACATATGGGTTCATCAGTTATGACTGCCTCTAGATTTCTTTAATATTCTATCATTGCTTGAGCTTCAGTGGGTAAAGAGACCTTTGACCAAATAAAAACATACAGGTTCCTTTCAGATGCAGTAACTATGTGACGTAAATCGCCTAAGGACTTGCAGGCTTACTTAAAATGATGGCATTCTGAAACATTGAGGCTGGACATAATAGCTGTTGCATGACTCCAGCTTTGTTTTTGTCTTGACTTTCTCTGATTATGACTTTAGCTGTTTAATTCTTAAGTCAGAATGTATCAAGATCCTGGATCAGTGTAGACTTTGATCTGTCATAATCAGTTTGAGTTTGAATTCCTTGGTGCCAAAAATCTATGTGTGTGTGTATTTTGTGGGGAGGCTGTACTTGACTGCATCTCAAACTGAATTAGAGTAAACCTTGGATACACTGCCTGGCAGTGATTGCACAGAATCACAACTTTATTTTCAAATTTACTGACGTATAGCCGATAAGTTGCAATAAAATTGAACTATCGCTAGCGTACTCACTGGTGAGTGGTCAGTATTTATAGCTTACAGGTTATTTTAAGAAAGTCCTAGAACATATATGATCCAGTTAGATTTTTCAAGTTCCAGCATTTCCCTGTGTAGTTTCCTGGGGGTATTCTATGAGACAAAGAAAGAATAGGACTACTTCTGACTTCGGGCATTGTGCACAAGGCAAGTAATATGAAGTTGTGCATTTGCTGGCAATGTCATCATGTAAAACAGATTGCTTCAGAAACCACTGCTGCATCTTTTTGACCAATCTGAGGTGGCGTCGTAGATAACATCGCCACTTGGTGTGATTGGCAGCTTCATCCTCCCAGGTTGATGGATTTATATCCAGTGCCTTTATGTCTTTCTTGCACACATCTTTGAACCTCAGCTGCGATCACCCAACTGTTCATTTGCCATCGGCCAGTTGTCCGTAGAAAGTATCTTTCGGGATGCGGCCATCTTCCATACAATGTATACATGCTTTGAAGACCAGCATGTGACAACACCTCGACATCTGTCACTTTGTCCTTCCACAAAATACCAAGGCTGTGGTGTAGACACCAAAGATGGAAGGTATTGAGCCTTCTTTCTTGCTTAGCATAGGCTGTCCATGTCTCGCTGCCATATAGAGCTGCCATATAGAAGTGTGCTGGTGATGCATGCATACCTCTCCAGGGCGCGAGCTTGGGCATAGTTACATGGAGATCATGCAGCATGTTCCCCTTCTCCACACAGCTGGAAGGTCCTAAGGAACGGCAGTAGCCAATACAGTTTGGTACCAGCCATGTCACAGGAGTTACTAGAATCCACAATAATGTCGAATCAACATTAGACTGTCTTTGGGACTTCAACTCCAGATTTATCCTCAGGATTTACTCCCGAAGCCTTTCCCGTAAATGGGTATTCCCGCTTGGCAGAGGTAATTTTAATTCAGAGTTTCATCTTCTCTTACATAGGCTACCAACCAAGGATCACAAGCCCTTTCTGTCCAAAGCTGCTGGTTTTAAGGCACCAGTGACTCGTTAATCGCCCCTTCTCCCATCAGTGGAAACAGTTCCGCCAGGTTCAAATTGAGCCACACATGAAGGCCGGGAGCTGGGCTTGGTTGTCAGAGGCTTATTGAGGCGCATGCCGTAGAAGCATTTATCTGCAATGAGCAATGATGTTACAACAGTAATATCTGGCTGTTGCAGAAATACAGTAAATCATCAACTCAAATACGTGACATCATGTTTGTGGGTGGATGTCTCCGACGGGTTCTCCGTGTGGGATGGTGTGACAAAACGTCTGAACATGCTCTTTTGTGTGATCTCTCACACCTTCAGCCCTCCGGCTGTATCCTTTCTTTTTCTTCATTTTTCTCACTCATCACTTTTATTTGGCATAAATCATGCCTTTTCATTCGTTATTTTCACTATTTTGCTCAATGCTGGACATAGCATGGTGAGTCTCTAACACACCACTCCCCTATGGCAGTATTTACTATGAAAGTATTTACTATAGGGCTGTCTTTATCTTGTTTGCCACTCCTCAGACATGTTTACATTCTGCCAGCTGAACTGTGGTATTATCGTAACAATACCCAGTTGTAAGACCAGTCACCTGCTTATCGCATAATCCATCTGACCACCTGGGGAAACTGGTCGGGCAAACATTTGACCCCATTGGAAAGCTGTTGATCATGTTGACACTTGATCATGTTGACACAAGCTTGTATTGTGCTACGATGAAAGAAGACAACACTGTCTGACCAGACATCTGTCTGGCAGAGGCATGCAGATAAAGGGGATAATTAGATAATCTGTCGGGGCAGAGATCTGGGCGGAAGTCATTAAGCCAGAAACACAGGGTCACAATATTGTGATAGACAGAGGTGCACCAGAAGTCTTATGTAACAATTGGACATCACTGTTGTAAGAGGCCACGCGTGTACAGTTGACATTCAAAAATCCGGCCATCAATAATCCGGTTCCTTCAGTTTTCTGGAATGGATTTCGGAGCGCATTTTTTAATTTACCCCGTTGGCGCGCCACTGTTTTCTGGAGCCGTTTATGTTTTGATGCAGCTGTTTGGGTCTTGCTTGCACGTGTTAACAGGCATTCCTGCTCATTCCTTCTCATTTTATCATTTATTTGCTGCTGTATAGCCCCATTATGGATTCAGCAAATAAAAGAAGTGGTGTAAAACGTAAACATTTAATTTTCTTTCTTTAAAGGACTGTACAGGTAGTCATTTTCTGTTAAATATATACAGCATATATAACCAAAAAAAAAATCCGGCATTTTCAACAATCCGGCACACCTCAGGTCCGGAGGTTGCCGGATTTTTGAATGTCAACTGTATATTAAATTTAATATTTTCAAATACGCATGGGATGAGTAATGATAAACTTCCCCACCCAAACAGTGCTAGATAGATTTGATTGGTTCGCCAGAAGCTACAATGAATTGATTGGAACATTTAGCAGGAAACACAGCTGGGATTTGAAACTAAGGAGTGTGAGATATACTGTAGGAATCAGAGACACACAGACAGACTGCATCGCAGCGTCAACTAAACACCTCTTACAAGCCAGAGGACAGAGGATAGGACTTATCATTCCACAACTAGAAGTACCAGATCAAGTATTGGGCAACTTTGGAATTTACAAGTAAACCCGCAATTTTAACACAAGACTGGAAACTTGGGAATTTTATCACAAGGAGTCAGAGAAGAATTTTAACAAAAGTTTTCCCAGGCAGGATTCATAGAACACCAGCCATCAGAGGAATTAACTCATATTTCCCAGACCAAGTCATAAGAGGAATTATACAAACAGTTTTCCCAGGCCAAGAATTTACAGAACCCCAGCTGTCAGAGGAATTAACTTATGTTTCCAGACCTAAGTGATTCGAACAGCATCTAACTAAAGGGCTGTGTGTCCATTCTAAATCTGTGCCAGGAGAAGGGTGTATTCCCTAAATTTTAGGTTCGTGGTTACAAGACATCAGACTTAAGTACTGAAGTACCTATGCCACTAGTGTGAGAGAAGAGTTTCACCACCAACTGCCTACAGTGGATGAATTATGTGGAGAAGTGTACTCATCACCAAAAAGAAGTGATGGAACCACAGCTGCATGACTCATCTGGAGCTAAGTTTTATGTAACAGGCTACAGCAAAAATACGGACATTATTAACGCCCTACCTAAACCTCAGTGAGGAAACCTTAATTTCAGTTTTCACCCAATTTTCCTTATGTATTTTCCCATGTTAAAGACTAATTGACTAATAAATTTGTTGTATGTTATTTTAAACTAAACAGTAATAGTTGATTCAGTTTATATGTACGAAAGCAAACGTATGAGCCAGTCTTTTTTGATAAATACATATATATATATATAAATATAGAGCCATTAATTATAAGAGGGCATTCGTTGGATTACTCCAACTGGGGGCTTGACGGGCCAGAATTATTGCATAACCCCTTCACAAAAGGCGACAGACCAGATAATAAGTTAACAAATTTGCTCAGCCCTTAAGCAGCGTTTATTCTTGACTTCTGGGAATATCTTGTGAAGGCTCTCCTACGGTAGAAGCGCCATTCATCTTCTATCTACATCTTTGCCAAGAGTAATCTTGCGTGAAGATAGATACCTTGGACGACCTACTTTTAGATACGCTTGCATTGTGACCATTAGTGGACCACTACTGCAAAGTAAGGGGAGGCAGTCCCGTGACAGATGGCCAGATGTGATAATGGATGTGGAGCTGGGGAGGGGATGCAGGCGGCAGCCAGTGCGGATGGAGGTTGGGGTAGGGATGGATGGGACATGCGCTCAGAGGAGTCCGGCCTAGCATAGCCAGGGGTGCCCTTGGCTGGAGCCCATGGCGGAAAGGGGGGGGGGGTGGGAGGGCTTGGAGGGGAGCAGTGGAGGAGGAGGCTGGGGAAGTTGGGGTGACTTGGGTGCAGCTGAGGAGGACAGTCCGTAGTGGAAGTCGATGGAGAGCAACTGTTTCAGCCCTATGTTCCACGGGGAACGGAAAGGAATGATGATGATGAAATACGTGACATAATGTTTTTATTTTGCAGATTTATTCCTTATGTACTTTTGGTGTTAAATGTTGCTTTTGTAGTGGCACTGAAAAATAAATTTGTCGCTACAGATAGTCTTTATAACTGAAAAGTAGCTGAGTAATTTATATGAAGATATGAATTTATTTCCTTCAGAAGAAGAGAAGACTTGTTTGATTGGGGGGAGTATTCAGAGATCGGGACTCAGAAATTATTATCTTGAATTAGTGATACTATATATCTTAATTATGAGGCATTATGGAGTTCCCATATCAGTAAGGAATCAGCAACTGGAACAGATAGATGCCTTCACATACCTAGGATACATAGTAACACCAGACGGTGGAGCAAGCAAAGACATCAACAACAGAATGAACAAAGCAAGAACAGCCTTTTTAGTCTAAACAACATCTGGAAGTCCTCTCAGTACAGCACAAGCACAAAATTAGGATTATATCAGAGCTGTGTGCTTTCTGTGCTTCTCTATGGCGCGGAGAGCTGGAGAGTTACAGAGAAGGAAATGTCGAAATTGTCCTCTTTTCACACAACATGCCTAAGAAAAATTCTCCGAATCTTTTGGCTGAATACCATCACCAACCAAGATCTGCTTATTCAGAGCAAGCAAGAGGACATGCACACCATCATAGCTGGCAGATGCTGGAGCTGGGTTGGCCATGTCCTCAGAAATGAATGCAGAGTTCTTCATGAAGGACAGCTTACAGAACCGTTTGGGATAAGAACATGAATGCGACAGGGATGCCT
Source organism: Oreohelix idahoensis (assembly GCA_024509875.1). Classification (NCBI taxonomy): domain Eukaryota; kingdom Metazoa; phylum Mollusca; class Gastropoda; order Stylommatophora; family Oreohelicidae; genus Oreohelix; species Oreohelix idahoensis. Next base: position 350,041 of record JAMPIV010006085.1, read on the forward strand.
CTTGTTTCCATTTCTTTTCTTACTAGCAATAGACTGGGTTATGAGACCATTGACAACACACAACAGAAATGTAATCCAGTAGACTCTGACTAAGCAGTTGGATGATCTGGATTTTGCTGATGACTTGGCTCTTCTGTCCCATAACCGTAATCAGATGCAGGACAAATTGAAAACACTCGATGAGAGGTCACAGCAATTGGGTCTGAGGATACACAGCGAAGGGACAAAGATAATGAGAGTAAATGCAGGTAATGAGAACGGGGTTGAACTTGGGGAGGCACCTATACAGGATGTAGAGTCGTACGCATGTCTTGGCAGCGGTATAGACAAAGTTGGAGGGACAGACAGTGATGTCAAGGTGGGAATGCAAAGGGCAAGAGGAGCTTTCATTGCATTGGGAAGTATAGGAGGGGTCGGATCCAACACGAGAATGGGAGTCTTCAACTCAAGTGTGAGGTCGATCCTGTTGTGTGGCTCTGAGACATGGGGAGCGGCAGGGACAACAACCAAAGAGCTACAGACTTTCATAAATGGGTGCTTGCGTAGGGATTAAAATGGCATGACAGGGTTATGCCAGGTTACCAGCATGAAACTGGTGACGGGAGCTAGACAGGTGCCGGTGGAACAAGAGATGAGAAGAGGACGATGGTGATGGATGGGACACACACTAAGGAAACCTGTTGATAGCATTACAAGGCAGTCCTTGCTCTGCAACCCCCAGGGCAAGAGAGGTAGAGGTAGACCAAGAAGCACATGGAGAAGAGAGCTGGAAACAGAGATGAAAATGATGAGGAGAACGTGGAAGGAACTTGAGATGATGGCACATGACAGGAGGACTTGGCATGTGTTTGTTGAAGGCCTATGCTCCTTTGGGAGTGGAGGGTTATGAATGAATATCTTAATTATAACCCATCAGTGGTTGAACAGGATATTATTTCCTTTATTTAAAAAAAATGTTGTCATTGCTTGGTAGTACATGAAGTAGGATTTAACGACTCACATACAGTGCTAACTTCTGACTTTGGTGTAAGTGTCTGATTTGCCTTGCTTAGTTTCATCTTAATATTTTCATTATACTGCAGCATGAAATGGCTTCCAAGGCCATGTTTGATTACCTTGTTGCCGAGAATAACCTGGATAAAGAAGGTGGTGTTTTTGAGAAGCATGGACTAAATAAAACAGATCTGATATTCGTCAAAGAATTGATTTCACCACAAGTTTCTTCAGCAGATGGGGTCAGTCATACATTTGATTAGCTGTAAATTACCGTAGCTTTATTTCATGTGGGTTTTAGGGTCTTTGAGGAAATGAAGAAAGAATAGATGAAGAATTTGGTAAGAGGGACTATTATGAGATTGTTAATGGGGCTGATGAACCTCATCATTTAAAACAAATGCATACATAAACCACCACTGCAGCAAGACATGACATAATTTGGTACAGGCTTCCTGCAAATGGTGCCCTGTGCTCCTTAAGGAACAATCAAAGAGAATGATCATGATATTGTACTTAGCTTTACAGCACCGGTATTTATTCAGATAAATGATTTCGTTATGCATATACACAATTTTCGTCCCTGTATTCTGATTCTCTAAGTCTGTTGGCAAGGTGCATCATAAGTGCCCATTTCAACTGCATATATTTTATGCATCTGGTATTAAACCCTCTGTGGATGGGAAGGAGCGGAACTCCTGCTGGGTTGGAAGGAAAGTCCACAGGCTCCCCAGCCTCGCAATGACATGTCATTGGGCCGAAGGGTTGAAAGCTCAAGTGCCGCTGGTTTAAAAAAAAAATGCATCTGGTATACAGCTTTTGACCCCGTGTACTTTTGACCCCATGTACTTTTGACCCCGTGTACTTTTGACCCTATGTACTTTTGACCCCGTGTACTTCCTGATGGTCTCTTAAGAGACAAAGGAAGAAGAGGACTACAGGTAATTCCCACAAGGCCACTAATGTGAGGTTGTGCATGAGGCTGGTAACCTGATCATTCAAAATAGATTGCTACAGGATCCACCCCTCCAAGAGCATGTCCAGGCTTCCTGAAAGGGGACTAGGTGCAATAGTGGCTCTATGCTCCATAGGAAGCAGAAAGGAAAATGACGATGATGCAGCTTTTCAAATTTTTGTCTTCTAAAACCTGTTGCACTAACACTTGTTTGGTTAAAAGATTTGACGGTCTAGTCCCTGGGGAGACTAAAGGATTTTGAGTTAGCCACAAGGAGCCGCGGTAGCGCAGTGTTTAGTGCACTGGCTTCCCAGCTTGGTGGTCCATGGTTCGATCCCAGTTGAGGTGGGATTTTTTAGACTGCAGATGGCTCCGAGGTCAACCCAGCCTCTTGAATTTGTACCAGAGCAACTCTGGGAAGGTTAAAGGTGGCTGGTGGGATGCTGACCACATCACCCCTAGTGTGCCGATGGTCAAGAAAATATGGGCCTAACACTATATTCCAAATATGCCTCAGTGGGCATGTAAACAGGATTCTTTACCTTTACCTCTATCACAAGTGAATTTCGTGATTCATTCGCCATATTGATTGTTCCTAACTACTTTGATTAAATGGGACATTTCTTAAATGACTGTAATTGACTTTATTCAAGCATTAAGAACATCTATTTCAAGGTGCCCAACATATGAATAACAAAGAAAGCACGTTTGGCCATCCCGAGTTCCATTCTTGGAATAACTCTACGGATACACCAACAACCTCATGCTGACCACTGCTTTTTTTTAACATATTTAAGTTGACATCTGAAAGTGAACGAAGAAGAAGATTCAAGCATTATTCTTGCTTATGGAGTTACACTCAAATGCCTGACTAAATCTCAATTGAATAAAGAAATAGAGCAAGTACAAACCCGCAGAACTGCATCATCCAACAAGATGGGAGGTGTGATATCTATTGTACATATTTCCCCATGTGTGGTACGGTTTCACATTTCGTAGGCCTGTTGCATTATATGGATATGGGGAGCAAGGGTTGACAAGACAGGCCCTTGCTAAATAGAAGGTAACGCCTGCGCCAATACATAGCCTCTGTCAACCTCAGCCAGGGCGCGGAATACTAGGGAAAATGCATCTGGCCAAAACACCCAGAAAAGAACACTAAATATACTTCAATGGAATGCAAGTGTCCTAAAGAAGAAATTACCGCTCGCTAAAAAATTACACGATGAGCGAATTGACATAGATGACCAGACTATAAGAGTATACAACTTATATGCTCTTCTCTCTTCCCCCCCCCCCCCATATGCTCTTCTCCCCCCCCCCCCACACACACACATAGATAAAGATCTTTCCTTAGCCACAATGGAGATTACGCACACCAACTTTCTAGATGTTGGTGATTTCAACCATTCAGAAAGATGGGGTTACACAGAGGCTGATACCTGTGGCATTGAGGTAGAGGACTGGGAGATTGACACAAATCTGCAACTGATCAACAAAGCAGATGACACACCCAGCTTCTACTCAAGAAAATGGCAATCAACCTCAACACCCGACCTTGCCTTCTCAACAGGAGACATCAGCCATAAAATCGAACGCATTATGCTTAACCAATTGGCAGGCAGTAATCACAAACTGATAAAGTTAGTGATTAATATGGAACATGCACTCCACTTCCATAAACTATTACCCTGCAGGAACTATAAAAATGCCAACTGGAACAAGTTGTCAGCACTGACAGATAAATACTGTGGTCAGATAAACACCAAAAATAAAAGAATTGGAGAAATAGCTGATGGATTTAGCAAAGCAGTTCTGAAAGCTGCCTTAGAAGCAATACCATGAGAGACAAGAAAAGATTATAGGCCGTACTCGACACAAGAACTCAAAGAACTAGAACAAGTAACAGAAGCCAGAAACGTAGCAGAAAAGGACAAAAACAGTTGAGGCAAACATCACCTACAAAGTCATCTCTGCAAAGTACAGGAAAACATTAAACTGTTCAGCCAAAAATAGCTGGGTCAAAACAACAGAAAGCCTTAACCTTGACAAAGATGGCAGAAAATTATGGAGGCTCGCCAAAGCCATAAATAAGGAGAAATGCAAAATAAGAAAATAGCCCTACAGCAAAATGAGAAAATACTCACAAAGAAAAAAGCAGCTAAAGTCTTTGCCCAAAAATTCTCACAGGAGAGCCAGCTAAAAATTCCACCTGACAGAAAACAAGATATTATCGAAGAACAAGAAGTTTACAAAAATATAACAAGTGTTCCAAAAGAGCACATGACATCATACCTCACCTAGAGAGAGCTTGAGGCAGCCATTGTATCCCTGAAACAAAGAAAGTCACCTGGAAAAGATTGGGTAACAAATGACATGCTTAAAGGGCTAGGGCCTGTTGCCAAGAAAACTCCTCAAGATTATAAACTATAGCTGGAAGCATGGTATTGTGCCACAGGTCTGGAAAGAACCAGAGCTAATTCCGATTCTCAGAAAGGAAAAAGACCGAATGGGAAAGCTTATGGAGAGAATGATCAGTACCAGATTCAGTTGTTACCTCAAAGAAAAACAAATTCTACTACACCAACAAGCAGGCTTCAGGCAACACAGGTCCATAGAGGACCAAGTTACCTACATTGCACAGGAAATCAAAAATGCTTTCCAAGAAGGAAAGCACACATTAGCAGTTTGGGTAGACATAGAGAAAGCATTTAAAAAAGTTAGGAAAGATGGGCTTAGAGTTAAAATGCTTAAATATGGAGTCTGTAGAAGAATGTACAATTGGATCAGTCATTATCTAACAGATAAAACAGCAAGAGTGCAGGTGCATGGACAGCTTAGCAAAAAGACAACAATTAAGCACGGAGTCCCACAATGTGGGGTCCTCTCCCCTACACTCTTCCTTATATATATAAATGACATCACAGAAAACATCCACAAGAATGTCCACAATTCCCTCTATGCTGATGACCTGGCCATGTGGACTTCAGAATAATGCATCACCACAGCAAGAGTGCACATGCAGAATTCATTGCTAGCCCTTGGAAGTTGGTCCAGAAAGTGGTTGCTCAAAATCGATGAACAAAAAGCAATGCACACTATATTTACCTTGTCAGACAAACCACAGCAAGCAAAACTACAACCTAATGGGCAGGCAGTACAAGAAGAAGAAACACCAACATACTTAGGTATCACACTAGACCGCCGCAAGACATGGAAAACACAGATAACAAAAACACCGCTAAGGGCAAAACTTCGCATGACCATCATGAAAAAGTTAGCTGATATCACATATGGGGGGGGGGGGGGGGGGGGGGGGGGGGGGGGGGGGGGGGGGGGGGGGGGGGGGGGGGGGGGGGGGGGGGGGGGGGGAGGGCGCTGATGAGAATATCCTCAAAAAACTGTACACAGGCAGAGTCAGGCCTGTTATGGAATATGGCATCACAGCCTGGTCCACAGCAGCAAAGTGAAATTTTGATAGTGTAAACAGACTCCAAGCATGTATCATAACATGGGCCCAAACATCCACGAAAATCAACCAATGGAAAACATCGCAGGGCTATAGTCAATGGAGGACAAATGTGACAGCAGAGTCTTACAACAAGCTGAAAAATTTAAGAGACTTGAAGGACACACCATGTTCCAGAGAATGAATAGGCTATAAGGAGGCAGGCTCAAGCAAACTAATTTTGTGGCCCAAGCAAAAGAAAAATTAGCAAAAATACCATGCTAGCAAGCTCAGTCACAAAGAAAATACCAGCAAGTACAACTATCCCACTGTGTAAAAGAAAATGCTTTCCTGAGCTAAAATTTGATATTCTAGGCATTGAAAATAAAGGGACACAGACAGAAACACAAAGAAAGTGTACATCAACCAAGTATATTGACCAAAAATTTCCAACAAAGCTCTGGACACATGCATATACTGATGGTCACACACACACACACACACGCACACGCACACGCACACGCACACGCGCACGCGCACGCGCACGCGCACGCGCGCGCACACACACACACAGTTCCGCCAAGAAAAAATGCAGTTTTTAATGAAATGGGAGTGCTGGCATCCTCATTAAATTAAAGAATAGAATCCACTCTATGGCAATCACCACTGGCAAATACTGCAATAACTTCAATGCTGAAGCAGAAGCACTGAAACAGGCAGCGGAAACTCTTATTGGATGCAAAGCACATGCAGAAAAACAAAAAGTAATCTTGACAGGTGCCCTCTCAGTAACAACAGCCCTGAAGAGCCACCATGCTAAGCGATTGAAAGATCTGAAAAACTCACTTGAAATCCTGGCCAAATGCTTCAACAAGTGCACAGTCCAGTGGACACATTTTTATTTGGTCCACTGGCATCTTTCTGGCTAATTTCAAAATTTCTACACTGGTGATCTTGTCATACCATTTCAATCCTAGCACACATTTATGAAAGTTGCAGTGGATTAAAGTCATAAATCATCAACAAGGCTTTCTGGCATAAATATTAGATAAAAGAATATGTATTGTTTTTTTAATCTTTTTCTTCTTCCTCGTTCGTCCTGAAAAGGACGTTGGTTGCATTGTGTCCATTTACAGCAAAGCTGCGAAATTTGCGCCTTTCAGCCAACACATCCGACTTCAGCACGCCATTTTTAGGACCAGGTTTGCCTTCCCTCTTCGATCCCTACTCTCTCAGCCACACTTCAGTGATGCAGCCTGTTTCCACGACCACCACTTGGAGGTGGAGTAGGGTCTTGGTCAACTCTGGTTTGCTGACCCTGACGCAAGCAGTCAAGCTATGGGTCGCTGACTGCATTCATCACTTTTGCTGTGTGTATTGTTTTTAACAAGGGCTATGCATGGAAGCATATCTGGGATCATCTTCATATGATCACCAGCTATGCTTGATGCTACAGTATATATATGTGGAAGTGAACCTCTGTGAGGCTAATTACACCCTCATTGACTTTTGAAATCATCCACACACTTCCAATGATTCCCCCTGTGGTGAAACTTGTTGAGAACCCAGCATTGCACACTAAGCTTGGAGAAGTTACTTCAGCCCCAGACATGATCTCACTGTGGATCCAGTGATAGGCAGGGGGAGCTGAGAAGTGGCTCTGTGCACCCTGTGACAATTCCTTTGGAGAGCCCAGAACCAGACCACAGTGTTTTAGCTCTGCATAGTTGGAGAGCTCCCTAGGATGGTGGGAATGAACTGTATGCAACGCGCTTCTTACTCCTAGCTTGGGACTAGATGTGATGATCCTTTAAATGCAAGCCAAGCTGGAGAAACTGGAACTAATGACTTCAACTCAACATGTTTCGGAATGGCAGAAAAGCCACAGGAAAAGCCTAGATTTACAGTGTAGATAATACCAAGGAGTATTCAGCTTGGTATTGGCTGCAAAAAATCGAAAAGCTTAGCAGCCCTAGTCTAAAGGACTACAACAATAACAAGGGCTAGATTCCCTCCCACCTCTTCTTTGATCATTAGCTGCCGATTGTCAAAGCTCAGTGGCCCATCACGCCTGGTGGCGTCTTGTAGGGCAGCAACAAACTGCTTCCACTTTGTTCGGTTGGTGGCCATCCTTCAGCTGTGGTTCATCCTTTGCATCTCGGCCTCCACAGTTCTCCCCCCCCCCCCCCCCCACCTTTTGGTCACCAGCAGGAAATTTAACCTCTGTTTTGAAATTGCCACTTTTTGTTTTTGGAGCTGTTGTTGAATCCATATACCTATAAGACTCTTTGTTCTTGAAATGTCCAACTTTGTGGTTTGGTTTATAACTATAGTTTATCTTATACCTTTACTTTTAGTTACCTTATGTGTACGTCATGTGATAGTGACTAGATTTTATTCATCACACTTGCTTCTTACATCATCAGGAATGGCCGCACCGTGGTAGGCCAAAAGAAAAAGCATATTTGTATGAGGTGGGTATTGTATGGTTAATCCTTATTAAAGTCATTTGATGCTTAAGAATGTTCAAAGAACATTACACCATTTTACGTTACTGTACTAAATATAAAATTCAATAATCAAGCGTTGGAAGCAAAGAAGATGAGAATGAAAAAAGTTAGGAATGGTGTGTTTCTAATAATTTAAAGTGACATTTCTGATTGTTGGAAATTTAAAATATTTCTGATCTTTGGAATTTTAGAACATATGATATTTTGAAAATAACTGACATTATTTCATTTTTCCAGAGAACATATTTAGTCTTTAAAAATACATAGATTCCCATACTTCCTTGTCAAGCACATTTTACTTTATTTTTAAACATCTTGATTACTTCAGAATTGTTATAGTTTTAAGCATTTTTACTTACTTAGTTGTTCCCCTTCTACCGTGAGGTGTAGAGGTTTGGAAGAGAGAGCGCCAGACTATCCTATCGGCTGTCTTCCTCCTGGCCTGGGTTCCATTCTAGTCCTCGGTCCTTCAAAGATTGTCTAATGTTGTCCTCTCAGCGGACTCTAGGTCGTCCTGGATCCCTGGCTCTTAGTTTCCAATGCTTGCCGTGGTAGCCGATCTTCTCCCATTCTGCAGACATGGCCAGACCATCTTAGTTGGGACTGTACTACTTGGGTCTGCAGGGGGTGGGATTTTAGGCCTTGATGTATCTTAAGCATTTTTACTAAGTTTAATTTTTCATACTTTACTTCTGAACGTTTTGGTTGGATTATATTTTTTCATTCTTCTAAGCTGTTAGATTTTTCATGGTACTTCTAAACACATTAGCTAGGTTAGATTTTGTTAAGTGCTGAAGCTTTTACCTATATTCGTAGTCCACAGGTTCCCAACATTTTTAACACGGTAACACACATTTACCAAACCATCCTGATTTCATGATAACAGTACTTTGGGTTATATTACTGGTACTATAACGAAAAGGTAAAGGTAGTCCCATAGCAGATACTGCCATAGGGGAGTAAAATGTTTGAGACTTCACGATACTAGGTGCAGCTTCATGAGGTGGGGAGACTTATTCCCTTCCTCGCTGCCTTTTCCTTCCCTTACTCATAGCAAAGTCGTGTACCCATTTACAGCTGAGTAGACTGGAGCGTGTCGATATGGTGAATTTAGCTCGGCACCTTTGTCACTCTAAGCACTCTGTCAGTCGGATGCTCACTGGTACTATAAGTTGTAAAAATAAAAGGAAAAAAAAATGAAATTTCTAATTATATAATTGGTCCCTCATGAAACACTGGTGTATTCGGATAATAGTTTGAGCACCTCTGACCCATACACGTAAGTAACTATTTCAAGCTTGAGAGTAATAAAATCTGTATAAAAAGAGCCAGCTTTGACTTGGCAACAAGAAAATTACCAGACATAATGAAATCTATAATTTTTTCAGTGACCAAACATACTGAAATGATAAGTAATAAAAATAAAAAGTAAAGAATGAACAAAACAACAACTATAAAAGCAAGATTAAATGAAACTGACAGTCAAAGAAACAATGACCTCATAGGGTTTAAGAAGCTAATATCAGCTGCCTCAGCCAAATGTTGTTTATCTTGCTAGTAGTTGTATGTTTGCTTACTTTTACAGTTTCATGTTGATAACTAAAGTGTAATCCACTCACTTCGCAACCCTGAAATATATTTGTTTTTAAAACAAAACACTTTTGAAGTTATTCCTGGCCTTATGAGAAACAAGAATGGACATTGGTAAAACTGCATGCAGGCAGGCTGGCTGGCGCGGGAAGGACATGTGCAGCTTGTTTATCTCTCATTTTGCAGTCAGTAGAGAAGAAGTATTGAGTATATGATTTCCGAGCTTCAGCGGCTATCTCCAATATGGAACATCGCATGCAAATGCACCTGGAATCCAGCAACGGACATTTTCATCATCTTCTCTGAGAGGTTTGCTTCTCATGATTTAAGGCATTATATCCACCACGTACAGTTTTACCCTATTCCCACTCTCCACAGATATGTTCTCAAAAGCAGGGTTGCACAGCGAGTAGATCACGCTGTATTACTGTCATATAGCTGGTATGTTTGTAAATATTTAATTGATCTTGTTCATGCATTAGCTTACTGTATCACTATAGCATGGAGTTGGCAACCTCATCATGTAAAATATAAAATCCCAGCTTTTTCTGTCAGTAACGCTACCTAAAATAGTAACACTCGCCAAAGAAAAGTGCAAAGCACGGTGTGCATGCGCCAAGTGAACGGCGTGCGTGTTCAGACTTTTTTTTTTAAACCTCGGATGTAAAACAAATAATTTGGTTTTTTAATACTCTCCCGAAAATAGTAACACTCGACAAAGAAAAGTGCGCAAGTGTTGCTGTACATGCAGGGGCAAACATTTGAACATGTTGGAATCTTTTTGAACTAGCCAGTCTTCTCTCCCAGCTGTACATCGCACTGTCTTGATCGAGAAATCCCAACAATGTAAAAGTACAAATTAAACCAACAGGAAATCAAGGTACTCTTTTGATGGACAATCGAATGTTCACAACTAACATTGTTTTTCCAAAAGTATCTGAATAATTAAAATTGCAGTTAGGTGTTGGTGCTGTTGAATTTAATTCCCATCTTATGACGGGCTTATACACTAGTGTAAAACTAATAGCTACAGAAACCAACACTGGAAGAGCATGTTATTACTTGGTGCAGGCTTCCTGTGAGGGGACCTGCTGCAGTGTGGCTCAATGCTTCTTACGGAGCAAAGAAAAAAACTGATGATGATGATAGCTTTTCTGTCCCATGTAATTCCCCAGGGTGTCTCTGATGAGACAAAGAAATAATAGGACTACTTTTCTCTCAGGTATGTCGTACAAGGCAACTAATATGAGGTTGTTCATGGGACTGGCAATTTCATCATGTACAAACATTGCTACAGACAGCACTGCTACAAGCACACGTGAATGCTTGGTACAGACTTACTGCATGGATACTAACTGCAATGGTGGTTCCATAAAAAGGGCAAAGGAAAGTGATGATTATGAAAGCTTTTCTGTTATGTTGAGTTTTGCTCTTAGTAAATTTATAAATATTTGTTTCTCCTTATATGTGTGTCAGATTGTTGCTAACAAACGTAACAACATAGATGCAGACAAGTGGGATTACATGGCTAGAGACTGTCATCAACTAGGAATTCGAAATAATTTTGACCACTCTCGCTTCATCAAGTTTGCTAGGGTCTGCGCATTGAATGAGGAGCTTCAGATTTGTTTGAGAGACAAGGTATAGTATGTTCTTCTTTGATCAGGATCTTTTGACCATGAATATGTTTGATATTCTTCAATTGAAATGTTAAGCCAGTCCTATTTTATGGCCCTGGAGATCAACAGAAACAAGAACCAAAAAAAAAAAAAACTGCAGACTTTCATAGACTTGCATAGACTAGAAGGACTGATTTGTATGACAAGATCAGTAGTGTGGAACTGATGACAAGAACCAGATAAGTGCCAGTGGAATAAGCGATGAGAAGAAGATGCTGAAGATGGATTGGACACACACTGAGGAAATATGCTAATAGCATTAAGAGGCAGTTCTTATTCTGGCATCTCCAGGATATGAGATGTATAGGGTGACCAAGAAACACACGGAGAAGACAACTGGCGACAGACATAACGGGTATGAAGATGACATAGATAGACCTTGAGCCAGATGGCACGAGACAGGAAGGTTTGGTTTAAGTTTGTTGAAGGCCTATGCTCCTTGAGTAGCTGATAATGATGATGTGTGATATTGGAGTATTCCAACTTTTGATTTGGATGTTCAGGTTCACTAGAAAATTCTAGCACATTTTATCTGTCTATGTTTGAAACATTAAACAAAGTTCAGTTTAGCGCTATATTATTAAAATATTGTTCATCATTTTTAAAATTAATTTATGAAGAAAAATATCTCGTTCAACCTCTGATGGGTTATAATTAGGATATATAGTGTCTCTAATTTTAGATGATATATTCGATTGCTGATATTTAATTTTAGATTTTAATAATATTAAATTTATATCATCAATAAACATGATAAAGTAATTTAAAAAAAAAAACTGAGAAAAAAAATCGGAATGTCTTTTTTGTTTTTTGACATAAATTACCAACACTCGAGTCATTCAAAACAATTTGCCCTTCATTTTCTAAAGATAAAAATTTAAAATCTGTTGTGTGTGACAGCTGAAGAAGCAAGGCATGATCCTAGCAGACACTGAAGGTGGCAGAACAGATTTTCACACTATTGATTTATGTATTGGACATGACCTTCTCAGTGGTTGTCGTCAATAAGTTTGATTTTTTTTCTCATGTTTTTTTGTTTCAAATGTTCGTTGATGATGTATATAGGTCAAGGTAGTCCATAGGTAAAGGTAGTCCATAGGTAAAGGTAGTCCATAGGTAAAGGTAGTCCATAGGTAAAGGTAGTCCATAGGTAAAGGTAGTCCCATAGCTGATACTGCCGTAGGGGAGACTCCACTATATTCAGCTTCGAGAGATCGGGGTGACCAGTTCTCTCATTAATATTTTTAACATTTAAAATTAAACATCAGCAATTGAATATGTTATCTAAAATTAATGCTTTATATGCTAATTTTAACAGTCAGAGGTTGAACAGAATATTTTTCTTTATAAATTAAGAAAAAAATTGTGAACAGTATTTTTAAAATGTAGTGCCAAACATTTACAGAACTGGAACTTGTATAATGCATAGAAAATTTGGGAAAATGTTAACAACTTTTGAATATATATATATATATATACTGAAGCACATTAAAAACGCACCACCTGTATAATCCAAGAACAGAGTGTGAAATGTAAATATAAGTGTGTACAAGTTTACATATTTGGAATCTTTATTCATTTTCCTATGAATCCATGCTGGTCATTAATTTGTACATTTGATTGTTATGAAATTCATTGCATTCTGTGCAGGCAAGGGAGAAAACCAAAAATACAAAAAAATGCACGTGTGTTATCCTGCTGGAGAAGCTGCAAGTCTGGATAAATTGTGAACACAGGAGCAACCAGTGCATCCAGAACCTCATCTCGATATGTCACAGCATTTACATTTCCACGGAAGACGTGAAGAGGCAAGCGATGGTGAAAACTGAATCCTCCCCAAATGTGAATACTGCCACCTCGAAATCGGTTGACACAGCAATCTGCAAAGCGCTCTTCACACCGTCGCTAAATCCGCATACGTCCATCTGCAAAGGATATGTTGAATCTGTTCTCTTCTGTGAATAGGACAACATTCCACTGCAGTCTAGTCCATCTGATATGTTGCTCTGCCCATTGCAGGCGCTGCTGACGATGTCTGTGAGTCAAGTTTGGCCCAACATAAGGTCGTCTTGCAGTAAGGCCTGTATCTCTGAGTCGTCGTATGACTGTCATTCGAGAGACTTGCCCATGTCTACCCACTATTGCTCTTGCTGTTTGACTTGCCGGGAGAGTCAATTCCTTAGGTGACTCAGCACAATATGACGATCTTGCGCAGGGGTAGTAACTCGTGGTTGGCCACTCCGAAGTCTATCCCGGGCACTGCCAGTGGTTCCGTAACGTTTATTGAGACGTACAATAGTGCTGCGGTGGCAATTCATCCTTCTGGCAATGGCCCGCGAGCTCATTCCGGTCTCCAACATACCAATGGCTCGTTGGCGATCGTTTTCAGATAGTCGTGGCATTTCAAGCACATGTACTGGGTGTTTTGTCTCAACGGCCTTTTTATACCGAGTATACTGCCACAACGCGTACTCATTTTCAGGGTCATACCTGTTGAGAATCGTGTTGCACGTGTAACTTTCATCGTTTTCATGTAGTCTGTACACACACCCATGGGTTGAATCTTGCACTTTCCATTCCAGCAGCCATTCGCTCTCTACCTCATGGCAAACACGGGGAAAATCCATTCCCACACTTTTTTTTGCCAGCTTTTCGGCATCGGTATATATAATAGTGGTGCGTTTTTAATGTGCTTCAGTATATATGCGTGTGTGTGTGTGCGTGCGTGCATGTGTGTGTGTGTGTATGTGTGGGGTTGGCTATACCCCTTTATTGGGTCAGTGGTAACAGCTAAAACAGTTTGCTTAAACAAGTTGATTGTCAATACTTGAAATACAAACAACAAAGGATATTAGAGAATTTGAATATGTGAAATCCATATCGCAACATTCCTATGCCACTGGAAAGATGTCAACTAGGCACATGGTCAATCTGCATAGTCATAGGGTTAAGTTGATTGTCTAGTTTCATAACTGTTATCAGGAATGCTGGTAATCAATCAATCAATACCCTTTACATCTCCAAGAAGCATAGGCCTTCAACAAACCATGCCTAGTCCTTCTACCGTCTGCTCAAGGTCTTTCCATGGCTTCCTCATCATTTTCAATTCTGTCTCCAGTTCTCTTCTGCATGTGTTTTTTTTTTTTTTAACGTACGCCCGCTATTACTCGAGGCGAAATCTCCGGTTAGTATATCTAACCTAAGACTGATTTTATGTGAGTATCCTATTTTCCCTGTACACTGACAGGTGTCTTCTCGCCATTCAGGCAGATACTCCCCGTCTTCGGAGGGTACCCATTAGAGCTGGGTCGGCTCAGGAGCCGTTCAGGTTATTCCAGTCCCTGGTCGACGACACTTCTTCAAATGTCTGCGCCAGGTGCTCGAATTATCCAAGTTGCGGTCGATGACACTCCTTCAAATGTCTCGCCCGGGCTTGAACTTGGATCACCCGATCGCCAGCGCAGTGTGGTAACCATTACACCAGCGCAGCTCTCTGTGCGTTCTACAGTCTGCCTCTGCTTCTCTTACCCTGGGTATTCCAGGATGGGGACTGCTTGGTAACGCTATCATCAGGTTTCTTCAGTGTGTGCCCAATCCTTTGCCATGCTGGTAATAATAATGAAAAAAAAAATCCTACATATCATCACAGTGATAAACTTGGCAGTGGTTGCTTCCCATTAGAATAAGTGCGTTATTCTCTTTCAGGAAGTCTTGAACCTGTACAACATGTTTTCAACGCGTTACACACTTCACAAGATTGCTTATCAGCATCAGGTTGCCAGTTCCATGTCTCTTATGTAAGTAAACAGATCCTAATGTTTTTTGATATTTTGATGCACACCCTAATATAAATAACGGATTTTGTACAAGCAACGTTAAATGGGGCACTTTGCCAAAATGAGGCAGAACTGCTGTGAAAAATACAAATTCCGACGTAAGATATAAATAACTGTGTTATTGAATATTTTGTACATTATTTGCCTGTTGGATATTTTAGGATTAATTTTAATGATTATCTATAGGTAGTGGCACATTTGTTTAATAGTCACTGAGTAAATACATTCTAGATAGTTACATCAGGGAATGTAATACGATTTTCATGAAAAATGATACTACATGTAATTTTGTGTTGTAGAATTGCTTTCCTCCTGTGTATTCAGCATTGATGACTTTTACAGCACCATAACTTCAGTGCATATTTTCTTGTTCTGTAGGGTGGCACATGCTCTCATTAAGGCCAATGATCATGTCTTCATCACTGGGAGCAATGGGTAATTTATCTTTCATTTTTTGGCACAGAATTGCGTGTATGTTGGTGTGTTTTAGTTTATTTGTTTATCTGCAATCCTGTGGCATGAGAAGGGACATGGTCTAGTAGCAGATGCATCAAGAAAATAGGTAGCACCCTAGAGAATAAAGTGTAAGTTAACTTCAGGTCTTACTAAATGTGCTGGATCAGAAACCAGTTATTGAATCCCTGAGGTTTACAAAGTATGAAGAATGTATAATATGGAAAATGGGGGTGGGGGGGCGGGGGGGGGGGGGGAGAGAAAGCCACCTTTATTATTTCACAACAGTACTCAACAGCTCGAATGAAAGTTTATTCAAATTTTATTGTGTGTATGTTGTAGCAAAATTTGTGAGAAGTAATAGAAAGTACCTTATTTAGTTGATGTAAATTAAGATGTAATTAATGTAAATGTTTAAGCAACTTAAACATTGATATAATTTTAAAAAGTTTTGGTTAAGACAGTATAAGAAGTAATCAAAATCAGTGATGTTTCACATTCTTGCAGTGAGAAAAATTTTATTTTATGCATCGATATTATCAAAGGGCACAAATACTTTTTTTTTGGTTTTTTTTTTTACATATATCTTAATGACCAATGTACCTCAGCAGAAAAGTGTGCCTTACCAAAGTGAGGCATAATTCTTATTTAAATAAAATATAAAATGATATCATATTTAATTTTACCTGAGAGAAGAAAGGAATTTAAATGGTAACATAATTTTCTGTTTTAGCAAAGGCAAAGTAAGAAACAATCTCTAGATTTCTGAATTTTGTAGAAAATAACTACATAAATCGGTTTCATAACGTGATAAATTTGTTGTTTTAGTTAGACAAAGTAAGAAGCAACATAGACATTACCACATTTAAAAAAATGTTAACCAAGGCATGCCTTTTGCAATAAAAGGCAGCAAACAAATTAATGAATTCTTTGTAAGACAGTGAAAAACAAAATGAACATAATTTTGTTGCTGTTTAATCCAAGTCAAGAAAGAAATAATGTAATCATTAAAGTAATTCTTTGGTTAAATGTAATGTTTGAATAAATATGAATGAAATTTTTGTGCCTTTCTGCCACATACAGCAAACAGTGTAAAATATCTGAGTGTATCTGTGATATGGCAGCCTATACTGATCTCACAGACAATATTCTGTTCAAGATTCTTGACACCAAAAGTGAAGCAAAAGATATGAAATCAGCTAAGGAATTAATTCGGCGTTTGCTGAGTAGGGACTTATACAAGTGTGTGTACCAAAGCAAGCCAATAGATCCCAAGATGTTGAAGGATGTAAGACTCAATGTCTGTTATAAATGATTGAATTAGTTTGCTTTACTGTTAGCTGAATGATCATTACAGAGTAGTACAACTCTGATTGTTTTTGTTAAAAAGTAACTGCATTATTCAGTTTCATAGCATAACATATTCGTATAAAGCTGTACTGATTCTAGTGCTTGCAAAGAATAAAAGGATTAAAATGGTATGACAAAAATGGAAGCTGATGACAAGAACCAGACAAGTGCCTGAAGAACAAGAAAGGAGAAGAAACCTGTTGATAGTGCTACAAGGCAGTCCGTGTTCTGGAATCCTCAGGGTAAGAGGCAGAAGGAGATGGAAGAACACACATTGAAAAGCATTGGAGACAGGCATGAAAGAAGACATGAAAAGACCTTGAGCTGATGGCACGTGACAGGAAGACTTGGTATAAATTTGTTTAAGGCCCGTGCTGCTTAAGGGAGCTGAAAGGTGATGAATTTAATGATTATGTTAACGAGCATTAATTACACAGTGATCTTTCTTCTTTGTGTAGTTTCCAGTCTCACTATCCACCTGCACTTGTCCCAATAGTTCTCAATACTACAAATTCTATATTTTTAATTTTCTGAATGCAGCAAATGTTTCATCCTCATTTGAGGAATAGAATATGTCAGATATGATCAGCTTCATTTTTTAATAGTTATTAAAGAATAAATTCTTAACTTAATCTATAAAATTGTTCTTGAACAAATTATCTGATTTTTCATATGAAATCATTATTGAACACATGACCTAGCTTGTTTTGTAATGTTTGTCTTCTACAAATTACTTAAAAAAGGGGATTCATCTTACGAGGGCAAAAGATAAAGAAAATAGCCACAAGTTTTTATATTTATTTTTATTTAGATTCTTATGTGTCATATTTAGCTCTCACTGTCTTTCCCTTTTCTGACGAATGCCTTGTGGCCGTAACATTGGCTATTTTCTTTGTCTTTTGTCCTCGTAAGACGAATCACCTTTTTTCAATTTTTTTTTCATACCCATCTATCGTACTCCACGTCTTACTGTAGTTCCCCTCATCTTCCTCGACCTAATATACAAATGACTTAACAAGTTTCATTCTGTTGCGGTTATGGTAATCTTAGACCAGTTTTATTTTTCCCTACAGAGGAATGAGGCAATTATTGCACAAGAGATAGTGAAATTATCAGATAATCAACTCACTAAAGATGACTTTGTTGTTGAGGTAAGGCTTTGCTTCTGTTTTTTTTTAATTTCCCATAGATACATCTCAGAAAACTTTCAGTCACATGCTGTAAATTATTGTGGTATGATGTTAAGATCCATTGCATTCCATTACACCATTATTCTTTCACTAGTCTCATAGTAACATTTTAAATGAATGCTTATTTAGAAAATTTGTTTTACTTAAAAGATATTTGAAAAACATTTTGTAGGATTACTGAAATATCTGTTGAATTGGCTGGGTTGATATTGATGAACTTGTTTTTAGACACTACTACTGTTCTGTAAATGAAAAATATACTGAAATTCAGACATTTTCAAAGTTTTATCTGTTTACTTTTGGTTCTCTAATTTTAGATTGTGCATCTTGATTTTGGCATGAATGATGAAAATCCAGTGGAGAGATTGAATGTATATTCCAAACATGATCCAGACAATGCTAGACGCTTTCCAAAGGAGGAGGTATTCATATAAATTCATTCATTCATTCATAACCCTCCACTCCCAAAGGAGCATAGGCCTTCAACAAACACATGCCAAGTCCTCCTGTCACGTGCCATCATCTCAAGTTCTTTCCATGTTCTCCTCATCATTTTCACCTCTGTTTCCAACTCTCTTCTCCATGTACTTCTTGGTCTTCCTCTGCCTCTCTTGCCCTGGGGGTTCCAGAACAAGGACTGCCTTGTAATGCTATCAACAGGCTTCCTCAGTGTGTGTCCTATCCATCGCCATCGTCTTCTTCTCATCTCTTGTTCCACTGGCACTTGTCCAGTTCTTGTCATCAGTTCCACATTGGTAACCTTGTCATACCATTTTAATCCCTCTATTCTACGCAAGCACCCATTTATGAAAGTCTGTAGCTTTTTGGTTGTTGTCTTTGTTGTTCTCCATGTCTCTGAGCCATACAATAGGACTGACTTCACATTTGAGTTGAAGATTCTTATTTTCGTGTTGGATCCTATTTCTCTTGATCTCCATATATTTCCCAATGCAATGAAAGCTCCTCTTGCCTTTTGTATTCTTATTTTGATATCGCTGTCTGTCCCTCCAACTTTATCTATATTACTGCCAAGATATGTGTATGATTCTACATCTTGTATTGGTGTTTCTTCAAGTTCAACCCTGTTTTCATTACCTGCATTTATTCGCATTATTTTTGTCTTTTCCCTGTGTATTTTCAGACCCAATTGCTGTGACCTCTCATCGAGTGTTTCCAATTTGTCCTGCATCTGATTACGGTTATGGGACAGGAGAGCCAAATCATCAGCAAAATCCAGATCATCCAACTGCTTAGTCAGAGTCCACTGGATTCCATTTCTGTTGTGTGTTGTCGATGATCTCATAACCCAATCTATTGCCAGCAAGAAAAGAAATGGAGACAAGAGGCATCCCTGTCGCACTCCTGTTCTGATCCCAAATGGTTCTGTAAGCTGTCCTTCATGAAGAACTCTGCACGTCATGTCTTCATAGGTTTTCTTTATTAAATTAATGATCTTCAGGGGAACTCCATAATGCCTCATCAATTTCCAAAGTGATTCTCTGTCCACACTGTCAAATGCTTTTTCGTAGTCCACAAATCCGATGTATAGTGGTGAATTCCATTCCAGACTTTGTTCAACTATTATTCTCAAAGTGGCTATCTGGTCTGTACATGATCTGTTTTGTCGAAAACCTGCTTGTTCATCTCTCAATTTCTTGTCTATGGACTCCTTTAATCTCTCAAGGATAATCCTGTTCAATACCTTTCCTGGCACTGATAGTAACATTATTCCTCTATAATTTGTGCACTCTTGTAGATTTCCCTTCTTAGGCAACTTAACCAGATATCCTTCCTTCCATTCTGCTGGTATCTCTTCTTTTTCCCAGTCTTTACCAAGTAATTTATATAACATCTCTGTAGCCGTGTCGATATCTGCTTTGATGGCTTCTGCTGGAATGCCATCAGGTCCAGACGCTTTTCCATCTCTTAGAAGCTTTATGGCTTTCTTTATTTCTTCCTTCGTTGGTCTTTCACCGTTAATTTGTAGCTCTTCTTCTGCTGGCTGGATGTCCGGCGGGTTTTGTGAAGCTGGTCTATTGAGAAGGTCCCCAAAATATTCTGTCCACCTCTTCATTTGCTCTTGTGTAGCGGAAGGTTTTATATGTGTGAGATGATAGTGCTAGAGTAGAAATAGTATTCTCTCCAGAATGTGTGAGGTCCCAGTGACAGAGAAGTACACTGGTATCACTCGATAGTCACGGCTGTGAAAGTATCTGGACTGAAAATATTCAGAGAACAGTCAGACCTTACTGCGCCACCTCCGCTATGTGACCACCTGTGATATAATAAAAATTCAACCAAACTCAGTATCAACTATATTGAATGAATAAAGCTGGTGAATACAATTTATATCCTCTTTATTTACATCTATCTAATTGTGGTGATTGTGTGTGACTGGTGATACAAAAGTTATATTTATACAAAAAACCAAATTGGCGAAAACCCTTACAGTTTTTACAAGTTACACTAGAATGTCACTTCTTTAGACTTTTCCAATTACTTAGGTAATAGACTTCTTCACTGTCTTATTCACTTTATAACTTTCACTAGTTTATCACGCAAATTGTCATCATAAAACTTTGATTGACAGTTATCACTTCTTGGTTGCACGATTGTCACAAATATCACTCATCTGTTTTTATAATCAGTGTTCGTATGAGATGTACAGCTTCAGTAGGTCGTGCTTCTACCAATCCAGGCACTGCTGGGGCGATTAGCATTGATCCTTGAGCAATTCTTGATCATTGACCTCTGACTTTTGGTTGACAAGTATGAACCTGCAGATAATTGTAGGATATGTGGCTATTTGTGGATAAAAATTACCACATTCCTATTGTAGGTGAGATGAATTTGTTTTCAGATGTATGCGTGAAAATGCATGATTATGGATCAGTGACAAGACAGGTGTCTACTGTGGAACATTTTATAAAATCAAATAATACAAAATAATATGTACACACATATATGGTATGAGGTTATAGTATCCCCCTGCCTGACACGTTAGCTCTGTAAAGTGCAGTAACTTGATGACAGAATGAATAAGCCCTGATAATGATTGTGCTAGCCCTGATACGGACTCAGTCATGGTGGTTATATTTCGGGTTCCAATCTTCAACAATCATATCAAGTAATAAATTAATATACATGATACTTTCATAACATATAGATTAAACAAATCCTGAAATAAAGTTGTAATTACTGTATTATTTTACATAGTAACTTTACATACCCTCGCAGGATCTAATTAAGATCAGTAAAGACTGGCTTTAGTGGAGTAACAGAACTGCCTGGCTGCAAATAACAAGATATTGGCCGTGACACGTTTCTCTCTCTCCAGCCGTTGTCCTTCTGTCTTGCCTCGCTGTACAAGTGAATTTGAAATCATTTCCGTCCGCCCTTATATATGCAGCTACCGGACGTACAGGAAACAAGGCTCGCAACTCCAGCAAACTTCCCAAAAAAGTTGTAACTTCGGGGGGTTTGTGCTAGAGGTGTTTCAAACCTTGGTCTCGTGCATTTCACCTAACCCAGTTCAAGCCTTTGGAGTTATATATTTCCGTTCTCCATGAGTTGACCTTTATATCCATATGTTGTTTTCCCATATCTGTCGTGTTAACGATTTTATATTGAATTATAAATAGGAAAAACACAGCATTTCTCAATGCACGGACACTATTCTTGCGAAATTCTTCACAACTACTTACTCCCTTCTGATTTCCTTGTACCTATACATAAATGAAGATATTCCCGTCAAAAGGAGACCATTCTCATCCTTGTCTGTCATTCCGTTCTCCTTCCCGATCGCTAATTCTAACCATGTTTCGGACGATTATTCTTCCTTATACAATCGCCGAAGTCGTTCTATCTGACCGTGGGAAACCCCTTCTCTGATTGGCTGCCCTAGATACACACAGGAAAATACCCCTGCATTCCTTTGTACAGGCCAGCACAATGGTGTCCCACTTTTCGGTCTTCAAACATTTAACTAGGCAATGCGTAACATGCGACAGAGCCTCCCTCTCTTTTAAGCTGTAGATTTCTACAGCTAACAACTGTAAGCTTTGCCGTAGTTAATGTTCTTCTTACTCTCGTTCTATCTCAGTTGGGTGTCGACTAAGAAAATCCGCTCCTACATTTTGTTTTCATGGATATAGATTTATCCTTCGCTATCTCTCTTTTCCCAGTTCGGCTTTTCATCCAGGCCCTTACCGCTGGTGAAATGGGGTCGGTAGGTTTCCCTTGAAGTTTACCGCCCTCTTTTCGTTGATAGTTGGTTGCGGTTTTCCCTCGCAAATTCGTAGGTGTTTGATTTTGGCTACGTGATTTGTTCTTTTCTTCCAGTGCATGGGTTTCAGACTGAAATTCAACCTGTGTGGGATGTTTCTTTTCCCCTCCAGTGCAAATCTCGGGAGTACCCATGATGGCTGGTTTGCTTGTAGACTTTTGAAGACTCTTCCGCCGACTTTCTGAATCTACATGAGTGCACTCTGGACAGGAATTTACATACCGATTGATGTCTTCTGTAATTCCTGGCCAGTAGTACTGGGTGGCTATTCTTTGTTTTGTGGCACCATTACCCAGGTGTTCACTCAAAGTTATGTGCCCCCAGCCTATGATCTTATTTCTATAGGTGGATGGTACAACAATTTGACCATGACTTTTCGTCCCTCTGCCAGCTTTCCTGTGCAAGAGTCCATGTTCCATATAGAAATGTCCTTTGATTGGATTGTTATGTGTTTTTGACAGTTTGCCAAAACAAGGCTTCAATGTGCTGTCAGCTACTTGAGCCCGTTTCATTTCAGTAGAATGAAATTTTAATTTGGTGTCCCTCTCTATGTTCCTGGAGTCAGACCTGGTCTGGATTTCTGCCATAACCATAGGTTTCACCGGGTTTCCCAAGAAAACATATCTACGCCCCAACATCAAGGGGTAAAAGGGATCATCTAACACTGCTGCATTTATCTCCCCTTCCACATAGCGACAACTGACATGAATCTTTGCTATGGGTAAAGTGAGGGGTAATGCTCCTTTTAGTGGCCCCTGAATATCTACTGTTTCTGTGGTGATTTGTTCAGGGCTCACCAGAGATGCACACACGACTGCATCATAGGACAAACCTGTGTCATACATTCCTGTGACTTGTTTGCCATTCACAGTCACTATCTCTTGTATAGGTGGGTGATGGAAGCTATTCTGACTCACTGTCAGTTCCTTCCTATCCGAAGTCCTCACCTGTAGACATGCAGCATGATGAAGAGGTTTTTTCCTTCCACATTTATCAGTGTTGTGGTTGTTCATTTTGCAGAACTTACACCATTTTTCTTCCCTTCGTGAGGGTTTGTTATATCCTGGAGGGTTCTTGTCTTTGTAGTCATATCTTTGGTTGTTCTTGGTTGTATTGTCCTTTTGTTCAAACTCGTTTTGGTTTTGTAGTGACTTGAAACTATCTCCCTGCTTCCTCTTGTTTCCTTGAGTCAGGGGGTGAGCCAGTTTGTGACTTTCTGCATAGATGATTATTTCATCTAATCTCTCTCTTTTGTGTTCTACTAGGAATGTCTTCGTCTCAGGAGACATGGACTCCATGAGTTGTTCTATCAACATCATCTCCTTGATCCCTTCAAAATCCTGATTGAAGTTTCCTAACTGACACCACCTCAGCAAGTAACTTTCCAACCTTGCTGAAAACTGCTGATACGTTTCTCCTGTCTGGAGCTTAGCAGTTCTAAATCGCCTTCTATAAGCTTCTGCGTTTTGTTCGTAACGCACCAACAATGCTTGTTTCAAGGCTTCATAGTTTTCCTGATCTTCCTTTTGCATCTTCAAGTAGACATTATAAGATACTCCTCTCAATCCCTGTGACAACTTCAAATTCCACTTTTCTTTTTCTAGGCCATAAGTAGTGGCCAATCGTTCATATCTGTCAAGGTAATCCTCTATTCCCTCTTCTTTCTCCACAAATGGGTCCAAGTGGAAGTTCATAGCTCCATTGGAGGTGCTTTGGCTGGCGCTGGTATCCGAATGAGATGACCTACTACCATTAGTGGTAGCCGCTGCCTGTATTTCAAGCTCTTTTAATCTCAGTTCATGGTCTCTATCAGCTTGTAGCTTCCTTTCCTCAGCTGTTAATCTTCTTTCTTCAGCCTCCAATTTCTTGGCTTGAGCCTCAACTTCCAACAGAAGCCTCTTTTCTTCAGCTTCCATTCTTTTGGCTTCTCTCTCAGCTTCTAGTCTTTTGGCTTCTCTCTCAGCTTCTGCTTGCAGCTTCCTTTCCTCTCTATCCATATGTTTGTCCACTTCCGTTGTGACATACTGGATGAGAGCATCACCTGTCAAGCCCAGCTCTTTTCCCATTTGCATGATCGCAGTTCTGAACTTCACTAAGTCAGCCATTATATTAAGTTAAGTAGGGTATGAAAACTTACCTAAACTTACTTAAAATAATTATCAAATGGACAACACAATTAATCGTGCAACCTTGTGATAGTCAATATTTACTGAGTACTCTAAGGTACTGTTACTGAGAAAAAAAATCTATTATAGAATTTTCAAAAAAAAATTTTTTTTTTTTTCTCTATTGGTGGCCCAAGATAGACTAAAGATAGATGTATAGATAGAGGATGGCTCAGGATATACGAGAATATCCCGGACGAGCCCCCACTGTGGCGAAAGGATTTATATGTGTGAGATGATAGTGCTAGAGTAGAAATAGTATTCTCTCCAGAATGTGTGAGGTCCCAGTGACAGAGAAGTACACTGGTATCACTCGATAGTCACGGCTGTGAAAGTATCTGGACTGAAAATATTCAGAGAACAGTCAGACCTTACTGCGCCACCTCCGCTATGTGACCACCTGTGATATAATAAAAATTCAACCAAACTCAGTATCAACTATATTGAATGAATAAAGCTGGTGAATACAATTTATATCCTCTTTATTTACATCTATCTAATTGTGGTGATTGTGTGTGACTGGTGATACAAAAGTTATATTTATACAAAAAACCAAATTGGCGAAAACCCTTACAGTTTTTACAAGTTACACTAGAATGTCACTTCTTTAGACTTTTCCAATTACTTAGGTAATAGACTTCTTCACTGTCTTATTCACTTTATAACTTTCACTAGTTTATCACGCAAATTGTCATCATAAAACTTTGATTGACAGTTATCACTTCTTGGTTGCACGATTGTCACAAATATCACTCATCTGTTTTTATAATCAGTGTTCGTATGAGATGTACAGCTTCAGTAGGTCGTGCTTCTACCAATCCAGGCACTGCTGGGGCGATTAGCATTGATCCTTGAGCAATTCTTGATCATTGACCTCTGACTTTTGGTTGACAAGTATGAACCTGCAGATAATTGTAGGATATGTGGCTATTTGTGGATAAAAATTACCACATTCCTATTGTAGGTGAGATGAATTTGTTTTCAGATGTATGCGTGAAAATGCATGATTATGGATCAGTGACAAGACAGGTGTCTACTGTGGAACATTTTATAAAATCAAATAATACAAAATAATATGTACACACATATATGGTATGAGGTTATAGTATCCCCCTGCCTGACACGTTAGCTCTGTAAAGTGCAGTAACTTGATGACAGAATGAATAAGCCCTGATAATGATTGTGCTAGCCCTGATACGGACTCAGTCATGGTGGTTATATTTCGGGTTCCAATCTTCAACAATCATATCAAGTAATAAATTAATATACATGATACTTTCATAACATATAGATTAAACAAATCCTGAAATAAAGTTGTAATTACTGTATTATTTTACATAGTAACTTTACATACCCTCGCAGGATCTAATTAAGATCAGTAAAGACTGGCTTTAGTGGAGTAACAGAACTGCCTGGCTGCAAATAACAAGATATTGGCCGTGACACGTTTCTCTCTCTCCAGCCGTTGTCCTTCTGTCTTGCCTCGCTGTACAAGTGAATTTGAAATCATTTCCGTCCGCCCTTATATATGCAGCTACCGGACGTACAGGAAACAAGGCTCGCAACTCCAGCAAACTTCCCAAAAAAGTTGTAACTTCGGGGGGTTTGTGCTAGAGGTGTTTCAAACCTTGGTCTCGTGCATTTCACCTAACCCAGTTCAAGCCTTTGGAGTTATATATTTCCGTTCTCCATGAGTTGACCTTTATATCCATATGTTGTTTTCCCATATCTGTCGTGTTAACGATTTTATATTGAATTATAAATAGGAAAAACACAGCATTTCTCAATGCACGGACACTATTCTTGCGAAATTCTTCACAACTACTTACTCCCTTCTGATTTCCTTGTACCTATACATAAATGAAGATATTCCCGTCAAAAGGAGACCATTCTCATCCTTGTCTGTCATTCCGTTCTCCTTCCCGATCGCTAATTCTAACCATGTTTCGGACGATTATTCTTCCTTATACAATCGCCGAAGTCGTTCTATCTGACCGTGGGAAATCCCTTCTCTGATTGGCTGCCCTAGATACACACAGGAAAATACCCCTGCATTCCTTTGTACAGGCCAGCACAATGGTGTCCCACTTTTCGGTCTTCAAACATTTAACTAGGCAATGCGTAACATGCGACATCTTGTATATTGCTGAGCAGTTTCCCATTCTTATCTTTTATGAGGCAACTTGTTTGCTTGTATTTCCCTGTTAGCTTCTTTGTGCTGCTATACAGTTCTCTCATATTTCCTTTGGCTGCAGCATCTTCTGCCTCTCTTGCCAACTCCTCAATATACTTCCTCTTGTCTCTTTTGATACTTCTTTTTACTTCTTTGTTTGCTTCTGTGTACACTTCTTGAGCCTTGGCTTTGGAACTTCTGGTTTTGCTTGTGTTTAACTCTGCTTTCTTGTTTTTTCTATCTTTTATCTTATTGATGGTTTCTGTTGTTATCCATGCTTTTTGTTGTCTTTCCCTTTTCCCCAGTATTTCTTCACATGTCTCCTTCCATACCGTTTTGACCTGCTGCCAATAGTCTTCTGTATTCTCTACATCTTCCAACTGTTGGAGCACTTGGAATTTGTTGGATACTGTGACCGCAAATTTGTCTCTTGTTTCTTGATTTCTTAGCTGTCCTACATTAAACTGTTGTCTATAATTTTGCATTGTTGCATATCTCTTGAGTTTCATTTTTACTTTGGCTATCAGAAGATGGTGATCTGATGCCACATCTGCTCCTCTATATACCTTTACATCCTGCAATGATGATCTAAACCTCTTCTTTATGCATATATGATCGATCTGATTTTCTGTTCTATGGTCTGGTGATATCCATGTTGCCTTGTGTATTCTCTTATGTGGAAACATGCTTCCTCCTATAGCCAGTTTATTTGAAGCGCAGAAGTTTGCGAATAGTTCTCCATTTTCATTCATTACTCCTAGCCCATGTTTTCCCATGACTTCTTCAAATCCGGTATTGACTGTACCTATCTTTGCATTCATGTCACCCATCAAAATTGTGATGTCTCTTCTTTTTACTTTATCCATAATTTCCTGTAGTTTAGTATAAAATGCTTCTTTCACAGACTCTTCTTTGTCATTAGTTGGTGCATAACATTGGATGACATTGACATGAATTTTCTTTTTAGCTGTTTTGAAAATAGCTGTTATTATTCTGGGTCCCACAGCTTCCCATTCAATGAGTGCTTTCTGTGCTTCTTTAGATAACATAAGAGCTACCCCTTCACTGTGGTGTGAACTTTCGTCTTCGTGTCCTGAGGACAGCACCAATTCACCTGTGATGAGTTTCTTCCTGTCTACCCCCTTCCACTTTGTTTCACACATTCCCAGAACCTCGATTTTGTATTCCCTCATTTCTGCTGCTACTTGTGCCACTTTCCCTTGTTCGTTCTATGTCCAAACATTCCAGGTGCCAAATCTGGAAGTTCTCCTAGAAGAAAGAAGGTTAGTCAGCAACACAGACTCCTTTCGGCTTTCTCTGTGTTGCATCATACGCCTCCCCGCGAGAGGACCTTCCCCTGTCTTGGATGGCTGTGTTTTATTTTCTTTATTTGACTTGTCCATATTTGTTGAAGTTTTTTGTGGTTTAAATTTTTTTTTACAGGATGGGGTAACCGGCCCCATGCCCAACCCTCCTTAGTCGCCTTCTACGACATGCTTGGCAGGGGACAGTGTTACTATTCTTTACTCCCCTTTCGGGCCCCGGTAACACACGGGTGATTCATATAAATTACATGAAATAAAATATCTTTTTACATATTTTAATATATATATATATATATATATATATATATATATATATATATATATATATATATATATATATATATATATATATATATATATATATATATATATATATATATATATACTGAAGCACATTAAAAACGCACCACCTGTATAATCCAGGAACAGAGTGTGAAATGTAAATATAAGTGTTTACAAGTTTACATATTTGGAATCTTTATTCATTTTCCTATGAATCCATGCTGGTCATTAATTTGTACATTTGATTGTTATGAAATTCATTGCATTCTGTGCAGGCAAGGGAGAAAACCAAAAGTGCAACCAATAAAAAAATTCATTCACACTATCCTCAGTATCTGGTATGTCCATCGTGTGCTTGGCAGCGGCTCCGCATGGAACGCACATGTCTGAAGGAAATTCCGGGGAATCAAGTCCCATTCACGTGTAAGAGCAGCTTCGAGCTGTTGCAGATTAGCTGGAGAACCTTGCCTGTAGACTCTGCGACCAAGCTCGTCCCACAGATGTTCTATAGGGGACATGTCTGGTGATAGGGCCGGCCAATCAATCGTCACAATGTTCTGCTGCTGTAGATATTGCTGCGTAATGCATGCGGTGTGCGCACGTGCGTTATCCTTCTGGAGAAGCTGCAAGTCTGGATAATTTGTGAACGCAGGAGCAACCAATGCATCCATAACCTCATCTCGATATGCCACAGCATTAACATTTCCACAGAAGACGTGAAGAAGCAAGCGATGGTGAAAACGGAATCCTACCCAAATGTGAATACTGCCACCTCCAAATCGGTTCTGCTGACGAACACAGCAATCTGCAAAGCGCTCTCCACACCGTCGCCAAATCCGCATACGTCCATCAGCAAAGGATATGTTGAATCTGCTCTCATCTGTGAATAGGACAGCATTCCACTGCAGTCTAGTCCATCTGACATGTTGCTCTGCCCATTGCAGGCGCTGCTGACGATGTCTGTGAGTCAAGTTTGGCCCAACATAAGGTCGTCTTGCAGTAAGGCCTGTATCTCTGAGTCGTCGTATGACTGTCATTCGAGAGACTTGCCCACGTCTACCCACTATTGCTCTTGCTGTTTGACTTGCCAGGAGAGAACGATTCCTTAGGTGACTCAGCACAATATGACGATCTTGCGCAGGGGTAGTAACTCGTGGTTGGCCACTCCGAAGTCTATCCCGGGCACTGCCAGTGGTTCCGTAACGTTCATTGAGACGTACAATAGTGCTGTGGTGGCAATTCATCCTTCTGGCAATGGCCCTCGAGCTCATTCCGGTCTCCAACATACCAATGGCTCGTTGGCGGTCGTTTTCAGATAGTCGTGGCATTTCAAGCACATGTACTGGGTGTTTTGTCTCAACGGCCTTTTTATACCGAGTATACTGCCACAACGCGTACACATTTTCAGGGTCATAGCTGTTGGGAATCGTGTTGCACGTGTAACTTTCATTGTTTTCATGTAGTCTGTACACAAACCCGTGGGTTGAATCTTGCACTTTCCATTCCAGCAGCCATTCGCTCTCTACCTCATGACAAACACGGGGAAAATCCATTCCCACACTTTTTTTTCCCAGCTTCTCGGCATCAGTATATATAATAGTGGTGCGTTTTTAATGTGCTTCAGTGTATATATATATATATATATATATATATATATATATATATATATATATATATATATATATATATATATATATATAAGTATTATACGAATGGAGAAATCTCGAGTGGAATGCATCGAGACATTAGGCAAGTCAAAAATTTTGCTGTTTAGGCTACGCCTAGGAAAAGATGGAAGTATGTAAGAAAAAGACAATTATGTAGAAAGATAAAGACTAATCCAGGGCATATTTTGAACCTAAGATGAAGGAAATCACTCCAGGAATAAGGAAGATATTTGAATTCCTGGTTCTCCATATTTGCACATCTAGACAAATGTATGCCGATATTTGCGTATGCAATATACAGCAGCATTACTGCTTCCCGTGTCGTTCGGCCCTGGCCTATATAAGGACTTGCGCTCTTGTGAAAGCAGGCCATAAAATTGTGAAAATACAGCGAGAGCGCCAGGTCTCGCAGTGAAGACTTCCTTTGCCTTCTGCATCTGAGAGCAGACTGTGTGACCATTAACAGCTCGACTGTATGTACTTGAGGGTAAGAAAGAATGTATATAAATATATATATTTCTATTAATTAATCAAATTGTGCGTTAGGAAGTGTAGATGTGTTTTAAACCACTGTGTAATTTCTGGAGACAAAACCAAGCCTGTGTATATTCAAATAATTTGAGAATGGCAGCGGAAAGTGTGTTCATAGTTTTAGAAAAGCATTTAAAGAATTATTTCTTGAAGGAATGGGACACACACCAGGAACAAATTAAAGTATGAAAGGAATTGTATTACTGCATTGTTTAAGATATCACATAGTATTTTCCACAAGACCTAATAACTGTATGGAGGTGAATCATGGACAGCTAGTTGTGACCAAGGAATTGGAGAAAGATTATCTTCACAGTGAACTGGATTGTGTTATTACTGATTTATTATGCCCTGTGCGTCTACTTGCACTCTGTCTGAAACTGTCTCTCATACCCTACATCTGTGCTAGAGAGATAGAGATAGACAATACAGTGGTTAACAATTGTATTTCAGGTTACATCCTGTAACTAAAAGTACACCTTTATGGAGCCAGCCACAACTATAGGAGCTAGTGGTGCGAGTGCCCTTTAATTCTAGAGGGACAGCCACCCAGTACCTACTGCCTGGAAGAATCTCATGTGATGTTTCTATCCAGAACAGAAGTGTGACAGGCTACAAAACGAAGAACTACAGATAAGTAGCCACACAAGGCTACTGTCCAGTGTACAACAGCATTATCACAAACATAGAAATAAAGACATAATGATGACGATTCAGTGCATTTAGATAGGCAAATTCATATTCAATAATTGACAGTAATTCAGAAACTGTGAGGAACTTTTATTGCTCCTAAAATAAAGATAGTCTACAACCAGAGTGAGTTCAGCCAAGAGAGAAGAACTTTCCTACAAATTTAAAGACTGTAGATAATTTTGAACATTTTACAAGTGATTTTATTCATTTTATGTTGTAATCAAATTTTGAGTTCAGTGAAAGATTTTCACAAAGAAAAGAAAAACTTGTATAAAATAAATTGTAAATATTTGCCAATAGACTTACTTGAATTATTTAAGTTAAGTTACAGTTCTTGTTGGTAAATAGTTTAGTTTAATACCCCTAGCAGAGCTTAAATTTATAAACACAGGAGGATCTGGAGAGGAGTATTTAGGGACCTAGGATAAAACACTATCATCATACCTAAGAAATTATACAGCTTGATCCTACCTTTGATGTCCATACACCCTTACTCTTTTCAGAGAAGGGGGTATTAATTATAAGACCAGTCTCTTATCTGGCACTATCCTGGTATCACCTGATACAACTTTGTGTCCAGGATATCTTATATTTTAAATAATATTAACCCGTCTCGTGACAACATGGGACCTCCAATTTTTTTACCCTAATCCAAAAAGGCTAGGGATCTGATCTCACTACCCATGAGATTCAGGGGGGAGTATAACATCATTAGGATCCACTGGTTCTATGAATTATATTCCCGGTGCTGAGAGTGAAGCCAGTACCTTTGGAATTAGAGGTGAACGCCATACCTCTTAGGGTGAACACCATACCTCTTAGGGTGAATGCCGTACCTCTTAGTCACTCCGACCCCCTGCTGAATATTAAAAATTTCAATGCTGAGAACAGGTTCCCTAAGACAATAAATGACACTGAAGCATTATAGCTATATCACAATGTATGTCAAGATTGTCTGATTCAGTCTCTTTGTCTCCAGGCTTCCAGAATTTTAGCAGCCAACTATACAGAAATGCTTTTACGTGTATACAGTTGTGGAGTGAGGAAGGACAAATCTGGTGTCAAGAAATACAGCGAAAGTAAATCCAAAAACATCACTACAGCATGTGAGAAATGGTTCCGTGAGAACTTCCCAAGGCAATGTTAAAAATAAGGTAATTTTAATTATATTTGGATGTTTGAGTATTTCTATTGAATGAAATAATAAGCTGAATCTTGGAATAATTAGTGCACGTTATCAGAGCTAGTTTAAGGCTCGTGCAGTCTATTCAACAGCTGTGGGCTCCACTGTTTTGAGATCCACCCAGGAAGCAAAGTATTCAATGAACAATTTCTTTGCTAAGCTGTATTCTTAAAATTAAACAAATTAATTCTTATTGTTTTGAATTTAAAAACATTATTTTATTTTAGGTCAGTTATATCAAATATGGTCTCTTACATTTTTCTAAAAACCATTATTGAATACAGGGCTTTGTATTTCTGCATAATGGAACAACAGGTGTTGGTGAAGCTTTTGTGCATGGGTTGTTTATAAACGTTAATAAGTAATATTTAAATAAGCTGGCAACCTTAGAAGTATGAAAAGGGAAGTAAAATAAACATGTGGTATCTTTTCACCAGACCTCTCAAATTGGCAAAGTCACTGCAGCGAAACAGTTTGAGGATATAAAATGAGAGAAAAAGAATTGTTGAGAATTAAAGCTACATGTAATGAACAGGATTGGGCAGATAACATTGTTTTTATCGGAGGAAGTGATCAAGATGGACATAAAATAGTAGACACTTAAATAGAGAAACTGAAGAAAGAGGATTAAATCTAAATAATTCCTACCAACTTTACAGCCCACTCTTGCTGTGAAACATAGTGCGAACTGAAGTTTGTGCTTTTGGGCCAAGTGTGTTGCATTGGCTGCTGTGAGTCTGTGCTCTTGTCTATCCATCTGCCAGTTGGTCTTCACTATGCCCTTAAATCAAATCTTCTAGTTTTAGGCATGTAGTGGTAATTTATCTGGCTCCATTCTCATGAGATAGCCAAAGCACAGAATTTTCTGTCTCTTTATATACTTGATACAGGATGTAGTTCCTACACTATGTTGTAATACAATATTTTTGTACTTCCTACAATATATTTAAGGAAAAAGAGTTAGTCTTATGGGGTACTTGTATGGCTGATGGCAGATAATTGGTGGATTTGATGTAATCTCAGACCCCCCCCCCCCCCCCCCCCCCCCCCCCCCCCCCCCCCCCCCCCCCCCCCCCCCCCCCCCCCCCCCCTCCCCCCCCCCCCCCCCCCCCTCCACCATCGTGCCCCGCGCCGGGGGCGCCCCCCCCCCCCCCCCCCCCAAGGCTTCATCACCCCTTTTCACCTTGTTAACAACAGGGCAGTTATGAGAGACTTCATTTTAGTTTTTTTTTTTTTTTTTGCTTTTTGTTTTTTAAAAATTCATTTTTATTTTATTTTTATTGTTTGTTTGTGTCTTGGAAAGGAAAGTTCACACACAAAAACATTCACACAAACTTGGTTTTGATTTACTCTATTTGGAATGAGTGGAGGGGAAAACAAGGTACTATATTTGGATATTGGAAATCTGACTTTATTTTCTTGAATTAGTACACCATATGTCCTAATTATAACCCAGCAAGGGTTGAATGGGATACTTTAAAAAAAAAACCCTACAATATTCTGATATCATTACTTCTCATTCTGTCTCTCCTGGTAACATTAATGACATCTGATCTCACAGGATGTGATTTGGTAAGTTACCCCACTGGCTTTTAAATATCTTGTTTCTACGTATTTCTCTATCTTCCATTTCCTGTAAAAATGCTTCCTAGGTATTTGAAATCTTTACCTGTTTAAGCCTTATGTTGTTGACACATATGTTTAGTGGGTCTGGTGATTGTCATAGTTTATGTCTTGGAGGTGTTGATCTTCATGTTGCATCTTCCACAGGTTAAACTAAGTGCAAAACATGTAACTCATTCAGTGGGTTGTATTCATCACTTTCCGGGTTTACTCGTCTTCTGGGTATGCTTCGGATATTATTTTGTCCATATAAATGTTAAACAGTTGTGATGATAGCACACAGCCTTGTTGAATTCCTGTGGTTATATCAAATGCAACAGCGAGTCCATCAGTTGCTCTTACTGCACTTTTGAGTGTACGGTACAAGAGCTCTCACCGTATCTATAAAGCTGCCGCTATATTCTGTAGTCTTCTAACACTGGCCAGTTGACTGCTATCCACTCTGTTGAAGACCTTTTCTTGGTCTATAAATACTATGTTTAGTTAGTTGACTGTCACATTCAATTGTTTTTTCACTTTACTGTCTTAAGGTGAACAAAGCATCAGTACACCCCATTTATTTCCTGAATCCAAATTGGGCCCTACCTAATTGTTGTTTAATGATGTGTCTTATTGCTATTACTATGGCTTTTTTGCCAGTCTAGTGGAACTCTACTTTCTGATCTTGTTACTGTAAAAATTCTTTTCAGCTATTTGACTTCTGTCTTGCCACAGGCTTGAATTGCTTCTGCTGTTATTCTATCCAAGCCTGAGATTTAGTTTTCGGGCCATAATTTCCTGAAAAATTCACTGTTAAAAGACTGCAAGTTTGGTGGAAAAAGATCGGACAGGATGTTGCCGCTACGGCAATTAGTTTGTGTAGGGGATTCCTTAAATAGAATAAATGGAAATAACAAAAGTGAAGGCACCTATTAAATGTGTGATCAAGGTAAATGGAACGGTATTTGATCATGTGAAGAAAATCCAGTACTTTGAAACTCTTATAAGAGAATATGGAAAGTATAGAACAGAAACATAATATGTAGTCAAACAGGCAAAATCAGGTTTCCAATAATGATAGTAAGAAAAATCATCATCTCATTATTTGCTCCTAATGGAGCATAGAGCTACCACATCAGATGGCCTCCTTGAGGAAGCCAGTGCCAAAGGTGTAACTCTTGCAGTGGTGACTTATTAGCACCTTATTTTACATGATGAGGTTGCCAACCCCATGCACAACCTCATATTAGTTGTCTTTTATGACATGCCTGAGAAAGCAGCAGTTCTATTCTCTTCTTTGTAATGAACTGACTATTTATTAACAAAGGCAGTTATTGTATCAGACTCACAATCCATGCTTCGAAAGGTCCAAAGTGGTTGGCTTCGGCATGAATGGAAAACCTCCATAGAAGCATCGAATCTTCAAGAACTGATATGGATCTACTGTCCTGGTCATGCCGGGTATGTGGCAATGAAAGAGCTGACAGACTAGCTTCAAGAGCACACATAAAAGGTGCATTGGCCATGGATAAGGAAGAAATACTGAGGGTGATTCATGTTCGTCTATTAGAAAATGGCACTGCAATCGTCAAGGCTAAGACTGCCGGAATTTGGCATCAAACGT
Organism: Oreohelix idahoensis; assembly: GCA_024509875.1. NCBI lineage: Eukaryota > Metazoa > Mollusca > Gastropoda > Stylommatophora > Oreohelicidae > Oreohelix > Oreohelix idahoensis. The sequence continues at coordinate 385,575 of JAMPIV010006085.1, forward strand.
AAGACCAGCAGGGATGGACGTATGAGAGGACACATCCACCGTGTATACAACCAGTGTGCAACAGGAACAATTAGCATTCATAACCTTCGACATTTGCTGAGGGAGACTGAGCACCTATGGGTTTGCCCGGAGTGCAATGACGTTGATTCTGATTAACATTAACGAACCTACTAACAATAAAATCTCTATCACTTGGAGTGAGGAAAGAGTTGAGAAGTGTCAAGCTGAACAGATATTTTTGTATTGGGTGTGAATTTTCGACAAGTGAACAAACCCAAATAAATTACAGTGACAGAAATGTGAACCCAGAGAAGAATTCGGCACCATAGAAAGCAATTGAATCAAGTGAGGAAATAGAGAAAAATATTGTTATAAGACCATGATTAAACCACTGCTAACAAAAGTAAAAACAAAACATGGTCAATTCATTGGACATATTTTGAGGAGCAAAGGAAGATCTAGGGAGAGCATGTGGGATGGAATAGCAATATCTGTGGGAAAACAGTGAGGAGTTGTTGTTTTTGACTCATGCATTGGGAACTGGTCATGATCAGGTATCGGCAGTTGAAAATATTATCTGGAATTCTTCTTTCTCAAGTACCATGCCTAGTGGCGTAGGATATCATGTCTCTCCATGACTTTCTGTACAATTTTTCAATTCTGTTGTTGACCTCCTTCCATGCCACAAAGTCAATGTTCAGTATTTGCTCTCTTTGTCTTCCTCTTTATCTCTTTTTTCTTCAATCTTACCTGTTGTTATGATATATTTCAGATTTCCTCTTCTCATAACATGCCCGAAAAAAGTGGATTGCTTCTTTCTAACTTGTGACAGAAGTTTCCTTTGCGCATTGGACTCTTTCAAGACATCCTCATTACTCTTTTTGGCAGACTGTAAAGGGCAATTTTTACTATCTTGCAATATAATACATTTATATACTTATTATGTTCGCAAATATTTTGTAATCAAAGTATTTCCTTTTTAAGTGCTTAAGGAGAAGTCATTTTTGAGTTACTTCCCTTGAAAGTAGTTCCGTCATCTTCGATCGGACTCCGCGGACGAGTCTAGGCCTACTGCGATTTATTCTTTGGCTGGGTAGGAATAGATTGTTCTTGCTTCAGTATATCTATGGCCTGAATTTATACGTAGTGTTTGTATGAGTAGGACGAGTCTGTCTTATATATGGATATCTTTACATTTCTAAGTCGAACTATGTTGGTTGTCGCTAGAAAAGGTCAAAGGCTATGCAGCGGAAGTATCGCTAGCAAGGGGTGATCCATGGCCGTCATCCTGTCTGGATGTAGAATTTTGATGTAGCCGGCCTATCGCCGAAAAAATGATCTATAAGTCAATGGGGAAAAGTGATAGTCATTTAGACATGTTGTATGTACTTTACCCCAGTGTTTATTCTCTTTTGCCAAGGAATGGCAAAGTTATATTTCGCATAGAAAGGTAAAACCACAATTTATTATGAACTTGGGCTTCGCCATCGTTGTTGATAAACAGATGCACAGTGGTACTTTTGAAAAGAATATTTATTCAAAGGAAGACGACATTCCTATATATCAACACTAGATTGTATGATATTATTCAATCACCTCTATGAGAGAAGCTATGAAGAAATGAGGACATTTAACGAATGACCAATTTTGGTCTGGGTCCTATAGTGAGTGAAACTCACGAGAGAAGAACAGCCATGTTGAAATTCATATACTTTGTATTTATCGAGTGAGAAAAAGGGATGCCTGTACTATCGCTCGATGAACCAAGAGATCACTGCTACATGTGAGAACCCATGTCTGGGATTCCTATATCTTTATGGAAAATATATATATTGAACTTTACGTGAAGGGATATTCACTAGACGAGGTTAGGTCTAGGAGCCTTCCTATATATTGGTTATGGTCTGACGTGCCCAGTCAGTAAAGCCAGATGATTTACATGATGGAACTCTGAATGCTTATTTACGAATGCTCCATTATGATATTTGCCAAGCATGAATGCTAACTTAAGATGATATTCCTGTGATCAACATGATGCTGTCTATGTCGACATTTGTTCCTGTAACCATACACGTACTGTCCAAGTGTGCGTCCCATTAAATGTTATAAAAAGACCACCGTAGTTCCAGTACTTCTTGAATTCGAACAGTGTGAGTATGAGTGATGTACTACCAACCTGTCAACTCTATCGAATCATGCTACCATTCGCGTTCTGACATTCACATACACACTCATTGTTTACACTCACATTCTTGTCGGAGCCTCATCACGTTCCAGGACAAGATGACCTGTATGACCAAAACTGTGCTGGGTTTAATGAGTTGACAATCGTTACACTTTACTACACCAGTCCCAACATCTACATTTATCAACTGGTGGACATTCACGTCATTTAACAAATAAAGCGTGATTCAACAACTAGTAGCCAGTATGAGTTAACAACAACTAAACAGAATTTAACAACTGGTGTGCCAGCTTCCTGGGTCAACCTGCACAGTGACCATATTGAGAAGTAAACTACTGAGACCAGACGTTCCTTGGGGTCTGTTACGACACACAAATACATCAGCAGTACAACTCTACAGTGATGTCAGCGTGACCTGTCCTGTCGACAGTATGCGGTAACTAGGTCAGCGTTTGTTGACATTTGGTTCGTTGGACATTTGCCATACAACTGACAGTGTTACACAGCAAGCTTGGTTGAAACATAGAACATTACACATCAGGACTGGAGAATATTTGACAGTGTTTGCAAAAGGAAATGTTATTGAACTGAGAAGTCCTACATCGATTGTTATCATTCACATCAACGATGGAGCTTCTATTTCTGTGTTGAATTTAAAATAATTAGACCAGAAGTATTTGTTTAATAAAGTACCACAGTACTGTACTATTAGGCAGTGTAACTGAGCCTTCTTTACAACACATTCTTTCTGCAACACTCTATTTACATCATATTGCCATACTATTTATGCAATTATGTATTTATGTTTAAATATTTATATGTGATATTTGTTTGTATCCAGCGGGTTGTTGTTTTGGTTGGGCGGTGTCACACAACAGAGTATCCCACGTAATAGAGGGTCTGATGTGTGCGTTTCTATAGGTGCAATTTTCTTGATTGAAAATTTGCTGCGACAGCTGTTGCTATTAGTGTTAGCTGTGAAGACTGTACTCATTGTTGTTTTTGTAATATTCCTCTGTTCTTTAGTTTGTTTTGATTTGTTTGTAATTTGTTGGTCTACCCTATTCTATCTTTCAGTTCTATTCTCAATTTATATTTATATACTGTGGCGTTATTTGTATTTGTTATCCTCTTGCGGTTTATCTTTTATTGTTTTCCCATTTCATTTCCGCAAATGTTTTCATGTTCTCCTGTATAACTGTTTTGTTTTGTGCCTGATCGACATACACTATTTAAAATATAGTTGATCATATAAATTGATGTACAAGAATCAACTGATAGTTAATTGCTATTACTAAAGGTACACAGTTGATGATATAAAACACTATTTCTGGTGCACTGCACTTATATTATAGAGTGAACCAGCAACTTATAGCTGTTATTATATAAGGATTTATACAAGACCTTTGTAAGGCTTGTTTCCCACAGTGATTGGGATAGTTAAGTACTATTTTCCACAGGTTAAAAAGTTATCATACAAGGTCTTTGATTAAGACTAAGAAAGTGAATTTATTTACTTTTGCAAATTACTGATCTTATTAGACAAGATGTCTACATTAGATTATTTTATCACACAAGGCAAGGCTCTTGATAAGACTGGTCAGCAATTAGAAGAATGGGCAGTTGCTCAATATGACAAAGCATTAGCTGCTGAAGAAAGAAAAGCATTGATTGAGGAGAAAAGATTAGAAGCTGAGGAAAAAAAATTACAAAGAGAGTATGAACAAAAGAAATTGCAGATACAGACTGATGAAAAAAGATTCCAGATGGAAATGGAAAAAGAGAAAAGAAAAGATGAAGCTGCTGCAGAAGAGAAAAAATTACAAGCTGCTGCAGAAGAGAAAAAATTACAAGCTGCTGCAGAAGAGAAAAAATTACAAGCTGCTGCAGAAGAAAAAAGATTACAAAGAGAAGCTGAAGCAGAAGAGAAAAAAGCAATAAGAGAGCATGAACACAAAAAAGAACTTTTAGCATTTGAGTTAGAAAAGTTAAAGTTAACAAACATAAGTGATGGTAATCAAGCATCTGGTGGTAATGGTAAACCCTTTACTTACAAGGTCAAGGTACCAGCGTTCAACCCTTCCAGTGATGACATAACATTCTGGCTAAATAGATTTGAACGCTCGTGTCGAGCACATAATGTAGATAAATCACAATATGCTAACCAGTTATCTGAAAGGTGATTCTCTGACTAGTTTAAGTTTGGTTGAAGAGGCTGACAAAGATAACTATGATGTTATTAGGGCAGCCTTATTAAAGAAGTATCAGTTGTCTGAAGAGGGTTATCGGAAGTTGTTTAAGACAATGGTGCCTGAGGCAGGTGTAGAATTCTCAGAATTCATTGCAAGGACACGTCTTACATTTGATCGTTGGATTGAGCTATCCAAAACAGAAAAGACTTATGAAGCCCTTATGGACTTGATACTCAGAGACAAGATTATGTCAAGTATAAATAAACCTTTCCTCGAATTCTTACATGAGCGTAAACCTAAGTCTCTAAAAGAAATGGAACAGTATTGTACCCAATACGTCACTGCACATCCGGACGTAGCTATTAGCAACAGTAAGGTTAAAGAAGGTATGCCAGTTGCTTCTGCAACACCATACAACCCTAATCACTCTCACAAATTCCAAGGACCTCAAAATAGGTTTAATAAAAAAGGTAACTATTACAGTTATCAGAACCAAGGTAACCAATCATTTCAGGGTTCTTCTTCGAATACCTGGAGAAGAGCTGACAGCCCTCGATTCAGGGGTGGTCATAATTACAGGAACTTTCGCAAAGGAAGTCATTCTAGAAACTATCCAAGTTTTCCTTCATGGAGACAACAAGATCATAATTACAGAGATACTCATTATAATGAATATGATGATAGTAACCAAAGGAGCTATGATTCAAACCCGAGTAGAGGTTATAATAGTGGAAACAATGATAAGTACAGAGGCAATTATAACCGAGGTAGAGCACAATTCAAAAAACATAAAGCTCATTACCAGGCGAACTCTGCACAGCAAGAGTCCCACGAAGCCTATAAACAAAATAAAGATAATGATGACTCTAATAATATGGCATGTGCCGCTTTTGATTTTGGGAGAGCATCTCAGTGCCCCCAATGCAAAACATTATTTGAGCCAACCACAGTGTCTACTTTAAGCTGTGGCCATCCTCTTCCCGCTCTTCCTGCGTCAATCGCGCATGATGGGAGAGGTTCTCTTGTCTTACACAAAGGTTTAGTAAATGACAATCCAGTCTCAGTACTTTTTGATTCTGGATGCACAACTATTGGGGTTAGGCAGTCACTCATAGATCCTTCTCATTCTACAGGCAAAGTAGTCAAATGCGTAACATTTGGCGGCACCATAGAGAAATACTCTACCGCTATCATTAGGATTGCTACTCCTTTCTTCACAGGAGATGTACACGCATGTCTTTTGCCGGATCCGATCGCTGATCTTATCATCGGTCGCATTCACGGAGTCAAAGAATGCACTCCGGAGCAAATTTCCGTTTGGGAAAATCAAAATATGCAATCTGCTAATGCAGTAGTCACTAGAGCTCAAGCTCTCAATATGCCTGAAACTTCATCTGTTGAAGATAATGAAGTGCATAACCAAGATGATCCCTTGGTAATTTCTCGTGACTCGTTTATAAAACAACAAGAAGAAGATCCGACTCTTAAGAAATTCTTCACTCTTGTAACGAAAGGTGATCCGAATAAAGATTCAAATTGTAAATCTTGGATTACAATGAAGAATGGCGTACTTGTACGTATGGTGCAAGACTCCACTAAGTCAAGTCATTCTCAGATTCTTGTACCCAAGAATTTGAGAGTTAAGATCTTACAACATGCACACGACTCTCAGTGTGCTGGTCACATGGGTTTTTCCCGTACAAAGTCAAGAGTTCTTGCGGCTTTCTTTTGGCCTTTTGTGAACAAGGACATACGGATCTATTGTCGATCCTGTAAAGTATGTCAAGAAGTCAAATCCAAAGGTCCTCGTCATGCTGCGCCTATTCAGGCTGCAGATATTCCTATTCGTCCATTCCAGAAAATGGCGATAGACATCATTGGTCCATTCAAGATCAAATCTGCTAGAGGACATCAGTTTATCTTAACGTGTGTAGACATGTGCACACGTTGGCCAGAGGCTATCCCTCTAAAGAGCATTACTACCGCTGACATTGCAGATGCTCTTTGGCTTATATTTTCTCGGCTGGGATTCCCTGGAGAAATATTATCAGATCATGGCACCCAACTGATATCGGATACCATGTCTCAAGTAATGTCTACTCTACAGATAGAGAGATCTTTGAGTAGCATCTATCATCCTATGTCCAATGGGATGGTCGAGCGACTAAATAGAACACTTAAGAACTTATTAGGGAAGATAACTGAGGATCATCCTCAAGATTGGGATAGGGTTTTACCCGCGGCCCTCTTCGCGTACAGAGAGGTCCCCAATGAACATACAGGGTTTTCTCCCTTTGAACTTGTCTTTGGCGCGCGACCGCGCGGCCCAATATCTTTGCTGCATGATCTTATAACAGCTGACAATATTGACGATGACACAAAATCTTCTTACGAGTATGTCATCGCGCTGAGACAAAAGATTATCGAAGCATGCAAATTGGCAACGTCCTCTTCTGAATTTGCTAAGCAGAAGGCAAGACAATTTGCTAATAAGAAGAGAACTTTACGACAACTTTGTCCTAGTGACAAAGCATTTGTTTTGCTACCTTGTCGTGAAAATAGACTCCTTATTAGTTGGAAAGGTCCGTACGATATAATATAGAAAATTTCAGATGTTGACTACATCGTCGATATTAACGGGAAGCATAAAACCTTCCACATCAATATGCTTACGGAGTTCCATGAACGTCCTGACTATCTACAGCCTATTTTCCAGGCAACGGACGATTCTCATGTCAAACATGGTCATTACTCATCACTGTCTGTAATACAGGATGAGGAAACAAGTTTTTCGGATGTTAATCTTCCGCTTCCAATGATCCCACTACATTCTAGTGAATCATGGAAAGACGTTACTGTTTCTCCTGATTTGTCTCTAGGAGAACAGCGACAAGTTTCGTCTATGTTACAAACATTTCAGGATGTCCTCACTGACATCCCTGGACAAACTCATGTCATTGAGCATGACATTGTTCTAACTGAACATACTCCAATTAGGGTTAGACCTTATCCTATCCCTATACATTTCCAAACACAGGTTGAAAAGGAGTTGGATGAAATGATAGATTTACAAATAATCGAACCATCCACTTCTGCATATTCTTCGCCGATGGTTATTGTTCGAAAAAAAGACAATAACATACGTCTTTGCGTTGACTATCGCAAATTGAATCAAGTTACGAAGTTCGATGCTGAACCTATGCCTTTACTAGAAGAGTTACTTACTCGTCTTTCTAAATCGCATTTTTTCACTAAACTTGATTTGTCTAAAGGATATTGGCAAGTTCCATTATCCGAACGCGCCAAACCTCTTACCGCTTTTTCTCTACTCCCAGAGGCCTTTTCCAATGGAATTTTATGCCTTTCGGCCTTATGAACGCTACATTTGTACGCATGATGCGTCGAATCCTATCGTATCGGTCAGATGTCATTGCTTATCTAGACGACATCTTTCTTTTCAGCGATACTTGGGAAGATCACTATTCAGGGTTAGTTGAATTATTATCAACTCTGCGTGAGTATAACCTGACAGCAAAACCATCCAAAGCTTTTATTGGCTTTAGCGAAATTGCTTTCTTAGGCCATCGAGTAGGTCACGGTTTCTTGAAGACAGAAGACCATAATATCACTAAGATACTTAACATCTCTATCCCTAGGACTAAAAAGCAAGTGCGAAGTCTTTTAGGTCTCATACAATTTTATGGACGTTTCATTCCGAATCTGTCCTCTATCATGGCACCTCTCTCTACACTATTAAAGAAAGGGTCGCCTAACATGGTTCACTGGTCTCATGAATGCCAATCTTCACTAGAGAAGATCAAAACTATGTTTTCATCACCACCTATTTTAGTGTTACCTACAACAGATAAGACATTTGTTCTTCGTAGTGACGCTTCATCCACTGGGATTGGAGCGGCACTAATGCAAGAGTACTCTGGAACTCTGCATCCTGTAATGTATATATCCAGAAAACTTAATGCTGCAGAAAGGAATTACTCGGTTTTAGACCGTGAATTATTGGCAATGGTTTGGTCAATTCTCAAACTCCAAAGATTCCTTCTGGGCGCGCATTTCGTAGTGGAAACTGACCAAAAAGCTCTTACGGCTATCCAAAGTAAGAACTTGAAGAGCTCGAGATCAACTCAATACGCAATCGCTCTTCAACCTTTTCATTTCTCGGTACGAGCTATCCGTGGTTCAGAAAATGTGATGGCGGACATTCTGTCCAGATGCCCACATGATGCCACTTAACTGTTAAATATTGGATCTTTTTAATATGTATAACTTTACAACAGTTATTTTTTGTTTCTTTACTAAGATACACATTTGTAATTTAATAATAGAATGATGGTATCGCTACTTAGCGGTTTATTGATGTTTATTCACCGCTGTTCTTTGATGATTGTTTCTTCATAAATCATAAATTTAAGATTATAGTGTGAATTTTTGGTATGCATTGTATAATTACCAGAATTGTATTATACGTACATCACACCTTCCTGGAAACATTTATTCGTAGAGAAACAATTTCTCTCAGATTTTGAGATATATTCTCACCGGTCATATTAGGAATTATAGTTATTCCTGATATTTTCATCTGCGCAGTATTCTTGCGTTGTGAGCCTATTCTACGTGCTCCTAGATGTATTTAAAAAAAAAATTTTTTTTTTTTTTTTTTCCCGGGAGGTGTGGTAAGACTGTAAAGGGCAATTTTTACTATCTTGCAATATAATACATTTATATACTTATTATGTTCGCAAATATTTTGTAATCAAAGTATTTCCTTTTTAAGTGCTTAAGGAGAAGTCATTTTTGAGTTACTTCCCTTGAAAGTAGTTCCGTCATCTTCGATCGGACTCCGCGGACGAGTCTAGGCCTACTGCGATTTATTCTTTGGCTGGGTAGGAATAGATTGTTCTTGCTTCAGTATATCTATGGCCTGAATTTATACGTAGTGTTTGTATGAGTAGGACGAGTCTGTCTTATATATGGATATCTTTACATTTCTAAGTCGAACTATGTTGGTTGTCGCTAGAAAAGGTCAAAGGCTATGCAGCGGAAGTATCGCTAGCAAGGGGTGATCCATGGCCGTCATCCTGTCTGGATGTAGAATTTTGATGTAGCCGGCCTATCGCCGAAAAAATGATCTATGAGAGAAGAACAGCCATGTTGAAATTCATATACTTTGTATTTATCGAGTGAGAAAAAGGGATGCCTGTACTATCGCTCGATGAACCAAGAGATCACTGCTACATGTGAGAACCCATGTCTGGGATTCCTATATCTTTATGGAAAATATATATATTGAACTTTACGTGAAGGGATATTCACTAGACGAGGTTAGGTCTAGGAGCCTTCCTATATATTGGTTATGGTCTGACGTGCCCAGTCAGTAAAGCCAGATGATTTACATGATGGAACTCTGAATGCTTATTTACGAATGCTCCATTATGATATTTGCCAAGCATGAATGCTAACTTAAGATGATATTCCTGTGATCAACATGATGCTGTCTATGTCGACATTTGTTCCTGTAACCATACACGTACTGTCCAAGTGTGCGTCCCATTAAATGTTATAAAAAGACCACCGTAGTTCCAGTACTTCTTGAATTCGAACAGTGTGAGTATGAGTGATGTACTACCAACCTGTCAACTCTATCGAATCATGCTACCATTCGCGTTCTGACATTCACATACACACTCATTGTTTACACTCACATTCTTGTCGGAGCCTCATCACGTTCCAGGACAAGATGACCTGTATGACCAAAACTGTGCTGGGTTTAATGAGTTGACAATCGTTACACTTTACTACACCAGTCCCAACATCTACATTTATCAACTGGTGGACATTCACGTCATTTAACAAATAAAGCGTGATTCAACAACTAGTAGCCAGTATGAGTTAACAACAACTAAACAGAATTTAACACTGTCCATGTATTTTTAACATTCTTCTGTAGAACCACATCTCTATGGCCTCTAGTGCTTTCCCTATTTGTTTACTAACTGTCCATGGAGTCACTTCCATACGTCAGGATTGGTTCTATATAACACTGAAGAACTCTTGTCTTACTTTCATTGACAAAGAACCGTTGCATAAAATACTCTTCATTTTATAGAATGCTGTTTTTGCCTGAGCTATTCTGCTCTTCACTTCTGAGAGGCATCTTCCATCCATTGTTATTAATGTGCCCAGGTATTTGAATCTATTGAAATGTTTTAAAACGGTTCCATTTACTTTGATAGTACATTTCTTTGAGACGACCATTACTTCTGTCTTTTTGCTATTAAGGCTGAGGCCTTTATTTTCACTTTCTGTCACTATTGTATCAACCATTTCCTGCAGCTCCTTTTCACTTTTTGCTCTTAAGACTATCATCAGTGTACCTCAAGTTGTATCTGGAATGAGAGACACCATAATTGCTAATTATAACCCATCAGAGGTTAAACGGGATATTTTTTCTTCATAAATAAAAAAAAAGTTCCTGGTGTGTGAAAAACACAGCTCAACCCAATGTGGGTTATAATCTGGATATATAGTATAGTGAGTGGATGAAGGACTGGAATGCTGATAAAGTCAGCTGTTAAGGGAATTGATTATCAACACTGCTAGACGTCAAACGTGATGATGATTGTCCTTGTAATGTTATAACAAAATATCAGATGACACTGATTTTATCAATCTTTACCACTGAGACGTACATATCAAAGGGTTTAAGAATGGAAAAGCTTCTGGTCACTGCAATTTAAATGCTCAGTTATTCAAGGCAGATCCTGAACTAGCAGCAGAACTTTTAGAACCACTATTTGCACAAGTCTGGAAAACAGAGACAACACCAACAGTGTGGCATAATGGAATAATTGTCAAATTGCCCAAGTAGGGTGATGAATATAAGTATATAAACCAATAAAACAGTATTGAATCAGTTCTACAAATAACGGTTCACATGAAACAAGGGACATTTCAGGTTTTACCCTTCGTCAGCCACAGTTACAAACTGGTGACAAGTAGGGTGACCTTGCAGACTGCAACAACTGGAGAGGAATTACTCTCCTCTCAGTTCCAAGTAAAATAGTAGGCAGGATAATTATCCAGAGAATTTCAAAAGCAGTAGACCATAAACTGAGGAAAGAACAAGCAGGATTCAGAAAGAACAGATGTGCAGATCATATATTCACCCTCAGGAACATTATAGAGCAGTGCTCAGAATGGCAGAGACAGCTTGGAAAAGGCTTTTGACAGCATATACAGGGACAGCCTATGGAAAATACTGAGGGCTTATGGAATTCCCAGCTGCATTGTGTCCATCATAAAAAACCTCTATGCTAACTTTACATGCAGTGTTGGGTTGAGCAACCTAACTCTTGAGGTGAAGGCAGGAGTACGACAGGGTTGCACCTTATCAACAACTTTATTTTTGACAGTCATAGACTGGGTGATGCCCCAGACAACAGAAGGCAGTCCAAGAGGAATTAGATGGGCAACTTTTCTACACTGGAAGATCTAGAATATGCAGATGACATTGCGCTACTTGCCCATTCACATCAACACATCCAAGAAAAAACAGATAGACTGAATAAGTATAGCCAGCAGGTGGGTCTGAACATCAGCCTAAAGAAGACAGAGGTCATGACACTCAATGTGGGCAGCCATGCAAAGAATGAACCAGAGCTGGGGCACTGTATGAAGGATAGCCGGCGACCGAACAAAGTGGAAACAGTTTGTTACTGCCCTACAAGGCGCCACCAGGTGTGATGGCCACTGATTGCTTTGACAGCTGGCGGCTAAGGATCAAAGAAGAAGTTGATAAAGGAAATCACCTTTAAGAAAAGTAGAGGGTAGAGTGAGATCCAAGTTCCACGCTTAAATATCTCAGTTTTGCTGACAGTAGAATTCTACTCTCTAATGAAAATTGAGACCTACAGAAAGTGTTGAATAAAATGTGGACTTGGTCAGCATTACATTCATAAGTAAATTTGTTCATTTATTATTCATTTTAAGTCACTTTAAATTCTCTTTTTTTAATTAGCTGTTAATGTTTTGTTGAAACACATTACATTTTTTTACAACTAATACATGCTGGTATACAATTTTAGCATTAACAGTCAAGTGTACCTGGCGATATGTGACCTTAGCATTAAGAATCACACTGAGCTGGGAGCACTGCCCTGCGTGGTGGAGAAAAATGTGAAAGACTATTTTTGTGTCTACTTTTGTTTATTTTCTCTTACTCAGAGCTATGGGACAGTTACATTATTGTTTGGACACTTGTGTGTGCTGCACTGGCTTCCTAGCTTAGTGGTTCAATCCCCAGTTGAGGCCTCATGACTTGGCTACAGAGCAACTCTGGGAAGGTTAAAGCGGCCTGCATGATTCTAACCACATCACCCCCAGTGTGCCGATGGTCAAGAAAATATGGGCCTAACGCCATATTCTCAATATGCTTCAATGGGCTTGTAATGGGATCCTTACTTGTATGTGCCTGAATAAGTAAAGTGAATGTGCAATAGAGAAGCATGAAATATGATTAATGCTCATATGAATTATTTCCTTCAAAGGTGCCCAACATACGAGGAACAGAGAAAGCACATATTGCTGTCACCAGTACCATTCCTGGAGAAACTCTATGGAGATACAGATAGCCTCAAACTGACAACTGCTTTCTTTGAACATATTCAAGTTGGTGTCTGAGAGTATGAAGCAGAAGAAGATGTGAAGGTATGAATTATTTAAGCAGTCTGCATCCGGGAAGAGAAAGAAAATGTTAGATAACGACAGTAGCCAGTCTTTGATGTGAAAGCGAGGCTTAATGCTGTGGCTGCTTCATTCTTTTTAAATAACATCAAGGATCAGCTCAATACTAAAGTTTAACAAAAATAAAAAAGGATGACAGTAAATTATGTAAGAACCACAACTAGGTTATTAGGAGAATAATTTGTTAAAAGTCATTTCCCTTGTAAGTATAATTGGGAGATACATTTCTTGTTTATCAAGATGTTTTTCAGTTGTGCTCCAAAGTGCCACTCTGAACATTATCATTAAGCGATGCAAAATATTTAACTTACAGCTGTCTCTCATTGATTATTATTATTATTTTTTAAAGTTTGAAGTCTTGCTAATTTTCATTTGAATTATATTATTTGTGCAATGCAAGAGAAAGACAATATTAAGAGATCCGTTTTCCACCAACTTTTTGGTTTGGTTTGGTTTAGGACTATCTTCATTGCACACGGACAACGCCATCAGTGCTCCAATCTCCTCCCTTAGATCCCACAAGGAGGATCTCAGCGCAGTGCACGAACTCCGTAGCACTGGCGAGAATCCCAATGGGTGTATATAATGTATAGGAATCACACATTCTATAAATATTTTTTGTGGTGGGTAGGTTTCCTACTTTTTTAAAATTTTGCCAGGGCAGCGGCCTGATAAGCCTACTCTTTACGATTTCCAACTGCTGTGGGATTATTAACGTGCGCAACTTGCACACGGGAGCTCCTATTTTTTCACCTTTGTCCGAGAAGGCTAGGCATCCGATCTCACTACCCATGAGACCAGGGGGGAGTATGACGTAATTAGGACCACTGGTTCTGAAAAAAATATTTCAATAAATTATAATCCCTCAACTGGGATTTGAACCCGGTACCTATTGAATACAAGGCAGACGCCATACCTCTGAGCCACTCCGACCCCAACTTTTTTTTTTCTGAATGCAGCAGTTAATCTGATCTCTGATCTTATGCTATCCTGTTTCTACCGCAGCTGTTATCCTCACCTGTGGTTTATACTCAAACTTTTCAAATAATTGTTATACTTTTGCTGATAGTTGTTGCAATTCTTTGAATAATGCAATAGAAAAGGATGGCAATACTTGATGAAGGTGCCACATTTGGTTTTAAGGACCATCTTCATTGCACCTGGACAGCTCCATCGGTGCTGCAATCTCCTCCCTTAGCTCACACAAGGAGGATCTAAGTAGCTATATTTAGATGTACGAAAGAATTAAAACAAATGGAGGACATTTTATTAAGGAGATATGCATCGCTACAAATTTTTAAACCCATGCTTTTAGATCTATTTCTGTTTACATTATCCCCCTCTGACTATGAGAAATATATTTATTTATGTATTCTTTTTTCTTTACAATGACTATTTATTTGAGAATGGTATTTTTTCAGGTTTCAGTTAAATTCGATTTTATAACATCTGTAGATGGTAATACACAGAAATTATCAGAGATCTAATTAGGTTGGTCTTTGATGTGGATGCAACATTTAATCTGATCTGTTACTCTTATTTTGTCATTTCCACTGCCATTTTTAACTTTAATCAGATTTTTTAATTGCTCCGCTCCACCAACATTAGTAACTGCTCTGGCTGCACTCCGCACTCCGACAAATTATTATTATTCTTTTACTTTAAAAAAATGCACATTGTAATTTAAAAAAAAAATAAAATAACTTTTATTTATTGGAGAGTTGTCAAACAGTTTAAATATCAATTAAACTAGAATTATTTAAACATTACTACAGTAGAACTCCATTTATCCAAACCCCAATTATCCGAACATCCAATTATCCGAACACTTTTTCCAGAAAAAAAAATCAGGCGCAACCAGTCACGTTAGACTCCATTTCTGAATCTTTTGATGCGACAAGCTTCAAATGTGTGCGAACAATTTGTAGAGGATGGAATGGGCTAATGGTCAGTCGCTTACGTACAGGAAGTCAGTTAGATCATAAAGTCAGTTAATATCTGGTTTACCAATCCAGTGTATGTTCTAGGCAGAACACTGGCTAAACAGACAGTTCAACTTAAAATAATTGTGTCTGCTACTACAGCAGAATAATTTTGGTGTACAAGTATTTCTCTGTTCGATATGGCATCTTCCAGTAGGCCTAAAGCATATAAAAGGAACCGCAATGTTTTGTCAATTGAAACGAAAACAGAAATTGTCAAGAGACTAGGAAAAGGTGAAACTGTGTCTTCACTTGCGAGGATTTTCAATGTTGGGAAAGCTACCGTCTCTGACATCAAAAGTAACAAGGATAAAATTATGAGTTTTGCATCGAAATTGGATAGTTAAAATGGGTCGAAGAAACGTAAAACCATGAGGAATGCGAAAGATTTGAAATTGGAAGAGGCTTTGTATAAATGATTTGTGCAAAGAAGAAGCAAAGGGTAACCTATCTCTGGCTCTCTATTGTGTGAAAAGGCACTTCAGTTCAACAATCAACTTGACGGTCCTCCTGACTTTAAGGCTAGCCAGGGATTGTTAAGAAACTTGAAATCTCGTCATGGCATACGAGAATTGGAGATTCAAGGGGAATTTTTACCTAGCGATGCAACTGCCGCTGAAAATTTTAAAGAAACATTCTTGGCTATTTTGGAAGAAGAAGGTTATTTACTCGATGATGTGTATAATGCCGATGAGACTGGCTTATACTGGAAATCATTGCCTCAAAAATCACTTGCATCTCAGAGCGAAGCAGCTGCCACAGGGTTTAAAAAGTGCAAAGAGAGAGTAACAATTTTGGTAGCCGCGAATGCCAGTGGAAGTCATCGTTTACCGGTGCTAATGATCGGCAAAGCCAAAAAACCATGTCGTTTAAAGAATGTGACATGTCTCCCATTGTGCTACAAAGCACAGAAGAGTGCTTGGATAAATAGTGAAATATTTCTTGATTGGTATACAAATCAGTTCCTCCCAAATGTGAAGAGGTTGAGAGAACAAGAAAAGAAAACTGGAAAAGTAATTCTTCTACTGGACAATGCACCATCTCATCCAGAGACGGATTCATTGAATGCAGTTGATGCAAATTTTAAAGTAATTTTTCTACCTCCCAATGTAACAGCACTGATTCAACCAATGGATCAGGGTGTTATAGCAAAGCTTAAAAAGATGTACAAGAAGGAAGTCTTGCGTCGTTTATTGTTGGCTGAAGATGAAGAAAGTGTGGTGGCGTTTTCCAAAAAGCTTAATCTCAAAGACTGCTGCTATATGTTAGCTGATGCTTGGACCACCCTGTCACAAGATAATCTCAACAAGGCTTGGAATAGATTGCTTGGGAAAAAAGGAGGAAATGAAACTACTGCAGTGGACACAAATGATGATGGAATAAATGAAGTTGTGGAACTGTTTCAAGCAATGCCCGCATTTTCGGACTGTGACAAAGATGATGCACACATGTGGCTAGAAGTTGATAATGATTCTGGTTTTCAGTTTTTGAATGACGAAGAAATTTTGTCTTTTGTGCAAGAAGAAAACCAAATACATGTAGTGACCGATGATGAAGACTCCTCAGATGTACATGATGTACTTGTAGATTATGAAGAAAACCCAAAACGTCGACCAAATCCTGAAGAGGCCTTTATAGCACTAGAAACAGCGATGGCTTGGTACGAGCAAGAAGATGACAGCTGTGCTACACAGATTCTGCTGTTGAAGACAATGCGGGACTTAGCAGCCAAAAGGAGACTATCCAGTTTGGTGCAAAAGAGGATTCCTCATTATTTTAAATAGTGGGCTACATCTGTGCAAGTACATGTATACGTTAGTTGCACCTGATTTTGAATCGTTTGTAATGTTATTTTGATAACATTTCTCTTTCTTAAAAAAAAAAAATTAATACAAGTAGTACATGCACTGCAGTGTAATGAAAGATTTTGGTGATACAGTGATCTAATACAGTGTGGGTATTATTATTACAGTACAAGTAAATATGTTTTATAGAGTATTTTCCTTGTGATGGTTAATTATATTGAGAAATATGTGTACATGTACTCGATACATTATGTAATCCAATTATCCGAACATTTGATTATCCGAACGATGCTCGGTCCCATGGGGTTCGGATAAATGGAGTTCTACTGTATATTCATAAATAATTCTGCAAAAAAATAAAAAAATTATTGCTGCAGTCAATTCGTCATTCATAGCCTGTCATAGATCATTTAAAATTAACTTCAAAGCCTATAGGTGTCCTACAACTAGCTTGAGTTGTTGGCATGCTTAAAATTACCATGTATGCAACCTGTGTGTTGCCAGCTGCAAACAGCCTCAAAAACAGATTTGAACTTTTAGTCTGTCAAAAGATTCCATCGCCTGCCTGTCTTCCCAGAACTTTCTTTTGAATAATGCATCATTACAACTGTGCCATTGCAGAATTATCCAATTCTTTTTCAAAGTCCTTATCTTCTGAAGAATTCATCATCATCAATCCCTGTTTGCTCCTTATAGAGCATAGGGACATGACTGTCACATCACTTGCTTCACTCGACATGCAGCTACATTGTTTGAGCGCGCCATTCATTTTCTATTCCACCTTGCGTGTTATCAATTTCTTCTTTGCTTTTCCATAAAGTCCCAGTTTGGACCTTTCAAATTCAAATGTAAAGACACAATTGGGATGTATTTCCATAAATCTGCTATCAGTGATGTATAGATTTGAATTTTGTTGCTGATGCCATTGCTAAATTTGTTAATGTTACTGTAACCAATTGTTTTTGTTATGACCTTTAAAAAATAATAAACAGAGTATTACGTTTGTTCATAATGTACCTGTTTGTGATATACTAGTAATAATATTTAAGACATACCAATAAAGCCTTTAGATTGACTAATTACATATTATTGTTTTATAACTAATATTTGTAAACTTGAAACTTGATGCAAAGAAATTCGACATTTAAAAAAAATTACATTTCCAATTTACACATTTGTTATTTTGAGTATATACCCAGTTGATCTGTAATCGTATAATGTACAATTGTGTTTTTTCATTTAACAAAATACATTTTTATTTCAGTTAAATTAATCCTGAAAAATGTGTGGGCAAATTAAAACAATTTAACATAGGTTTCGAATAAACATAACTATTAAATATTTTGTTTGATTTCTATATATTTAGTATAGAATGTAAGTCAATAATATATTCCATTCTGGAAAAAAAAACAATTAACCGGAGCAGTGAAGCAGTCAAGATTTTCTGTGCTCTGACTTTACTCCAGCTCCTAACAAAAACCTACTGCTCTGGAGACAAACATGATAAAGAGGACACAGAAAGAACTTAAAAGATGGAGACTGGCGTGAGGGCTTGACCTGAACTAACTACAGACCTATGCTGCAAAGGGAGTTAAGAGGTAAATTAAAAGGTATACTGTGTTATAAGAGACCTCTTCTATATGAGCGGTCAAATGTATATCACCAAGGACATTAAACAGGATGTCTAAAAGCCTATATTTCACATTTGTTATGCGAGTGAGCACTTCATAGCAATTTTGAAATCTAGCATTCAGAATAGACTGGAAGCATTGAATTACACAAGGTGAGATGGTTCACAGTGCAGAGAAATTATTTCAAACACTGAGGTCCTGCTTAATTTAATTCTAACAAAACAAGGTGAACGTCCTCTCATAGCAGATACTGCTGTAGGGGAGTGAAATGTTAGAGACTTCACTATACTAGCTTCAAGAGTTTGGGTGACAAGTTCCCTTCCTTGCTGCCTTTGCCATCCCTAACTGAAGAGCATACCTAATTACTTCTAGGTAGACTGGAGCATGATGCCACTGTCTTTCAGACCATATACCTTTGCTGTGAGAGGCCAGCACTTTAAGCACTCTTGCCATTCGGATGGTCATTAATCTGTTAGGCTTATTCTAAACAGTATTTTTAGCTGTAAGCCCATCTTGGAGACTAGAATTATGTTTTGTCTGTGTGATAAGTAGCCATTTTTAGTGGTTATTATAATTTTTTTTTTTAAATCTTTGATGTACCGTGTTTTATATGTCAGAAATTCATCCAGTACTCCAGTGCACAAATGCAGAAAGAGACCTACTGTCGTGATTCTTGGTTCCTGTGTCTTGAAGTGGTTGTTAATTTTCTATTTGTAATTAATGTTTTTGATCTTACATAAGTATTTAGTTGTTAGGATTATCCATGATTTGAAATTACATAGATGACTGTGTTCACTTACATTAATCTGATAGTGTATGTTCCTTTAGCTTATATGTTTCTCAGATTTCTGTCAACAAAAACAGCATGCATTGTAGTGTGTCATGTTACTTTAAAAAAAAAAAAAAAAAGATTTTGTACGTGTATGAGAAAACATGTTGATAGCATTATAAAGCAGCCATTATTCTTGAATATGGAGGTAAAAGAGAGAGACTTAAAAACACATGGATAAGAGAATCGCAGGCAGACTAAAAAGGACAACAAAGACATCACATGGAAAGAACTTGAACAGATTGTAACGAGACTGGAGAGCTTATTCTCCTCAGGGAGTTCAAGAATGATTTGTGTGTGTTTGTGTGTGACAATATATATGTATATATTCATTATAGGTCAGTCAGATTACTCGTAAATAAACATACATACCTGGCTGTGATATCATCATTTCCCCTTTTTGCTCTTTATGAGACATGGAGCCACCATTGTAGGTACTTCCTTGCAGGAAGCCTGTATCCCAGCATTCATATGCTCTAGCTGTGGTGGTTTTTGTAGCAATGAAGCAATTTCTTTTACATCTTAAGGACTATCTTCATTGCGCACTGAAAACTCTATCAGTGCTCCGATCTCCTCCCTTAAATCACACAAGGAGGATCCCAGCACAGTACACGAACTCTGTAGCACTGACGAGAAGCCGAATGTGCGTATATAAGAATTGCACAATCTATAAATATGTTTGTAGTGGATAGGTTTCTAATTTTTAAATTTTACCAGGGCAGTGCCCTCATAGGCCTACTCTTTACGATTTCCAACTGCCGTGGGATTTTTAACGTGCACAACTTGCACACAGGACCTCCTGTTTTTTCACCCTTATGCAGGAAGGCCACCCATCCGATCTCACTACCCAGGAAACCAGGGGGAGAGTATGACATCATTAGGACCACTGGTTCTGAAAAAACAATTTCCATAAATTATATTCCATCTACTGGGAATTGAACCCAGTACCTTTAGAATTCAAAGCGAACGCCATATTTCTTAGCCACTCCAACCCCCATGAGGCTTGTTTTACATGAGGCTGCCAACCCATGCACAACCTCATAGTAGTTGCCTGTGATGACATGCTAGAGGAAGCAGAAGTCCCATTCTTTCTTAATTGCCTTGGAGACCCCCTGGTGACTACATGGAGCCTGACTGTGATATAATTTTGTCTTCCAAATGACCTGTCATGTTATAATAATATCTGTGATAATTATTTATTATTGCTTGATTAAGATGTGTATGCAAAATTATGATTTGATGTGTGACTGCATGTGCTTTATTTATTAAACTAATTTGCTTAGCAAATTTATTTTGTGAGAATTTTACTGTTTAGTTTGTGTTCATATTTTGTAAACTTTGTTATAAAACTTTGTTATAAATGCACTTACTATCTGTTAGCAGTCCTTGCCTGTCATAAGTTGTCTTTTTCTATGTTCATAATGTGTAACACGTATAATCTCTTCATGTATAAGTAATGTGTAACATACATTCTCTTTATGTGTAAGTAATTTTACAACAAATCTTAATGCATTATATATATATATATATAATGTGTGCGTTTGTGTGACACACACACAACTTTGACGGGTAATCTAAATGCAAAGATAGGAACAGACAACAGCGGATTTGAAGAAATCATGGGAATAACGCACCTAGGGCAATGAACAAGACTGGAGTACTAACCACAAACTTCTGTGCTTCAAATCAACTGGCTATAGAAAGAGACATATTTCTACATAAACGAATGCATAAAGCAGCATGGCTATCTGATTATTTATGCAGACAGTTTAGATACAACATTTTGTACAGGAGCAGATATGGCATCAGATCACCATCTTGATTCTTATGAAATGTGGGATAGCTTAAAAAAAATCAAGAAAGAAGAACCAAATTCACGATTGCAATATCCAACAAATACCAAGTGCTCCATTAGCTGGAAGATGCAGCAAATTTAGAGGACCACTGGCAACAAATAAAAAAATATAAGGAATGAGACATGTGTAAAAGCACTGGATAAAAGAAAACGCCAGTACAAATCATGGATAACAACAAAATCACCAGTGGTATAAAGGACAGAAAATACAAGAAATCAGATTTAAACAGAAACAAAACTAGAAGTTCCAGAGACAAGGCGCATGAAGTATACACAGAGCGAACGAAGAGGTATCTTCTTCTTCGTTCACCCTCAGATGTCAACTTGAATAAGTTCAAAGAAAGCAGTGGTCATTCAGGCTGTTGATATCTCCGTAGATTTTCTCCAAGAATGGTAACGGTGAAGGCGAAATGCTAATGAAGAACGAAGAGGTATGAAGAAACATCACGAGAGACAAGAGGAATTATATTGAAGCGTTGGCATAAACTCGCCTCATCACATCGGATTTGTGGACTGTGGAAAACATTCGACAAAGAATTGCTTTGGAAACTGATGAGGTATCATGGCGTTTCCCTGAAGATCGTTAACTGTGAATAATGAAAACATATGAAGACATGAAGTGCCAAAGTTTTCGTGAAGGATAACTTACAGAACTGTTTAATATAAGAACTGGAGTGGGGCTAAGATGCCTCTTGTTACAATATCTATTCCTACTGGCTACTAATCTATGACAATAACGGCCTTAGCCAACAAAAATGGAAGTCAGTGGACTCTAGACGGAACAGCCTGATGATTTTGCCATCGACCTGGCTCTTCTGTCCCATAACCGAAGCTAGATGGAAAAGAAATTGAAAATACTTTTTGAAGTCACAGTAACAGGGTCTACAATGCACCGGGTAAAGACGAAGGATCGAAGTAAAAAAACAAAAAAAAACACTACAGAAACAAAACCATAACAGACGGAAAAGTTATGGGCCAACGGGCACGATGACAACAACGATATGAAAGGGTAAACAACATTAATAGTTGGGCAGGAATTTTAACAAGGAATCCTAGTACTTTTCACAGCCGATACGTACTATAGCATACGATATCTGTATGAGAAGTAAAAAAAAAATACTACCAATTCAAAAAACCAACAAACATCCAGTGAATGTCAATCGCAATAAAAAAAGATACAATAAAACATAACCTACTAACTCTCCAAAACGATACAGGGTAGAGAGATCAATCTAGGATGACGGAAGGGGATACACTATAAACATCATAATAATAGACCCTTCAGTCATAACTGACTATGGGAATGCTCCCCTGAGGTGACAGCCCTCAGCTGCTTATTTTCCTGGTGTTCCTTTCGTAGTTTTCTCCTCTCTTCTGCTTGTTGTGTGAGCTTCTTTTCGTCCAATCTGACGTGGCGCCGCAGATAGCATCGCCACATGGTGCGATCAGCAGCTTCATCCTCCCAAGTTTCTGGATTTATGTCCGGTGCCCTCATGTCTCTCTTACACACATCTTTGAATCTCAGTTGCGGTCGCCTAACTGTTCTTTTGCCATCTGCCAGTTGTCCGTAGAAGATATCTTTCAGGATGCGACCATCTTCCATGCGGCGGACATGGCCAAGCCAGCGTAGCCTGCGATGTCTAAGCAGTGTATGCATGCCATTGAAGGCCAGCGCTTGACAACACCTCGACATTTGTCACTTGCTATTACTTGTTGTTTTGTGATAATTGCTTGGTACAAAATTTTCTATCCACAGTTCGGGTTTGACCCTAATCCCCATGCACCCAATGGGGAAAGCAGACAGTGGTGGGACAACACCTAATTGACTGGGGGCTGCCCAGCTTGAAGCGGGCGGTAGCTGTCCAGTGAGATCCTAGAGCTGGAGTGTCCTTTCCAGGGCGCGAACTTGGGCACAGTTATATGGAGATCAAGCTGTTGACCATGCAGCATGTTCCCCTCTCCACGCTGCCGGTAGATCCAAAAGGAACGGCAGTAGCCGAAACAAACATCATAGATATTAAACAAAGCACAACAAATGGTAGATAAATTACACCCTGGAAGAACCAACACACAAGAAAAAACTACCAACGTAATATGCTATATTACGTTGGTAGTAATGAGGATGTTCTGAAAGAGGCCAATGCGCAAAGGAAACTTATTTCACAAGTTAGAAAGAAGCAATCCACTTTTTTGGGGGCATGTTATGAGAAGAGGAAAGCTGGAATATATTGTAACAACATGTAAGATTGAAGGAAAAAGAGATAGGGGAAGACAAAGAGAACAAATACTGGACAGTTTGACATCGTGGCGTGGAAAGTAGACGACAACAGAATTGACAAATTGTACTGGAGACAGGAAGTTGTGGAGAGACATAATCTCCTATGCCACTGGCATGGTACTTGAAGAAGAAGAAGAATATTCTATATAGAATGATGAACACTATATACCCTAATTATAACCCACATGCAGTTGAAGCGGGTATCATGTGCACGTGACAAACACCAGTGCATGGTTCCAAATGAAACCAAACGAAGGTAATGAGATTGCATGTAAAGAAACACCCCACACAAGATGTAAAACCATCTGTCTTGGCAGCGGTATAGACAAAGTTGGAGGAAAGAGCGGTGATAACGAAATAAGAATGCAACAGGCAAGAGATGCTTTCATTACATTGGGAAATATATGGAGATAACAAGAAATCCGGTCCAACACAAAAATAAGAATCTTCAACTCAAATGTCAAATCAATCCTATTATGTGTTCCTATTTATATGTTAAATCGAGAACAACAGAAACAACAACCAAAAAGCTACAGCCTTTCATAAATGAGTGCTTTCGTAGAATAGAAGGATTTAAATGGTACCACATGATCTCCAGTGTTGAACGGGTGGTAAAAAGCAGACCAGTGCCAATGGACAAGGGATGAGAAGAAGACGCTAGCGATAGATAGGACACACATTGAGAAAACCTGCTGACAGCATTACAAGGCAGATCTTTGTCTGGAATTCCTAGGATAAGAGAGGAAGAGAGTGAAAACACACACACACAGTGACGTACTAAGGGGGGTGCGAGAGTGGGCGGTCCGCCCCAGGTGACAACCAGGAAAGTGGTGCCATTGGACACTATTATAATAGTACTTAATGTTAAAAATATGCTTGCAAGTGTTTTTCTTTATGCCATGAGGGTGCCAGAGGTAGGATCCGTCCCGGGTGCTAAATATGTTAGGGGCGCCTCTGCACACACACACACACACACACACGCACGCACACACACACACACACAGACACACAAGAAGAGAACCGGAGACAGAAATGAAAAGGATGAGGACACGGAAGGACCTTGAGCAACTGTCACGTGACAGGAAGACCTGACATTAATTTGTTGAAGGTCTATTCTCCTTGAGGAGCTGCGGTAGCATAGTGGTTAGTGCACTGGCTTCCTAGTGCAGTGGTCTATGGTTCGATCCCCAGATGAGGTGGGAAATTTTTTAGGCCACAAACGGCTCCTGGGTTGACCCAGCCCCAAATGGGTACCAGAGCAACTCTGAGAAGATTAAGGCGGCCGGCGTGATGCCGACCACATCACCCCTAGTGTGCCGACGGTCAAGATAATATGGGCCTAACACCATATTCCCAATATGCCTCAATGGGCGTGTAACGGGTTCCTTTACCTATTCTCCTTGAGGAGCTGGGAGGTGATGATAATGGTAACCCAAGTTCCCACCTCGGGGCTCGTGTAACGGGGTATCTAATCGGGGGGGGGGGGGGGGAATATCTAGACTAGAGGTAGACTTTGGCCTGTTACACTTGTAGTTTGATCGTATTGCACAGTTAGTTACACAGATACAAACAGGAAAACAACCACTGTCTTGGAAAGGGAATAAGAAGACTTAAAAATATATAGAGTAAGAGGTGAGAAAGACCTTAGAGAAGTAGAGTGACAGGCTGAGAAAGATCTTAGAGAAATGAATGTCAGGCTGAGAAAGACCTTAGAGAAATGAATTGTCAGGCTGAGAAAGACATTTAGAGAAATGATTGAATTGTCAGGCCCAGAAAGACCTTCATCATCATGTGACGTATTCTTTCCAGAACGTTGTCTCCATTACAGCTGCTCTGAACGCATCACGATTCTGGGCAACCTGCATCAGCCAAAGACAAGTTCAGACTCTCTGTGATGTCCTGGGTCCACCGTCGTCTAGGTCGACCCCTTCCCCTTTTTCCAGGGACCATGCCTTCCATCACTGTTTTTTCCAGACTATTATGTCTTTTTATATGACCGAAAAATTTCAGCTTCCTTATTGCGATGGTATTTAGGAGCCAATGTTCCTGTACGTTTAGTGAGTGCAGTACTTCTCTGTTGGTCTTTTTTTCTGTCCAGGGTATTCTCAACATCCTTCTGTAGCATTTCATTTCGAATGATGTAATCTTTTTTGCAACTGTTTTATTGAGTGTCCAAGTCTCGCAGCCGTATGTTGCTACTGGGAATATACATGCTCTGATCAGTTGTAACTTTGTTTCTTTGCTTGTGCCTTGCCATAGGTTTTTCACCTGTATTAGTTTATGTGAAGCAATTGCAAGTCTTCTTTTAATTTCTACTGCACAGTCGCCAGAGCTGTTGATGATTGATCCTAAGTATTCGAATTCATTAACACTTTCCAGTTCTTCGTTATCAATTTCAATTTCTGGTTTGGTCTTTACTTTGTCTGTTGTCAATACTTTGGTCTTCTTGGTGTTTAGGTATAGATTCTGGGCCTCGCTGTGTTTTTTGGTGGACAGAATTAATTGTTCAAGTCCTTCTGGGTTGGTCGATAGGAGGACTGTGTCGTCAGCATATCTGATTTCCGGGATCTTGTACCCGCCGATGTTAAATGAGTCAAACTCTGTGTGTTCTTGGTCATCTCTTACGTTTCTCATGATATTCTCGGCATAAATGTTAAACAGGTAAGGGGAAAGGGTACAACCTTGTCTTACTCCTTTCTGTACTTCAAACCATTCTGATGTTTCCCCCTCTATTCTTACGGCTGCCTGTTGTTCTTGGTACAGCAGTGCGATGAGTTGTATAAGGTGGTTTGGAAATCCCATATTTTTCATAATAGCCCATAACTGCTGATGTTGTACACAATCGAAAGCTTTGGTGTAATCAATGAAACAAGTATGTAGGTCAACGTTGAATTCTCTACACTTTTCTATGATGATCCTCATGATGAATATATGATCTCTAGTGCCTCTACCTGGTCGAAAACCCGCCTGTACTTCGTTTATTTCTGTTTCTAGTTTTTGTTGCATCCTTTTCATTATAATTTGTAATAGTATTTTGCTGGCATGGCTATAGTTCTGTAGTTTGTGCACAGTTTCAGGTTGCCCTTTTTTGGCAGGGGTATGTAAATTGATCTTTTCCATTCCTTGGGCCAAATTCCGCTTTGCCAGATCTTGCAGCATAATGTATGGTATATACGAGCGCTGCCTTCTCCTCTTGCCTGTATCATTTCAGCTGTTATTTCATCACAACCAAGAGATTTTCCACTTTTTAAGTGTTTGATTGCGTTCCGGACTTCCTCTATGGTAGGTTCTGGTTCACGTTCTGCTTCATTCATGACGTTATCTGCCGCTTTGTTTATTTCCGTATACATTTCTTGACAGTACTCCTTCCATCTGTTCAGAATATCTTTACGTTCTGTTAGAGTGTCGCCTTTCTGGTCGTTTATTGCTCGAGGTGATGATTTAAAGTTGCTGTTCTTCAATGTTCTTACTTCAGAAAACATATTCTTACTCAATCCCTGTTCGCGCATTTCCTCTATTTTCCTGCAGGTGTCGTTTATGTATTGTTGTTTGTCTTGTCTGACTCGTTTTTTAATCTGCTTTGTGTATTCCTTGTACAACTCCTGATTTTCTGTATCTTTTTTTGGACTTCATTTTTCTTCTCTCTACCACCAACTTCAGTGTTTCGTCTGAGATGTATTCTTGTCTCTTTATACTTCTTTTAGGAATTAACCTCTGTGCATTTGTAATATAAACATCTCTGATGTTATTGGCAAGTTCATCTGGTGTCATTTCCTCCTGTACTGCCATAAGAATGTCAAATTTGTTCTGAATATCGACACTGTACTCTTCTGGTATGGCGCTTGTGTCATAACGTATTACTTTGTCGCTTGTAACGACTTTTTTCAATTTGATCTTGAAGTTTGCAGCAAGAAGTTCATGGTCGGAGTCACAGTCTGCTCCTGGGAGCGTCTTGATGGATGAGATACAAGATCGCCACCTTTGTTGTATTAAGATGTAATCTATTTGGTTCTTGCTTTTTCCGTCCGGTGACGTCCATGTATATAGTCTTCTAGGATGTTGCATGAAAAGAGTATTTCTGATGACTAGGTTGTTTTCTAGGCAGAATGTTGTCAAGCGTTCTCCTCTCTCATTTCTCTGACCCAATCCATAACTTCCTTTCACTCTTTTTTCATGTTCTAATCTTTCGTTTCCAACTTTGGCATTAAAATCTCCCATTATTATCCTAATATCTTGCTTACTTGCTTTCTCTAATGCGTGTTGCAGTTCATTGTAAAAATCTTCAATTTCCTGTTCTTCAGCAGCTGCTGTTGGCGCATATGTTTGTATAATTGTGATGTTCTTTCTTTTTCCTTTCAGTCTGATTGTGACAATGCGGTCATTTATGGGATTATATCCTAATAGGGAGGCAGCTGTCCTTTTAGACAGGTAGAAGCCGACGCCGCTCTGACCTCCTCTCTCTTTGCCTGAGTATATGAATGTTCCTCCTGATGGAATCGAAAAGTGTCCCTGGCCCGACCATCTGTGCTCTGAGATGCCCAGGATATCGATGTTTAGTCTTTCCATCTCGTTCTTCACTATGTACTGTTTTCCTTGGTATAAGCTTCTGACGTTCCATGTTCCTATTTTGATTATTTTTCTAAGACCGATGACATGGTTTTCCGTGGTAACACAGTCAGGCTTTTGGCCGTCATCACGATTACCTGTACTGACGCTGCCAACGATCTCTTCCCCAGTTAAATATGATCTGCCTGGCCTGGGGGCCTCACCACCAGATCTTTGCGTAGTATTCAGATTAGCCATTATGGATTTCTTGGCATTGTACATCCAGTAGTTTGCCATTGCTAACTGGATGGTTCTGACCGCTTACCGTTACAGTCCATGGTGCGCCCTCAGCCCGATACCAGGCCTTTCCAACTCCTGCCCTAGAAGCCGTTGTCAAAATATTATTGATCATCCGCCCGTTCGGCCAGCAGTTGTGTGTACTGTTTAAGGGGGACCTCCCTTTTTCAATTTACTCACGTAGTTCTGCCGGTCAGTCAAAACCGTTGCCCGGGGGGTGGCGCTGCCGTACACAAGCAGACTCGAGGAGCCATACGTGAGCTGAACTGGAGTGGGGGAACCAAATAGGATCCAGGCCATCCTCAAAAAGAGGAAGAAAGGCCTTAGATAAATGAATTGTCAGGCCCAGAAAGACCTTAGAGAAATAAATTGTCAGGCTGAGAAAGACCTTAGAGAAATGAATTGTCAGGCCGAGAAAGACCTTAGAGAAAAGAATTGTCATGCTGAAAGACCTTAGAGAAAAGAATTGTCATGCTGAAAGACCTTAGAATTATAAGGCCCGAAAGACCTCAGAGAAGTGAATTGCTTTTCACAGAAAGATCTTCGAGAAGTGAATTTTCAGGCCCGAAACACCTTAGAAAACTGGAGTGACAGGCAGAGAAAGACCGTAAAGAAGTGAAGCGATAGATCTTAAAGATGGCGGAGTTGCTTACAAAACATTTCCCAAGTAGACGTATACTTTGAGAAACATTGGGGATCTTCCCCATATGACTAAACGCAATGTTGGCCATTTTTCCCCCCCTCCATACCCCATTGTCACACTTTGTCACAAAAACCCAGACCCCCTCTTATATGACGTCACAAATATCTTAACCCCACCCCTTTCCCCTCCCCCAATTTTATTTTGTGTAATACTGAAAAGACAGAATGTAGTCGAATGAAAATTAGGAAACTAGTGCAGACAGAATAACAATCTTTCAAGTAGAACATTGTTTAATTAATCAGGCATTTTTACAAAGATGTTCCCTGTTATTGTGCTGCATCCTAGCACGAGCCAGGGTCCAGCCTTTGCTCTACCCAACTAAATACATTTGCACCCCGTCTCACCTCACTCGCACCCCCTCCCCGTACACAGACACACGCATACAATTGTAAACTTTCACATCAGCTGAAAGTACCGTCTTTCAACATTTGAATCTTTGATCTTTTCTGAGTGTTGCCGGGATGGTGATAACTTGCTAAAGTTTTTAAAAAAAATATAATTTTAATCAACTGTACAGTTTACTTAGTCTGCATTTGTTTTTAATGTGTGTATTACACTATATTTTGAAAAAAAAGTACATAATTAATAATCAGTTTAAACCAGTTAAAGGTTATCACAATATCCAATATTTCAGGAGCGATTATTATATTAAAATGGAGTTGTTAACTATTAAGGTTAAAGGTAGACTATGAGGGTGGAGGCTGCAAAATATATTTTGTTTCAACATCATTTATGAAAGAAACGATCCTCACTCAAATGTTTTGGTGTGTGACGTCACATTTCTTAGACCCCCTACCGTATCGTCACAAAATGTTGAAACATCCCGAATTAAATTCCCGAGCACACAATGTAACTCAGGAAATATGATGAAAATTCACCAATATCCTTCTGGGTGTTAACTAGGAAATTGCGTCTGGAGTGCGTGCATAATGATCTGCCTGAATTACAATTAAAAACGGTATATAAATCTGACAAAATGGTTCTATACACTTTAGGCGCATGTGATGTAATCATCACTCAAAGTGCTTGCAGATTTTCTGTCCAGATGCACACAGACAGACATGCCCGATTCTCAAGGATCTGACATTGCTGCGACCCATTGACCAAGGTACCGTGCTGATCATCTACAGATACCTCGCTAAC
Source organism: Oreohelix idahoensis (assembly GCA_024509875.1). NCBI lineage: Eukaryota > Metazoa > Mollusca > Gastropoda > Stylommatophora > Oreohelicidae > Oreohelix > Oreohelix idahoensis. The sequence goes on from JAMPIV010006085.1 coordinate 415,780, forward strand.
TGAAAAGCTCTATCTTGACAATATCCATAACCAGGCAGGGGTAGATACATGGTACCATCGCTATCAAGGAAAACAACTCAAGTCATTTGAAGACATGATGATAGACTTTCTGCGTGAATACATGCAAATCGTTTCACACTACATCAAGATCCATGAACAGTTACACAGGATCTGATTTCCTGACGAAGTCATGACATATGCAGTAGATGAACTGAATCAAACAGTATCTCAGAGAAACAGTATAATGGTCATGGTCATATCATATTGGCAATCCTTCACAAAATGACTGTGATGCAGAACTTTAAAAAAGCTCATATTTGCTATTCCAGCATTCGAATTTGAACATTTTTGGGCACAGAGACTGTGACACTCAAGAGGCAACATTTGGAAAGAAATCTCACAGAAGAAACAATCTATTCGATACGCCTATGGAGAACTTCGCCGTTGGAACATTTTTTACTTAAACCAGTTCTGTGACTCTAGAGTGGTAAAATTACAAATAGTAACCTTTCACACTAACGATAAATGAACCTACCATTGATGACACTCAGTAACTTTAGTTAATCAGTTTTACACAATGCTACAGGCAACACACACACGATCACATGGACATTTACATTAACTCAATTATTATACTTACTTAATACTATTTAATTAGTTAGATTTTTCATTTCATTCATCTTTTTATTAAATGCATTGACATATTTCATTTTCTAAAACTTCACAATTTCATTATCATATTTCTTCACATTTTCATTGATTTGTACCATTTTTCCATGTTGCTGACTACATTCCATAGACTGTTGATCAGGTATGACATAGACTGGACGTTGACTTCTCGCATTTTCCAAAAATGGCTTCCTTCATGGAAAACTTTCAGTTTTCGCTGGGGGGCGGGGTAGAAGTGTTACCTCTGACTTTGCACACAGGTTTGTTAACTCATCGCTGTGCGCAACTGAGTAGAACACGAAAACGCTTTGAGTGTGAAAGCGTGCCAGTGGTGAAAGTTGTGTCGCACAGGTAATTAGCATATGACGTAGGCATGGTCAGCTGCGGTGGACGAAGGTTATCGTTTGGGGGGTGAGTTTTGGCTTGTGTTTTTCAAAGTGTACGGATATATATGTGACAACGACAGACCAGTGTTCAATGTTATAAAATATTTAAGAGTCAGGATCATTGACGGACTACATTATGATGTGTGCCTGATTGCTTAAGGAGAAGGACAGTAAGTTATTTGAATGAATATGGTTCTGATGTGTAAAGAATGAAGGCGTCGTAGACGATACATAGACATTCTGACTTTAAACCGGCACAACGACATTATTACTTATGTCTGCTACTGAATGCATTTGTGTTACTGATGTACCGTCATATCATCATATGCTCTCAAAAGAAGTGAAGTACACTCATGTAGTATTGTTGACATATTAAATGTTATAAAACGTACAACAAGCTGTTGATCAAGATTATTCAAGTTGGCAATTCGTCACGTTACTGTTTAGGCTGTGGTCTATTATAACAAATATACTTTACAAGTCCTGGGCAGCACATTAATATACTCGTTACCCATAGCCGTCAATAAGTATGAGGTTGCCAGCCTCATATATATAACCACTTAGCAAGAAACCTGTAAAATTTACATTAGTAAATAAATTGTTTACACTTATCCCAACATTTTGGGAATACACACTTCTCCTGGCACAGATTTATAATGGACCCACAGCCTTGTATTTAGATGCTGTTAGAATCAATGTTCTGGAAATATGAATTAATTCCTCTGACGGCTGGTGTTCTGCGAATTCCTGGCCTGGGAAAACTGTTTGTATAATTCCTCTCTGACTCTTGTGGTAAAATTCCCAGGTTTCCAGTCTTGTATTAAAATTGCGGGTTTACTTGTAAATTCCAAAGTTGCCCAATGATCGATCTGGTACTTATAGTTGTGGAATGATAAGTCCTATCCTCTTTCCTCTGGCTTGTAGGAGGTGTTTTGTTAACGCTGCGATGCAGTCTGTCTGTGTGCTGTGACTCTGAGTTTGTTAGATTATATCTCACAATCCTTAGTTTCGAATCCAGCTGTGTTTCCGCCGAAAGTTCCAATCAAATCATTGTAGATTCTGGCGAACCAATCCAATCTATCTAGCACTGTTTGGGTGGGGAAGTTTATCATTACTCATCCCACGCGTATTTAAAATATTAATTTTAATATCCACGCGTGACCTCTTACAACAATGATGTCAAATGGCTACCTAATACTTCCGGTGCACCTCTGTTTATCACAATATTGTGACCCTGTGTTCCTGGCGTAATGTTTCCCGCCCAGATGTCTATCCAGACAGATTATTTAATTATTCCCTTTATCTGCGTGCCTCCGCCAGACAGATGTCTGGTCAGACCGTGTTGTCTTCTTTCATACAAGCTTGTGTCAACACGATCTGCCGCTTTCCAATGGGGTCAAATGTTTGACGGACACGTTTCTACAGGTGGTCAGACAGATTATGCGATAAGCAGTCTGACGACTGGGTATTGTTACGATAATACCACAATTCAGCTGGCGGAACGTAAACACGTCTTAGATGCGGCAAACAAGATAAAGACAGCCCTATAGCAAATACTTTCGTAGCAAATACTGCCATAGGGGAGTGGCGTATTAGAGACTTCACCATGCTATGTCAAGCATAGAGCAAAATAGTGAAAATAATTAATAAAAAGGCATGATTTATGCAAATAAAAGCGATGAGAGGGAAAAATGAAGAAAAAGAAAGGATACTGTCGGAGGGCTGAAGGTGTGAGAGATCACACAAAGGAGCATGTTCAGATGTTTTGTCACATGCATTGAATATGGATAAGGGACAGATATTGAATACAATTAATGATCGCCTATTAGAGACTGAAACTGCACTCGATGAATCATCAAGGTTAAGATTACTGGAATTCGGCATCAAATGCTTCTTCTTCTTCTTATTCTTCTTCTTTGTAGTGGTGTTTGATGGTATTGTATGATGGTGATATTACTAAATGTAATTGTATGAGGCCAGCTGTGAAGGCTCCTGAGATAAAATGTAGTTGTGAATTGTCAGAAGGCCTTTCTTGCTACCACTACGACCTCACACTTAATTTTTTTTAATGAATGTGGCTACGTAAAGTGTCTAGGGTTATGATATGTAATGTGGTGTGACAGATATAGATGTACCCACAGATATTTAAGTAGACTAATAATATTTAACAAATATTACAACACACTGAACTAACTCAATAGTGTAAAATTTTTTGATAGAATTATATTACATTTATTTTGTTCTGGATCAATTTTTTAGGTTGACCAGAACTTAAAAGGATTTAGAGATTATGAAAGAAATGCATGGAATATTATATCATAAATGCAATAGTGTACATATATATGTACTATACTAGTTAGTTTTATTAAAATGTTCTAGTAGTCATCTACTTGGGAGGATAGTTAATGTTTGTGCTGTTGGGGTGGCCTCATCACACCTGTCTATATTGACTACACAGTGTCCAGAAAATGGTGGGAATTTTTATGGGGTTATTAGTAACTACAAAGCGTTGGTGAATGTCCAGCAGACCAGAGGCTCACTCATCTTGTAGTTGTAGCTCTGGTGCTGAAATCAGGTGGTCCCACCTCTCCGTGCTGGCGGGCAATAATGGTGGTCTCTGTCACAAGTACTGCACCGATACACTCGAGTAAAGTCACCAACTGAATAGACACTGCTTTGTTGACAACAGAAACTCACAGCTCTGCAATCAAAGTATGGGCCATGTGTCAAAATCTATTCTCTACCCACGTCTGGACACAACACTGACACAACAACCACATCATACAGACAGGTCAGATCTCTCTGACCAAACAGCACATTTACCATGGTGGTTTTACATCAGATAGATCCTCCCAGACTATAGATTCTGAAAAATATTTATTAGTTTTCTGCCCTAAAAGAGGATAGGTAATATGTTTCATTATTCTCAACACTTGATCTGTCTTGCCTAACCCTTGCTGGAGTTTATGTATATTGTTGGTCCCTAGACCCTGACTTGGGCGGGGGGTCTAGAGCAAATCCCTACTTGTTTGTAAGGCTAGATTTCGATATGGCAGTATCAAATCACTCAAACATGAAACAATATTCAAAATATATAAAGAAATAATTTCAATCTTACCAGATTATGAATAAATAACACAGAATTGCTAGCAAAACTCAGCTGAGCTGCTGGCTATAGTATGGCGTCCCTAAACTTCTTTCACTTTCTTTCATATGGAAATCACCACACTTTAAAATCTGTGTCTATCACTGAACAACTATTGAGAAATGACCCCAAATCCGCGTCTAAGCGCCGACAATATGCTTGTCTGTGGCCAATCACTGCCTAGGTTTTTTTTGAATTTCAAATTTCCTACACTAAAGTCATTTCAGTCATGCTTCAGTCAAGTATGGATGTTTATCTGTTAGTCTGTCCGTCTCTACTTGCGTTTCTACAAAAATGTACTTGATTTTTGAACCAACCTTTCTCTCCCCTCCAAATTTTTGTCGTTAAAAGTTATTTTTAGACACAGCCACCACAATATCCCGTCTCTTCCATACTAAGTAGATTTGAACACCTGCGTCTCGAGGTCGTGTTTTTTTGTGCAATTAGCGACACTTTTAGATTCAATACAGTCTGTCGATGATGTGAACAACACTGTCTTTTGTCATTATCTTCAATATTATCTATCCGTCTGTAAAATTAAGAACATAGTTCACTGCTCAGAATGGGCCATCCGGCCAGCTAATTTTTATATTCCTAACAATAATATTAAGAAAAAAGTACTTTTTAAATTTTGTAATATTCCAAACATCTGCGTTTTAGCCGCTGAATTCAAATCAAGGGCTTGGTATTGCAAAAGCGTCCAATAAATGACTGTGGCGTAACATATCTATGGTCCCTTCTGTCGAGTTGCTTACTTTTTATGTCAACTTGGGAAACGTGACTTTTCTCCGTTTCCCCCCCAATTGCGTCTCCTTAGCCTTTCTAGTCTCACGCAATCTTTCCAGTCATATTTTTTCCTTTTTATCCGCCGTTCCCCTCCTGTCTAGCAAGTCAATTATTATGGAGGGTGATGACCCGCGGTCTGGGCGATCATGTACATCAGCAGCCTACGCATTATGTTTTTTTTTATCCTTATATGTTATCCTTGGAGGTATTTTACCGTTGTATCTCTGTCAATTTCACTACACATCTCCCCACTTGAAAACATGCCTATGGCAAGTTCCAAAACCAGCGATACACATAGGTAAAATTACTCCTCACGTCTGCCACTACTCTAATTTTGATCACAGGGGTGCCGACTGAGGAAATCTGCACCGACATTCAATTTGCCTGGGATATATTGGATACTGAACTGATAAGGTTGAAGCAATAAAGACCACCTCAGCAATCTTGCGTTTTCATGCTTAGCCTGGGATAAAAATACGAGAGGCTGATGGTCCGTCTCCACCACAAAAGTCCTACCATACAGATAGATTTGAAACTTCTTTATTGCCCAGATTAATGCTAAACATTCTTTTTCGCTTGTGGAGTATCCTTGTTCCGCCTTATTCAATTTGCGGCTTGCATAAGCGACTGGTTTAAGTTCCCCATCAGGTGAAGATGATCTTTGCAACAAAGCCCCTCCGAGTCCTACATTACTTGCATCGGTTCTTAAGACAAAGTCCTGTGTCAAATCAGGCAGTTTGAGAATAGGCTTGCTAGTGAGTTTTTCTTTTAACTCTTGGAACGCTAGTTCACATTGTGCAGTCCAAATAATTTTATCTGGAAGTCCCTTGCGAGTCAGATCAGTCAGAGGAGCACATATAGCGTTAAAATTCTTGATGTATTTCTGATAAAATCCGCATAACGACACAAATGATCGCACGTCCTTTTTTGTTTGCGGCCTAGGTGCTCTCTGCAGTTTTTCCAAATTCTTAGGATCAGGGGTCATATTACCCTGATATACAGTGTGTCCCAAGAATTCCAACTCTTTGCATCCAATACAACATTTTGTTGGCCTAGCAGTTAAGTTCGCCTCCCGAAGTCTATCAAACAACATCTCCAGAGCTTCAATGTGTTCTTCAAATGTCTCGGTGGCGACGAGAATATCATCCATGAAATTTGTGATACATGGGTTATTCAGGGGATCCAACAATTGCGCATCATCCTTGAAAACACACTCGGAGCATTTTTCAGTCCGAATGGTAGCATATTGAATTCATAATGTCCATCCGAAGTGCTAAAAGCCAAATAAGGTCTCACTTCAGGCTTCACTGGGATCTGGTAATAGCCTTTACTAAGATCCACTTTTGAAAAGTATTTTGCCTTGTTCAGTCTGGCAAATAACTGTTTTGTGTCTGGTAATGGATCCACTTGTCCTTCTGTGACATCATTCAGTTTCCTGTAATCTATGCACAGTCTGTGTTCCCCAGACGGTTTTCTCAACAAAACGACACTAGAACTAAAAGATGATTCACTGTGCGAAATAATCCCCTCCTTCAACAAATACTCTATTTCTTCCTTCAATGCCTTCTCCTTCGCGAACGGAATAGAATAGGCTCTCATACAGATTGGGTTTGAGTCTACCAGTTTCATGTCATACTGTAGCAAATTTGTATGGCCTGGTTTATCTGTTAATACATCTGTATGTTCCTCCAGAACCTGTTGAACTCTCTCCCTCTGGTTTTTAGTCAGGTGCTTACTGACTTTTACCTGTGCTGCGGTTTCACAAGGATGTAATGGGTATTCATGTAAGGTGAGTGGTTCTTTTTGCATCTGGGTTGCAATAGCCAAGGTCAATAAGGGGGTGCTTTCCTGGAGTGGTCTGTCCAGATACTTCTTTAACAGGTTTACATGATAAACTTTTTCCTTCCCCTTTTTGTCAATTTTATAGTTTGTTCTAGACACCTTCTCTAGAACCGTATATGGACCTTGCCAACCAATTTGTAATTTATTCTGGCTTCCGGGTAGTAGAAGCAGCACCTTCTCTCCGACTGCCAGTTCCCTGTCCTTTGCCTTCCTATTAAAATATGCTGCATGTTTCTTCCTGGCTTGCTTCAAATTATCATTTGCCAGTTTCCATCCAGCTTTCAAACGAGTGGTCAGTTCGTTCACGTATTGATACGATGAGGTAACAGTCTCTTCCGCCTTCTCATCTGTCCAGGTCCTTAATAGAGCTTCTAATGGACCTTTTATTGGCCTCCCAAATAGCAGAGTTGCGGGAGCCATCCCGGTTGAACTATGTGGTACCTCCCGGTACGCAAACAATGCGGCGGGCAGGAATTGATCCCACAGATCCGGTTTTTCGTGTGCCAGCTTTCTCAGGATAGAAATGAGAGTCCCGTTGAACCTCTCTACCTGGCCGTTCCCTTGTGGATGGTACGGACTACAATGAAAGTGTCTGGCTTGAAATAGTTTAAAAACTTCTTCCGTTAGTTTCCCCTAGAGTTGCAGGAGCAGTCCAGTGCTTTGGAGCTACCCTTTGACATTCTGGGCAGGATTTGACATATCTTTTTATATCCTCCGTTATCCCTGGCCAGAAGTAATGACAAGCTATACGCTGTCCTGTGGCGCTGATCCCCATGTGACCACTGAAGGGAATCGCATGCCCGAGTTCCATCACTTTATCTCTATATGAAGTGGGAAGAACCAGCTGGTTGTGACCATTTGTTCCAGTTCCGGCCTTCCTGTATAAGAGTTTGTTCTTCATGAAATATTCCCCCTTGCTCGGAGGTGTGTGGCATTTGGGCAATTTTTTAAAACATGGCTTGAGTGTCCTATCCTCAGCCTGCGCCTTCCTCATCTCCTCTGGATGAGCATTTATAGGTTCACCTTCTTCCTCCTTCTTCTGTGACCTGGTCTGCACTGTCGCCATGATCACAGGTTTCTCGGGGTTCCCCAAGAAGACGTATCTACACCCCAATATCAGAGGGTAGATTGGTTCATCTATCACTGCTGCTCTGATTTCTCCTTCCACATAGCGAGTTTTCACCGTTATCCTTGCGATGGGAAGTGTCATGAGGGGTATGTCCTTGGTCGCCCCTTGTATTTCCACTGCGGTTTTCTTTCATTGAACTTTTGGTCATTGAACTGTGAGTTTCTGTCGCGATAGTCATTTCTTGGCCGCTCAAAGTTTGTCCTACCTTTATTTCCCTGCTCTCTATTATCAAATTTATTAAATTGCTGTGGAGCTTTAAAATTGTCTATGTGCTTCTTTTTAGCACCACTTACCTCTGCCTGGGCTGCCTGATACCTCTCAGCAACATTTAAAATTTCCCCCAACTTCTCTGCACCTTGTTCCATGAGAAATTTTCTCATGTCTGGAGCCATGGACTCTCTCAATTGCTCAATCATGATCATTTCTTTAAGATCTTGGGTCTTCCCCAGAGCCGTCCATTTCTCCAAATAGGTTTCTAGTCTAGCAGAGAATTGGTGGTATGTCTCCCCAGACAACAGTTTGGCATTTCTAAATTTCTTACGATAAAATTCACCATTCTTCTCGTACCTTAATAACAAAGCCTGCTTTAACATGTCATAATTGTCTTGGTCTTCCCTGTTCATTTTGGCAAATACTTCATAAGAAGTACCTCTCAATCCTTGTGATAGCTTTAAGCTCCACCTCTCTCTCTCTAACCCATAGGTGGTAGCTAATAACTCAAAACGTCCTAGGTACCCCTCTATGTCATCGTCTTTTTCAACAAAATGGTCTAAATGAAACCCCATAGCGGAGTTTGAGGCTCCCAGACTGGGCGTAGCATCTGAGGCAAAAGGGCTGGCACCATTTTCAGGAGCCTGGCCTTGTAATTCCAGCTCCCTTAGTCGTAATTCGTGCTCCCTTTGCAACCTTCTATCTTCTGCCTCCCTTTGCTGTCGTTTTTCTTCTGCCTCAATTTGCAGCCTCTTAGTCTCAGCCTCTAACTTCTTCTCTTCAACCAACCTGTCAGACTCCAATTTTCTTTCAGCCTCTTTTTCTAATCTCCTTTCTTCCCGTTCAATATATTTATCACATTCAGCCGTTACGTATTGAATTAAAATTTGACCATCCATTCCCATCTCCTTCGCGGTGAGCACAGCAGCTGATCTAAATTTTGCCAGCTACGCCATACTTTTTAGACAATATAATAATATACAAGATAAATCTCTAACCAGTAAATACACTAAGTACTTCTTATGACTATAGTCTAACCAATTCTAACTAACCAGTTAACTAATTAATTATTACTGGCTGTGAAGATTCACCAACTTTTATCTGCAGGGACACTTTTAATTTTAAAGGGAATTTTACAATTTATTTCCCTACTTTTATTTCTCCCACCAGGAGATCCTAATATTACTGTTGGGCTAATTATCCCGGACGAGCCCCCAATTTATGTAGTGGTGTTTGATGGTATTGTATGATGGTGATATTACTAAATGTAATTGTATGAGGCCAGCTGTGAAGGCTCTTGAGATAAAATGTAGTTGTGAATTGTCAGAAGGCCTTTCTTGCTACCACTACGACCTCACACTTAATTTTTTTTAATGAATGTGGCTACGTAAAGTGTCTAGGGTTATGATATGTAATGTGGTGTGACAGATATAGATGTACCCACAGATATTTAAGTAGACTAATAATATTTAACAAATATTACAACACACTGAACTAACTCAATAGTGTAAAATTTTTTGATAGAATTATATTACATTTATTTTGTTCTGGATCAATTTTTTAGGTTGACCAGAACTTAAAAGGATTTAGAGATTATGAAAGAAATGCATGGAATATTATATCATAAATGCAATAGTGTACATATATATGTACTATACTAGTTAGTTTTATTAAAATGTTCTAGTAGTCATCTACTTGGGAGGATAGTTAATGTTTGTGCTGTTGGGGTGGCCTCATCACACCTGTCTATATTGACTACACAGTGTCCAGAAAATGGTGGGAATTTTTATGGGGTTATTAGTAACTACAAAGCGTTGGTGAATGTCCAGCAGACCAGAGGCTCACTCATCTTGTAGTTGTAGCTCTGGTGCTGAAATCAGGTGGTCCCACCTCTCCGTGCTGGCGGGCAATAATGGTGGTCTCTGTCACAAGTACTGCACCGATACACTCGAGTAAAGTCACCAACTGAATAGACACTGCTTTGTTGACAACAGAAACTCACAGCTCTGCAATCAAAGTATGGGCCATGTGTCAAAATCTATTCTCTACCCACGTCTGGACACAACACTGACACAACAACCACATCATACAGACAGGTCAGATCTCTCTGACCAAACAGCACATTTACCATGGTGGTTTTACATCAGATAGATCCTCCCAGACTATAGATTCTGAAAAATATTTATTAGTTTTCTGCCCTAAAAGAAGATAGGTAATATGTTTCATTATTCTCAACACTTGATCTGTCTTGCCTAACCCTTGCTGGAGTTTATGTATATTGTTGGTCCCTAGACCCTGACTTGGGCGGGGGGTCTAGAGCAAATCCCTACTTGTTTGTAAGGCTAGATTTCGATATGGCAGTATCAAATCACTCAAACATGAAACAATATTCAAAATATATAAAGAAATAATTTCAATCTTACCAGATTATGAATAAATAACACAGAATTGCTAGCAAAACTCAGCTGAGCTGCTGGCTATAGTATGGCGTCCCTAAACTTCTTTCACTTTCTTTCATATGGAAATCACCACACTTTAAAATCTGTGTCTATCACTGAACAACTATTGAGAAATGACCCCAAATCCGCGTCTAAGCGCCGACAATATGCTTGTCTGTGGCCAATCACTGCCTAGGTTTTTTTGAATTTCAAATTTCCTACACTAAAGTCATTTCAGTCATGCTTCAGTCAAGTATGGATGTTTATCTGTTAGTCTGTCCGTCTCTACTTGCGTTTCTACAAAAATGTACTTGATTTTTGAACCAACCTTTCTCTCCCCTCCAAATTTTTGTCGTTAAAAGTTATTTTTAGACACAGCCACCACAATATCCCGTCTCTTCCATACTAAGTAGATTTGAACACCTGCGTCTCGAGGTCGTGTTTTTTTGTGCAATTAGCGACACTTTTAGATTCAATACAGTCTGTCGATGATGTGAACAACACTGTCTTTTGTCATTATCTTCAATATTATCTATCCGTCTGTAAAATTAAGAACATATTAGTTCACTGCTCAGAATGGGCCATCCGGCCAGCTAATTTTTATATTCCTAACAATAATATTAAGAAAAAAGTACTTTTTAAATTTTGTAATATTCCAAACATCTGCGTTTTAGCCGCTGAATTCAAATCAAGGGCTTGGTATTGCAAAAGCGTCCAATAAATGACTGTGGCGTAACATATCTATGGTCCCTTCTGTCGAGTTGCTTACTTTTTATGTCAACTTGGGAAACGTGACTTTTCTCCGTTTCCCCCCCAATTGCGTCTCCTTAGCCTTTCTAGTCTCACGCAATCTTTCCAGTCATATTTTTTCCTTTTTATCCGCCGTTCCCCTCCTGTCTAGCAAGTCAATTATTATGGAGGGTGATGACCCGCGGTCTGGGCGATCATGTACATCAGCAGCCTACGCATTATGTTTTTTTTTATCCTTATATGTTATCCTTGGAGGTATTTTACCGTTGTATCTCTGTCAACTTCACTACATTCTTCTTCGCACACTCTCAGTCCTCTACTTGAATACTTTCAAAGAAAGCAGCGGTTAGCTTGAGGCTATTTGCATCTCCATAGAGTTTTTCAGAAAATGATACTTGCAATGGCGGTATGTGCTTTCTGTAGAAATAATTTTTTTATTACAAAGAAACATTTTAAGCTCACATATAAAAGGTAGTCCCTTAGCAGGTACTGCCGTAGGGGAGTGAAGTGTTAGAGATGTCACTGTAGTCCAGCATCGAAAGGCGGGGTGACCAGTTTCGTTCCAAGTTGCCTTTTCTTTCCCTAACTCAAGAGCAGAGTCATGTACCCATTTACAGCTGGCTAGACTGGAGCGTGTCGAAACGGTGAATCGAACACGGCACCTTTGTCGCGAGAGACCAGTGCTCTAACCCCTCTGTCAATCGGACGCTCAAGCATACATAAAGTTATATTGAAATACAAAAACAAACTGTAAAAAGAATATGTTTCTTTAAATGCTAAATCTATTATGATTTTCCGAGTAAACATTGTAGTGACAATACAATTCAAATTTTTACACGGATACATGAATCCATTCCTAGGTATTTAAGGACTGCATGGACCACAGGTTAAGAAACCCAGAATTAAAGGAATGTTAGAAGCTGCTGGTTTAAATCAACAGCAAGGAAACACGTTCTATACATATAATATGTTTGATTATTAACATCCTTTCTCGTCCACAGCGACCTCCGTATATGTCATCACGACCTGTACATTGCCAGCCAGACTGAGCAAATTCAATCCAGCAAACTGCACATTAAGAAATATCGTAATAAGAGCACCCAGTGGCGGATCTACATTTTGGGGGGCCCTGAAGCTTGAACTCTTGGAGGGGCCCATTTTACTGAAAACAAAAATGGGATGGGAAAGAAACGTATTATAGAGAAAACTAGAAACTTCATGAACAGAAAAGAAACAAAAAGAGAAACGATATAATATGCTTATTAGGCCTTTCTAGTAAATGACTAATATTATTGGATTAATTTTACAGGTCTTACTGCAGCCCCCTCATCTTCCTCTACATCTCTGCCATAGAGAATGCAAGTAGTTAAATGTCAATGTATCAATGAAGGTATTATATATTGTTAAAGAAGGAATATTAATGTATTTTGTATCATGACCAAACATAGGCTATTACCAGTTATTTTGCGGTAATATGTCTTTCTGTGGTAACTCATGTTTTTGCACCGGTTTTAACTTATATTGAACGCTGCATATTTAATGCGTAACCAGTTGTATATGACGTAACGCGTTCTGCACTAATTTATGCTAACGGCTAATATTCTTGGCCTTTCGTTATCTGTGGTCTTCATGGTAAGACGTATTTTATTCAAGCTCCTAGTATTGCGGAGGAAGAGCTCTAAGTGGCATATATTATATTCTTCGAAGGCCGCCACTATATTATCTAGATGATTCAGAACTTAGCGAGAAGTTCCATATATTACTGAAGAAGTATTCCAGTATATTTTACATTCACGTTGTCTGGTCCACATTACTTGGGTGGTTTGCACCTCTAGTACAGCGGCCAGAACTGAATGGTTGAGTCGAGACTGATGAAGGATTCTACTATAATGTATGCACAATATGCCATGCCATACCTATGATGTTGCTATGCCTGATGTGAATTAAATGTAAAGATATATTGTGGACCCTCCACCTGACGACTTGAGTTCTTCAACCATCGATGTCCTGTACAATCATACCCGTCTCCATTCGTGTATGTCAGTACGATGTATGTACATTTTTATGATTCCAGTTCTCTGATCAACTAATACTGCAACAAGATAACCCCCACATGTAACATATATGTACGTCATAAACGACTCATAAGACTATGAACCACAAGGAAATGTTGGCACTGCGCAAGAGAAGACACTGGATTGAAATTTAGAACTTTCATTAATTTTGGTGAATTTATTTTGGGCCCCATGGGGCCCTTCCTCAGGCTTGTGGGGCACTGAAGCTCTAGCTTCATTGGCTTTATAGTAGATCCGCCTCTGACAGCACCTGTCAGTACATAGACGTTACAGAAACGAAACCTTTGACAATTTTAAAACTGTCAGAGCCAGACACAACATGTTTCGTTTTTCACTGTATCAGACCGAGAAGTTAAATGCTGCACTTTTTAGACGAACAAAGCTCAGTGCGTGGGTATGTATGTAAGCCTTAGATATGCTGAGATGATTCTGTTGTAATTCTAAGAAGAGCGTCGAGTGACTGAGTAGTTAGAGAGTTGGTTTCTCGAGGCAGGGGTTTTCGGGTTCGAAACCTGGTAGTGTCACGCTCCAGTCTACCTAGCTATATATATATATATATATATATATATATATATATATATATATATATATATATATATATATATATTTTTTTTTTAGACACTTATTCATACTTACCCGAACTGCTTAATATAAATGTGGAACATTCCTGATATTATGTCACCGACAAGCAACAGAGGCAGGAGCATTTCTAAAATAAAAAATAAAAAAACAAACAACATCCCACGGAAATGAAGTATACTGTAAAGAAATGCCTGTTGTTTGAACAGGCGCGTATTTCGTTCCTTGGTAGGAGCTCGTCATGAAAAGATTGCCGCTTTGGAGGGAAAAAGATGGGACATAACGTTACCGATTAGGCAATTCTCAAACAGAAGGATAGTAGAACTCATGCTGCACTTAGGAAATAACGTAGCTTAATAAATCAGTAGCTTAAATTAGAACATAAAACAAAGATAGGATTCACAAGAAATGAAAAAAAAGTACATTTTTTAAATGCTTCAAGAGAATATGGAGAAAGAGACGTCTTCTTTTTCTTCTATCGCATTTTAACTTCCCAAGGAGTATAGGTCTTTAAAAAAACTTATACCAAGTCTACCAGTCCCGTGCCAACAGGTCAAGGTCTTTTCTTGTCTTCTTCGTCCCCTTCACATCTGCCTCACATTGTCTTTTCCATGTGATTTTTGGTCATCTATTTCTCTTACCGTGGAGATTCCCGAAAAGGGATTATCTGGTAATGCTATCAACATGTTTTCTCAATCTTTGTCCTATCCATCTCCAACGTCTTCTTCTCATCTCTTATTCCCCTGGCACCTATCTAGTTCTTGTCCTCAGTTCCTTATTAACGATCTTGTCATTCCTCTTCTATTCTATGCAAGCATCTATTTATGAAAGTCTGTAGCTTTTTAGTTGTTGTTTTTGTTGTTCTCCATGTTTTAGAGCCGTACAGTAGGACTGACTTGACATTTAAATGGAAGGTTCTATACATTAAAGGATAAAATATGTATAACTACTGTAACAGTACACACAAGTTCTTGCAGGATAAAGAACATTTTGCAGTGTAGGTAATTCACAGTGTAAATACATAAATACGGACCATGAAAAAAAAAAATGGAATTATGAAACAACTTTTAGCAGTGTTCCAGTAGTGTTGTAGTCGGCTCAGCAGTGTTCCAAGAAATCTTCACAATTATGTCAATGACCTGCGTGAAAAAAATTTTCCAATTTGAAAAAAAAAAAAGGTCTTTCAAAGTTTACAAGATAATTCCGCAATCTGGCGAAGGACGTAAACTTTCCATGACTGCATAAAACGCCCCAGTAACATACTGATAAGCCAAAATGAAGTAAGTGGGCCTTCCATTGTAATAATAATAATGATAAAAATAAGGTCTAATCTTTAGTAGAAAGCTTGTAATTAAAGTCACGATAATTGCCATAAAGATAACTAACACATATTTGCTCTGTTGTAATGACCATTTTCCTGTGCACATCGACCACCAATTACAGTGGTACCAGTACACCACCTGTGCGGTTTCAGAGGGTTGTTTGTTGTTGACACAGAGAAGACAGAGTAGAACTCACTTCCACCAGCCATGTCGTGAGAGGCGACTAAATTGAGGGGCTGACAGCTCCATTTTGTTAAAGAATGTGCTACAGAAACCACTACCGTAAGAGCATATCAGTGCTTTGGTTCAGATTTCCTGCATTGTGGGAGAGGGGAGGAGGCTGTTGCAGTTGAGGCCACATAAGACGCGAAAAAGGGAAGGGAGGGAGGCAGTACATAGAAAAACTGCACAAGCTGTTGAGGGCTTGTCAACGTGTTAAGATATACAGACCTTCCTCGACCACTCGTACATAAATAACAGCGGCCACCTGATTAACCCTGTTACATAATTTTCGACACTCCTTGTTCGATGGTCAAGTCACGGGACGACCACTCCGTCCGCCGTACGATAACATCTTTCATTATTTATTAGATCACAAAGCAGTGATTTAGGTCATAATTTGTACATTATATTATTTCACTATAAACAAAGACTTTAGTTTAAAAGCATAACAAAACGGATCTGCACATTTTAGCTTTCAGGCATATTAATTGTTTTGATATTTTTTTTTTTTTTTTTAATGGGAATTGGAAGGAGAATGGACTAGCATCAGATGGTCATCATTTGCCTCTGCTCATTCACAGTTTTGGTCTACCCTGTTCAACCTAATTTTCGGTTATAATTAGGGTAATTAGTATTCAACTTTAGCGTTATATTTAGATACCAAAGGTGTTGGTGGTGACGATTTACATTAGTACTTGTTCTCTTACTTCTTGAAATTTATAGGTTACTGTTATGAGTAAAATTCATAACATGTCTGTCGATAACAAAATGGTTCGACAAAGGATTCATGTTTGTTTATTATCAGTAATCCGCGGTAACAGGAAGTTACGTCATTGCCTCGAGGTTGAGTTCGCAGACGTTAAGGACGGGATCCCCAAAAGTGGGCGATCGTCTGCTAGGGTCTTCTGTGTGTTTCATTGTGGCAAGTGGACGTATGTCTCTGAGCTCCTGAGAATTATATTATTTCATGACATATTCCTATGATGTTCCATCACTAGATCGCCCATATACCTCCGTGAGATGATGCTAGTCTATTTGTGAAAGGAATTATGGTTTCTGCGAAGAACGTGAGTTTGAACTAAATTAAATTGTGTAAATCTGTCGAGGACAGTGTTCTAGCTACAGACGGTACAGAGCTATACTAAAGACTATATATGTGACGCCATAATATATATGAATTTCAAGATTATCTATTTGGAGCAATGTTGAGTCCAATAAACAGTGTATTGATTGTCCACTTGGCCTTGGTGGTGATATTTTCAAGTGTGTTATTTGGCTGTCTGCGGTGTCTACCATTTCTACCCTAGTACTATTGGCCAGAGTAGCAAGAAGTCTACTCCCATTATATAAATAATGTTATAAAGACACGCAACAGTTACAAATTTTGTTATTGGTCGTTTTCACGTTTTCAGTTTTCTTATCTATGGAGGTTCATATAGTATATAACGATTTCCGACTTACGACCATATCAATTTACGGCGGGATCGTCGGAACGAATCCCGTCGTAAGTCGAGAACACTCTGTATATAAAAGGAATTGAATTAAATGGCAGAACTAAGCCATTGCTCTCATCATTACAAAAGAAGGGGACAAAACAAACTAGACTGTGTCAGTTTTGTTTATAATTCAGCTGTCACTGCATCTTCCAATGCAACAAAACAAAATTCACGACTTTTTACGTGAGTAAAAAGTAAGAGACTCCTTCTCGAGACCCACGCGCAATTTGAGACTCGCTTAAATTGAAATAATTCTGTTTTTCTTATTCCTCGTTCGCCTTTCAAAGTGGTTTGCGTTGTCCTATGTTGTGCACCTTTCTGCCCTGTGCGTCCGCCTTCAGCACGCATTTAATTGAGACGGCTTCCCTAGCCTTAGGTTTTCCGTAACCTACCTGCAATGCAGCCGTTGTTTATTACTAGAGTTGTCTCTCCTAGGAAAGTTTCCTTCCGGACTAACGAGTCTTTCATACCCAGGTTGGCGTAAAGCATTCATTCTTTTAGGTGGATGTCCAACCAAGACTATCATGCTCCTCCTGCACTGATTTTTTGCAGAGTTTACTCCCTGACTTTTACTGTTGAAATAATTGTCTTTATAGAAATTGAGTACGCTACAACTACGGGGATCATCATCATTTTCATTTGCGCTCCGGACGGAACATGGAAGCACCGCGGTAGCTGGTCCCCTTTGGAGGAAGCCTGCACCAATCATTCACGTACTCTTGCATCAGTGGTGTCTGTGGTATTATATTTTGCATGATGATGTTGCCAGTTCCATGCAGAACCTCATATTAATCGTTCGTTCGTTCGTCGACTTCTTCTTCCGTCCTTAGCCAACGACCGGCAAAGCAGTCAGTGGCCATTACGCCTAGTGGCGTCTTAAGGGCAACAGCGAATAGATTTTCTCTGCCGCTGTTCCCATCACGCCTAATGGCGTCTTTAGGGCAACGACAAATCAATCCGTTCGCTGTTGTTTCCGTAATCAAAGTGACTGGCAAACGGGTGATCAGCCCGTTGGTCGTTCGTCGACTAGATTGCTATTATACCCCGTTCAACCAAAGCGGTTATAATTGGGGTATATTGTGCGTTTTCTCATATGAGTCGCCTTGTACGACATGCTTTAAAGTGCAGTAGTTATATTCAGTGTCAGAGAGTCCCGGTAGCTACACAGGGCATTAATGAAAGTGGCACCATCTATGAGATAGTTATCTCAGTATTAGCAATATTTCACATTTTCCGCAGATCGCTTAATTTCGAATTCGCATAGTTTGAGATTTCTTCAATGGCAATTCGACTGTGCGTAAAATTCACAACTAGGCACTATCATATATCGCAGAAGCATACAAAGAAAGGTAAGTAGAAGAATATTAGCACTCGCTTTCGCGTGTTCCGTATTCGCGGATTAGCTCATTCCGCGAGATAAAGTGTAACCTATTTTTTGTCATTCGCGGGCATCTCGCGGGTATTCGCGGCCGTGGTCAGTAGGCAAAATATTTCGAGACGCCTACAGCGCAGCAAGGAGAGGCTGGCTTCTTGTTTTCGCGGCTTTCGTTGTCTTTACACGTGTCTTTGTCGAGCATCTTTTCATCCACGTTTTTGCAGTTTTACACTGTTTTTTGATTATGTTTGGAATTAATAGTGGAATCCAAGCGTAGTGTAAGTATGTTGGCTAGTGTGCCTAAGCGCAAGATGGCTGTCGTGAGCCTCAGTGATAAAGTACGAATGTTAGATAAACTTCTTTCTGGGGTGTTTTTATGATATTTTCTTTATTTTTTAATTTTAAATGTTCTGTGTAAATGTTTTCAATGTTTGCTTTACAGAGATTTTGTAATAATGTGTGTGTGGGTGTTTGCGTGTGGATGTGTGAATAAGTAGTGACAGTGTGAGTGAATGGGTGAGTGAGTGAGTATTGTTACACCAAAAGATTGTACATATTGTACTATTACAAAGAAAATACATTTATAAAATGCACAGTATAATAAATAAGCTGTTGTTTTTTTTTATTTTTTTTATTTTGTTTTTTTTATACAAAAATGGGTACATGAAACGATGAGTTTATGATGATCGGTAGCAAAAGTGTATGGTGAGCAGGATCCCGCAGGAACCTAATCCCTTTGTTCCCATTGGATCAATGGTTCCGTATTCGAGGATTTCCGTATTCAAGGGGTTTTCAAGGAACCTAAGCCTCGCGAATAGCTAGGACTGCCTGTAGTTTAATACAGAGTTTCTCAACCGGAGTTCCACGGAACCCTAGGTTTTCGCGAGAGGTCGTGATTAAACTTGCATTAGAGGTGATACCCTTTGTGGAGAGGGGGAACCACACAAAAGAGGCAGGCTAATAAGTTTGCCAAAATAAACTGATCGACAGAAACAATCTGTACTCAAAAGAGCATGAAGATGAAAAAAAATTTGAATAGATACACAATTACAAGATATATTTCCATTATTACAGTGAATTAGCTGTGATTGGTAAGAAATTAAAAAAAAAAAATTCACAACAGAAGGTTACTATTTTCACATATTTACTGTCATCAATACAAACATATATGAACAGATTTAAATATAGTTGCCAAATATAGCAGAGGAAATACTGAGAGTAAACCCACATCTACACACTAATGGAAGTTCAGAAAAATTGACATTTATAGCAGCCCACGTTATCGCAGCAGGAAGTGGTTTAGCTGACGGGGAAGCCAAACTGGAAGAAGACTAGAATAGAAGTACATGTAAGTCTGGGCTGGTTAAAAGACCTTGTGTTTATTTGCAAAAACTACTTGAGCATTTATGTAGACATGGCTGGTCGGGTCTTTCGTGACTCCGTCTGTTACATCTACTGTCCACTCTATTTCCGAATTTTTCATGTCTGCTGAAGGGTGAGGCAAGGCCCGGTGCTAATCCTTCGGCTTTGCATGTAAAGGTGTCCAAGAGTTGCTCTTTGCCCTGTCCTTGTGTCGAACGTGGTGCTTTGAGGCAGCATTTTTCTCTCGACTGTGTTTCGGATGCTTATGCTCCTTTAAAACAACTGTCTCTTCTGCGTGGTTAGTGACGAGTAGTTGTCTCCCATTAGGTGCCACGGGTCTTTGCTCTCTGTGGGACTGTTTAATCTCCTCTAGTTCCAGAAGGGTGGATGAGGTTTAAGATAGTTGCTGTAAAGCATGGGTCAAGAATCCGATGTCAGTTTGACCGTTTTCCAATTTTTCTATATAAATGTTGGGTGGAGACTTGGGCTTCGGGTTCTGTCTTTCCTGTTCAGCCACTCCACCTCTGGATCGTGCTGAGTCTCCATTTTTCAGTATGGTGTCCTTATTCTGAGAATTCTTGATATCCCTTTGGCTTGCTTTCTAGTCTTGACTGCGGCCTTGACTAGGGAACAAATTAGTTCTCCTAGCTCATCTCTTGTTCCACTGGCACTTGTCTAGTTCTTGTCATCAGTTCCACGTTGGTAACCTTGTCATACCATTTTAATCCCTCTATTCTACGCAAGCACCCATTTATGAAAGTCTGTAGCTTTTTGGTTGTTGTCTTTGTTGTTCTCCATGTCTCAGTCATAGGATTGACTTCACATTTAAGTTGAAGATTTTTATTTTCGTGTTGGATCCGATTTCTCTTGATCTCCATATATTTCCCAATGCAATGAAAGCTCCTCTTGCTTTTTGTATTCTTAGTTTGTATTTTCCCTGTGTATTTTCAGACCCAATTGCTGTGACCTCTCATTGTCCTGCATCTGATTACGGTTATGGGACAGAAGAGCCAAGTCATCGGCAAAATCCAGATCATCCAACTGCTTAGTCAGAGTCCACTGGATTCCATTTCTGTTGTGTGTTGTCGATGACCTCATTACCCAGTCTATTGCTAGTAAGAAAAGAAATGGAGACAAGAGGCATCCCTGTCGCACTCCTGTTCTTATCCCAAACGGTTCTGTAAGCTGTCCTTCGTGAAGAACTCTGCACGTCATGTCTTCATATGTTTTCTTTATTAAATTAATGATCTTCAGGGGAACTCCATAATGCCTCATCAATTTCCAAAGTGATTCTCTGTCTACACTGTCAAATGTCTTTTCGTAGTCCACAAATCCGATGTATAGTGGGGAATTCAATTCCAGACTTTGTTCAACTATTATTCTCAAAGTGGCTATCTGGTCTGTAAATGATCTGTTTTGTCGAAAACATGCTTGTTCATCTCTCAGTTTGTTGTCTATGGACTCTTTTAATCTCTCAAGGATAATCCTGTTTAATACTTTTCCCGGCACTGATAGTAACATTATTCCTCTATAATTTGTGCACTCTTGTAAATTTCCCTTCTTAGGCAACTTAACCAGTCATCCTTTCTTCCATTCTGCTGGTATCTCTTCCTTTTCCCAGAATTTACCAAGTAATTTATATAACATCTCTGTAGCAATGTCGATATCTGCTTTAATGGCCTCTGCTGGAATGCCACCAGGTCCAGCCGCTTTTCCATCTCTTAGAAGCTTTATGGCTTTCTTTATTTCTTTCTTCGTTGATCTTTCACCGTTAATTTGTAGCTCTACTTCTGCTGGCTGGATGTCCGGGGGGTTTGCTGGTCTATTGAGAAGGTTCTCATAATATTCAGTCCACCTCTTCATTTGCTCTTGTATATTGCTGAGCAGTTTTCCATTCTTGTCTTTTATGAGGCAACTTGTTTGCTTGTATTTCCCTGTTAGCTTCTTTGTGCTACTATACAGTTCTCTCATATAGACAACAATTTAATGTAGGACGTCTAAGAAAACAAGAAACAAGAGACAAACTTGCAGTCACAATATCCATGTTACGTAATATTATATGATGTGTGTATAAATGTTCTGTGGATGAAGTCACATGTGCCACACAACGTTGAGGGTGTTGTAATTCATCTGCTTCCCAAAGGTACTATGATACTGGCCTTTGCAGAGTAGTGTGCCACCCTCAGACACCAGGGATGATGAGGCGTAGTAACTTGGTGTCTGTAGTCTGGTTTAAGTGTGATGTAGATGTGTATACAAACAGTGAGCATTACGAACAAGGCCATCCACACAATGACGTCACGTTAACTCACGACGTGAAAAGTCAATAAAGCTTTAAACAGCAGTGATGGGTTTTTGGCAATATATATTGTACGCCACAATGACAAAATGCATGGACATCGTTATGCAGAAAACATCACAGGTATTTTCACAACAGTCATTGTATCATCGAAGTAGTCGACTCAACAGGCACAGCAAGCAACATAATATTAATGTACATGATATGCCTTTTAGGATATCGTAGACCGCTGTTCATGTAGTCAGGTAGTAAACTTTCCCTTTCCATAAGAGCTAGTAGATATCAACTAGGAGATTAAATCTGGTCTCCTATTTTTGACCTCAACAAGACAGGCATGTCTTTCGAGCGTCACATTATTGTTCTCTATGTTCCTTATACAGCAAAGGTATCAAACCTAGATCCATCAACAAAGTTCAGGAAGCAAGTAGTCCGTAGGACAGGCATCAATCGATGCGTGACAATATAAGTGGATCATAAGGCAGGCTAAGCGAAAGTCAACATCACAAGATGGCGATAAAGTCACTTAGCAAAAAAGGATTCATTTACCTGTTCATCAGGAATTAAATCACATAATCACATATGCCTCCAGGCATTAGGAATAACATGGAGATATATCATCTCAAAAAAGGAACAACAATCATGAGGACTCCTTCCTGAATAATCTAAGCGAAGACTAGCACATAGCTACGTCTCGCCTTATCAGCTTCTCTGCTCAGACTGACCTGGGCGGAAATCGTTTAAACAACGCCACAAAAAGAGACATGCGCAGAACACGCGAATCGAATACAACTCAGCCAAATTTACGAAACGAAGAATGTTCTACGATGTTCGACTAAAGACCTTTTACCTTAAAAGGAAATGAATCTTGAACATTGCGATTGCCAACTGTTTTCAAAGAACTGGCGATCTGAGCGCTCCATAAATGGACATGACTCAAAAATCGTTCACACAACTATCGGCAACCCTAGCTATCAAGATAAGACAACTTCTTGACGATAGCTATCAAGATTAGACGACTGTAGAAATAAAAGTGACTACAATTCCATGAGTTCCTTCCCATGCATTAAAAAAATTAACTATAGTCAGAATGCATGGTCAGAATAAGTTGCGACAAGTTTTTAGCAGCAACATTACCGCCACCTCCCGATAAAAAAAAAATGTGCAACATTTTTTTTTTTTTTAAATATCCAA
This sequence comes from Oreohelix idahoensis, assembly GCA_024509875.1. Classification (NCBI taxonomy): domain Eukaryota; kingdom Metazoa; phylum Mollusca; class Gastropoda; order Stylommatophora; family Oreohelicidae; genus Oreohelix; species Oreohelix idahoensis. The sequence goes on from JAMPIV010006085.1 coordinate 439,056, forward strand.
GAGTAAAACCAAAAGCGGTTTATCAACGCACGAATTATGCGGGGATAACTAATTGCACTGCCTAATATGAGGCTAAATTGACACATAAAGTGTCTGGTGAGAATATTTCTCAACAGATAAAAAATCTGATTCAAAAATATATCGGGGAGGTGCCACCAACACACACTACGCTTGCATGAAAATACAATATAAATATGCAAGTTCATATCATTATAATCAAATAGCAGTGTCATAATCTAATACCGCTTAGAATGGATGTACACATCTGATATTGAATGTTAAATATTACATTATCTAAATGTTTAATATTACCATTACACAATGAAATTAAACATATGACGATCCAGGACACATCTCCTGTCGTTCCAAAGAAACTGTACAATGTGGAACTCTCCATGTTTGACAACAGAAAGGTAGCTTCTCAGATCAACAAAAAATGCTGAGAAAAAACAACCAATATAATTCTATTTAATAGCCATTAAGTTTCATACTATACAATACATTATTATTAACAATTGTGACCGAGTGAACTTTCGGCCCTTATATTAACTACTCAGTCTTCTTCTTATATTAAAGATGGGAACAGAAGAAGATGATAACAAAGCACAATAGTATGTGTTCACCTAAAGTGAGGACAGATGTGCTAATGTATTGTAGTAATATAGGTGTGTTATGGCTATGGCTCTGTCGTATATCTAGAAATAGAACAGAAGTATTAGTTGGAATCATGTGGGCATCTAGACAGAATGTCAGCCATCACATTATCCGACCCACGGATAGCTCGTACCGTGAAGTGAAAAGGTTGAAGAGCAATAGCATATCGAGTGGATCTCGAACTCTTCAAGTTCTTAGTCTGAATAGCTGTAAGAGCTTTCTGATCAGTTTCTAGAATGAAATGTGCGCCCAGGAGGAATCTTTGTAGTTTGAGAATAGACCAAACCATAGCCAATAATTCACGGTCTAAAACCGAGTAGTTCCTCTCTGCCGCATTTAGTTTTCTAGAAATGTACATGACAGGATGCAGAGTTTCAGCATATTCCTGCATAAGTGCTGCTCCGATCCCAGTGGATGAAGCATCACTTCGAAGAACAAAAGTTCTATCAAGAGTAGGTAATCTTAGGATGGGAGAAGAAAAAAATATTTTTAATCTGGTCTAAGGAAGATTGACATTCCTGAGACCAACGAATCAGATTAGGCGACCCTTTCTTCAACAACGTTGACAGAGGTGCCATTATCGAAGATAGATTCGGAATAAATCTTCCATAGAATTGAATTAACCCCAAGAGACTCCGGACTTGTTTCTTCGTCTTAGGTACAGAGATGTTCAATATTTTCGAAGTATTGTGGTCTTCTGTCTTCAAGAGACCATGACCAACACGATGACCCAAGAAAGAAATTTCACCAAAACCAATATAAGCTTTAGAAGGTTTTGCTGTCAGATTATACTCACGTAGAGTAGACAGTAGGTCATATAAACCCAGATAGTGATCTTCCCAAGAATCACTGAAGAGACAGATATCATCTAAGTAAGCGATGACATCTGAACGATGAGAAAGAATTCGACGCATCATGCGAACGAAAGTAGCAGGGGCGTTCATAAGACCGAAGGGCATTACATTCCATTGAAATAAACCCCTAGGTGTAGAGAAAGCAGTCAGAGGTTTGGCATGATCTGCTAAAGGCACTTGCCAATAACCTTTTGACAAGTCAAGTTTAGTGAAGAATCTAGAATTAGAAAGTCTAATAAGTAGATCTTCTAGTAAAGGCATAGGTTCAGCATCGAACTTTGTGACTTGATTTAATTTGCGATAATCAACGCAAATTCGTATGTTCTTATCTTTCTTCCGAACAATAACCATGGAAGAAGAATATGGAGAAGTCGATGGTTCAATTATGTTTAATTGGATCATTTCATCCAATTCCTTTTCCACTTGTGACTGAAAGTGTATAGGGATAGGATACGGCCTAACCCTAATAGGATTATTGTCGGTAAGAATAATGTCATGTTCTATGACATTCGTGTGACCAGGGATGTCGGTTAGAACATCCTTAAATGTCTGTAACATCGACGAGACTTGACGATGTTCATCAACAGAAAGATTAGGAGAAATGGACACATCTTTCCAAGATTCCATAGAATGTAGTGGAACCACTGGAAGAGGGAGATCGACATCAGAAAAAACAGATTCCTCATCCTGTATTACTGACAGGGATGAGTAATGACCATGAGGTACAGAAGATTCGTCCGTTGCCTGGAAAATAGGCAGCAAATAGTCTGGACGCTCATGAAATTCCGTCAGCATGTTGATATGGAAAGTTTTATGCTTTCCATCTATATCGACCACATAGTCAACATCGGAAATTCGTGAGACTATTGCATATGGACCTTTCCATGCAATCAGAAGTCTATTTTCCCTACTGGGGAGTAGGACGAATGCTTTGTCACCTGGACAAAGTTGTCGTAGACATCTGTTCTTGTTAGCAAACTGCCTTGCTTTTTCTTTAGCAATTTCTGACGAAGCAGTCGCTAGTTTGCATGCCTCAATGATCTTTTGCCTAAGAGCAATGACATACTCATATGAAGATTGAGTGTCATCACTAATATCATCGGCAGTGATGAGATCGTGTAATAAAGACATAGGGCCGCGCGGACGCGCGCCAAAGACAAGTTCAAAGGGAGAAAATCCTGTGTGCTCGTTTGGGACCTCTCTATAGGCAAAGAGAGCCGCAGGTAAAACCCTGTCCCAATCTTGAGGATGGTCTTCAGTTATCTTACCAAGTAAAGTCTTGAGCGTTCTATTCAGACGCTCAACTAACCCATTAGACATAGGATGATAGATGCTACTGAGAGATCTTTTAATGTGTAAGGTAGACATTACTTGAGACATAGTATCAGATATGAGTTGAGTGCCATGGTCTGACAGTATTTCTCTGGGGAACCCCAAGCGAGAAAATATCAGCCAAAGAGCATCTGCGATATCTGTAGTAGATATGCTCTTTAGAGGGATAGCCTCTGGCCAACGTGTGCACATATCGACACATGTAAGGATAAACTGATGTCCTCTGGCCGACTTTATCTTAAAAGGGCCAATAATATCTATGGCCATTTTTTGGAATGGCCGAATAGGGATGTCAGCAGCCTGGATAGGCGCAGCATGTCGTGGTCCTCTAGATTTGACCTCCTGACATACCTGACATGATCGGCAGTATATACGAATGTCCTTGTTAACAAAGGGCCAAAAGAAAGCCGCAAGGACTCTCGACTTTGTACGGGAAAATCCCATGTGTCCAGCACATTGCGAGTCATGAGCATGCTGCAATATTTGCACTCTCATACTCTTGGGAACAAGAATTTGCGAATGTGCTGACGTAGCCGAGTCTTGTACCATACGTACAAGTACGCCGTTTTTCATTTCTATCCAAGATTTTCTTTGTGTATCCTTATTTGGATCACCTTTCTTCGCAAGAATGAAGAATTTCTTTAGCGTAGGATCTTCTTCTTGTAATTTTATGAACGAGTCACGAGAAATAACCAAGGTACTATCTTGGCTATGAACTTCATTATCATTATTCAACGAAGTTTGCGGTGTTTGTAGAGCTTGTGCTCTTGTAACCACTGCCTTACCACTGCTTGCATAGCTTGCATATTCTTCCCAAGCAGCAATCTGCTGTGGGGTACATTCCCTAACTCCGTGGATACGACCAATAATAAGGTCCGCAATTGGATTAGGTAAGAGACAGGCATGCACATCTCCTGTAAAGAAAGGAGTGGCAATGTGGATTACAGCAGTAGGATATTTCTCTAGAGTGCCGCCAAATGTGACACATTTGATAACCCTTCCTGTCGCACAGGATGGATCTACAAGCGATTGTCTAACACCAATAGTGGTGCATCCGGAATCGAAAAGTAGTGAGACCGGAGTATTATTAACAAGACCCTTATGTAGGATTAGAGAACCTCTCCCGTCATGTGCAACCGAAGCAGGAAGAGCGGGGAGAGGGTGACCACAACTCAAAGTCGATATTGTAGTCGGTTCGAACAAAGTCTGCATTGGGGGCACTTGTTTGCTCTCCCAAAGTCAAAAGATGAACAAGTGACAGCGTCAGAGTTTTTATTATCAGAAACCTGATTACAGGCTCCCTGAGATTCTTGTTGAACCGAGTTAGCCTGCTGATATCTCTTTTTTTTTTGTTTTGAGATCTACCGCGACTACCATTACCTCTGAAGTTATCACTGTTGTTATTATCTCTGTAGTTATTATTGTCTCTATTATAACTGTTATCCTGTTTCGAATTACAGTTTCCATGATTATTATCATGTCCACATTGATGTGAACATCTATTTGTTTGGTTTTGAGGTTTACGCGAGGAAAAGCCTCTGTTACCATATCCTCTTCTGAAATGCCTAAAATTATTAGGTTGGAAGTAACGAGGACTGTCTGCTCGTCTCCAATTCTTCGACGAAGAATCACCCTGAAATTGATTTCCATAATTTTGACCGTAACTACGGTTACTTTTCCTATCAAAATTTTGTTGGAATCTATGACTAGAGTTTTGACCATAAGGTGCTGCCGAAGCAACTGGCAGACCTTCTTTTACTTTAGAGTTACCAATGGTTACGTGAGGATGCGCAGTTATATACTGGCTACAGAAATCTTCCATTTCTTTTATTGTTTTAGGTTTACGTTCATGAAGGAAAGCAAGGAAAGACTCATTGACAGAAGACATGACTTTGTCTCTAAGTATTAAGTCCATAAGTCCTTCATAAGTTTTTTCTGTCTTAGACAGCTCCACCCAACGTAAAAAAGTAAGACGTGTCTTTGACATGAATTCAGAGAATTGCACACCAGTTTCTGGCAACATATTTTTAAATTGAAGACGATAGCCGTCTTCGTCAAGTTGGTATTTTTTTAACAATATAGCCCTGACAACCTCATAGTTGTTCTTGTCAGGCTCATCTACCATGCTTAACATACTCAAAGCATCACCTCTAAGTATTTTGGACAAATGATAAACCTGCAATGATTTATCTATGTTATGTACTTTACATGAAGTTTCAAATCTGTCCAAATAGAATGTAATATCGTCGATGGAAGCATTGAATGGTGGTAGGTTAAGTTTGAAAGTGCTTGCATTAGTCTTATCTGAGACCTTATTTGCATCATTAGCATTACCTATGTTCATCACCCTTAATTTCTCAACTTCCAAAGCTAAGAGTTTTTCTTCATGCTCCATTTTTGCTTTTCTCTCATCAGACTCTCTTTGTAACTTCCTTTCTTCAGCTTCAGCTGGTTTTTCTAATCTTTTATTTTTAGCCCTAATTTCAAGTCTTTATTTTCAGCCTCAAGTCTTTTCTCTTCTCTTTTCTCTTTTATTTTCAGCTTTTGCTTCAGCTTTTGCTTCTGCTTCTCTTTTTTGTTTTTCCATTTCCATCTGGAATCTTTTTTCATCCACCTGCATCTGCAGTTTCTTTTGTTCAGCTTCCATTGCTTTATCATATTGAGTAGTTGCAAATTCTTCTAACTTATCACCAGTCTTCCCAAGCAATTTACCCTGCTCAATAAAGTGCTCAAATGTAGCCATGATGAGTAATAATATGAGTCCACAACCTGAAATAATTAATTATCTTATTTCAAATTTAATTATAACAAGTCTTAAATGAAGCACTTGTTTACTCACAACACTATATTATTATCCCAATCTCTGTGGGAAACAAGTCTTATATCAAAGAACTTGTGTATAGACCTTTTTGAAATATCATCAATCAACTCTTGATCATAGGTGCACTTCCCATTCAATAGTGCACAATAGTATTCATCATTTACTAATCATCAGTGTAGTAGTAATGCATAAGCATAACCCACTATTAAATGTGAATTAACTACTATAAGTGTAACCAATGACTATGTAAACACAATCACAATGTAAACAGTAACAATGTAAACATTACACTGTAAACAATACAATGTAAACAATACAATGTAAACAATAATAAAGATTTAGCAACAATACGAAAACATTCGTAGAAATCAACAAAAAATAAAGCGAAAATTAAAGAAATATCACAAAAAAAATGTGATGATATCTACGAGGATATTAGACAATACACATGACACCACAGTGTATAAACAAAAATGTTGTATGAAACTAAACTATAGTAAAGAGGAGGCTAACAAATACAAACAAATCAAAACAAAACTAAAGAATGTGAAGAAAATCCCGAAAACAACACTGACCATATCGTCACAACTAACAAAAAATAGCAACAGAAGTCGCTTTGCAAATTCCAGTATCGGAAATTTGCACACCCTACAGAAAACGCTCACGATAGACGACCTCTATCACGTGGTATGATCTAAGGGAGACTCCGCCCAACCGAAAAACCCGCAGAAACATAAACATATAAATATAAATATACAAATAACATATAAACATATAACATGTAAACAAAAGAATGAGATGAAACACAGAAGACTCAGTAGAAGTATAAGGGCACAGTTCACAAACAAACAGGCCACTTAACTTATTGGTATCCAAACGTCAGCCACAGCAGAAAAAACAGATGACAATCAGCGTCCTAAGGAATGAAGATCCAACGATGATGGTACATCTGGACTGCTCCAACTGCCATGACGATGGTACTTGAGCTTCTAAACAGTACAGGTAGTGTAAATAACGGCACTTGACCTTCTTATTCAACCGTAAATTGTTTGAATCGGTACTTTGCCTTCTTATTCAATCGGCACTTGACCTTCACAAACGACAGCAACACGTTTCAACTGGCAATGTATGACTCAACGCCGGGTACCGCCATAATTCTGTATGTAGATGTCTTGAAAAATCGCTGTATGTTGTTATCTGGAACGATGCAGTATGTTGAATTCTTGTTGAATGAAGTGGGTAAGGGACCCCGAGTATGCTGGTACCAGACCAAACCAGCTTATGGCCACCAAATGTTGCGTAATATTATATGATGTGTGTATAAATGTTCTGTGGATGAAGTCACATGTGCCACACAACGTTGAGGGTGTTGTAATTCATCTGCTTCCCAAAGGTACTATGATACTGGCCTTTGCAGAGTAGTGTGCCACCCTCAGACACCAGGGATGATGAGGCGTAGTAACTTGGTGTCTGTAGTCTGGTTTAAGTGTGATGTAGATGTGTATACAAACAGTGAGCATTACGAACAAGGCCATCCACACAATGACGTCACGTTAACTCACGACGTGAAAAGTCAATAAAGCTTTAAACAGCAGTGATGGGTTTTTGGCAATATATATTGTACGCCACAATGACAAAATGCATGGACATCGTTATGCAGAAAACATCACAGGTATTTTCACAACAGTCATTGTATCATCGAAGTAGTCGACTCAACAGGCACAGCAAACAGCATAATATTAATGTACATGATATGCCTTTTAGGATATCGTAGACCGCTGTTCATGTAGTCAGGTAGTAAACTTCCCCTTTCCATAAGAGCTAGTAGATATCAACTAGGAGATTAAATCTGGTCTCCTATTTTTGACCTCAACAAGACAGGCATGTCTTTCGAGCGTCACACATTATTGTTCTCTATGTTCCTTATACAGCAAAGGTATCAAACCTAGATCCATCAACAAAGTTCAGGAAGCAAGTAGTCCGTAGGACAGGCATCAATCGATGCGTGACAATATAAGTGGATCATAAGGCAGGCTAAGCGAAAGTCAACATCACAAGATGGCGATAAAGTCACTTAGCAAAAAAGGATTCATTTACCTGTTCATCAGGAATTAAATCACATAATCACATATGCCTCCAGGCATTAGGAATAACATGGAGATATATCATCTCAAAAAAGGAACAACAATCATGAGGACTCCTTCCTGAATAATCTAAGCGAAGACTAGCACATAGCTACGTCTCGCCTTATCAGCTTCTCTGCTCAGACTGACCTGGGCGGAAATCGTTTAAACAACGCCACAAAAAGAGACATGCGCAGAACACGCGAATCGAATACAACTCAGGCAAATTTACGAAACGAAGAATGTTCTACGATGTTCGACTAAAGACCTTTTACCTTAAAAGGAAATGAATTTTGAAACATTGCGATTGCCAACTGTTTTCAAAGAACTGGCGATCTGAGCGCTCCATAAATGGACATGACTCAAAAATCGTTCACACAACTATCGGCAACCCTAGCTATCAAGATAAGACAACTTCTTGACGATAGCTATCAAGATTAGACGACTGTAGAAATAAAAGTGACTACAATTCCATGAGTTCCTTCCCATGCATTAAAAATTAACTATAGTCAGAATGCATGGTCAGAATAAGTTGCGACAAGTTTTTAGCAGCAACAATCCAACAAATTCCAAGTGCTCCAACAGCTGGAAGATGTAGAGAATACATAAGACTATTGGCAGCAAATCAAAACTGTATGGAATGAGACATGTGAAGAAATACGGGGGAAAAGGGAACGACAACAAAAAGCATGGATAACAACAGAAACCATCAATAAGATAAAAGACAGGAAAAACAAGAAAGCAGATTTAAACACAAGCAAAACCAGAAGTTCCAAAGCCAAGGCTCAAGAAGTGTACACAGAAGCAAACAAAGAAGTAAAAAGAAGTATCAAAAGAGACGAGAGAAAGTATATTGAGGAGTTGGCAAGAGAGACAGAACATGCTGCAGCCAAAGGAAATATGAGAAAAATTGTTCCCAGCTTAACGTAAATTTAATTACTCGCTATTACCAAGAAAGAAATATTTTAATTGACTAGTAAATGCACTAGGCGTTAGAGTACTGACGAAATATATATTTATCTCTAATCCATTATGTGTAATTTTGTAAATGACTAGCGCTTATTTCACGGGTTAATAAAAACGATAAGATAAGCTAGACATTTGTGGTTTCTAATCTAATTTAATAACCGTGTGGATAATAATTCATACATTACGCGGGTTAGGATAGTATACTGATAATTGTGATTTAATGTTTTTGTATTTTCTTCCTAAATCTAGTACGGGTCACAAACGAAACCAACCAGCGGCCTAAATCTGAGAAAAGGGGTCTAAGTCAAATAGTACCAGAAACATTCTTATGTATATCGGGTCTTCGAGGTTGACCTGTTCGGCCCTCTAGTTTTACCCAGAGAGAGAGAGAGAGAGGGAGAGAGAGAGAGAGAGAAAGAGAGAGAAAGAGAGAGAGAGAGAACATTTGACAAATAAGAATAACGATTACTGGACATATAGATACCCAGATTTCTTTTCATTTTTATTTACATTCAGCGCGCTGTGGCGAAAATATCAAAATTAACACTACCCGACTACTGACCACTGTGTTGTGGCGAGGATTTATTCAGAAAGATTTACTCACCTGACATTCTCTTAACTATCGGAATTACAAGCTACTGAACACTGTGAACATTTGATCTCGTAATTATTTTTCCTACCTGGACTAATTGATGTGACTTAAACAGATCCAATTAACAGTAACGAAGTAAGCGCTCCCCAATAGGAGGATTAATCAGCCTTGGAGGAACTGGGGCTTATTTTGCCAAAACCCAAACACTGGATTTGTTACGTGCATCATGGAGATATGTTCCAGATGTTGTTAAAACAACTATTAGGTAAGCGTGACTGAATGTGGCCACAGGTTTGTCAGAGGAGAGAGAAAGAGAGTGAATAATTCTTCTATTGTATAATCATTGTATTCACTTTTTTTTGTTTTTTTTTGTTTGCTAATACTATTATTTTCAGGATAGATTAATTAGGAACTCTGTTCTTTACAGTATAGTCAACTTCTATTCATTCATAACCCTCCATTCCCAAAGGAGCTATGATTTTCTATTAGTATTGATATGGCATGTTGTGAAGTTTTTTTATGATAATAAATTTAACAAAACTTAATTACTGGTGTTAGTCAGCTTAGTCCAATATCCATACCCCATTTACTATAGTTTTCACGTTTGTGCGTCTGATTGTCGTCACTTATCTGTATGTGTGTGTATGTGAGTGGTTAATAGTGTATATGTTAATATATATGGAAGGGAGAGTTGTCTGATAAACAAATTTCAGTCGTAAAGATGGGCTGGAGGAGAGTATCTTCTCAATCCAGGGACAGATTCTACCTTTCACCATTCACTTGTGAAATCTATTTCTTTACCTTATCTCTCACTGAGTTACCACCTTTTTCAGTTCTACTCAGACGGGACCAGAATCTTAAATACCTATAAAAATCTACGACAGAATGGGTTGGTTCGTTTCCGAGATTTTGAGCTAGATCTTGAACAAGTACCACAGGTAAGCGTGCGAAGTCCTGAGATTTTCTTTTCTAGTACGTCAGATTGAGTTTGTTTCCTAATTTGGATCTAATCTGTATCTAGGTAAATAACTACTGATATTCTTCTTCTTCTTCCTCGTTCGTCCTGAAAAGGACGGTGGTTGCGTTGTGTCTGTTTGCGCCTAAGCTGTGATATCTGCACCTTTCGGTCGACACATCCGACTTCTGCACGGCATTTTTTAAGGACCGGGTTTGCCTTTCCATTTCGATCCATGCTCGCTCAGCCAGCCTGCACTGCTGCAGACTGTTTCCAGGACCACCACGTGGAGGTGGAGCACGGTCTTGACCAGCTCTGGTTCGCTGGTTCTGACGCAGGCAGTCAAGCTATGAGTCGCTGACTGCATTCACTATTGCTGCATCTTGGGGTCCCACTACTGATATTAAATCTTTTATATAGTCTAGATAGAGCAGAGTGTGGTTGGCTCGTGAGTTTAGGAAATACTAATAATAAATATCCCCTAGACTAACGTTCTGTTTATTGACTTGCTGACCACACAAATATATAAATTATTTTTTCCACAGCATTTTAGAGCTACATACAGTTAGTTTGTTGGTGATCTTTGTCGGAGATAATGTTATGTACGAGGGGCGTTCAGAAAGCAATGCACCACATCGTTTTTCTCAGGAGCTGTTTATTCAAAAAGCATGACATTTATATACAATATACATGGATATGTCATGTAAACATCGGTATTATTCAACATAATCCCCATCAACTTGTACGGCTTTATGCCAGCGCGAAACAAGGGCTTGCATTCCTAGCCCGTTCCAGATTTTGTCTTGATCATGTAGCCATTTCTTCGCTGCATGAATCACTCCTTCATCATCTTCAAACCTTGTCCCACGGAGTGCATCTTTAAGTAGAGCAAATAGATGAAAATCAGAGGGTGCCAAATCGGGACTAAAGGGTGGATGGGGTAGTACAGTCCAACCCAATTTGGTGATTGCTTCCCGTGTTGCCAGACTTGTGTGAGGTCGCGCATTGTCGTGAAGGAGAAGCAGGTCTGCTGGATTCGGGTGCGGCCGAACTCTGCGAAAACGTTGATTGAGTTTTTTCAATGTCTTAATGTAAGCTTGCGAATTGATTGTCTCTCCTCTTGGCATAACGTCCACAAGAATCACACCTTCAATGTCCCAAAAGACAGTGATCATGACCTTTCCAGCTGAAGGAATTGTCTTGAACTTCTTTCTTCGTGGTGATTGCGGATGATGCCACTCCATTGACTGTCTTTTTGTCTCAGGTTCAAAATGATGTGCCCAGGTTTCGTCACCTGTAACGATCTTAGCCAAAAAGTTATCTCCATCAGCATTGAAACGCTCCAACAATTCAAAAGAAATTGCTTTCCTTTGCAATCGGTGGTCATTTGTGAGACTTCGAGGAACCCATCTTGCGCAAACATTAGAAAATCCGAGAGGTTTTATAACTGCATTTGTGTGGTGAAGTACATTGATGCAACGATAAAATCATTAATTAATTATATATTAAAGTCAAAATAATAGCAGTAGAAATAAAATTAGTAAAGTTGTAACGCGTCTTCTTTACCGCGCTTTAAAACGCGCCCGTCAAGGGTTAACGATAAAAATTTGAAAATTCTACTAGCGCAGGGTTCTAGGAAAGATAGAAAGAATAAAACACACAAACGCATAAGATTGAGAGAGCGGACACCTGCTGCCGGCTTGTCAAGTGTTAGCGGTTTGAATTAGCTACTCAGGCCAACAGTGCGAGACATGCCGTTAGCTTGTGTCGAGAACGATGTCGCAAGTTTGAAAAAAAAAAAATACCCCGCTAGCCCAATACATTTCTAACCACAGACACTGTGGAAAAAAATATATATACACACACGCTTAATTACTTCCTATCGGGAAAAAGGAAGATCTGAGGCGATTTTTATAACATTCAAGTAGTGGAAACTTAGAAAACAACGAACACCAAAATGGAAAATATATTGAATTCTTTATTACTAGGTTTATGATCATAAAAGTGGTAATATGCTTTCGAATTAAAAATCCGACAGATAGAAATAAAGTTATAGACAAAAGACGGTATTTGTTCGTACAGACAGACCAACACATGCTCGTTTAGACTTGCAATAACGGTGACTTTTTTTGACGCGTCCTTGAAAAAGGCAGGAAAAGGTTACAAGTAGTCTGTTGTAGAACGGGGCAGAAAAGGGGGAGAAAACTTATGGGATGGCTTAACACAAGATATATTTAGCAGTAGAGATCTAAGAATGAGAGAGGAAAAAAACTTGGTAGTGTCCAAAAATCAAGTATGTTTTGCTTTTAATTTCAAATTTCAAAATTGTCGTTCGTTTATTGGCCAAAGCCTTTTATATATTAAGAAAATTCAACGGCTTGACGCCATTTGTAGAAGATAGTCCCGAGATCAGGACGTTGTGAATTTTGTGAAAAGGGATTAGCCTTATAAAAGCAAAGATATATGAAAGTCTAGGCATCACAGTCCAGCCAGCAGTACATCTGGAATCTGCTATTATTCAACGTACCTGTGTTTTTTTTTATTGAATTCTGGTAAGACCGACATTATTCATATATTTTGTTTAAAAATGTGAGTGAGAGATGCTGCCATCACAACTAAGTAATCAGGTCCCAAGCTGATCTATGCAGGGCTTGAAGGGGAATTAAGACGAAACACATTGCCAGTTTTGTAAATGCACATGTCTTGTAGATAAAATGTTTTCTTAGGTGACCAGACGGACACAGCTCACCTATCCCATTGTATGGTAGAAAAGAAAGATTAATAATAGTATTGCAGATGCAGTGCCGCCTTTGTAGGAGAGACATGTGAACAACAATAGTACACTGTGGAAGGGATGTGCTGGATGGGTCCATGGGATGTGACCCAGCTCTTTATTTATTATGTATGCTCTTTTGTATATATAACACAGTCTAAATAAGATATCACCCAGGAGACATTGTTTCATTATTACAGGGTCTTATCTGGCACTAGTCAGGTGCCAGAGCTCTATGTGAAAGCTGTTGAGAAGTTTTGGAGGCCAGTAGTGATAGGGGTCGCCAGTTTCCCCCCTATTACTTTTGGAGCAGTGGTCATTCGGCCGAAAGAAGTCAAACAGTTCCAGTGGGCCAGATAAGTGAAATATCTGGTACCCTAACAGTACATCAGCTATAAGAGCAGCATACCCCTGTATCCAAGAAATAAAATATTTCCATACTGAAATGAACAATGACATTAGTTTGTAAAGAGACTGGGAGTGATTAAAAAAAATCCCAAACAGCCATCCAGTGTTAGAAACCAGAAATAGACAGATTTTAGTAACACTATTAGTTTAATTTAACAGTATTTGTTTGGACACTTGTCCCTGTGGGTCTAAATTTTATATTTTGTATATATGTTGAATTCTTTTCATGTTTAAAGTCTTGACCAGAAGAATACTAGGTTCGGGACCAAATAAATCATACAGAAAATTATTAATTGTACAAAGTTATCCGAGGTGTTATTTCCTTAATCATAGACCTTAATACTTGTTTGTGTAGAGGTGTATTATTGTTAAAGTACCATCACACCACACTTGCATAACCCTAGACATTAGACGTAGCTATCATTCATACTAGTCAAGAATAAGTCTGCTTGAGGCCATAAGGTGGTAGCAGAAAGGTATCCTGATAACTCACCCTAAATTTGTTAGAATCAGGAACCTTCACAGCTGGCCTCATTCAGTACATTAAGGAAAATATCAACATCATTTCATAACATCAAAACCCACCACAATAAATTGGGGTCTCTTATTCCGGGATTTGAACTTGTTAGTGTTTAGTAATTTAAATATTGTAGCACTAGGGTCCCCAAAAGTTATAAAAGTATTTAAAAGTGAAAATAAAAGCTGATGGACTGTTGAGAACCAGTAATAAGTTAATTAATTGGTTAATTAATTAGTTAGTCATAGTACTCTGTTAATTAAGAGTTTGGAAAATTATTTTAGATCATTTTAAAGACTGATATTATGGCCGACCTAGCAAAGTTCAGATCTGCTGCTGTGCTGGCTGCAAAAGAGATGAATATGGATGGACCAGAGTTGGTTCAGTATGTCACTGCAGAGGTGGATAAATTTATTGCACGAGAAGAGAATAGGCTAGCTGCAGAAAGAAAATTAGAAGTAGAAAAAGAAATTAAAAGGTTGCAGATTGAGGCTGACAAGGAGGCTAGGGCATTGGAGGCGGACCGAGAGGCTGAAATAAAGCGGCTCCAAATTGAAGAAAAAAAGGCCAAAAGGGAGGCTGAGGAAAGAAAACAAACTGCAGTGAGGGAAGCAGAAGATAAGAGATTACAGAGGGAGCACGAGCTACGACTAAGGGAGTTAGAGTTGCAAGGCCATGCTCCTGAAAATGGTGCCAGCCCTTCTACCTCCGAGGCCACTGCTAGTCAGTGAGCCTCAACTTCAGCTATGGGGTTCCATTTAGACCATTTTGTTGAGAGGGACGATGACATTGAGTCATTTTTGTCTAGATATGAGGTTTTAGCCACCACCTATGGGTTGGAGAAGGAAAGGTGGAGTTTAAAGTTATCTCAGGGGCTGGGGGGAACATCTTATGAAGTGTTTGCCAAGATGAGCAAAGACGACCAAGACAATTATGACATGTTAAAGCAGGCTCTTTTGCTAAGGTATGAAAAGAACGGAGAATTTTACAGGAAAAAGTTTAGGAATGCCAAACTACTGACGGGTGAGACCTATCACCAGTTCTCTGCACGGTTAGAGACGTATTTGGAGAAATGGACTGCTCTGGGGAAAACCCAAGATCTTAAAGAAATGATCCTTATTGAGCAATTGAGAGAGTCCATGGCTCCAGATATGAGAAGGTTTCTCATGGAACAAGGTGCAGAGAGGCTGGGTGAGTTACTTAATGTCGCTGAGAGGTATCAGGCAGCCCAGGCAGAGGTAGCTGGCGCTAAAAAGAAATAGATTGAAAATTTTAAGGCTCCACAAAACTCTAATAGGTTTGATAACAAAGATCAGGGGAACAAAGGTAAGCACAATTTTGATAGGCCACGCAATGACTTTAGAAACAAAAACCCACAATTCAATGAAAGGAAATATGATGAAAGAAAACCTTTTCATCAAGGTGGATTATATTGCAAATGGTGTAAGAGGGAATGTCATGACATCAAATTTTGTCATAAGAAAACTTCTGAATTTGCTGCTAAGAAGATGGGGAACAAGGGAGGAAAGGACAAACCTACTGGACAGCAGGAACCTTATCACCCCCCAGTGTGTGAGGATGTAGTCTGCAATGGGGTCACCATTAGGTGTCTCTATGGGGGAGTGGACGGGAACGGCACCAAATCAAGTTAGATGTGACCGGGCTTGGTCACGGTGACAAATCAAGTCTAGTGTGACAGGGTGAGAATGGGGTGGAATCTTTTATCAATGTTCATCTGTTGTTTTACTGGCGACTGCCAGAGATGGTGATTACAGAATAGGAACATAACCCAGGTGATTCTTTTGGAGACTCGTAACTGTGTTTATGTTTTAGGCTGCATGATCGTCGAAAATATGGTAACATTCTTTTCTCTATTACCTGATGTAAACAAACGACACTTCCTACTGACGTTCAGGAAATAAGTTCAAGCTGGATTAAATATGAATGAACACCTTTATTAAGTGTCTGTAACCTCTGAGAACTTCATAATAGTTCATAAATACATGTGCTTCTGTGGTATACAAACCAGTCATCCCAAGAAATAACACACAGCCATCGAACTTACAAGATGGTCAAAACCCCAAAATCACTGCCTCGCACGTCTCGTGCCTAAAACCAACTCACTTAACCCCCTTCTCTCAAACCATCACTTCCGTCCTAGCTCTAAGCAATTCTACCCCAAGTTGGATGACGTCATTCCTGAACACTTTAATTAAATCACTCATAGGATTTGTGACTAGTGTTATTACACTAACTAGACACGCTCAAATACTTAGTGTTTAATCTTGCTAAGTATTCTTACCCTAACTATAATTAAGTGGCAGCACCTTAGTGTTAATCCGACGTAACAGTCCGTACTGTCACATACGCCCTGGGCCACTAAAGTGTATCCCGTAGGAGACACTTTATTCCCTAGAAAAAAAATTACTAACTCTAAAAAAAAATTATTGGGATTCATGTATCCCACCATAAATCATGTCAGAAGGACTACAATAAACAATAGATGGGAATAATGGATGAAATAACACCATTAACATTTCACACTAAAAAATCGATCATGAAGGGGTAGGGACTGATGGACATAACATAAACGAGGGACACATGGGAAGAAAAAACTATGGAGGTTATGGTAACTACAAATAGTACTAATAAGTGGCCAAAAAAAATATATGACCAAAATAGAACAGTAACTAACAATCATCAACGAACTAACAAAACGCTTTATGGGTTTATAGTCATCAATATCTCTCACACTTGTGCGAATCATAAAACATAAAATAACATGACAAGCGAGTTAACGTCGCAAGGAAAAAAAAATTGGCAAAACAAATATGGCGGATGCACATAAAATATAGCGGATGCCCAAAATGGCTGTCACCCTACACTTCACTGAAGTGGGTGATGAAAAAAAAACATATGAATGGAGGAAATGGAAATAAAACCACAAAACTTGGTGGCAAAGTATGGGCAAAATGGGTAAGTCTCATTAAAAAAAAAATGACTTTGCCGGTGTAACAATAACCGGAAACAATGAATGGAATGGAAACATGGTAATCAATGGACAATGGTATAGAATATATAAATGGGCAAATAGTTAAATCACATATATGAGTGTCGGTGTAACAATAACCGAAAATTCAAACAATCATAATGCAATATGGTGTCATCATCATAATAAATCGTGAATGATGCCAACATTAGTGGCGGGTGAAGATGTACATTAGTTAATCACTTTTATTTGGTACAACAGAACGATGTAAACCTTAAAAAATCTGGGCAAAATCTAAATCAAAAAAAAACTGCAAAAAAAAAAAAAAAAAAAAAAAAAAAAAAATCATAGGGGCACAAAAGATGGTCAAATATTACATTAGTCAAAATAATGTGACATAATGACGCTAACGCGTGTAAAAGGGAACTACATCAACTACAATATATCAGGACTGCAGAGATCGTCTGAGTTGGTGGATCTCCATCAGCAGTGGTCGAAAGGATGTTGTAAGGGAAATGTTCATGTACCGGTAGATTCAGCAATGTCTTCTTGCGGACGAAAATGTAACAGCTCTCCATAAATAACGGCTGTTGGACTTTCCTATCTGAACTGGAAATGCGTAAAGTGTGTAACCCAGATGTTCAAGGATGCGTAACGATTGGACTTCAAGGTAGCATCAGGATCAAGCAATTCAGCAGGAGGGGTATTGTGTAGGAGACCTGCATCGGAAGACACGAGAAGCAGGGTCGACTTCATGCTAAAAATAATAGCAGGGCAGGAAATGTCAACCTGACCGGAGACGACATCTGGAGGTAAGTGCAGTTCAATTTGTAAACATCTTTGCAAAAATGTTCATTGCTTCCAATCTTTCAATGGCTTACAATAACAGGCGAGGATCGTACTGTTTAGGTTGGGATGTAGGAACAATGGCATGGACTACGGGAGTGACGAAAACGGGTTCGTACATGGGCGGCCCGCTGGTGAAGGTGCTTAGGAAGGGGAGCAGAATCGCTAGATGAGGTCGAATGACGACGTTTAGAGGGAAAACGAGCTGGGGGAGGAAGAACCTCAGGTTCAATATCAGAAGAAGCAGAATCGGGTGAAGAGTCAAGATCGGAGGGAGGGGGAGGAAAGCAATCAGAGCTAGGAAGAGGAGGTTCAACATCCGAAGAGTCGGACTCAGGGGCTGTATCAAGGTCGGAGGGAGGTGGAGGAAAATAACCAGAGGGAGGAAAAGCGGGGTCAGAAGAGAGTTGAACAGAGGGAGGAAGGGAGGTATGGACAGGAGTTGCGGCAGTAATAGGAGGTACAATAATATCATGTTGAGGCGAAGCATGAGAGGGGCCTGGAGTAACGGAGGGTAACTCAGCCAAGCGAGCATCACGGGAGTGGATACGTGAGTACAGCTCAGGAAGAGGGATAGGACCCTCGGAGGTGGAACAGGAACGATAACGTCTGGTACGATCAACCATATGGAAGGGGGAAGAAGGAGAGGGCACCGAGGAGGCGGAAGGAACAGCAGCTCGACGGACTACTCTAGACCGTAGTCTGTGTAAAACATCATCACTGGGAGGACTATCAGATTCTGATGAGGAAGCATCGTAAGCATAGGGCTGAACAGATGTAAGTGGAGCAGGAGGAGGGATAAAAGAGACAGGGGCAGAACTAATGGGGTCTGAAGGAGGACAAGATGCAAGTTCAGACATGGAGGGAGAGAGGAAGAGGAGGAAGGGTTATACTGGAGGGTAGCCTGTCGCACGGGGCGGCCAGACGGAAGAGCATGAGGAGGGACAGTGTAGGGGCGTTGCACATCTAGTCGCAACTGGGTAGCATGAGCTTTAGTTTCGTGGTGTCGCTCTTCATTCCATATCACGAAGGTAACCGGTGTTGTCTGTTTCACTATCTTGTACCCTGAAAGCCAGCGATGATCAAATTTATCGCTACGGGCATTCTTTTTAAACCAGACTAAGTCACCAACATGGAATGATGGCAAGCGAGTGCCCTTATCAAGCAAACGCTGTCGTTTCTTAAACGCCTTGAGAGCGTTATGGTGAACTTGCTGGTGGGCGGTACGTTTTTGTCGCAGGATAATCTCAATGGGATTATCGCCCATATATTTCCTTTGAGGAGTAAGGAGATTATCCAAAGGTAGACGTGGTTCCCTGCCATACAAGAGGTAGAATGGCGAGAAACCAGTTGTATCATTCACATTGACACGCAGAGCCTCAAGTGCTTGGGGTATATAAACATCCCAATACTGCGGATTATCAGCTGTGAATTTGGAGAGAATGTCATGAAGAGTCTTATGCATTCTTTCATTGCGACCATTTGACTGAGGCCTATAGAAGCTGGTCATCTTATGTCTGATATTAAGGGCTGCAAGAGTAGAATGGAAAGGGCGACCTGTAAATTGCTTCCCATTATCCGAAAGAATAGTCTTAGGATAACCGTGGCGAGGCACAAAAGAATTAAGGAAGATTTCAGTAACATCTTCAGAGGAAGAGCCACGGAGTGGAAAACATTCGGGCCAGACAGAGTACTGGTCTACAAAATGCAAGACATGGGTATTACCGGACTGAGAAAGGGGGTAGGGACCAGAGAGATCAACGCTGACGCATTCCATGGGAAAATGTGTCAGAGACATCATTTGGGTAGGGATACGCAGAGGACGCATGTTGCGCTGCTTGCATGTTCTACAAGAGTCAACATACTCGGCAACGTCCTTATAGAGAGAAGACCAGTAATATCGTTTAGAAATAATGTCTCGTGTTTTATCTCGCCCCATGTGGCCATTAGAATCGTGAAAATCATGGAGAACACGAGGGATAAGATGTTTAGGAAGACAGATGAGGAGTTTATCTGGACATTTAGGGTTAATCCAGTAAAGAACGTTATCAGAGGACTGAATAGTGTAATTAGAAACAGATTTTGGGTCACGCTGAAACTGAGATCGAATTTGCAGGAGTGCAGGATCTCGAAGTTGTTCCTTCGCAGTGAAAGAAGGAAAGAGGAGCTCATCAGGAGAGCTAGAGAGATTTTCATGATCAGAAATGACAGGAGGACAGTCAGCATTTATGACAAGTATTTCTTTGGCGTTATCATCAAGGTCTGATGACGCCTTAGGATCCGGTTTAGAAGAATAGGAGGGGTCTGTACAAGTATCATATGGAATCCGAGACAGAAGGTCAGCTACAGTGTTATGTTCTCCTGGGATATGCTCAATGGTAGCATCATAACTCTGTAAATTCAGAGCCCAAGTTTGTAGCTTACGGGGTTGCTCAGACGTCTTGGTTAACCAAGTAAGCAAAGGCTTGTGGTCAGTACGGATTAAAACCTTTGTACCACGTAGATAGAAGTCTAACTTTTGCAATGCATAGTGTATGGCAAAAGCTTCCTTCTCAGTAACGGTCCATCGTTGTTGAGACCGACTGAGTGCGTGAGAGAGGAACGCAATAGGCATCTCGTTTGGGACTTCGGCAATAATCGGAGGAGAGTCCGAGATGTTGGCCTGGACAAGACAAGCACCAACAGCCCGAAGAGATGCGTCCGTATACAAGATCATAGGACGTCTAATGTCTGGATATGCCAAACGAGGAATCTTAGTAAGTGAAGACTTAAGATAATTGAAAGCATCCTGGCAGACGTCAGTCCATCGGAACCGAGCATACTTTTTTGTTTAGAGCAATAAGAGGCTCAGCAGCTCGAGAGAAATTGACTATGTGCTTTCTATAGTAGGAACAACTGCCTAAGAAACCGCGAACGTGGCGAACAGAAGTAGGAGAGGGCATATCACGGATGGCCTGCACTTTAGCATCATCCGGACGGACACCATCTTGGTTGATTATGAAGCCAAGATATCTGGCTTCGGTCTGTAAGAAAGCACATTTGCTTAATTTGAGCATAATATTATGTGCCCTCAGTCGGTTAAAGACTTTCTCAACATGGAGTAAATGATCCTCAAGGGTTCCTGGAGTGTGGATCAAGATGTCATCAACATAAGCCAAGGCGTAAGATTGCATGCCCTTCAGTACTTCATCCATGAGGGACATATACGTAGCTGGGCTGCTCTTTAGGCCGAAAGGCATGACATTCCACTGGTAACTCCCAATATGTGTACAAAAAGAGGACTTCACTTTGGCTTCCGGTGACATCGGAATGCACCAGAATCCAGAACGGGCATCTAGGGTAGTAAACCACTTAGATTTTCCAACGGTCGCCAAGATATCATCAACCCGAGGAAGGGGGTATGAAATTACCTTGGTGATGGCATTCAAAGCCCGATAATCGCAACAGAAACGATTAGTACCATCCTTCTTAGTGACTATTACAATAGGGGAAGACCAGGAGGATCGGGATCTCTCAATGATACCTGCTGCCAACATATCCGTAATCGATTTCTCCACGATCTCCCTATTCTTAAGTGGAGTGTGGTACGGCTTAAGTGAGACAGGCACTTCAGTGGTGGTATGGATTTCCATTGTTACAGTATTGGTTCTCTTCAGTTCCATGTCTGAGAGAGCAAAGATATCATGATTATTCTTGACGAACTGACAAATGCGACTGGCATGTGGGGAGTCAGTTGTCACTTGCTCCATTAATTGAGCAAGGCGTGTAGGTGGCACATTCAAGGAAGAGGAGGGAGAAGGAGAAAGTTGTGGGAAGAGAGGCTGACGAGGAGAAGTACGATAACCGGAAGTACAGGGGAGAGTTGTAAAGGTAGGAGAGGAAAGTGAACGGCGCTGAGGAGGGTAGTTACTAAACGATACACGCGCATTAGTAACAGCACCAATGGTAGAGGGGTGTGAGGAGGGAGGGTGAGTAACCAAATGGGAAGGAATAGTGGGGGGTTGGTTATCATACTCTGTGGAGGGAGGAACAGAAGTACGATGAGGCAGAGAATGTGATGCTAAGTGAGCAATCACTGTACCACGTTTGACAGTTACAGGCTTCCCAGAAGTATTTAACAGCATGACGGGAAAATCACGCTTAATGGAAACCTGAACAATGCCATCAACAACATTGATGCAGGGGTCATCAATGATGTCAATACCCGGTAATGGTTCCACTATGACAGAATGGCCAGATGAGACATAGTCGGATCGTTTGACCCGACCAGTAGCGATAGTCAAAGAGTGAGGCTTTAAGGTAATAGGAGCAGTGAGGCGGACAAGGATGCAATGTGAATATCATCCTGAAGAGGGATGTATTCACCATTGACGCGAATCTGTCGCAAGTCAAAATAGATTCGGGCGTGATGACGAAGAAGAAAGTCACGGCCGAGAATAAAGTTACGGGACATGCCTCTTGTAATAATGAATGGATGGACAACAGATTGAGAACCAATCTTGAGGCTTATCATAGCAGTTCCAATGGAACGTAAAGGTTGGCCAGTAACGGAGGCCAAAGGAGTAGAGGAAGGAAAAAATGTTACGTGCCGACGAATCTGACGAAACAACTGTTCACGGATGAGGCTAACAGTTGCGCCAGTATCAACAAGAGCACGGTAGCTTTTCGTGTTGATGGAGATAAGACATGATGAAGGATCCGGAGTGACAAAAGGAGGAGAGACATAAGAAAGAGAGGAGGAAGACGCCGAAGGTGGGGAGGAAAGTAAACATTTAGTCTGTAAAGACCGATGTGAGGATGTGTTCAAGTTACCCGGTATGGTCTTAACTACTGGGCAACCCAAGGGTTTCCCTGATTCATTAGGGGTGCAGGACGGGACTGTCCACGTAAAAAGGAACGCGGAGAACCTTGGGGGGAGGGCATAGGATTGGTAGGAAGCCAAGAAGGTTGGCGTGGTCGCTGCTGTCTGTTCTGATAATGTAATGGTTGTGGCACGGGATTACTGTGAGGCTGTGGACTGCTTTGTAGCCGCTGAAAACAGCTGCGCGAGACGTGTCCCCTTTGCCCACAAGTGTAACATATTATTGAAGCTATTTGATGGACCTGTGGCGCTGGTGGATGGTGAAGGCGTCGATGCTGGTACTGATAATTGGAAGCATTATTACAAGGCATTGGTGACCTTGAAGGTTGCTGCCAAGTGTGGCGGCAATGGCTAACGTCCATCGGTTCGTCATCATATTGGTGTTCAAGACGAGGCTCGCGACCAAGACGGTTGGTAAAGCGTTTCTTCACGTTGTCCTCGGTGATGGCCTGTTGTATTGCATCTGTGACTGTCTGAGGATCCTTGCGGATCAGATGCAACTTAAGTGCGTCGGATGACAAACCATCAATGAAAATACCAACAAGCTGCCGATCAATATCTGCAGATGTGGAAGATGAATCAATGAAGGCATCTTCAGCCAAGTTTAACAGTCTGTCTGCATAAAATTGTACAGGTTCCTGTCTGTCCTGGTGTACCCTACGAAGAAGAGTCCACGCGTGCTGACAATCCGTTATGGATGAATAGCGACTGACCATTGCCTTCTTCAGTGAAGCATAAGTTTCTGTAGGGAAAAGTTGTGCACGACGGCGTAAGAAATCAGTTACCAATGACTGGGAGGAGAAGAATGCAACACGCTTTCGGTCCTCATCGGTTGCCGAGGGGATCAAAGACACAAACTTGTCAATATCAACAAGCCATTGTCTAAAGTGAGAAGCATCACCGTGAAACGGCTTGACAATGTTATTAATGTTTTGGTAATTGGCACTCTGTGTTACGGAGCTGAGCGTATTTGCAATGGACTGTAATGTGTTGGATGAAGTATCCGGAGAATCAGGTAAAGTTTTACTCGCTGTCTGTTGTTGTGACAATTGCTGTTGAAGCAGTTGATTTTGCTGTTGTAACAAGTATACCTGATGCTCTAGCTGTTGAATGGGTGAATCCATCATAAAAAAACAGTTACGAGCTGGTCACGGGCACCAAATCAAATAGCTGAATCCATCGGAAAAAGGCAGTTACGAGCTGGTCACGGGCACCAAATCAAGTTATGTGGCCGGGGGAGTGGACGGGAACGGCACCAAATCAAGTTAGATGTGACCGGGCTTGGTCACGGTGACAAATCAAGTCTAGTGTGACAGGGTGAGAATGGGGTGGAATCTTTTATCAATGCTCATCTGTTGTTTTACTGGCGACTGCCAGAGATGGTGATTACAGAATAGGAACATAACCCAGGTGATTCTTTTGGAGACTCGTAACTGTGTTTATGTTTTAGGCTGCATGATCGTCGAAAATATGGTAACATTCTTTTCTCTATTACCTGATGTAAACAAACGACACTTCCTACTGACGTTCAGGAAATAAGTTCAAGCTGGATTAAATATGAATGAACACCTTTATTAAGTGTCTGTAACCTCTGAGAACTTCATAATAGTTCATAAATACATGTGCTTCTGTGGTAAACAAACCAGTCATCCCAAGAAATAACACACAGCCATCGAACTTACAAGATGGTCAAAACCCCAAAATCACTGCCTCGCACGTCTCGTGCCTAAAACCAACTCACTTAACCCCCTTCTCTCAAACCATCACTTCCGTCCTAGCTCTAAGCAATTCTACCCCAAGTTCGATGACGTCATTCCTGAACACTTTAATTAAATCACTCATAGGATTTGTGACTAGTGTTATTACACTAACTAGACACGCTCAAATACTTAGTGTTTAATCTTGCTAAGTATTCTTACCCTAACTATAATTAAGTGGCAGCACCTTAGTGTTAATCCGACGTAACAGTCCGTACTGTCACACGGAGTTTACATGTTGGAAAAGATGGGGACCACGATAAAGTAGGTACCATCTGCCAAAAAGTAGCTCAAAAATATTATTGGCCAGATATGATGGTCATCGTTGAGAATTTTGTAGAAGCATGTGGCGTATTTCATGAGGGAACACCCACAAGTGGGAAAATGGATCAGGACCTAGACACGCCACGGGGCAAACTTAGGCCTGGAAATAAAAATAATTGTAATAAAGTAGACACAGTGGAATGGGAACCCCCTTTTCACACACAGTCTTCACTCGAATGTATTAGAACGGCCACCATGCGACGAGCACCAAGAGTAGTTTTACCCCAGACTAAGCTGACAATCCCTCGGTCAGAATTATATAAACTAGAGGAAACGAAAAGAGAGCGAAGATCTCTCACAATGAACTTAAAGTGTGGAGAAAACCCCAAGAAAAGAATTGGTAGTGGACGATTTGTGAGTGATGATTCTAGGAAGAAAAGTCCTCAATATAAGGCTTCTAATGTAAAGGACCTGACAGGTGCCATGAAAAATAAGTATGTAAAATTAAAAGTCCATATTCAACTTGTTAAGGACCTGGACAGATGAGAATGCAGAAGAGACTGTTACCTCATCATACCACTATGTGAACGAGCTGACCACTCTTCTTAAAACTGGCTGGAAACTTGCAAATGATAATCTCAGACAAGCCAGGAAAAAACATGCTGCCTATTTTAATAAGAAAGCTAAGGATAGGGAATTATTTGTGGGAGAGAAGGTGCTTTTTCTGCTGCCCGGCAGCCAAAATAAACTACAAATTGGATGGCAAGGTCCATATACTGTTCTAGAGAAGGTGTCTAGAACAAATTATAAAATCGACAAGAAAGGGAAAGAGAAAGTATGTCATGTGAACCTTCTAAAGAAGTATCTGGACAGGGAAATCCAGGAAGGAACACATTTAATGTCCTTGTCGATAGCAACAGGGATGAAGAATGAACCGCTCACATCTCATGAGTATCCCTTGAAAACATGTGAGACACCGGCACATGTAAAAGTCAGTAAACACTTGACGCAAAAACAGAGGGAACAGGTTCAAAAGGTTCTGACTGATCATACGGACGTGTTAACATACAAACCGGGGCACACGAATTTGTTAGAATATGACATGAAACTAGTAGACCCAACACCGATCTGTATGAGAGCCTATACGATCCCGTTTGCCAAGGAGAAAGCTTTGAAAGAGGAGATTGAGTACCTATTGAAAGAAGGAATTATTTCTCATAGCGAATCTCCATATAGTTCCAGTGTGGTTTTGCTGAGAAAACCCTCTAGAGAACATCGTCTGTGTATAGATTACAGGAAACTGAATGCTGTCACAGAGAATCAGGTGGATCCATTACCTGACACAAATCAATTATTTGCCAGGCTAAACAAGGCAAACTATTTTTCGAAGGTGGATCTGAGCAAAGGCTATTATCAGATTCCAGTGAAGCCTGAGGTCAGACCTTATTTGGCGTTTAGCACTTCGGAAGGGCATTACGAATTCAACATGTTACCTTTTGGGTTAAAAATGCTCCGAGTGTATTTTCTAGGATGATGCGAAAATGGTTGGATCCACTAAATAACCCATGCATCACAAACTTTATGGATGACATCCTCATTGCTACAGAAACATTTGAGGAACACATTAACTTTTTGACTATGCTGTTTGATAGACTAAGAGAGGCGAATTTGACGGCTAGACCAACAAAAAGTTGTATTGGTTGTAAAGAGTTGGAGTTCTTGGGACATACTGTGTTTCAGGGTAGCATGACCCCTGACCCCAAGAACCTTGAAAAATTGCAGAGAGCACCTAGGCCACAAACAAAGAAAGACGTGAGATCTTTCGTGTCGTTATGTGGATTCTATCAGAAATATATCAAAAATTTTAACTCTATTTGTGCTCCTCTGACAGATTTAACTCGCAAGGGAAATCCTGATAGAATTGTTTGGTCAGCCCAATGTGAATCAGCCTACCAAGAGTTAAAGGAAAAACTTACAAGCAAGCCTATCTTGAAATTACCTGATTTGAGTCAAGAATTTGTGGTGAGAAGTGACGCAAGCAATGTGGGCCTGGGGGCTACGTTGTTGCAAAGATCATCGTCACCAGAGGGAGAGCTGAACCTAGTCGCTTATGCTAGCCGCAAGTTAAACAAAGCGGAGCAAAACTATTCAACAAGCGAAAAAGAATGTCTAGCTTTGATCTGGGCAATACAAAAGTTCCAGATCTATCTATATGGTAGAACATTCGTGGTCCAAACGGATCATCAGCCTCTCGTATTCTTATCACAGGCCAAGCATGAAAATGCCAGATTATTAAGATGGTCGTTATTATTACAGCCATATCAATTTACCATCGAATATATTCCGGGGTCACTGAACGTGGGTGCAGACTTCCTCAGTAGGCATCCCTGTGATCCAAATCAGAGTATTCAGCAGGCGTAGGGAGTTGATTTTATCTATGTGTATCACTGTTTGGAACTAGCATCAGGCAAGTTCTTAGGTGGGGAGATGTGTGGTGAAGTACATTGATGCAACGATAAAATCACTAATTAATTATATATTAAAGTCAAAATAATAGCAGTAGAAATAAAATTAGTAAAGTTGTAACACGTCTTCTTTACCGCGCTTTAAAACGCGCCCGTCAAGGGTTAACGATAAAAATTTGAAAATTCTACTAGCGTAGGGTTCTAGGAAAGATAGAAAGAATAAAACACACAAACGCATAAGATTGAGAGAGCGGACACCTGCTGCCGGCTTGTCAAGTGTTAGCGGTTTGAATTAGCTACTCAGGCCAACAGTGCGAGACATGCCGTTAGCTTGTGTCGAGAACGATGTCGCAAGTTTGAAAATAAAAATAAAAATACCCCGCTAGCCCAATACATTTCTAACCACAGACACTGTGGAAAAATATATATATATACACACACGCATCATTACTTCCTATCGGGAAAAAGGAAGATCTGAGGCGATTTTTATAACATTCAAGTAGTGGAAACTTAGAAAACAACGAACACCAAAATGGAAAATATATTGAATTCTTTATTACTAGGTTTATGATCATAAAAGTTAGCTAGTCTTAGAGCGGGTCTTGTTCTGATGGGTAATATGCTTTAGAATTAAAAATCCGACAGATAGAAATAAAGTTATAGACAAAAGACGGTATTTGTTCGTACAGACAGACCAACACATGCTCGTTTAGACTTGCACTAACGGTGACTTTTTTTGACGCGTCCTTGAAAAAGGCAGGAAAAGGTTACAAGTAGTCTGTTGTAGAACGGGGCAGAAAAGGGGGAGAAAACTTATGGGATGGCTTAACACAAGATATATTTAGCAGTAGAGATCTAAGAATGAGAGAGGAAAAAAACTTGGTAGTGTCCAAAAATCAAGTATGTTTTGCTTTTAATTTCAAATTTCAAAATTGTCGTTCGTTTATTGGCCAAAGCCTTTTATATTATTAAGAAAATTCAACGGCTTGACGCTATTTGTAGAAGATAGTCCCGAGATCAGGACGTTGTGAATTTTGTGAAAAGTGATTAGCCTTATAAAAGCAAAGATATATGAAAGTCTAGGCATCACAGTCCAGCCAGCAGTACATCTGGAATCTGCTATTATTCAACGTACCTGTGTTTTTTTTTATTGAATTCTGGTAAGACCGACATTATTCATATATTTTGTTTAAAAATGTGAGTGAGAGATGCTGCCATCACAACTAAGTAATCAGGTCCCAAGCTGATCTATGCAGGGCTTGAAGGGGAATTAAGACGAAACACATTGCCAGTTTTGTAAATGCACATGTCTTGTGAGATAAAATGTTTTCTTAGGTGACCAGAGGGACACAGCTCACCTATCCCATTGTATGGTAGAAAAGAAAGATTAATAATAGTATTGCAGATGCAGTGCCGCCTTTGTAGGAGAGACATGTGAACAACAATAGTACACTGTGGAAGGGATGTGCTGGATGGGTCCATGGGATGTGACCCAGCTCTTTATTTATTATGCATGCTCTTTTGTATATATAACACAGTCTAAATAAGATATCACCCAGGAGACATTGTTTCATTATTACAGGGTCTTATCTGGCACTAGTCAGGTGCCAGAGCTCTATGTGAAAGCTGTTGAGAAGTTTTGGAGGCCAGTAGTGATAGGGGTCGCCAGTTTCCCCCCTATTACTTTTGGAGCAGTGGTCATTCGGCCGAAAGAAGTCAAACAGTTCCAGTGGGCCAGATAAGTGAAATATCTGGTACCCTAACAGTACATCAGCTATAAGAGCAGCATACCCCTGTATCCAAGAAATAAAATATTTCCATACTGAAATGAACAATGACATTAGTTTGTAAAGAGACTGGGAGTGATTAAAAAAAAATCCCAAACAGCCATCCAGTGTTAGAAACCAGAAATAGACAGATTTTAGTAACACTATTAGTTTAATTTAACAGTATTTGTTTGGACACTTGTCCCTGTGGGTCTAAATTTTATATTTTGTATATATGTTGAATTCTTTTCATGTTTAAAGTCTTGACCAGAAGAATACTAGGTTCGGGACCAAATAAATCATACAGAAAATTATTAATTGTACAAAGTTATCCGAGGTGTTATTTCCTTAATCATAGACCTTAATACTTGTTTGTGTAGAGGTGTATTATTGTTAAAGTACCATCACACCACACTTGCATAACCCTAGACATTAGACGTAGCTATCATTCATACTAGTCAAGAATAAGTCTGCTTGAGGCCATAAGGTGGTAGCAGAAAGGTATCCTGATAACTCACCCTAAATTTGTTAGAATCAGGAACCTTCACAGCTGGCCTCATTCAGTACATTAAGGAAAATATCAACATCATTTCATAACATCAAAACCCACCACAATTTGCACTACCAATGCTGACTGACAGCTGTAAGGCCAATTGTTGAGTAGTGATTCGCCTATCAGTAAGAATAATGCCCTCAGCGCATTTCAACATTTCTGCGTTGGTGGCTGTGGCAGGACGTCCACAGCGCGGCCGATCAAGCAGCTCCGTATCTCCACTTCCTGATTCTTTGATTCTCTTAACCCAGCGACTGACTGTACTCCTGTCGACTGCAAAACTTCATACACATCACATAGACGCTTGTGAATGTTCACAACAGTTTCTTCTCTGCAACGAGAAATTCTATCACAATTCGCTGCTTATAACGCAAGTTGCTAACACGCTCCATTTCAACGGTTTAGGGCAGCCGTATTATTTGGCCGGTTGCAGTGCAATTTGGTGCACACAATTGGCACATGCCATATTTGAAGTGTGCACAATTTCATGCTTCTATCTTCATTATTAGCTGAGAAAAACGATGTGGTGCATTACTTTCTGAACGCCCTTCGTAATGATTTTGTACTACAAGGCCGCTGGTTGCGCGTGATTGTCTGACAATCACCATATTTTAGGAAGCAGAGGAGTTTGAGCTAAGCTAAGGGAGAGCATTCTGACAAATTCGTTAAGTTAATAGCCTCCCCTTTCCCCTAACTGACTTCAGGTGTGTGCGAGTTTTGGTGGATTTTATAATAAGGGAATTTTTTTTCTCCTTAATTATTTAGAATTTTTTTCTTTCTCCACCGTTAGTAATAGTAGTTTTTCCAGTTGTTAGACTGATCTACCATTATTTGGCTTAGTCGTCTGTATTAGGAGCTTAGTTGCCAGTTAATAACAGCGAATAATTAGACAACTGATAACAAAGAAGAGGTATCTCAGTTAAATAACAGAATATTTTTAGTTGTATTTTTCTCGTAATTGGTTAAGGATAAGGGTATCTTTTCTTTTCTTCTTTTTTTCTCAAATAAGTCGCATTCAGTTATTTGCCATGGCTGAGCGTGTTAAACTTAGAACCATGCTAAGAGAGGAAGCAAAGGAAACGGGATTGCAAGGAGAAGAAGTTACCGCTTTTGTCAACGAAGAACTCGACAGGTATGACAGGGAGAAGAAAGAAGCGGAAGATCGTCAATTGGAACAGAAGAAAATTGAGGCAGAGATGGAAGCTCGCAGGGCAAACGAAAGGGAGAAGGAGAGACAGCATGAGGAAAGAGAGAAGGAGAGACAGCATGAATTGGCGCTTAAGGCTGTAGAGGTCCAAAGTCGTGGGACTGCCTCTACTTCCAGCATTGGAGAGCCGTCTTCTCCCCATTCATCTTTAACAGATCAATCCAACACTCAATCTCCCCAACTCGCAGCTATGTCTTTCGCCCTGGAACCCTTCCCAAGCCCCAATGAGAAAATTGACTCGTTTCTTGAAAGATTTGAGAGAATTGCAAACCTGTACGGGTTAGAGAGTTCCCGGTGGTGCCTAAAGCTTTCACAGCCCCTGAAAGGTACTGCTTATGACGGTTACGTTAAACTGGGAAGCAGCCATCAAAACAACTACGACTTGTTAAACATGGCTTTACTCGAGCGCTTCGAGATGAACGCTCGAAAATTTCTGCAAATGTTCAGAAACAGCAGAAAGGAAAGCACTGAGACATTTCCTCAGTTCTCTTCACGCCTGACGGGCTATTTGAAAAAGTGCATGGAGCTTTCCGAACTCCCACTCACATATGAAGGACTTCTGGAACTTGTTCTTACAGAACAAATAAAAACCAATTTGTCAAATGAAACTCCTTAGATTTCTGGCCGAACAGGGCGCAGTAAAGTTGGATGACATCCCCAGTAAGGCTGAGCGTTACGTAAATGCTATGGCCGAGCTTCCCAGCTCAAAACGCAAACCGACAGATGAGCCTTCTCGAAGAAGTAATCTAGAGCAGTCTTCCCATTCTTCCCATCACCATAACCAACTAGAAACTGTAGCCCCAAATCCTCCTCAGGAAAAATCGAAATTCTTTAAAAACAAATACCCCACACATCATTCTGATCAGCCCAACCGCCCTGCATGGCACCGCAGCCACAAAGATCAAGAAAAGGGAAAGACTCCTGCACCAGAGACATCTGATCAGGGCAAGCACACCGGGCCATCGCATCGGATGCTTGCAAACAGCCTCGCAAGGAAGAATTAATGTGATTCTCAACCTGAGGGGGAGAGGCCCTCAACGCGAGGAACTGTTATTTTGAACGGGTCTTCAACATCTTGTCTTTTTGACACCGGATTATCTTTTGATTGCATTGTCACAAGACGCTTGGTCAAACCCGGTCAAGAGACAGAAGACACAGTCAAACTATGTGGAGTTTTCAAGTGTGATGCACCCAAGACGCTTCCCATCGCACTGGTGGAGATACACTCTGATTTTGTCAGAGGTGTTATCAAAGCGGCTATTATGGATGATCCGATCTACCCAGTTATACTTGGATGTAGATACGGGTTTATTGGGAGACCGAAAAAGCCGATTGTGGCAGCAGTAACTACAAGAGGGCAAACCAAGAAGGAACGGGAGCCTGCGCCAAATTTGTTACCTAAGGAACTTAAAGAGGCGCAACAAAAGGACCCTACCTTGGAGCCCTGCTTTAGAAAACTGCTTATGGCCAAGGACCCCAGACACAACGGAGACATCTTATCTAAGGATGGAGTATTGTATCGTAGAACGGGCAGCCCTGAACAAGGGCATAATCAGCTCCTAGTACCGACGCAGTACAGAAACCAAATCTTAGAAATGGGGTACTCTCTTCCCTTTAGCGGACATATGAGACAAAACGCCACTATTCAGCGAATATCGACTCACTATTGGTGGCCAGGAATGAACACTGATATTATCAGATACGTGAAATCCTGCGCCCAGTGCCAGCGTGTGGCACCCAAGCATTGGAGACCCCCAGTTCCCATGGGTGAAATGCCAATAGTGGGGACACCATTTCAACGGGTTGCTGTCGACATTGTAGGACCCCTGGAAAGCACTAAAAGAAGGAACAGGTTTATCCTGACCTTAGTCGACTCATGCACTATGTGGGCCGAAGCTGTACCTCTAACATGCACGGATTCCAAGCGTGTCGCAGAAACCCTAGTGCAAATTTTTACACAGTTGGGATTCCCTCAACAAGTTTTGACGGATAACGGATCCCAATTCCGTAGCCTCTTAATGAAGTAGATCTTTAAGATCTTGAGGGCCAAACACATCCACACAAGCCCCTAACATCCGGCCGTAAATGGGCTTGTGGAGCGCTTCAACGGCAGCCTCACCATGATTTTACTTAAGCTGGGACAAGAGAAACCTGAAGATTGGGACCTTTTCATTCCTGCAGCCTTATTCGCATACATGGAAGTCCCACAGACATCTACAGGGTTCCCACCAGCTACTCTTTTATTCGGCAGACCTATTAAGGGGCCGCTAGAAGCCTTACTTCGGTCCCTGACAGACCAGAAGGCTGACGAGACAGTCGTCTCAGCCAGTAAATATGTATCAGAACTTAAGGAAAGATTACAACTAGGATGGGATCTAGCAACAACCAACCTTAAGAAAGCAAGCGCAAAGCATGCTAAACGATATAATAAAGCAGCGAAAGAGAGAGAACTTCAACCAGTGGAGAAAGTTTTGTTGTTACTGCCAACCGGAAGCAACAAACTGCGCATCGGGTGGCAAGGGCCGTTTACCGTCCTTAAAAAGATCTCAAGAACTAACTACAAGATCTCTATTAAAGGAAAGGAGAAGGTCTACCATATAAATCTGTTAAAGAAATACTTGGAAAGACCGGTGCCGTCCTCCGAACATCTCCTGGCGGTCGCCATAGCTACTGAAGATAAGGAAGATGACGATAGTTGCATGGAATATCCATTGCAACAAACAGAATCTTTCCAAGATGTAACATTCGGTGACAATCTCTCGGAAGCACAACAGACAGAAACGAGGGCGCTACTGAAACAGCACACAGCAGTTTTAACGGATGTATCTGGTCGAACACATCTCATAGAGTTCGATATGAAACTGACAGACGAGACACCTGTTCGTACCAGAGTTTACCCTATACCGTATGCTAAAGATGATACGCTACGCGGAGAAATAGACAAGCTACGTCAAGCAGGAATTATCAGTGAGTCTACCTCTCCTTACAGTTTGAGTGTAGTACTGTTACAGAAGCCCAATAAGGAAGTTCGGCTGTGCATAGATTACCGGTTACTTAATACTGTAACGGAATTCCAGCCTGAACCTCTAAAGAGCGTATCTGAGCTGTTCACGAAGCTTAGCAAGGCAAGAATTTTCTCCAAGATTGACCTCAGTAAAGGTTATTACCAAATACCAGTCAAGGAGGAAGTTAAGCCCTTGTTAGCTTTCAGCACCAGTGACGGACACTATACCTTCAACGTGATGCCATTCGGATTGCACAACGCACCGGGAGTCTTCACCAGAATGATGAGAAAGCTTTTAGAACCCTTGCAAAGTCCCCATATCCATAATTTCATGGATGACATATTAATTGCAACGGAAAACTATGACGAACATATTGCCACGGTTGCTATGCTCCTCAGGAGACTACAGGAAACTGGTCTCACAGCCAGACCTAGCAAATGTCTCATCGGATTTGAAACGCTTGATTTCCTGGGGCATACCATTTCTCAAGGCTGCATGTGGCCAGTTGCCAAGAATATTGAGAAAATAGTTGCAGCAAAAAGGCCCCGAACGAAGAATGACACACGTTCATTTCTATCACTGTGTATATTATAAAAAAATTCATCAAAAATGTCAACGTGCTAACTGCACCCCTTACTGACCTTACCAAAAAGGGGTGACCGGAAAAGGTTATTTGGGATTCTAAGTGCGAACACGCATACGTCACTCTCAAGGGACAGCTTTCCGAATACCCCATTCTGAGGCTACCTGACCTTAAGAAACCTTTTATATTGCGGGTCGACGCATCGGGTCAAGGCAACGGGTCAACACTACTCCAAGCAGATGACAATGATCCGAACCTGTTATTTCGCGTTGCGTATGGCAGCCTTAAACTGAATACAGCAGAACAAAACTATTCCACAGTTGAGAGAGAGTGTCTAGCATTTGTTCATGGTATAAGAAGGCACCATGAATATCTGTACGGAGTGTCATTCACGGTGCAAACGGATCATGCTCCACTGGCGTTTCCTGGGGCCAACAAGGAATTCAACGCAAAGATTATGCGCTGGGTTTTGCTACTAAGCGTGTACTCCTTCAAAGTGGAATACATTCTGGGAAAACAGAACGTAGGAGGAGATTTTATGAGTCGGAATTGGAGTACGTAAGAGGAGGACGAAACTGAAAACAGCAATCACCCAAAAGCTACAGTTCAAGGTAGATCTATTCTCATAAAAGAAACATGAAAAATGGTTTCATGTCTTCAAGCCGGGACGAAACTGTGAAAGTTATGTAAATAGATTACATGATTTCCCACCTTTGCTTCCTTATTAGTATGCACGTTTTGTTAAACGCAGAACTCCTACACTCCAATATTTGTCTTAACTCATATTTTAGCCACGCCTATTTTTTTTCTCTATGTCTTACAGGCACTAGCGAGTATTTACAAACAGACGTAATAGCTAGTCCACGACGGGACAGGTAAACAGCCAGCGAGTAGAGCCGTTAACTGAATTATCACGCAAGCGATTGGGCAATCGTTGAAATAGTGACAGATCAGACTAGAATGCGCGTAGAGAAAGAACGAGTCGTCTAATGGTAGAATCAAGGGCGATAAGTCAGAAGACGTACCTTTGATGGTTATATTTGACAGGGGAGTAAGCGGATGAAGAAAAGAAAGGGGCGATAACCACAGTTACCGACCTCACCGGTTTGTTTGTGGAACGTAATTAGCTACAGGAAGAGACGAGATCAATAGACCTCCGCTCGCTAGCAAATGTCTATACGGTCGACATAAGTGGGAAATAAAGCTTTCATTCAGGAATGAACCGCAGATTTTCCCAGAATACGGGCTAAGCGCGATATCTCGCACTCGCTAGCGAATTTGTACCAATTTCATATATATACCCATCCTTTAAAATTAATTTTTCTAGTAGTTTCAAAATTTTTGGAATATCTAGCGCGAATCCTAGACCCATTGTACAAGTGGAATTACTTAGTATTTCGTGGAGATAATCTCATTTTCTGTGTTGCGGTAAATATATATACTAGCATTTTGAATGATTTAATTGTTAAAATTCGTCATTATATTTCACTAGGATTTTCTGTGTTAATTGACTAGCGTATTAAATAACACATAGCTAAATTGTTCACAGCTTAGCGTAAATTTAATTACTCGCTATTACCCAGAAAGAGATATTTTAATTGACTAGTGAATGCACTAGGCGTTAGAGTACTGACGAAATATATATTTATCTCCAATCCATTATGTGTAATTTTGTAAATGACTAGCGCTTAGTTCACGGGTTAATAAAAACTATTAGATAAGCTAGACATTTGTGGTTTCTAATCTAATTTAATAACCGTGTGGATAATAAATCAAACATTACGTGGGTTAGGATAGGATACTGATATTGTGATTTAATGTTTTTGTATTTTCTTCCTAAATCTAGTACGGGTCACAAACTAAACCTACCAGCGGCCTAAATCTGAGAAAAGGGGTCTAAGTCAAATAGTACCAGAAACATTCTTATGTATATCGGGTCTTCGAGGTTGACCTGTTCGGCCCTCTAGTTTTACCCAGAGAGAGAGAGAGAGAGAGAGAGAGAGAGAGAGAGAGAGAGAGAGAGAGAGAGAGAGAGAGAGAGAGAACATTTGACAAATAAGAATAACGATAACTGGACATATAGATACCCAGATTTCTTTTCATTTTTATTTACATTCAGCGCGCTGTGGCGAAAATATCAAAATTAACACTACCCGACTACTGACCACTGTGTTGTGGCGAGGATTTATTCAGAAAGATTTACTCACCTGACATTCTCTTAACTATCGGAATTACAAGCTACTGAACACTGTGAACATTTGATCTCGTAATTATTTTCCTACCTGGACTAATTGATGCGACTTAAACAGATTTAATTAACAGTAACAAAGTAAGCGTTCCCCAATAGAAGGATTAATCAGCCTTGGAGGAACTAGGGCTTATTTTGCCAAAACCCAAACACTGGATTTGTTACGTGCATCATGGAGATATGTTCCAGATGTTGTTAAAACAACTGTTAGGTAAGCGTGACTGAATGTGGCCACAGGTTAGTAAGAGCAGAGAGAAAGAGAGTGAATAATTCTTCTATTGTATAATAATTGTACTCACTTTTGTTCTATTTTTTGTTTGCTAATACTGTTTTTTTCAGGATAGATTAATTAGGAACTCTGTTCTTTACAGTATAGTTAACTTCTATACCATAGCGCAAATCTTTTGACCTTTTGCGGTTATTAACTTCATCCTTGTGGGATCTTGTCTCAACAGAGGGGATTACACTTATGGTTTTATATTT
This sequence comes from Oreohelix idahoensis, assembly GCA_024509875.1. Taxonomy (NCBI): domain Eukaryota; kingdom Metazoa; phylum Mollusca; class Gastropoda; order Stylommatophora; family Oreohelicidae; genus Oreohelix; species Oreohelix idahoensis. The sequence goes on from JAMPIV010006085.1 coordinate 476,081, forward strand.
CTTTAATTTCTGTAACCTATGATTTTCAATTGGTATTGATATTGGATGTTGTGAAGTTTTTTTTATGATAATAAACTTAACAAAACTTAATTACTGGTGTTAGTCAGCTTAGCTCAATAGCCATACCCCATTTACTATAGTTTTCACGTTTGTGCGTCTGATTGTCGTCACTCATCTGTGTGTGTGTATGTGAGTGGTTAATAGTGTATATGTTAATATATATGGAATGGGGAGTTGTCTGATAAACAAATTTCAGTCGTAAAGATAGGCTGGACGAGAGTATCTTCTCAATCCAGGGACAGATTCTACCTTTCACCATTCACTTGTGAAATCTATTTCTTTACCTTATCTCTCACTGAGTTACCACCTTTTTCAGTTCTATTCAGACGGGACCAGAATCTATTTTAAATACCTATCAAAAATCTACGACAACTGAGACCAGCTCCATTGCACGAACCTCACGAATGACAAGAAGATCATCGTGTGAAGAGCTCCAGTCTAGTCAGTGTCTTTTCAAGATCAAACAGCAAACATTTTCCCGAAACAACGGTCACTGCTACATAGAGATTTTAAATACCTTATATGTATATATATTTAATTAAAAGGTATATATTTAATTAATAAACCCAACAATCGTTTTGATAATTATCTAGTTCCCTAATGTATCAGTCGTGCTGTCGTTGTTAAGTATTTACGTATAAGTAAAATTCTACATTTAGATGAGGTTGGTGGCTCTTTCTTTATCGATATCTAAGGGCAGAATCTAAGGTCGTGGGGAAAAACACTTTCCAGAATTTATTAGAAAACGCTATCCAGGGGAAAGCATTCGCATTTTCTTCTTCTTGTCCTTATTTCGAACTTTTCTCTTTCTGTCTCTTTACTTACTTACTTAGTCGTTCCCCTTCTACCGTGAGATGTAGAGGTTTGGAAGAGAGAGCGCCAGACTATCCTATCGGCTGTCTCCCTCCTGGCCTGGTTCCATTCTAGTCCTCGGTCCTTCAAAGATTGTCCAATGTTGTCCTCCCAGCGGACTCTGGGTCGTCCTGGGGGTCTGGATCCCTGGCTCTTTGTTTCCCATGCTTGTCGTGGTAGCCGATCTTCTCCCATTCTGCAGACATGGCCAAACCATCTTAGCTGGGACTGTTCTACTTGGGTCTGCAGGGGGTGGGATTTTAGGCCTTGACGTATCGTCTGGTTGCGGACCAAGTCTCTTCTTGTTACTTCAACCACCTTCCTCAGTGTCGCATAGAGATTTATGATCAATACATTTTTTATATTCTTTTCTTTTCTACCCGTGTCCTCTACTTTATTATCGCTCTTTTATCCTTTTCCTGTTTTTCGCATTCGTTCGTTTGCGACTAAATAAATTTTCCCATTCTGACTTTGCCGTTTCTTTTCTCATACTAGTAACGCATTGTATTGCGTAATGTGTCAATCCCGGCACGGGACGATATAGTGTGAGAATTCGTCTTGTCAGACATAGAGAGCAGACATATGTCTACATTTTCAGCTGTCACGAGAGTTTTCTTCGGCTAAGTTCTCGGCGTGAGGTGTGAACGGCGCCTTCATGCATAGCTCAGAAATGAGACATGTCGTGTGAGGTGTATAGACGCGTTTTGGCAGTTATGGCCAGCGTCTAAGTTAAGTGTTAAGAGAGAGAGAGAGAGGGGGGGGGGGGGGAGAGACCGGCGCTATTTCGGGTTTTCGTAATAGCGTGGGATCCTTTGTCCGTTTTCATATATCTACACGAGTAGCTTAGACTATTCATTCAGTTCTCCAAATTTTGCAGTAGACAGGTTGCTCATGCTAAGGAAATAAGCTTGCATAGCGAAGTCTTAGTTTGTTCTCGACAATTTGCCGAGCTTCTAGACTACCAATAAATATAAGCGTATAAATTCTAAGTTGTGCGATCGCCTGTAGTTCTGTCTGGAGGTAAATATTATATATATATCTAGTAGTGTTGAGTGTTTTAGTGATAAATCACTTATTTCATTTTACTAGTGAGATTCCTGTGCAGAAGTAATTAATTTATAACTCAAGTACATTTCAGCCCGTGTGGTAAGTAATATATTACAATCAATAACCTTTCCGACACTGTTGACAAATTGTGGTGTGACCAAGAATTTTACCTTTGATCGAAGTTACAAACCTGACATTTTCCTAAGTAGTGGAAACCTCGTGATTCTGACACTGTGAGCCCGCTTAAAACTAATTCTTACCTCGTGATTCAAGTGACACTAACCTTAGTCTGAAAAATATTCGCATGAAGAGGACGCTCCCCGGAACCATTGGATGAACCCAAAAATCTGCAGAGCTGGGATCCGCTTCATTAAAAGAAAGACAGATTAAAGTGTGTGGGTGTCCTAAAGCTTGCGCCAGACGGCGAACAACAGCACGATTGTAGGTAAGAATGTATGTCAGGGCCCTGATGAATGAACAGAGAGAAAGCAGGAACGAGTGACTCTTTTTATGGTATACCAAATTTTCACCCATTTTGTATTTCTTTATGCAAGGTTTTTTTGTTGCTAACAATATTTTCATTAGGAAAGATTAGAGTATCAAAGTCTGTTCATACCTTTAAAGGGAAATCATTAGACTACTGCAAATATATCCGTGACTCTTTGGGACTATCGCTTTTCTTCTAACAGGACTGTGGGCTATACATCGAGGGAAATGATCATACCAATGGGTCTATCATTCTTGTAGCAAATTCATGGACTTTATGACTATTTGTATATGCTGATGTAATTTTTATCTGTTGTGATGGAATTTTTTTCTGATAATTAAATTCAATTAAACTTAATCAGTGTGTTGATCAGCTCGTTCAAAATTATCTATATTTTCATTTGTCACAGTTTCACGTCTGTGCGTCTATTGTAGTCACTTATGTGTGTGTGTATGTGAGGTATATATAAATTAATATATATGATACTAGACGGTCTGACAAATCTTAATCTGTTGTAGATGATAGGCTGACTGAGAGAAATAATCTCAAGGGTCAGAGACCGACTCTAATATATTTCCTCCATCTCACTCGTGAAATCTATTTCTACTTATATCTCACTGAGATATCACCTGTTTTCTATTGCTATTCAGAAGGGACCAAACTTAAGTCTTAATTCACCTATCAAAAATCTACGACAAATGGGGACTCGTCCGAAGGATTTTTGAACTTAGAATAGGAAATCGAGACGGCAAATATCAGCTCGTCTGTACGATTTTTTTTCTTTATTCTGAAATAGAGAAAGAGTGTGACTGTCTCGTTGATTTTGTATCTTTTAAAAACAACTATTCCCCTAGACTAACGATCTGTTTATGGGCGTGCTGACCACAGCATTAATAACTGTTTTTCCACAGCATTTTGAGTACTATACATTTGAGTTACAGGTTGATTTTGTCGGAATATATGTTAATTATTGATTTTGTAATACTAAACGCTGGTAAAGTTTGTGATTGTCTAACAGTCACTGGGTTTGAAGCAGAAAGGTGTTTGAACTAAGTTAAGGAGTGCGTTTCGGACTATTTCGTCCAGATTAATTGCCTCCCTTACCCCATCTGACTTCAGGGGTGAACCTGTAGTGGACTTAAATAATAAGGGAATTTTATTTTCTCCTTAAATTTTTGCAATAATTATTTTGTTTCCACTGTAGCAACGTATTTTTCAGTGAGTAATCTTAACTACTGAATGAAAAAAATTGCCTAGAAAAATCACAAACAGCCAATAAAAGCTGGGGTTGATTGCCACGTCCTGTAAAGGATAAGCAACTAACTTTTTAATCCTAACTACCATTTATTTTGCGTAGTCGTATGCATTAGGTGCTTTATTGCCGATTAATAGCCGCGATAGTTAGATACTATTGTATAGGAGGAGGTATCCCAGGTTAAAGTATATCATCTTTTGTTTTGGTGTTTTCTCGCAAGTGGTAGGAACCAGAGTATATCTTTTTCTTCTTTCTTTCTCGACTAGTCTCAGTCACTGATTTACAATGGCCGAAAGGGCGAAACTTAGACAGATGCTAAGGGTCGAAGCGAGAGAAGAAGGTTTGGACGGAGAAGAAGCGAAAGCTTTTGTCAGGGACGAACTTGAAAGATATGACGCGAAGAGGAAAGCAGCTGAAGTCAAAGAGGAAAAAGAAGAAGCTAGGAAGAAAGCAGCGGAAGACCGTAAATTAGAGCAGAAGAAGATGGATGAGGAAATGGAAATTCGCAGGGCGAACGAAAGAGAGAAGGAGAGACAGCATGAGGAAAGAGAAAATGAGCAACGACGACAGCATGAGCTGGCGCTTAAAGCTCTAGAGTTCCAAAGTCGTGGTGCTGCCTCTACCTCCAGCAATGGAGAATCTTCTCATTCTTCCTTAACTGATCAATCAAACACTCAATCTCCTCATCTGACCGCTATGTCTTTCGCTCTAGAATCTTTCTCTTGTCCAAATGAGAAGATTGACACGTATCTAGAAAAATTCGAGGAAATTGCAACTCTGCACGGTTTAGAGAGGTCGCGTTGGAATATGAAGCTTTCCCAGGCTTTGAAAAGCAGTGCGTATGATGTTTACGCCAAACTGGAGAGCAGTCAACAAGACAATTACGACGTCTTGAAGAAAGCGTTACTGGAGCGTTTTGAAATTAACGCGCGCAAATTTTTGCAACTGTTTCGCAAAAGCAGAAAGGAGAATTCTGAAACTTTTCAGCAGTTCTCCTCTTGTCTAAAGGGATATCTGACAAAGTGCCTAGAGCTCTCGCAGCTCCCCTCTACCTATGAAGGCCTGGAAGAATTTGTTATAACAGAACAAATAAAGAACACTTTGTCTGCTGACACCCGAAGATTCTTTGCTGAGCAAGGTGCAGAAAAGCTTGAAGACATTTTGGAAACGTTTGAGCGATATCACAATGCGCTGGCTGAATTGCCAACACAAAACGTAAACCAACAGAAGAGCCTTTTCGAAAGAACAATCTAGACCAATCTTCTCATGCTTCTAATCAGAATAACCACAGAGAAACTGGACCTCAAAACCCCCCTCCTGAAAAATCCAAGTTCTACAAAAACAAGTACCCCACCAAGAACAAACAGTCTGATCAACCCAACCGTTCTACATGGCAGCGGGGCCAGAAAGGACAAGGTAAAAAAGGGAAAACCCCTGCGCACGGGACTAATGATCAGAGCAAGCACACCGAGCCGAAATGCATCGGATGCTTACAAATAGACTCGCAGGAGAGAATTATTGTCAGTGATTCTCAACCTGAGGGAGAGAGACCCTCTACGCGAGGTACTGTTGTGTTAAACGGGACTTCAACTTATTGTTTGTTTGACACGGGGCTTTCTTTTGATTGCATTGTTGCCAGGAACCTGGTCAAACCCGGTCAAGAGACAGAAGAAACCGTTAAACTTTGTGGAGTTCTTAAGAGTGATGCACCAACAACGCTTCCCATTGCATTGGTGGAGATCCACTCTGAGTTTGTCAGAGGTGGGATCAAAGCGGCTGTTATGGATAACCCCATCTACCCTGTCATACTTGGCTGTATATATGTGTTTATTGGGAAACCGGAAGAGCCAATCGTGGCAACGGTAACCACAAGAGGGCAAACCAAGAAGGAACGTGAGCCTGCGCCAAATTTGTTACCTATGGAACTTAAAGAGGCGCAACAAAAGGACCCTACTTTGGAACCCTGCTTTAGGAAACTGCCCATGGCCAAGGAACCTAGACAACACGGGGACATTTTTTTCTAAGGATGGCGTACTTTATCGGAGAACGGGCAAGCCTGAACAAGGTTTTAATCAGCTCCTAGTACCGAAACAATACAGATGTAAAATCCTAGAAATGGGGCACTCTCTTCCCTTTAGCGAACATATGGGACAGAACGCCACAAACCAGCAGATACGCACTCACTATTGGTGGCCAGGAGTGAATACTGATATTTTCAGATACGTCAAATCCTGCGCTCAGTGCCAACGGGTGTCACCCAAGCATTTGACCTCCCCAGTTCCCATGGGGGAAATGCCAATAGTGGGAACACCATTTGAACGGGTTGCTGTCGACATTGTTGGACCCCTGGAAAGGACCAAACGTAGGAACAAGTTTATCCTGACCCTAGTCGACACATGCACTATGTGGGCGGAAGCCATGCCGCTAACATGCACAGATTTGAAGCATGTCGCAGAAGCCCTAGTGCAGATCTTTACACGGTTGGGATTCCCTCAACAAGTTTTGACGGACAATGGATCCCAATTCCGTAGCCTGTTAATGGAGGATATATTTAAGATTTTGAGGGCCAAACACATCCACACAAGCCCGTACCATCCGGCCGGAAATGGGCTCGTAGAACGTTTTAATGGCAGCCTCACCATGATGTTTCGTAAGCTGGGACAAGAAAAACCGGAAGATTGGGACCTTTTCATTCCTGCAGCTCCATTTGCTTACAGGGAAGTTCCCCAGGCATCTACGGGTTTTCCCCCAGCTACACTGTTATTTGGCATACCTATCATTGGCTCGCTCGAAGCCTTACTCAGGTCGCTGACAGACCAGAAGGCGGATGAGACAGTTGTCTCAGCCAGTAGATATGTATCGGAATTGAAGGAAAGGCTACAGCTAGGGTGGGATCTAGCAACGACAAACCTTAGGCGAGCTCGAGCAAAGCACGCTAAGCGATACAATCTAGCAGCGAAGGAGATAGAACTACAACCAGGAGATAAAGTTTTGTTGTTACTGCCAATCGGAAGCAACAAGCTACGCATCGGGTGGCAAGGGCCGTTTACCGTCCTGAAAAAGATTTCGAGAACGAATTATCAGATCTCGATTAAAGGAAAGGAGAAGGTTTACCACGCAAATCTGTTGAAGAAATACTTGGAAAGACCGGTGCCGTCCCCCGAACATCTCCTGGCGATCGCCATAGCTACAGAGGATGTTGAAGATGACGATAGTTGCATGGAATATCCATTGCAACAAACTGAATCTTTCGAAGATGTAAAATTTGGTGACACTCTCTCTGAAGCACAACAGACAGAAACGAGGGCTTTACTGAACCAGTACACAGCAGTGCTAACGGATGTACCTGGGCGAACACATCTCGTAGAGTTCGAGATGAAACTTAACAACGAGACACCCGTTCGAACCAGAGTCTACCCTATTCCGTATGCGAAAGCTGATACGTTACGTGCAGAGATAGACAAGCTACGTAAAACAGGAATTATTAGTGAGTCTACATCCCCGTATAGTGCGAGCGTAGTGCTGTTGCAGAAGCCCAATAAGGAAGTTCGGCTGTGTATCGATTACCGTCTACTTACCACAGTAACGGAATTTCAGCCGGAACCCCTCCAAAGCGCTTCTGAGCTGTTTAGCAAGCTGAGCAAGGCACGGATTTTCTCAAAGATTGACCTGAGTAAGGGGTACTATCAGATACCAGTCAAAGAGGAAACTAAGCCTTTGCTAGCTTTCAGCACCAGTGAAGGACACTATACGTTTAACGTGATGCCATTCGGGTTACATAACGCACAAGGAGTGTTCACAAGGATGATGAGAAAGCTGTTATAGCCATTGCACAGTCCACATATCCACAGTTTTATGGACGATATACTAGTTGCAACGGACACATACAAAGAACACACTGCTACGGTTGAGATGCTCCTCAGGAGACTACAGGAAACTGGTCTCAGAGCTAGACCTAGCAAATGTTTAATCGGCTTCGAAAAACTTGACTTCCTGGGGCATACCATTGCTCACGGTGCCATGTGGCCAGTTGCTAAGAACGTAGAAAAGATACGCGCAGCAAATAGGCCAAGGACGAAGAAAGAAACGCGATCGTTCTTATCACTATGTGCTTATTACCAGAAATTCATCAAAAACTTCAATGGTTTGACAGCACCCCTTACTGACCTTACGAAAAAGGGGCGACCAGAGAGAATTATCTGGGATCCTAAGTGCGAAGACGCTTACGTCACGCTCAAGATACAGTTGTCTGAATATCCAATTCTGCGACTGCCGGATATTACCAGACCCTTCATATTGCAAGTCGACGCATCGGGACAAGGCATCGGGTCTACTCTGCTTCAGGCAGGCGACGATGATCCAAACCAGCTATTCCCAGTGGCATACGGCAGTCGTAAGTTGAATAAGGCAGAACAAAACTACTCCACAGTGGAAAGAGAATGTCTGGCATTAGTTCATGGCATAAGGAGGCACCATGAATATCTTTACGGAGTAACATTCACGGTGCAGACCGACCATGCTCCACTGGCATTTCTTGGGGCTAATAAGGAGTTTAATGCAAAAATATTGCGCTGGGCACTGCTCCTAAGTGTATATTCCTTTAAAGTCGAATACATTCCAGAAAGAGAAAACGTGGGAGCAGACTTCATGAGTAGGAATTGGACAGAGACGGAGGGGGGAGATGAGAGGGAAGAGAACAGACGCCCTGAAGCTACGGATATAGGAAATTTATTTCCATAACGTAGACATGGAGTGCCTCCATATCTTAAAGGGGGGACGTTCTGTCGCATAGAGATTTATGATCAATAATTTTTCTATATTCTTTTCTTTTCTACCCGTGTCCTCTACTTTATTATCGCTCTTTTATCCTTTTCCTGTTTTTCGCATTCGTTCGTTTGCGACTAAATAAATTTTCCCATTCTGACTGTGCCGTTTCTTTTCTCATACTAGTAACGCATTTTATTGCGTAATGTGTCAGTCCCGGCACGAGACGATATAGTGTGAGAATTCGTCTTGTCAGACATAGAGAGCAGACATTTGTCTACATTTTCAGCTGGCACGAGAGTTTTCTTCGGCTAAGTTCTCGGCGTGAGGTGCGAACGGCGCCCTCATGCATAGCTCAGAAATGAGACATGTCGTGTGAGGTGTGAAGACGCGTTTGGCAGTTATGGCCAGCGTCTAAGTTAAGTGTTAAGAGAGGGGGAGAGACCGGCGCTATTTCGGGTTTTCGTAATAGCGTGGGATCCTTTGTCCGTTTTCATACATCTACACGAGTAGCTTAGACTATTCATTCAGTTCTCCAAATTTTGCAGTAGGCAGGTTGCTCGTGCTAAGGAAATAAGCTTGCATAGCGAAGTCTTAGTTTGTTCTCGACAATTTGCCGAGTTTCTAGACTACCAATAAATATAAGCGTATAAATTCTAAGTTGTGCGATCGCCTGTAGTTCTGTCTGGAGGTAAATATTATATATATATCTAGTAGAGTTGAGTGTTTTAGTGATAAATCACTTATTTCATTTTACTAGTGAGATTCCTGTGCAGAAGTAATTAATTTATAAGTCTGTTATATTCTCTAGTCGACATGTTACAGTGGAAAGCAGAATAAACTATAATTTCTAGCTTAAACTCATGCAGCTGTAAATGATTTTTTATTAAACTGCTAATAATCAGTCGAGAATATTTTAAACTAACTTATAACTGCACTGATTCATCATTGAGTATTGACGAAATACGTATGTATTTCTAATTCGTGATGATTGATTTTATTAATATAACTTATTTCACGGTAATTTAAACGATAAGACCAGCTCTACGCTTGCAGTTATAACCGAGGAATAGTATGTATAAGTATTTTATATGTTGTTTTCTCTTTATTCAGGGAAACTGGGGTAGCCCAACTTTGCCAGCGTTTTAGTACATGAGAAATATCTGTGAAGAACTAAAACATTTTTTTCGTAAAGACTTGGGTGTGTAAAGTAAAACCTGTCTGGCATTGCGTTGGCATCCAGAACGACAGAGTACCCATTTCATGACCTTTAAGATTAAATGAAGTAACGGGCCTATCGCGTCAGATTTAATTCTTCCTGAGAAAAACTCAAGTACATTTCAGCCCGTGTGGTAAGTAATATATTACAATCAATAACCTTTCCGACACTGTTGACAAATTGTGGTGTGACCAAGAATTTTACCTTTGATCGAAGTTACAAACCTGACATTTTCCTAAGTAGTGGAAACCTCGTGATTCTGACACTGTGAGCCCGCTTAAAACTAATTCTTACCTCGTGATTCAAGTGACACTAACCTTAGTCTGAAAAATATTCGCATGAAGAGGACGCTCCCCGGAACCATTGGATGAACCCAAAAATCTGCAGAGCAGGGATCCGCATCATTAAAAGAAAGACAGATTAAAGTGTGTGGGTGTCCTAAAGCTTGCGCCAGACGGCGAACAACAGCACGACTGTAGGTAAGAATGTATGTCAGGGCCCTGATGAATGAACTGAGAGAAAGCAGGAAAGAGTGACTCTTTTTATGGTATACCAAATTTTCACCCATTTTGTATTTCTTTATGCAAGGTTTTTTTGTTGCTAACAATATTTTCCTTAGGATAGATTAGAGTATCAAAGTCTGTTCATACCTTTAAAGGGAAATCATTAGACTACAGCAGATGTATCCGTGACTCTTTGGGGCTATCGCTTTTCTTCTAACAGGACTGTGGGCTATACGTCGTGGGAAAGGATCATACCAATGGGTCTATCATTCTTGTAGCAAATTCATGGACTTTATGACTATTTGTATATGCTGATGTAATTTTTATGTGTTGTGATGGAATTTTCTTCTGATAATTAAATTCAGTTAAACTTAATCAGTGTGTTGGTCAGCTCGTTCAAAATTATCTATATTTTCATTTGTCACAGTTTCACGTCTGTGCGTCTATTGTAGTCACTTATGTGTGTGTATGTGAGGTATATATAAATTAATATATATGATACTAGATGGTCTGACAAATCTTAATCTGTTGTAGATGATAGGCTGACTGAGAGAAATCATCTCGAGGGTCAGAGACCGACTCTAATATATTTCCTCCATCTCACTCGTGAAATCTATTTCTACTTATATCTCACTGAGATATCACCTGTTTTCTATTGCTATTCAGAAGGGACCAAACTTAAGTCTTAATTCACCTATCACAAATCTACGACACTCAGATACCTCATTTCTGAGGTTTGGATCTGGCATTTGTGGGTTGTAGTCATTGCCCATGACTCGCATCCATATGTCAAGACTGGGACACAGGTGGAGCGGCATACAGCCATCTTCGTTTTCTTATCAACCTCTCTCTTGCTGAGGAATCCTCGATTTATGGCCTGAAACAGTCTCCCAGCTGCTGCTTTTCGAGTGGCCAACCCTTCTTTGATGCCTCTTTTTCTGTCTATAATAGCTCCGAGGTATTTAAAGTGGTCGACCTGCTCCAGGACCTATTCTCCCAGCTTAATCTGATGTCTTCTTTCTTCTCGTGATATCACCATGGATTTTGTTGTAGAGCTGCTTATGACCATCCCTCTCTTCTCCAGCTCTTCCTTCCAGACTTGCAAGTTGGATTGGAGATGTGCCTCTGATTTAGCAATCAGGGCAACATCATCAGCAAACGCCTGCTCTGAAATACAGACCTGTCTCATCTTCCAGTACCCCACTGAAAACTTTCTTGTTCTCTCCTTACATGCCTTGATGACATCGTCCATAAGGAGTATGGAAAGAATAGGTGACAGGATATCACCTTGTCTTACACCAGTGGTGGTCCTGAACTCTTCTGACTTATGGTTTGCTGTCCTCACATAATTTCTGCAAGACTTGTAGAAGCTCTGTATAGCATGAATCAGAGGTGCTGGAATGTTCTTCCTTGCCAAACAGTCCCAAAGTTTGCTCCAGGGGACCCTGTCAAACGCCTTTTCCAGATCTATGAAACAAAGATGGATCTCACTCTAATACTCAAGGGCTTTTTCACTCAGCTGTCTGAGTGTGAAGATTAGGTCTTGAGTACTTCGGTTTGCTCGGAATCTGCACTGGACCTCATCCAATTGTAGCTCAGCTAGGCGTCGGAGTCTCTGCTCTAGGATTCTAGAGTAGATTTTACCAGGGACACTGAGAAGGGATATGCCTCTATCGTTTCCACATTGTCGATTGTCACCTTTTTTGAAAATTTGTGTTATGATGGCAATCTCCCAATCCTTTGGTAGGGTCTTGTTGTACCACGCTGTCTGTAGGACCCTTAAGAGTAATAGGTCGCCTGATGCTCCCATGTACTTAACCATTTCTGGTGTTATACCATCATGCCCTGCTGCTTTGCCCATCTTGATTTTCTCCAGTGCTGCCTTCAGTTCTTCCATCTTTATGTCATCTTCACCATCATTGGTTTTCTCTTCTGTGCTAGTGGTTATCATTTCTGATGCTTCACCATGCTCACCATCCAGGAGTTCTGAGAAATATTCTTTCCATCTTTCCATTACTTCCTTCGGGGCAGTAAGCAATTTGTAACATATGTGTTTTTAGCTCCTAAGTATTGTTTCCATGCCATTTTCATCTCTTTTATTTTCTCTTTGACTTCCTCTGTCCACCAAGGTGTCCTCTTTCTCTTGTTCCCAAGTCGGACTTCACCACATGTTTCTGCAGCAGCTGTCTTTATGATGTCCTTGAATTTAAGCCAGAGGGTTTCCAAGTCATCAGGTTGTTCTTCTGTGTTGTTCACCGCTGCAGCAATAAGCCCCTGATATCTGGTCTTAATTTCTGGCTCTCTCAGCTTGTAGGTCTTAATGCTCATTTCTCCCGTTCGTTTACTTAGTTTCTTGCGTGATGTTGGGCAGTTCCTAGGCTGAGCAACTCTTTCAGTTGTTCTTTTGATTGTAAGCAGATAGTGATCACTTCCAATCTCTGGCCCCCTCCAGACTCTAGCATCCCGGACATATTTGAATGAGCTCCTCCTAACAATGGCATAGTCGATCACTGACTTCTCATTCTTTGTTGGTTCACATCAAGTGTATGCATGTATGCGCTTATGGGGGAACTTTGTGTTTGTAATGATCAGATTCTGCTCATTGCAGGACCTAAGGAGTCGCTTTCCATTGTCATTGAGAGTATCTTCTCCATATCTTCCGATAACTCCACCCCATCTAGCATGGTCATTTCCAACTCTGGTATTGAAATCTCCGAGCATGATAACTTCATCTAGGCAGTCATCCACTGTCCTTTGGAGCAGCTCGAAGAATTCCTCCTTGACCTCTGCTCTCTCATCCTCATTTGGCCCTTACACTATGACCAGGTTGACTATGGTTTCTCCTTCTTTTAGTATTACAACCATAATGCGCTCCGAGACAAAGTTCCATCCCTTGATACTATCTTTTTGGTTTTTTGCAACAATGCAACCCACGCCCTCTTTAGCTCTTTCAGATGTGGGTACACCACTGTAGAGCAGCGTGTTGCCATCGAGATCCATGACTCCTTGTCCTTTTTTCTTTGTTTCCGTTACAGCCAGGATTTCTAGTTTTGCTTTCCTCATCTCTTCCACCAGCTCCTCTTCTTTCCCATTTATACTTCTTGTGTTCCAAGTTCCATAAGTCGTAGTCTGTAGTCCGTTCCAGTTCGTCGCCTTTAGAATCAGTCCGGTTTTCTCTCTTGTAGTTCTCATAATCAAAAGTTTAAAGCAAACAGGAGATTGGCCCGTTGTGCCTTTGTATGGTGGAGGGGCTGCCTCCTTACGGCATCCATGCAGGCCGCCCTCCTCCTTTTTCAGCCGGGCTTGAGCAATTTCTGGAGAACTTCTTGATAACATTCAATAGGCCATCCCCAGTGACAACTACTGTTGTAGTTGCACCAAGATACACTTACCACAGTGAGATGTCATCCGATAGTTATGACACAATTTGTCTCCTTGCCTCTGATGGTGTCCCGTACTTTGTTGATTCTTGGTGGTGTTGTACGCGTAGCGTTCCTGTGGTTTTGTATGTGGCTGTGGTTTCTTCTGTTGAGGATCCATGTATGGTTTGGGAGGTTGTTTGGTTGGTGGTTCGTTGAATTTCCTCACGGTGCCTTGCGTTTCAATTAGTTCGGTCTGGGATATCTCGGCTAATGCGAGCACTTTATGCATCCGCTCAGCACAATTTTCCATTAAAAAACGTCCTCACCTCTGGACTCATGGAGTCTTTTATTTCATGGAGTCATGATAACCATTTGATTCAATCCATCCCATTCCCTATTGATATTTTTAAGCTGGCACCATTTCTCTAGATACGTCACAAGGCGGGCAGTTAACTTTTCTTCGTGTTTCTTAACTTCTTACTACACGCTTCAGCGAGCAGTTCATACCCTACCAAAAGAGCTTACTTCAAAGTTTCATAGTAATCCTGGAGTCCAACGGGAAGTTTAATGTACCCTTCATAAGCAAGTCCCTGTAAAAGTTTCAAGTCCCATCTCGTTTCCTCAAGGCCATATCCACGGGATGCAAGTTCAAAACGGTCAAGTATCGTTCCTCTCTGAGATTACCTCCAGTGGGCAGCGCATAGCATTAGTAGGAGGAGGCTGGTAAATTTCGGAATCCTATTACCTAAGTGATGAGCTACCAGAAGAAATGGAAGCAGTTTGAAGGTCCACTTGTTTATTTCGGATCTCATGCTGCCTTTCAGCTTTCTTTTCTTCCCATCAGCTGTGGCTTTCTTTTCATTTCTTTCAGCTGCGATTTCTGTTCTTCCCTGTCAGCTGTGGCTGCGGCTTTTTTTTTAAATTCATGTTCATAATATTTGTTTCATTTCATCGCTTATAAACTTCCCCAACTCGGCCCGAGCTTGGCCGAGTTCCTTTCCACACTCTAGCGAACTAGCTCTAATTTTAACGATTTCTACCAGTATAGTGGTAATTTATTTTAGGAAGGTTCTCTGAACTAAAAATGTTATTAACAAACCAAACAAATGTCCCCTCTCTTACAAAGAATCAGGGCTAACCACAAGTACAATATTCAAAACCAGTTTTCAAACAATCCAGAGAAAATTATTTTTTCAGTGGAGCATTCAACCACATGCATATAACGTTAACAACACATTGATTCAGCGAAGGCATAAAATGAATTTTCCCTCTCGCTGTACAATACGCAGTGTAGGTTATATAATGAAACAGTTGCTAATATCAATATTAGCTACACTTTGTGCTGTGAGTTTTTTTTTTTTTTTTAAACGATCTATGTACTTTGTACAGAAAAACGCGCCTCGCCAAAAAAGGCAACATTTTATTTTAAAAAAAAGGATTACAGATGATAGATAGATAAAGAATTACCGGGGTAATGGTTATTATATCTAAAGGGTAAATTCCCCGGACTAGCCAAAATATATGTGGCTAAATTCAAATGCCGGACAGGAGCATACTTGTCGCAAGGTGATGTGGTTTTTGTCAAATAATAATGTTAATGTAGGATAAATCCCCTAGCCCCCTTCCCACCCCCCCCCCTTTTTAAAAATGTAATGGCTCGTAAGTAAAAAGGACTTCGTAGGACACCAAGAGTGAATGAGAGAAGGTGAATTTTCACTGCGAGTAAGAAGGTTTCAGCAGGTATTCTGATCTCTAGAGACAGCTTCACTCTGAGATCCCGAAAGATACAAGAGGCCCCCTCCCACTTCCGATTTAGCCGAAAGAAATAATAATACACTTAAACACCCTCACAAAAGATAAAAGCAAGTGATAAACTAAGATGTAAATTTATTCATCTACATATGATTGTACGAGTATATCACAACAGAAAGTAAATAATGGTACAAGATGATGCTATCAGCAACAGTTAAAATAAATGGTATAGGCTTAATTAATTAACAACTTAATTACTCTTAAACTTGAGACTGGACTGGTGGTCAATATGATGTAAAGTCTTCAGTCCTACAAATAATTACACGTGGCATGTATTCTACTTGCTGACGAATAAAATAAGATATGCACGTATGACACAATCCATGGCACTATCACTTTTGAGTATCTACACTTGAAAAGGACATTGGACATCAAGGCTATCTGGCCATTGATGGTTGACTGGGCCAAGGATACTCTAGCTTCGGTGAATGATTTTGTTACACCTCAGTACTATATGGCGATTTGCGCTGAATACTGTTGTGCCTATTGCTGAATGAGCCAATTAATACGGCTGGCTTGAGATGGTGTAATACTTAGATGTCTTTAGAACCATCAAGATTATTTGAGACATCCCGTGAAATACGTGGAAGTACAGTGGTCTTGGTAACAAGCTATCTGTCGAGAGGAGTATAAAAACCCTTTATATCTCCATTGACGACAGTAATTCTTGCATATGCCAAAGTTGTCAGTCCATTGCCTGTCAGATATTACGCAGAAATCATTCTTAAGCCCTAGCCTAACACGAAGCTATTTTTAGTGATTGTATTGGCAGTGATTCGACTGTGTACATTCGCAAGTCGTGTGTACGTTTAGCTGTTATGGACATGAGATGACTGCAAGTAATGGCAGTATATCTATGATACAATCAATGATAGTGTAGTACAAGTTTCTTGTTATCATAGCATGTCATTATAGTAATCAGGTAAAGGTAGTCCCAATGCAGATACTGCCGTAGGGGAGTGAAGTGTTAGAGACTTCACCGTACTTGGTCCAGCATTGAGAAGTGGGTGACCAGTTCCCTTCACCGCTGCCTTTTCCTTCCCTAACTCAAGAAATCAGGTACCCATTTACAGCTGGGTAGACCGGAGCGTGTCGATACCGTGAATTGAACTCAGCACCTTTGCCGCGAGAGACGGGCTCACTAACCACTCTGTCAATTGGACGCTCAATCAGTACATTTCTCATTAATGAGATTAGTTACGTTTTTAACAGATTTTCTTTGTACAAAAGTATACAAATGTCTATGCCAGTTGACTAAAATGTCAACTGCGGCGAAAAATGAAACAGAAACAGTCTGACACTGCAAACCTTCACAGTTATTCAGATTATGAGAAGAAAAATTGTATGTCCCTGATTATTATGAAAACAAATTATAACTCAAATTATAATCGTCTTTATACTTTGAATAATAAAAACAGAATTTATTTTAAAAAAATTGATTGATCATTTATCCTATTGAAGTTTATTATTTATCTAATTATTATTTGTTATACGGACCTGTCCCGACAAGTGAGAAAACCCTTGCTGAACATTAGTTTGTTACAGAGGTGTCTTCTAGGCTTTCTCTCTCTCTCTCTCTCTCTCTCTCTCTCTCTCTCTCTCTCTCTCTCTCTCTCTCTCTCTCTCTCTGTGTAAAGTTCGTTTGTTCGTTCTCTTTCTGCGCAGAATTTCAAGTCGTTCTCTCGTTCGTCCAGTTTACCAGTTTATATACTACGAAATCGGGCTACGAAAAGATTTTGAAAATAAGTTTTGCCGGTAAATTAATTTCCCGCAATTTTCAAAATTTAAATTATAGAACGTTTCAGAAGGAAAGTACTTATATTACAAGGGGATTGATATAAGTCTTGGGCCTGACCATGAAGGAGTCACAGGAGGAAGATGAAACTTGGCACATTTAAAGTTCATCATATTTGCACTGAATGTGTGAAGTACGCGTTTGTTTCTTCAAAGGGTTTTCCCGCTACGGTGCACGGCGCAATGTACCCTATTGACCGGATCTGCTGCTCCAAAGATTTGACAAAACAATGGAAAAGAAGGAGGCCAGAGTTGTGATAAAATTTCTGATGTTTCAGGGAAAAACACCTACAGAAATACACAGGGAGATGGAACAAGTGTTTCGTGATTCTTGTCCTTCATATACTTCGGTAAAAAACTGGTGTCATCAGTTTAAGTGCGGCCGCTCAAATGTTGCTGATCTGCCAAGATCTGGTAGACCAGCCTCAGAGTGCAACGATGAAAATGCAACAAGAGTGAAGAAAATCATTGACCAGGATCGAAAAATGACAATTGTGGAGATAGCTAGTAGAGTAAAACTAAATGAAAGAACAGTTTATAGAATTTTACACAACAGACTGAACATGAGAAAAGTGTGTGCACGCTGGGTTCCGCGACTGTTCACACGTGAACAGAAGCAAACGAGGGTAAATTGCTGTCAACAGTGTCTCAAAAAGTGTCAGTCAAAAAATTTTTTGGAGACCATGGTGACAGTAGATGAGACTTGGGTACACCATTATGACCCCGAATCCAAAATTGCCAGCATGCAATGGAAAACCCCGGGCTCCCCAACACCTGTCAAGCCGAGAGCGCAGAAATCTGCAGGAAAAGTGATGCTGACTGTTTTTTGGGACGGCAAAGGTGTCCTTTTGAAAGATTATCTGCCTCGTGGCAACACAGTTAATGGACAGTAATATGCAGATCTTCTCACCAAACTAAGAAAGGTTGTGACCAGGAAATGAGGGATAACGCGCACTCAAAATCTTCCTTTGCTTCAAGACAACCAGCCTTCTCACAAAGCACGGCTTGTGCAGCTAGCAGCCAACGATTTGAATATTGACATTCTTCCACACCCACCATATTCTCCAGATTTGGCTCCATCAGACTTTTTTCTATTCCCAAATCTTAAAAAACAGCTAAAAGGAAATCATTTTGACAGCGATGAAGAGGTTATACTGGCATGTGATGACTGGTTTAGTTTGAAAAATAGGGTGTTCTACTCCCAAGGTCTTTTCAAGGTCAAGAAGAGATGGCAGAAGTGTGTCAATTCAGACGGTGGCTATACTGAAAAGGAATAAACATTATACAAAATTTCAGCTCTCTGTGACATGTCCTTCATGGTCAGCCCAAGACTTATGTCAATCCCCTTGTATGTTTAACATTCCGCCAAAATTTTAGGACATCAAATAATGCAAGACTTTTCTGATGCAAACAGCACGCAAAAAGTTTGGCATCATGCGCCCTGCGTTTCAAATTGAACAATATCGCAAAAAAAAAAGAAAAAAAAAGGAGGGAAGAGAAAGAACGGAAATTCCCCGCGGCACACGTCTGATGCAAATTTTAGAAACCCATTTTGCAAATACGAACGATTTAAATATTATGAGTGAGGATTTAAATATTATGAATGAAAGACATTGATCGTTATATCACACTTTCTCTTACCTTAAAGATTCCAGAAGAAGCAGTGCTTTGAATTGCTACCAGCAAGTTTCCTGAATGTGTATCCTGTCGAACGCCAGTTCCTTGTTCTTACCTCTTGTTTCCTCTGGGTCCTGTCATCAATTTCACTTTAATGGTGAGTCGGAGTGGCTTAGAAGTATGTAATTCCAAAGGTACCGGGTTCGCTACCAGCACAGGGACTATTAACTGGTGAAAATGTTTTTTTTCAGAACCAGTGGCTCTTAATGATACCATAATTCCCCCCTCCCCCATCTCCTGGATAGTGAGATTGGATGCGGCCTAGCCTTCTCGGAAAAGGGAGACAAAATAGGAGGTTCCTTGTGCAAGTTGCGCACGTTAAACATTCCTCGGCAGATGGAAATCGTAAAGAGTAGGCCATACGGCCGCTGCCCTGGCAGAATCGAAAAATTAGGAAACCTACCCACTACAAAAATATGTATAGAATGTGTGATTCCTGTAAACACACTTTGGGATCCTTGCTGGTGCTATGGAGTTCGTGCACTGTGCTGAGATCCTCCTTGTGTGATCCACGGGAGGAGATCGGAGCACTAATGAAGTTGTTCGTGTGCAATGAAGATGATCCTTAAAACCAAAACCAATCCACTTTTAATGACCTCGTCATACCATTTCAATCCTATTCTAGACAAGGACCAACTTTTGAAGGTCTATAACTTTTCGTCCGTTGTTGTTAGTGTTTTCTCTCTCTCTCCAAATTTCAGATCCCTATAATTAGATTGCTACTTCATTTGAGTTGAATATTTGTGTGTGTTGGATTTGACTTCTTATGATTTCTATATAGTTCCTACAGCAAGGATTTAATTAAATTAAATTGTGTTTGAGGGGAGAACTGGATAAACTACCAGCAGGTCATCATTAGCCTTGGCAGAGAGTGCGGATCTTGGGGCAATGGAAAAGCAGAGCTGGAGATTAATCAGCTGTAAGTGATCATGCTGGGGATGATGACAACACTGTGTTCACTGGTGGGTCATTGGTGCATGGTGAGAGATCAGGATGGGGCTTCTCTGCGAGAATAAAGGGCAGGGTCGTCGCTAAACGGAGTGGAGCCTACGTGACGACAACCTCCAGCATGAGAATGGAAGTAGAGGCAGTTACTGCAGCACTGAGGTGGCTATCTGAAACTCCATCAACCAGGGCAGTTATGTTGTCAGACTCTCAAGCCGTGCTTCGGATGGTTCGGATCGGATGGCTGCGGCAGGAGTGAACATCAATAGAATCCTCGGGTTTTGAAGAACTGGTGTGGATCTACTGTCCTGGTCATGCAGGGGTAAGTGGCAATGAGAGAGCTGACAGACTGGCCTCGAGAGCACCCATTGTTGGAACACTGGACATGTATAGGGGAGAGATACTAAGGGCTATTAAGGATCGCCTGCTGGATAATGACACTGCAATAGATGAATCAACAAGGCTGAGGATGTTGGAGTTTGGCATCAAACGTGGGACTAGCAGAAATGGACGTGAGAGAGGATGCATCCGTCGTATGTACAATCAGCGTGCTACAGGTTCAATTAGCATTCATGCTCTTCGACATTTGCTGAGGGAGACTCAGCACCTAAGGGTTTGATGGAGTGCAGTGAGGTCGATTCTGATTTACAATAACAATAACAAATTGTGTTTCACAAAGTTTATCTAGAAGTTAGTAACTGTCCAGATTTAGCCATTGCTGATAGCTGTTTTACAAGCATCATTATACGTAAGCGTGACTCTGCAACTTTGAAAATCTGAACGACATGAACTTTGAAAAAAGGAACCCCCACCCCCCTCCGCAAAACATGTAAAAGGTTAATTTTATAACCATCATAATAAGTAAGCATGACACATCAACTTAGACAAACCGGACAACATGCAGTTTGAGAGAAGCTTTTAAAATGCAAATGGTGAAGCAAAAAAAAAAAAAAAAATTATGTAGAATGCTAAAAACAAAACAATACAGACAAGAATTCATCAAGCAAGTAATAATGTTGAAGTCTTTTAGAGGGCTAATGACAAACTGTCTGCAAGAACAGAAAAGCTTTTGTCAGTTATGTGTATCGTGAAAACACTATTGAGGAGTGTGTGACAGAGAGAAGAAGACAGCTGCAGAAAGCTAGTTATAGTATCAGTAAGAAATATGTGAATGGAAGATAGAAACGGACATCTGATTGATGTAACAGTCGGAGAACAGAGAAAAGTAAGAGAATGGAAGAAACGCGGAATATAGAATTGATTAAAGGTGTAATAGTTTCAGGCTGAAAAGGGTAGAGTCAAAAATAGAGACGATAATGAAGACACGGTTTTGGGTAAAAAGGACTTAACTTTAAATCCAGAATGTATGTATGCATGTATGTATGTACGTGGATATTGGAGGAAAAAAAACAACAAATTGGTAAATGAAATTTTGGTCTGAATTTGCATAATATGCCAAGAAAAAGACAAGTAAATCTAAACTGAACAACGTCTAGGTAGCCCTACTCGTTCATCATCTTTTCCCTGTTTCTCGATAATGATTTCATTATCGTTCGCATACACACCATTATTTTTTTTAAAGTGTTAACATCATCGATGGGATATAGAACCTTAGCCGTCCCGACCTGACAAGAGGTCAACGTATTTCTTGTATCAGTAAAATGCATGTTCCACATTTGGTACAACCAGTTGGACAAAGCCAATAGTTGTCAAGACAAAATGCCCCACATATAGAAGATGAATAACCCAGACCATAAAGCCGGGAAATGTTTTATCTTTTTGCGAAATTTTATTTACTTAATATCTTTACTTTTATCATTAATTTGCTAACTATCAGTTATGACTGTCCTCTAAATTACGGTAATTTTACTTCTATCTAGTACAACAATAATATATACTTCGCCGTCATGCACTGACATGAATGCAAACACCTCCCAGTTAACGATGTTAAATACACACTATTATGTGCGTATTTCTAATATAATACACCCTGTTATGTGTGTGTGGGCGTGTGAATGAAACTCATAGCGATACGTGTTTCGGCACCCAATGTCACGGGATGTACAGTAAACAGAATAAGCAATGCAAGTTATGTCTTGCAAAGACATGCAGGTGTAAGGGAATGTTTACTCAGTGTTTCTACTCATTAAATGTAACACAGTGGCGCAGCGCGCGGAATCCACTATTGTCGCATAGAGATTTATGATCAATAAATTTTCTATATTCTTTTCTTTTCTACCCGTGTCCTCTACTTTATTATCGCTCTTTTATCCTTTTCCTGTTTTTCGCATTCGTTCGTTTGCGACAAAATATTACTTTCCCATTCTGACTTTTGCCGTTTCTTTTCTCATACTAGTAACGCATTTTATTGCGCAATATGTCAGTCCCTGGATGTGAACGAAATAGTGCGAGAATTCGTCTCGACAGACATAGAGAGCAAACATGTGTCTAAATTTTCATCTGACACGAGTTTTTTTTCGGCTAGATTCTCGGCGTGAGGTGTGGAAGGCGCCAATCTACATCGCTCAGAAATGAGACATGTCGTAGTAGGTGTGAAGACGCGTTTTGGCAGTTATGGCCAGCGTCTAAGTTAATGTGAAGTGTTAAGAGAGAGAGAGAGAGAGGGGGAGAGAGAGAGAGACCGGCGCTATTTCGGGTTTTCGTAATAGCGTGGGATCCTTTGTCCGTTTTCATATATCTACTCGAGTAGCTTAGACTATTCATTCAGTTCTCCAAATTTTGCAGTAGACAGGTTGCTCGTGCTAAGGAAATAAGCTTGCATAGCGAAGTTCTTAGTTTGACTCGACATTTTGCCGAGCTTCTAGACTAACTATATGAGTGAATAAATTCTAAGTTTGTGCGATCGCCTGTAGTTCTGTCTGGAGGTAAATATATTATATATCTAGTAGTGTTGAGTGATTCAGTGATAATCGCTTATTTCATTTCACTAGCTAAATTTCTGTGCAGAAGGAATTAAATTTATAAGTCTGTTATATTCTCTAGTTGACGTGTTTCAGTGGATAGCAAAATAAATTATAATTTCTAGCTTAAACTCATGCAGCTATAAATAAATTTAATTAAATTGCTAGTAATTAGTCGAGAATATTTTAAACTAACTTATAACTGCACTGATTCATCATTGAGTATTGACGAAATACGTATGTATTTCTAATTCATGATGATTGATTTTACGAATGTAAATTATTTCACGGGAGTTTAAACGATAAGACAAGCTCTACGCTTGCAGTTTATAATGTAAGTTATAACCGAGTAAATAGTATGTACAAGTATTTTATATGTTGTTTTTTCTTTATTCAGTGAAACTGGGGTAGCCCAACTTTACCAACGGTTTCAGTACTGAGAAATATCTGTGAAGAACCAAAACATTTTTTTTTCTTAAAGACTTGGGTGTATAAAGTAAAACCTGTCTGGCATTGCGCTGGCATCCAGAACGACAGAGTACACATTACATGAACTTTAAGATTAGATGAAGTAACGGGCCCATCGAGCCAGATTTAATTCTTCCTGAGAAAAACCTCAAGTACATTTCAGCCCTTGTGGCAAGAAAAATATTACTATCAGTAACATTCTGACGGAGTTCTGACAAGTTGTGGTGTGACCAAATAAAGTCCTATACTGAGAGAAGGCACCGACCTGACATTCCTCGTTACTAGAAACCTAAGCTGTTGACACTGTGCTTGCTGTTAACGTTCGTGCCTGGACAATTTTAATGTGACATAAACAGATATTAAAAAAATAATAATAACCAAGGAAACGTTCCCTGAAGTAGTGAACTCAACCTGACTTTGCGGAACTGGGGTTCCCTTGGCCAAGACTATCACTGGAGATTCTGTATGTGCATGTCCTAAAAATTGTTTTTCCAGAAGTTGCTACCAAAGCTGTAAGTACGAATGCAAGCTAGTGATCACGGCTGACTGAATAGAGTGAATGCAGGACTGAGTGATTCCTTTATTGTTGTATTTTGGCACCCATTTTGCTGTCTTAAATTTCTTTATGCAAGTTTTTTGTTGCTAACAATATTTTCCTTAGGATAGATTAGAGTATCAAAGTCTGTTCCTACTTTTTTAAAAGGGAAATCTGAGACTATAGCGTATGCATCCGTGACTCTTTGGGGCTATCACTTTTCTTCTAACAGGACTGTGGGCTAGACATCGAGGGAAAAGTTTATACCCATGGGTCTATCATTCTTGTAGCAATTCATTGACATATGATTATTTGTATATGCTTGATGTAATTTTTATGTGTTGTGATGGAATTTTATTATGGTAATTAAAATTCACTTGAACTTATTCCAGTGTGTCGGTCAGTTCGTTCCCAATTATCTATATTTCCATTGTCATAGTTTCAAGTCTGTGTGTCTATTGTAGTCACTTAGGTGTGTGTGTATGTGAGGGATATATATATATATATATATTACTATATATTATACTAGACGGTCTGATAAATATTAATCTGTTGTAGATGATAGGCTGACTGAGAGAAATCATCTCGAGGGTCAGAGACCGACTCTAATATATTTCCTCCATCTCACTCGTGAAATCTATTTCTATTTTATCATCTCCCACTGAGCTATCACTTGTTTCTATTGCTATTCAGAAGAGACCAAACCAAGTCTTAATTCACCTATCACAACTCTAAGACAAATGTGGACTCGTCCGAAGGATTTTTGAACTTAGAATAGGAAGAATCTACGACAAATGTGGACTCGTCCGAAGGATTTTTGAACTTAGAATAGGAAGACGAGACGACAGAATGGGTTCTCGTCCGTAGGATTTTTTTTCTGAATTTAGAATAGGAAGACGAGACGACAAATATCGGCTCGCTGTACGATTTATTTCTTTATTCTGAAATAGAGTAAGAGTGTGATTGTCTCGTGGTTTTATGTATCTTTAAAAATAACTATTCCCCTAGACTAACGTTCTGTTTATGGGCGTGCTGACCACACAATTAATAATTGGTTTTTCCACAGCATTTTTGAGTAATATTCATTTGAGTTACAGGTTGATTTTGTCGGAATATATGTTAATTACTGATTTTGTAATACTAAACCGTTGGTAGAGTTTGTGATTGTTGAGCAATCACAGGGTTCTGAAGAAGTTGGTGTTTGAGCTAAGCTAAGGAGTGCGTTCAGACAAATACGTCCTGTTAATTGCCTCCCTTACCCTAACTGACTTCAGGGGTGTATGTCGTGGTTGAGTTAGAGTGTAGAGTATTTGTCGAGTTGGACAACAGTAGTGAAATCGACAAGGGATAGTGGACTGACAGAGTTATAGATTACACACACAGAAAGGTGTAAATAGGAGATGGACTTGAGACAACCTGGAAGAAGATTTACCAAAATGATCTCTCTCTCCAAGCCTCAACTCACTTTACTGTCTAAGCACCTCCTGCTCTCTCTCTCTCTCTTCTCTTATCATACATAGAGATTATAGTAAAGAGCTAAAAATACAAATATGGATGGAAAGGTCGTGAACAGCGCATTAATAAATGTGTAAAATTTATTAAAGAAGAAAAAGCATGGAATTAATGCATATCATCACAACAACATAAAATTACATCAATACTCAAAATATTCATCAATAATCATATACACCAAAAACCACACACACAGATCACCATTCATAAAACCTGTAGAACACAGAGAGATGAAATAACTGAGTGTCAGCCCGTCCGTTTTCGGGACCAGATGAAATAGTCCGGACAGTGTGTTACTTGTAGATCCTTCGTGAGGGACTATGCCTACAAAACTGTCCTTGTTGGTACTATCATTGGTGATTCCTCCCTACTGGCGCGAGGTGGGCTGGAAGACTCTAGTTACCTTCTGTTTACCAAAATGAATAAACTGCGATTCAGTCCGTCCGCTTTCGGGACCAGATGAAATAGTCCGGACAGTGTGTTACTTGTAGATCCTTCGTGAGGGACTATGCCTACAAAACTGTCCTTGTTGGTACTATCATTGGTGACTCCTCCCTACTGGCGCGAGGTGGGCTGGGGGACGCTGTTTATCTCCTGCTGACCAACTGAATGAACTTAGCGACAGCCTGTCCGCTTTCGGGGACCAATGGAATAGCTCCAGTAAGTGGTTTCTTCGTATATATCCGCCATCGGTGATGGAATTAACCTGAATAAAATCACTGTATAGGCGCTATCGTTGGTGTCTTCCCCCTACTGGCGCGAGTGAGGCTGGAACTCTGTCCATAGATGGCTGCTCATACGTGCGAAGTTCTACATAGACCCAGAAATAAACCATGGGACGAAGTCACTTGAGGACAATTGATCCCAAGGCATGCTTATCCGGCGCTAGAATTGGCTTTAAATCCGTTTTGGCTGGTTGACTGTGGCTTGGCTGAGTGCCCCGTTTAGGCACAAAAAAGGCGGGTGATATGGAATTCTGCTATAGGCATGCTGGGCGGTTTTGATATTCTGGAAGCCGCAATGCTCTGGCTGGTAATCCAAGAGGCGAGTAGAGAACTACTACTGCATTTGGTGATTCCAGATTTAGCGTTGGCTCCGTTGCACTGCGTGAGCTTAACTTGGCGTTGACAAAAGGGGTTTTGATTCAGGAACGGGGTGTGACACTCGTGGGGCTAGATATCCTCAGAATCCCTCTAGACGAAGAGACGGTGACATTCTTCGTCTGACTGGAAACTAGACTAGCAATTCGGTATCCCCCTGAAACTGAGACCGAAAAGAGACACCCTTTTACATCAAGCAAATACTAATCACACTAACTTTATACAGAAAGTTCCGCTCCACTATGGGATTAAATTTATTGTAGTTATTGCTATGATAGTTTAGGGCTGTCTTTAACCATGTCTCCTGTTCCTTAAAAATATCAATTATCAACACGCACCCGCATAGACTTAATATCTTTTGCACACCCAGGTACCTGTCAGTAACTGTTCTGACAGCAACAATCTACTCCTCTTCTCCCAATCTCAATATACAGGAAACCTAACCAGTAGTTACAGTTAAATGGATATGCTTATTCATCTTACAACATTAAATGAATTTACATAAACAGATTACAGCATGTGACATTACAAAATAAGTAATATGTCCCTTTGGGAAAATATATTAATATTCCACACAATGAGTACAAAGAGAATGCAATGTTCTTGCTACAATAATACAATTGTGGCTGAATCATAAGATATAATTATATCTATGCCTGGTGACTGCTTTCAGTGAAAGTTATAGACTAGTGCCTAGCCACACAAGTAAGCATAAAATGATCCTCCCTTGCCACTAAAAATATCTATCAGAAGGAATAAGTGACTATCTCCTATAATCCAGAGTTATTACCTGCATCTCACTATTCAGTTTTAAAGTGAACAATCCACACCTGACATTATCTTACAGAAATGACAGTTAATTTTGCTGACTCTTAACCCAATGGTAAGCATTCGTGGACTGATTCTACGCCTAATATCTGTTATTGTAAGTTTAACATTTAACCCATGATAAACCGTAACAGTTTAAGCACCACTTAATAGGCCGTAGACAGCGCTACCTTATCACTGAATAAATTACTAGGAGAAGTCCTCAGAAATAAATTCACTTCCCTAACAGATATATATAAAAGCTAACATGAATCTAATATAATAATTATAAGATATGTTTACTCACCCCGAGAAAATGCCAAGAAATAGGCCAAAAACATTTAGTTCTGTGTTAATGTTTGCCTTATTTCCATAATGGTCTATCTCGGGCCAGGAATCTTCTACGAGTGTGTTTGACGTAGTAAAATTTCAAATCTTATAGCTTACAAAGGACGCTCCCCCCGGACACCTGCCTAACCTGATTCTACAGATGTATTGGCGTAATGCGTAATACCGGGTAATACACAGGAAATCGTGCGAAAGTTCCCCAGGCCTCAAAGGGTACCAGCCGCTCGTCATCAAACGTTTTAAAGCGACCAGAGAAATTCCCCTGTTGGGACCACAGAGGGTACCCGCCGCTAACGAACCGTTTCTTTCACAGAAACCGTCTTGGCTCGTTCTAACACTTAAAGCGGACCCGAGAAATGTTTCTCTGGTCGAACAGGTGCGTTTAGATAACATTACGTCTAGCGTTAGCTGACCGCAGCTGGCCAGCGTAAACAACCTCGGGTGGGGTTTGAGAGGGTGAGAAAGTTTGGCCATAAAGGTAGAAAAGGAAAGAAAAAGAAAATACAAAATGTCTCGGAAAACAGAACATTTAAAGGAGTAATCAAATTATGGACAAGATGGTAAAATAAATTATCTTTCACGTGACAAGTGCCCCCTTTTTTTTAAAGTGCGTGAAACACGAACTAAATGACAGTAATTTATCTTTTTCATCAATGTCCATTACATGTCCTAGAACATCCTATAATCATAATACAAATTTGTTTCCAACTTCTGTCAGTACTTAGCTATTGGGAGGATTGGTTACTATCATTCAAATGAACACCCTCCCTTGGTACAAATGCAAGCTAGTAACTGACTGTCTGTAGCTTCTTATCTCAGATTAAAGAGCTACTCCTGAAAAAAAATTAACCCTTAAAAAATTTTTTCTGACTTTTACAACAATAGTCGTCAGATTTGTCAACCAAAAACTCAGCAGTGGTACCATCAACCTTTACCAGCTGTCTCATGTGTAGCATGAACAATAAATGTAACTTAATATTTATGATTGCTGTGGAGTAAAACGCTGTTCAGACTTCCTCCCAAAAGAAATAGTTCGTTATGTCTAGGGATATCGATTCCTATAATCTGCCGAACACTAAACTCTAAGAATCAAGATAGAATCTTGTGAGAGATTCATCCTCGGATCGAGCACATATTAAATGTCGTACTAGATGGGTTCTAGAATCTCGGACGGGCTCCCAATTGTCGTGGTTGAGTTAGAGTGTAGAGTGTTTGTCGAGTTGGACAACAGTAGTGAAATCGACAAGGGATAGTGGACTGACAGAGTTATAGATTACACACACAGAAAGGTGTAAATAGGAGATGGACTTGAGACAACCTGGAAGAAGATTTACCAAAATGATCTCTCTCTCCAAGCCTCAACTCACTTTACTGTCTAAGCACCTCCTGCTCTCTCTCTCTCTTCTCTTATCATACATAGAGATTATAGTAAAGAGCTAAAAATACAAATATGGATGGAAAGGTCGTGAACAGCGCATTAATAAATGTGTAAAATTTATTAAAGAAGAAAAAGCATGGAATTAATGCATATCATCACAACAACATAAGATTACATCAATACTCAAAATATTCATCAATAATCATATACACCAAAAACCACACACACAGATCACCATTCATAAAACCTGTAGAACACAGAGAGATGAAATAACTGAGTGTCAGCCCGTCCGTTTTCGGGACCAGATGAAATAGTCCGGACAGTGTGTTACTTGTAGATCCTTCGTGAGGGACTATGCCTACAAAACTGTCCTTGTTGGTACTATCATTGGTGATTCCTCCCTACTGGCGCGAGGTGGGCTGGAAGACTCTAGTTACCTTCTGTTTACCAAAATGAATAAACTGCGATTCAGTCCGTCCGCTTTCGGGACCAGATGAAATAGTCCGGACAGTGTGTTACTTGTAGATCCTTCGTGAGGGACTATGCCTACAAAACTGTCCTTGTTGGTACTATCATTGGTGACTCCTCCCTACTGGCGCGAGGTGGGCTGGGGGACGCTGTTTATCTCCTGCTGACCAACTGAATGAACTTAGCGACAGCCTGTCCGCTTTCGGGGACCAATGGAATAGCTCCAGTAAGTGGTTTCTTCGTATATATCCGCCATCGGTGATGGAATTAACCTGAATAAAATCACTGTATAGGCGCTATCGTTGGTGTCTTCCCCCTACTGGCGCGAGTGGGGCTGGAACTCTGTCCATAGATGGCTGCTCATACGTGCGAAGTTCTACATAGACCCAGAAATAAACCATGGGACGAAGTCACTTGAGGACAATTGATCCCAAGGCATGCTTATCCGGCGCTAGAATTGGCTTTAAATCCGGTTTTGGCTGGTTGACTGTGGCTTGGCTGAGTGCCCCGTTTAGGCACAAAAAAGGCGGGTGATATGGAATTCTGCTATAGGCATGCTGGGCGGTTTTGATATTCTGGAAGCCGCAATGCTCTGGCTGGTAATCCAAGAGGCGAGTAGAGAACTACTACTGCATTTGGTGATTCCAGATTTAGCGTTGGCTCCGTTGCACTGCGTGAGCTTAACTTGGCGTTGACAAAAGGGGTTTTGATTCAGGAACGGGGTGTGACACTCGTGGGGCTAGATATCCTCAGAATCCCTCTAGACGAAGAGACGGTGACATTCTTCGTCTGACTGGAAACTAGACTAGCAATTCGGTATCCCCCTGAAACTGAGACCGAAAAGAGACACCCTTTTACATCAAG
This sequence comes from Oreohelix idahoensis, assembly GCA_024509875.1. NCBI lineage: Eukaryota > Metazoa > Mollusca > Gastropoda > Stylommatophora > Oreohelicidae > Oreohelix > Oreohelix idahoensis. Next base: position 506,259 of record JAMPIV010006085.1, read on the forward strand.
CAAATACTAATCACACTAACTTTATACAGAAAGTTCCGCTCCACTATGGGATTAAATTTATTGTAGTTATTGCTATGATAGTTTAGGGCTGTCTTTAACCATGTCTCCTGTTCCTTAAAAATATCAATTATCAACACGCACCCGCATAGACTTAATATCTTTTGCACACCCAGGTACCTGTCAGTAACTGTTCTGACAGCAACAATCTACTCCTCTTCTCCCAATCTCAATATACAGGAAACCTAACCAGTAGTTACAGTTAAATGGATATGCTTATTCATCTTACAACATTAAATGAATTTACATAAACAGATTACAGCATGTGACATTACAAAATAAGTAATATGTCCCTTTGGGAAAATATATTAATATTCCACACAATGAGTACAAAGAGAATGCAATGTTCTTGCTACAATAATACAATTGTGGCTGAATCATAAGATATAATTATATCTATGCCTGGTGACTGCTTTCAGTGAAAGTTATAGACTAGTGCCTAGCCACACAAGTAAGCATAAAATGATCCTCCCTTGCCACTAAAAATATCTATCAGAAGGAATAAGTGACTATCTCCTATAATCCAGAGTTATTACCTGCATCTCACTATTCAGTTTTAAAGTGAACAATCCACACCTGACATTATCTTACAGAAATGACAGTTAATTTTGCTGACTCTTAACCCAATGGTAAGCATTCGTGGACTGATTCTACGCCTAATATCTGTTATTGTAAGTTTAACATTTAACCCATGATAAACCGTAACAGTTTAAGCACCACTTAATAGGCCGTAGACAGCGCTACCTTATCACTGAATAAATTACTAGGAGAAGTCCTCAGAAATAAATTCACTTCCCTAACAGATATATATATAAAAGCTAACATGAATCTAATATAATAATTATAAGATATGTTTACTCACCCAGAGAAAATGCCAAGAAATAGGCCAAAAACATTTAGTTCTGTGTTAATGTTTGCCTTATTTCCATAATGGTCTATCTCGGGCCAGGAATCTTCTACGAGTGTGTTTGACGTAGTAAAATTTCAAATCTTATAGCTTACAAAGGACGCCCCCCCCGGACACCTGCCTAACCTGATTCTACAGATGTATTGGCGTAATGCGTAATACCGGGTAATACACAGGAAATCGTGCGAAAGTTCCCCAGGCCTCAAAGGGTACCAGCCGCTCGTCATCAAACGTTTTAAAGCGACCAGAGAAATTCCCCTGTTGGGACCACAGAGGGTACCCGCCGCTAACGAACCGTTTCTTTCACAGAAACCGTCTTGGCTCGTTCTAACACTTAAAGCGGACCCGAGAAATGTTTCTCTGGTCGAACAGGTGCGTTTAGATAACATTACGTCTAGCGTTAGCTGACCGCAGCTGGCCAGCGTAAACAACCTCGGGTGGGGTTTGAGAGGGTGAGAAAGTTTGGCCATAAAGGTAGAAAAGGAAAGAAAAAGAAAATACAAAATGTCTCGGAAAACAGAACATTTAAAGGAGTAATCAAATTATGGACAAGATGGTAAAATAAATTATCTTTCACGTGACAGTGTACTTGATAGTGGATTAAAAATTAAGGGAATTTTTTTTTCTCCTTAAATTTTTGCAATAATTATTGTGTTTCCACTGTAGAAACTTATATTTTTAGTGAGTAAATCTAACTACCATTTATTTGGCAGAGTCGCTTGCATTTAGATCTTTTATTTGCCGATTAATAGCAGCGATAGTTAGATACTATATTATAGCAGGAGGTATTCCAGGTTAAAGTATATCATCTTTTGTTTTGGTATTTTCTCACAAGTGGTAGGAACCAGTGTATCCTGTTTCTTACTTCCTTCTCGACTAGTCTCAGTCACCTATTTGCAATGGCAGAGAGGGCGAAACTTAGGCAGATCCTCAGGGAAGAAGCGAGAGAAGAAGGTTTATAAGGAGAGGAAGCGTAGGCTTTTGTCAGGGAGGAACTTGACAGATATGACGCGGAGAGGAATGCAGCCGAAGCTAGAGAGCAGAAGAAGATGGATGAAGAAATGGAAATTCGCAGGGCGAACGAAAGAGAGAAGGAGAGACAGCATGAGGAAAGAGAGAAGGAGAGACAACATGAGCTGGCGCTTAAAGCTCTAGAGTTTCAAAGTCGTGGTGCTGCCTCTACCTCCAGCAACGGAGAGTCTTCTCCTCATTCTTCCTTAACTGATCCTTCTAACACTCAGTCTCTTCAACTCAACGCTATGTCTTTTGCTCTAGAATCCTGCCCTTGTCTTAATGAGAAAATTGACACATGGTTAGAAAAAAGTCGAAAAAATGGCAACTCTTTACGGTTCAGAGAGGCCGCGTTGGTGTATGAAGCTGTCTCAGGCTTTAAAAAGTTCTGCTTATGATGTTTACTCGAAACTAGAAAGCAGCCAACAAGACAACTATGATGTGTTGAAGAAAGCGTTACTGGAGCGCTTTGAAATGAACGCTCGCAAATTTTTGCAGCTGTTTCGCAACAGCAGGAAAGAGGGCTCTGAAACTTTTCAGCAGTTCTCTTCTCGTTTGAAGGGATACTTGACAAAGTGCCTTGAGCTCTCGCAGCTCCCCTCTACCTATGAAGGTCTGGAGGAATTTGTTTCTAGTTTCTAGGAATTTGTTATAACAAATAAAGAACACTTTGTCTGCTGACACGCGAAGATTTTTAGCTGAGCAAGGTGCAGAAAATGTTGAAGACATTTAGGAAAAGTCTGAGCGATATCACAATGCGCTGGCTGAACTACCGGCCACAAAACGTAAACCGTCAGAAGAGCCTTTTCGAAAGAATAATCTAGACCAATCTTCTCATGCTTCTAATCAGAATAACCACAGAGAAACTGGATCCCAAAACCCCCCTCCTGAAAAATCCAAGTTCTACAAAACCAAGTACCCTAACCACAGTAAACAGTCTGATCAACCCGACCGCCCTTCATGGCACCGCAGCCAGCGAGGACAAAGTGACAAAGGGAAAACCCCTGCGCACGGGACTAATGATCAGAGCGAGCACACCGAGCCTAAATGCATCGGATGCTTGCTAACAGTCTCGCAAGGCGGAATTATTGACAGTGATTCCCAACCTGAGGGAGAGAGACCCTCAACGCGAGGTACTGTTATTTTGAACGGTTCTCAAACTTTTTGTTTATTTGACACGGGACTTTCTTATAATTGCATTGTTGCCAGACACCTGGTTAAACCCGGTCAAGAGACAGGAGAGACCGTCCAACTTTGTGGAGTTTCTAAGAGTGAGGCACCAACAACGCTTCCCATCGCACTGGTGGAGATCCACTCTGAGTTTGTCAGAGGCGTGATCAAAGCGGCTGTTATGGATGACCCCATCTACCCAGTCATACTTGACGGTAGATACGTGTTTATTGGGAAACCGGAAGAGCTGATTGTGGCAACAGTAAACACAAGAGGGCAAACCAAGAAGGAACGGGAGCCTGCGCTTAATTTATTACCTATAGAACTTAAAGAAGCGCAACAAAAGGACCCTACTTTGGAACCCTGCTTTAGGAAACTGCCCAAGGCTAAGGAACCCAGACAGCACGGGGACATTTTTTCTAAGGATGGCGTACTTTATCGCAGAACGGGCAAGCCTGACCAAGGTTACGACCAGCTCCTAGTACCGAAACAGTACAGAAGCCAAATCCTAGAAATGGGGCACTCTCTTCCCATCAGCGGACATATGGGACAGAACGCCACAAACCAACGGATCACTACTCATTATTGGTGGCCAGGAGGAAATACTGATATTATCAGGTATGTCAAATCTTGTGCCCAGTGCCAACGTGTACCACCCAAGCAACGGACACCCCCAGTCCACATGGGTGAAATGCCAATAATGGGAACACCATTCGAACGGGTTGTGATCGACATTTTAGGACCCCTAGGAAGGACTAAAAGAAGGAACAGGTTTATCCTGACCCTAGTCGACACATGCACTTTATGGGCAGAAGCTATCCCGCTAACATGCGCAGATGCCAAGCATGTCGCAGAAGCCCTCGTGCAGATTTTCACTCGGTTGGGATTCCCTCAGCAAGTGCTGACGGATAACGGATCTCCATACCGGAACCTGTTGATGGATGAGATCGTGAAGATCTTGAGGAACCAACACATCTACATAAAGCCTTATACTCCGGCCGGAAATGGGCTCGTGGAACGTGTTAATGGAAACCTCAACATGATGCTAAGTAAACTGGGACAAGTGAAACCTGAAGAGTGGGATCTTTGTATTCCTGCAGCTTTATTTAGCTACAGGGAAGCTCCTCATAATTCCACAGGATTTCCCCCAGCCACGCTTTTATTCGGCAGACCTATTAAGGGGCCACTTGAAGCCTTACTTTGGTCATTGACAGACCAGAAGGCGGATGAGACAGTTGTCTCAGCAAGTAAATATGTGTCGGTTTTAAAGGAAAGGTTGAAACTAGGATGGGATCTAGCAACGACTAACTTTAAGCGAGCACGCGCAAAGCACGCTAACCGATACAGGAAAGTCGCGAAAGAGAGAGAACTACAAGCAGGAGAGAAAGTTTTGGTGTTACTCCCTACCGGGAACAACAAACTGAGGATCGGATGGCAAGGGCCGTTTACCGTCCTGAAAAGGAATTCTAAGGCTAACTACCAGATCTCTATTCAAGGAAAGGAGAAGGTTTTCCATTTAAATCTGTAAAAGAAATTTTTGCAAATACCAGTGCCGACCTCCAAACATCTCCTGACGATCGCCAAAATTGACGAAGATGACGATAGTGGCAGGGAAATTCCACTGCACAGACACGAAATCTTTCAAAAATGTCAAAAGCGGCGACGCTCTTTCAAGCGCGCACGGAAGACATTCCAGAGAAAGGAAAACTTTGGGAGTAGACTTGAGTAGGAATTGGACAGAGACGGAGGGGGAGATGAGATGGAAGAGGACAGACACCCTGAAGCTACGGATATAGGAAATTTATTTCCATAACGTAGACATGGAGTGCTTCCATATCTTAAAGGGGGGACGTTCTGTCGCATAGAGATTTATGATCAATAAATTTTCTATATTCTTTTCTTTTCTACCCGTGTCCTCTACGTTATTATCGCTCTTTTATCCTTTTCCTGTTTTTTTTCGCATTCGTTCGTTTGCGACAAAATATTACTTTCCAATTCTGACTTTTGCCGTTTCTTTTCTTATACTAGTAACGCATTTTATTGCGTAATATGTCAGTCCCTGGATGTGAACGAAATAGTGTGAGAATTCCTCTCGACAGACATAGAGAGCAGACATGTGTCTACATTTTCATCTGACACGAGTTTTTCTTTGGCTAGATTCTCGGCGTAAGGTGTGGAAGGCGCCAATCTACATCGCTCAGAAATGAGACATGTCGTAGTAGGTGTGAAGACGCGTTTTGGCAGTTATGGCCAGCGTCTAAGTTAATGTGAAGTGTTAAGAGAGAGAGGGGGAGAGAGAGAGACCGGCGCTATATCGGGTTTTCGTAATAGCGTGGGATCCTTTGTCCGTTTTCATATATCTACCCGAGTAGCTTAGACTATTCATTCAGTTCTCCAAATTTTGCAGTAGACAGGTTGCTCGTGCTAAGGAAATAAGCTTGCATAGCGAAGTTCTTAGTTTGACTCGACATTTTGCCGAGCTTCTAGACTAACTATATGAGTGAATAAATTCTAAGTTTGTGCGATCGCCTGTAGTTCTGTCTGGAGGTAAATATATTATACATCTAGTAGTGTTGAGTGATTCAGTGATAATCGCTTATTTCATTTCACTAGCTAGATTTCTGTGCAGAAGGAATTAAATTTATAAGTCTGTTATATTCTCTAGTTGACGTGTTTCAGTGGATAGCAAAATAAATTATACTTTCTAGCTTATACTCATGCAGCTATAAATAAATTTAATTAAATTGCTAGTAATTAGTCGAGAATATTTTAAACTAACTTATAACTGCACTGATTCATCATTGAGTATTGACGAAATACGTATGTATTTCTAATTCATGATGATTGATTTTACGAATATAAATTATTTCACGAGAGTTTAAACGATAAGACAAGCTCTACGCTTGCAGTTTATAATGTAAGTTATAACCGAGTAAATAGTATGTATAAGTATTTTATATGTTGTTTTTTCTTTATTCAGTGAAACTGGGGTAGCCCAACTTTACCAACGGTTTTAGTACTGAGAAATATCTGTGAAGAACAAAAAAATTTTTTTTTTCTTAAAGACTTGGGTGTATAAAGTAAAACCTGTCTGGCATTGCGCTGGCATCCAGAACGACAGAGTACCCATTACATGAACTTTAAGATTAAATTAAGTAACGGGCCCATCGAGCCAGATTTAATTCTTCCTGAGAAAAACCTCAAGTACATTTCAGCCCTTGTGGCAAGAAAAATATTACTATCAGTAACATTCCGACGAAGTTCTGACTAGTTGTGGTGTGACCAAATAAAGTCTTATACCGAGAGAAGGCACCGACCTGACATTCCTCGTTACTAGAAACCTAAGCTATTGACACTGTGCTCGCTGTTAACGTTCGTGCCTGGACAATTTTAATGTGACATAAACAGATATATAAAAAAATAATAATAACCAAGGAAACGTTCCCTGAAGTAGTGAACCCAACCTGACTTTGCGGAACTGGGGTTCCCTTGGCCAAGACTATCACTGGAGATTCTGTATGTGCATGTCCTAAAAATTGTTTTTCCAGAAGTTGCTACCAAAGCTGTAAGTACGAATGCAAGCTAGTGATCACGGCTGACTGAATAGAGTGAATGCAGGACTGAGTGATTCCTTTATTGTTGTATTTTGGCACCCATTTTGCTGTCTTAAATTTCTTTATGCAAGTTTTTTGTTGCTAACAATATTTTCCTTAGGATAGATTAGAGTATCAAAGTCTGTTCCTACTTTTTTAAAAGGGAAATCTGAGACTATAGCGTATGCATCCGTGACACTTTGGGGCTATCACTTTTCTTCTAACAGGACTGTGGGCTAGACATCGAGGGAAAAGTTTATACCTATGGGTCTATCATTCTTGTAGCAATTCATTGACATATGATTATTTGTATATGCTTGATGTAATTTTTATGTGTTGTGATGGAATTTTATTATGATAATTAAAATTCACTTGAACTTATTCCAGTGTGTCGGTCAGTTCGTTCCCAATTATCTATATTTCCATTGTCATAGTTTCAAGTCTGTGTGTCTATTGTAGTCACTTAGGTGTGTGTGTATTTGAGTGATATATATATATATATATATATATATATATATATATATATATATATATATATATATATATATATATATATATATATATATATATTATATATTATACTAGACGGTCTGACAAATCTTAATCTGTTGTAGATGATAGGCTGACTGAGAGAAATCATCTCGAGGGTCAGAGACCGACTCTAATATATTTCCTCCATCTCACTCGTGAAATCTATTTCTATTTTATCATCTCCCACTGAGCTATCACTTGTTTCTATTGCTATTCAGAAGGGACCAAACCAAGTCTTAATTCACCTATCACAAATCTACGACAACCATACATAATACATAAATGCACGTATATATATATATATATATATATATATATATATATATATATATATATATATATATATATATATATATATATATCTATATATATATATATATATATATATATATATATATATATATATATATATATATATATATTACTATATATTATACTAGACGGTCTGACAAATCTTAATCTGTTGTAGATGATAGGCTGACTGAGAGAAATCATCTCGAGGGTCAGAGACCGACTCTAATATATTTCCTCCATCTCACTCGTGAAATCTATTTCTATTTTATCATCTCCCACTGAGCTATCACTTGTTTCTATTGCTATTCAGAAGGGACCAAACCAAGTCTTAATTCACCTATCACAAATCTACGACAACCATACATAATACATAAATGCACGTATATATATATATATATATATATATATATATATATATATATATATATATATATATATATATATATATATATATATATATATAAAACAAGCAGGAGGAACAGTACGCAACCTCGTCTCACACCACTTGCTCCAGTCTACAACATGTAAATGGGTACCTGAATCTGCTCTTGAGTTAGCAAAGGCAAAAGCAGTAAGGAAGGGAACCGGTCATCCCATCTAAAAAAAACTGGACCTAGCATTAGGAATTTTCCAACACACTACTCCTTTACGGCATTATCTATATCTATATATATATATATATATATATATATATAGATATAGATATATATATATATATATATATATATATATATATATATATATATATATATATATATATATATATATATATATATATATATATATATATATGTGTGTGTGTATGCGTGCGTTACAAATGGTAGCTCTGGGTTATCTGAGGAAACCATGCACATATAATACACTTTTGCATACGTGCATTCTGTCGAATACGATATACTAGGCAGGGCATTAATGGTTGCCTCGCTACAGTATGTTGGGAATGGCCTATTGAGTATTGTCTTGAAAGTCTCCAGATATTGGCTCGTTAAGAAAGAAAGAGACCTATTCGAAATAAGGGCAAGAAGTAGAGAAGGCGAATGCTCTCCACTAGATAATGTTTTCAAAACATCAATGGAAAGTGTTCTATTTCCCTACAGCATTAGCTTCTGCCCTAACCTTTCGATAAAGACAGAACCTACAACCTACTCTAAATGAAGGATTTTTCCTATATATACATACTTAAGTGGTTAGTGCACTAGCTTCCTAGCTCGGTGGTCCATGGTTCGATCCCCAATTAAGGTGGACTTTTTTAGACCGCAAACGGCTCCGGGGTCGACCCAGCCTCATGAACTGGGTACCAGAACAACTCTGGAAAGGTTAAGGCAGCCAGCAAGATGCTGACCACATCATCCCTAGTGTGTCGATAGTCAAAAAAATACGGGCCTAACACCGTATTCCCAATATGCCCCAATAGGCGTGTAACGGGATCCTTTACCTTTTTTTACATACTTAAGACTGACAGTTAAATATATACACATATAAAGTAGTATAAAGTAAAAACAAAGGATGATGGTGAAAGACAACTCACACACACAGATGAAATGTAAAAATGTAGATAACTAAATATAAGAGTGAACCTATGTAAATAGTGAAATGATGATGTGATATATTAAGTGTTACCACACTAAGATTCCGATTGACAGAGTGGTTAGATCGTTGGTCTCTCGCGGCAAAGGTGCCATGTTCTAATCACGGCACTGTCACGCTCTAGTCTACCCAGCTGTAGATGGGTACCTTACTTTTGCGTTAGGGAAGGAAGAGGCAGCGAGGAAAGGAACTGGTCATCCCATCTCTCGATGCTGGACCTAGTATGGTGAGGTCTCTAACACTTTACTCTTCTGCGATAGTATCTGCTATGAGACTACCTTTACTTTACATTGATGACAGATCTACACTGTCTATGTGTCTGTCAACTTTCCTCTGCTGTATCTCTCAACTTTCCTCTGCTGTATGATTATACACAAGCATGCATAGACTGTCCAATGAAGATGTATGTTGCCCTGTGTGGGTTATTTTCAAGACGTGGATTTATTTATAAGGTTTACACGTGTAGTAATGAGAATTTGAAGATATACTGTCCTTCAACGTTTTGAAATCACTCTAGCGCCGACAAACCGTTGATATTTGTCTCAGGAAAATGTCTGCTGTCTGATCTTAAAAAGGCACTGACTGCACTTGAGCTCTTCACGAAGTTATCTTCTGGTAACAAGTGAGTTTCGTGCAACGAAGTTTGTCAGAGTGAATTTACGTCGTGCAATACACAATGAGAGTGAATGATCTCACTTCATACACTAACTTGGTGAGTAGCTGAACTTAGTGATTTGAGCTTGCTATCTTGACGAATCACCTTGTGACTAAGTGATCTTGATTTATAGACTCATCAACGTGTGAGAATATAATCTTGATTCAGGAAATACGCTTTTGAGTGAGTTGAACCTGATATATATATATATATATATATATATATATATATATATATATATATATATATATATATATATATATATATATATATATATATATATATATATATATATATATATATATATATATATATATATATATATATATATATGCGAATCAACTTGGGAGCACTTTGAGAAACAGGTGAATACATGATGTGCCACAAACGTTTACTAACGCGGGCGTGGAGATCTTCCTTATAATTTAGGAAGTGTATAATGTCATATATTGTGACTTCTGCTATCCCGACTTACGCTTTGCTAGCATCTTTCCGGTTAGACACCAAACACGTAATATATAGACTCAAACTTCTGCAGAACTGAAGACAAAAAAATGGCTTCACGTTTCATATCTAATATCAATAGCTGACTTTCTTTTATCTTATTCCTCCTTATGGCTTCTTTTTAGCTGATTATTCTTTTTGTTTAAATTGACATGAGGCTGTCACATAAATGGGTTCGCTCTCTTTTCCTCTCCGGCAGCATTGTTATTTTAGAGTCATTGTTTGCACTTCTTCTCCGTAATAATTCGTATTGTTTGTTTACCTGACCATCCCTGCTGAGAGAGTAGACAGGTGATGCAATATTGACCGACAGTCAGGCTGGTAAAATTCTCGTGTACCAAACCTCGGCCGCGCAGGATTAGCACGACGCACGTCCAGCAGATTTATTCAGCGCGATATGGCTATTGTGATTCACTAATTACTTCGTGAAGAGTCACAGCCCAGATTGTCACACGAGGGTCGGTGTTTGCACAAGGACGGGGAGATAAATTACCCTTCTGCGGACATATTACAGACATGCACCTGAAAGGCGGAATGTTGCAATAACCTCCGGATAGAAGTGTTAGAAGGACATTATTTGTGATAATGTAGGGAGTTGTAGTGCAATCATTACCGCGAATCGACGTATATAACTACTCCTTATACAGAAAATTACCTTTTAAATCCCATGCAGAATTTTCTTATGAGGAAAATTTTTGAATAGACGCCATCAAACCATGCATGATTATAACTATTGGCCGGCATTCGAGATGTAAACATAACAACATTTCTTATTGGAACCTGGTCTAATAGTAAACAACAACGTGCGTGGGACGAAAGTTGCAATATAAAATGACCCTTTAAGTCGGTTGAAAGCGCTGTGAAATTCAACTCGTCAAGAGACAACTAGACGAGCCAGAGTAATTAATAGAATCAAAATTTATTTGTCGGACCGGACTTGTTTAAGCCTCTTGAAGACTTAAAAGCCCAGGAAAACTCTACCATTATTAGCAAGGAAAATCGGAATCTGAAACACGGAGTCAAAGTGGGAGCTTATTATAAAGTAACAACCCCAGATCACGTGTAAGAGACATCTTCAACAAGTTGCCTTAACTCTATCTCTGAGCCAGAAGTCAGTCTGTGATCCCAAAGTCAATTTGGGGTAAGTTGTATATCTATAATTCTATGTTTTGCATTATTAACACGTGAAATAATATGTATATATTGACATGTGAATATTAGTATGTGAAAATTGCAAAGTGGATGTCCAAGTTATTTGAGGCTGACAACCTCAGCACATAGAATGATGATTTCAAGAACCACCACTACAAGGGGCAAGTGACTGCTTTATGCGAGTTTCTTATAGAGAACTAAAAGCAGAGGTAGTCCCAAGTTCCATATGGAGCAGGGAGGGAATGATGAGAGAATGATGTACATACTTATTATATTATTAACATTTTCAACCAGTGTAGATGTAAATGTAAACATATTCACTCTAAAAGTAATGAAAGTTTTTAACCTTTTCAATCAATGTAAAGGTAAATATAAATCTATTCAACCTAAATGTAATGAATGGTGTTCCGCTCAATGAGATTAATATTAATTTTCAGCGAGGGTAACAGTTCTGAGATAGATGGGATGGCGGAATAGGAAGAGGGGACATATAATTATGTGTCGGGAACTCAATACTCAGAGGGTATTAGTTTCTCTTCTTTTGTGACACTAGTCGGTGGCACCAATTGAGGGTACTGTCTCTGGAACAAATGAGGGTATACGTGGCCTGAAGTCGACGCTAGACACCATCATCAGACGCGTCTTAGAGACGCGGGACCAGAGTGGTAGTTACTCCATGACATTTCGTGGAACGTGCTACAACTTTCAAACTTGACCAGTGACGAGTGTGAATCAGGCATCCATCTACAAAGAACCATATATATATATATATATATATATATATATATATATATATATATATATATATATATATATATATATATATATATATATATATATATATATATATATATATATATATAACTTTACTTTTGCATGCGAACAAAACAAAGCATTTTAAATCTCTTTCGAATCTTCTCCCCCGCTTTAATCATTGTCTTAGTTGCCTCTCTCATTCTTTTCTCTTGCTTGAATTTCGATATGCTTCTCTTATTATTCCTACATTTCATACATTCTCTTTGGTAAAGTTTTAGCTCAACATCATCAGTATTGCAACATTGAAGCAGTAGAGAAAAAAAATATACTCGTCACTCATGGTCCTCACAAAAAAAAAAAAAAAGGCTTTAGACCTACATTCAGAATACCATATAGCAACCAGTGCAAGGTTCATACAGTGTGAAAAAAAAAAGAATAAAAATTCATGTCATGCTGTACTGTATAAGGAAAAAAAAATACTTTAGACCAGCAGTTCCCAACCTTCTGTAGAGAGCGGCCCCCTTAACACCCTTGTTATACATATGCAGTCTTCATAAGAAGAAATAAATTTACAAGATTATAGTTACATCAGATATACTGCGCATATACTTACTTACTTACTTACTTACTTAGTCGTTCCTCTTCTACCGTGAGGTGTAGAGGTCTGCGCATATACTTGTATTACAAAACTGAGCAATTATTACACACAAAGAAAAAAAGAAGTGTACGACAGAGTTGTTAGAGCGCTGGTCTCTCGCGGCAATGGTGCCGGGTTCAAATCACTGTGCCATTACGCTCGTCTACCCAGCTGTAAATGGGTACCTGACTTTGATTTAGGGAAGGAAAAGGCAGCGAGGAAGGGAACTGATCACCCCCACCTCTCGATGCTGGACCTAGTATGGGGAAGTCTCTAACACTTCACTCCCCTACGGCAGTATCTGCTATGGGACTACCTTGACCTTTTATATTTATTAAAAGTCAAGTCGTCTGAATGTGTGACGTAGTAATCATTAAAAAGAAAAAACATTTACTTATTTAAAATTCTTCATTAATCCAACTAGAACAGTTAATAATTTAATAGGGCGGTTTATGGGGTTTTGCAGCCATAGGTATCCAAATGTCTGGTTCCAAAGACGATATTCTAAGCCGCAGGTATCTCTCAACATTAAAATACTTCTTTTTGGTAAAGTTTCAGCTCCGCACTATCAGTATGGCTGCATTCTATGAATGGAAAACATACCTAGAAGCTTCCAATCTGCAAGAACTGGTGTGGATCTACTGTCCTGGTCATGCAGGCGTACGCGGTTTTGAGAGAGCTGACAGACTAGCATCAAGTGCACCCACAATGAGACACTGGATATGGATAAGGGAGAGATACTGAGGTCAATTAATGATCGCCTGTTAGAGAATGATACTGCAATCGATGAATCAAGGTTAAGACTGTTGAAATTTGGCATCAAACGTAAAGTTAGCAGAGATGGACGTTTGAGAAGATGCATCCATCGTGTATACAACCAGCGAGCTACAGGAACAGTTAGCATTCATATTCTGCGACATATATTGAGGGAGACTGAGCACTTATGGGTTTGCCCGGAGTGCAATTATGTCGATTCTGCTCAACAATAACAATAAGATACTTAAGATAACATTAACACTTTAATATTTTTCATAACATTTCTTCAGTACAGCGCGGAACCCCCTCGGTGCTTGTCTCGAACCAAAGGTTCTTCTTCTTCTTCTTCCTCGTTCGCCCTGAAAAGGACGGTGGTTGCGTTGTGTCTGTTTACAACGTAGCTGTGATATCTGCACCTTTCGGTCGACACATCCGACTTCTGCACGGCATTTTTTAGGACCGGGTTTGCCTTCCCACTGCGATCCGTGCTCGCTCAGCTAGCCTGCACTGCTGCAGACTGTTTCCAGGACCACCACGTGGAGGTGGAGCACGGTCTTGACCAGCTCTGGTTCGCTGGTCCTGACGCAGGCAGTCAAGCTATGAGTCGCTGACTGCGGTCTCTATTGCTGCGTCTTCTGGTCCCGAACCAAAGGTTGAAAACCATTGCTATAGACCTATATTCAGAATACCAGACAGCAACGCATAACGAAGCCGCTGCGAGCATTCATACTTGGCGACGCTGGGTAGCGAAATGAAGAGGCAGTTGCGAGACTACAGCTCAAGCTGCGCTAAGTAGCAGGTCGCTGAGATTACGGTCTCGCTGATTCCAACCACCCTTGATCTCTTCACGCTCAGAGACCTGTATAAAGATGGTACAAAAAGGCTAAGAGATATCTGTCTTAATGAGTTGAGGTCACGAGTCACGTGATAAGCAATAAGCCTGATGTGGTAGATATTTTTCCCTTTACAAACAAAGCAAAAATAAACAAAACACATGGATGTATTATGCAGACGTTTTTCCATTTGTAGAATTGTCACAACGGAGTGGCTGCAAAGCTTAAAGGTTTTCGTCGCAACAGGACTGCGCATGACAACTGTAAGTAGCCTATGCTCGTGAAATTATTCATTCGTTGTTTTAAATAAATGAGTATTTAATACTAAAATGTGCATGATGCTGGCAACCTCATGTAAAGCAAATTGCTGCTACAGAAAACACAGCTGCAAAGATCAGGTGAATGCTTGGTGCAAGCTTCTTGCAAGGGGACGCATTTAAAGGTGGCTCCATGTTCCATAAGGAATAAAATCGAAAATGATGATGGTGAATACTAAAATCTTATCTTGTTCTTCACTTTGTAAAGAATTATCCCCAAAACTTTCAAAATTTTGTGGAGCAAAGTGGAATCAATTTGTTGTTGCCCTACAAGTCGCCACCAGGCGTGATGGCCACTGACTGCTTTGACGGTCGGCGGCTTAGGATCAAAGAAGAAAAAGGCAAAATTGCAGGGACAGAGCCGACAATTTAAGAATACAAAAAGCAAGGATGAGCTTTTATTAAATTTTAAATAACTGGAAATCAGCAGAGATAAAGTGCAACACAAAAATTAGAGTTCTCAACTCAAAAGTCAAGGTAGTTCTATTGCATGGCTCTGAAAATGTAATACAATGAAAACGATAATCAAGGAGTTATTAATAATATATATATATATATATATATATATATATATATATATATATATATATATATATATATATATATATATATATATATATATATATATATATATATATATATATATATATATATATATATATATATATATATATATATATATATATATATATATATATATATATATATATATATATATATATGAGTGCTTAAGTAGAGCAGAAGAATTGAAATGGTTTAACATGATCACCAATGAGGAACTGATGGAAAGAGAGATTACCAGTGGAACAAGAAGTGAAGAAAAGATGCTGTTCAATAGGACAAGGAGAAAATTAGCTGATAGCTTACAAGCAGTCCTTGTTCTGGAACCCCCAATTTAAGAGCAATAAAGGGAGACACAATTTTTAAAATAGCATACACACTGTGGTGAGTTGGGAAATAAATATATTTATATACAGGTATTTATACACTGGATATTTATCCAGTCATATACTGTTATAGCAATATGAGTGTGGTGTTGTTGTGTAATATTATGAGGTAATACTGTCATTAATAGCTAGACTGTTGGTTGTCATCATGACTTCATGTGTTTGTTACTGGTGGAAATCTTAGTGAAGGATTCACAGATTCTGTTTCTTTAGAATTTCTGTCCCTTTTTATATAATATAATAAAGTTCAGTTCAGGGGTGATTTTATTCAAGGTTTGAGCTATTTCGTGCTGACAAGCGCTTATCTCATAATGCAGCTGCAGGAAACCTGTATCCTCTGCTCGCTTGCTTCTCAGTTTGATAGTAAGATAGACAATGGCCGCTATCTTGTGCAAGGAGTCTGCTGCCAGCTTTCTGGATCACGCAGTACTCAGACCGGACGATGCAATATCACCATCTATACCACGGCCCCTGAAATGAGAAGGTTGTGCCTCCTTCTTCATAACTAATATACAATATTATTCCACACTGAAGTACATGACAGTACAAACAAACATAAAGTTCAGCGCTTTAGGCCAACTGCTAGCTTTTCATGTGACAATATACACCAGTATTCCTCTCCCTAATGGTTACAACGCCTCTGCAATTCCAGCTGTAATCCCTTCCATACAATAGGATAGGTGTTATGTTACTATATGGCAACCCAATATATATATATATATATATATATATATATATATATATATATATATATATATATATATATATATATATATATATATATATATATATATATATGCAGTTATACTCCTCTCTGACAATCTTTTACATGGTGGAGCAATATCTAGGCTTTGCCTCATGTTTGCTACTGAACCACACACATACAGACATAATTTATCATTTCACATTCAATTTTCATATAAATACATATTAAGAATGTCTAGCTTACCACAATTCGTAAGGAAAACACACTAAAGATGACTGACACAGTTTGATCTGCGGTATGCCCAGGCTGTTATATATATATATATATTTAATTTTGAATAACACTGCCTGCTCTCATCTCTCTTTTGTGTAACGATATGGCGTCCCCTCTAAGATTTCTTCTGCCAATATCCAGTACATTGGCCAATCGTTTTGAATATTTTCAAAAGAGTACACAGTCATTCAATTTTACTCCGTTTCTAGGCATTTATTTGTTATTCATAGGTCACCCAATTAAATTTCTTTTAACTTCAAAGTTCAGCCAATGGCCTCCCGCGTACTATCTTAGACTTCCTGTCACTATTATGTTTCAACGAAAATTCAGGGAATTCCATCCCAAGCAGATATGACCAAACCTGACAGTATCTCTGTTCTCTATATGTTTTATTACCAATATCTAATTATCTAATGGACTTTTTAGATAATTTATTACATATTCCTAGTCCCCTAGCCTTCCTGTACACGAATATAAGATTTTCAAGGGGCTAAGTGGTGTAGTTAAGAATACGATCTTTTTTCGATGTTAAGTGTTTAATTTCAACTACCACCTGTTCAGTCCTTTACGACTGTACTATCAGTATAAAGTCAGGAGCCCTACGTAAAAATTCAGGTTTCCTAATAAGAATTAAACCTGTTTTCTAAACCCAACATCGTATCGCTAGTTTTTTTCATCACTGTTTATATGAAAAATCTGGCCATACACTGCATGCGACTTGGATTAATTTTTACACACACGGCGAGCTGCTTGTGTGACCGTGTTCCACAGTCCGTCTATCTCTCTCTCTCTTCCTCTAAGCCCGTCTGTCTTTCCAAGGCTAACCTTGTGCGCGATTTTGCACTAATGTTAGTTTTTAAAATCAAGGTCGTCCTAGAAGATTTTACTACACATTCTATTTTTAGAACTACGGTTATCGCCGTATCGTTTAGTCTACGCATTTTATTTATGAACGAACGAATTAGGACAAGTAGGATTCTTGTGTTAGCCATTACGGCGTTATACAACGAAGGCGTTATCTATACTGGGAAAGCACTGGTCTTTCTCCATTCTTCTTCCTATCGTATTATTTCGTTCGGCTGTACATTTATGTTCTAATTTATATATGGGTATTAGAATTTTTCACCACACACACGGAGACAGGAATTTGAGACAGACATGAATGGGATAAAGAAGACATGAAAAGACTTTGCTAGGATGGCACAGGACTGGAAGGTTTGACGTGAATTTGTTGAACGCCTATGCTCCACCGGCTGGTTCTCCCATCCTTAAAAATTGAAATGTAAAGAAAATAGATTTTCACGAGTGAGATGGTGGAAACTAGTTATAGTCTGTCCCTGAAATCGAGAAGCTTCTCTAGTTCAGCCTATCTCTACAATATAACTTAGTTAGTCAGACAGTCTACCAGAATATATATTAATCTATATAAATATATATCACCACTCACATACACACACACATAAGTGACGACAGTTAGACGCACAGACGTGAAAACTACATCAATGGATTGGGGATCTTTTGGGACAAGCTGACCGACACACGTAAATAAAGTTTATGTACATTTTATTTATCATAAAGAAACTTTACAACCAGCAATATGTTGAATATCAAATCAAATACAAATACACATAGGTTAATGAATTAATTAAAGAGTTAGACTCATAGGTGTAATTCTCCCTCCCTCTGTTGAGACAAGATCCCGTTAGAAGAGAAGTTATTAACCCTCAAAAGAGTCAAAAGGTGTTTACGCTATGGTCTAGGATTTCCCTCTACAGTAAAGAACAGAGTTTATACATTAATCTATTCTAAGAGGAACAGCCTTAGCAAAAAAAAAAAACTTGCAAAAAAAAATACCCAGTGGATGCATGAATTTATACGATCAAAGAACACTCATTCCTGCTTTCTTTCTATCCACACTACAGTGGCCACTGACATTCGTTCTTATCTACAAACTTGATTTTCACCTTCTGGCGCAGACTTTAGGACACACACAAACAGCACATCCAGTGTTCTTTTGGCAAAGAGAACCCCAGCTCTACAGAGACAGGTTAAATCCAGTTTTACCGGGGAGCGTTCTCTTAACGACTATATTTTTTCTGGATTGCTGTTTATGTCACTTCAAATCAGTTCAGGTAATATATGTCACAGTGCTCACAGTGTCAGAATCTTGAAGTTTCCAGTACTTAGGAAATGTCAGGTCGGCAACTTCTCTCAGGATAAAATTCTTGGTCACACCACAAATGATCAAACGTCGGAACTGTTAAGGTTTGTTAGGTCGCCACGATGGGACTGAATGTAAATGAGATTGGAACAATAAATCTGGATCAAATGCCAGGTACCAAGTAACTGTTCTTTGGGTTGGTATTCTGTCTCTTTCTGGGTGTAAACACAACCTCAGACAGGTTTATCTTGAGAAAAACCCAGTTACTAATATAAGAAAAGTTCTTTAGTATAATTACTCTCAGGTTTACATGGAAGCCGCTGGTAGATTTTGGGTTTGACTCAAATACTGTATAAAGGAAGAGAAAAATACAATGTTTAACCCTAATATAGTATTCTCAATCCTATCCTACCTCGCGTAAAATATAATATATTCACTTCGGTTGTTTAACTTTAAATTATAAACTACAAGCTTAGAGCTTGTCTTATCGTTTAAAACTCCCGTGAAATAAATTCTAGTCATTAAAAAAAAACGATTATCATGAATTAGAAATAAATACATATGTCGTCAATACTCATGATGAACGGTGCCTTTACTAGTCGGTTAAAATATTCTCTGACTGGTTATTAGCAGTTAATTAAATTTTATTTTATAGCTGTCGTAGTTTAGCTAGAAATTATTATTTGTTCTGCTATCCACTGTAACACAGTAAAACTTAGAGAAATATATTTTACGATTTAACTAGTAAATCACTCAAACTTCTAGTATACTAATTACTACAAGTAAGAAGTAAAACGGTCTCCAATCGAAAACTAAGTGATACTTCTATTATAAGAGATCTTAGAATCGAAAGCTAGATGTTCTCTGCAATTCTGGCGGTACTGGATAAATTTTTGTTAGGAGGCTGGGATATATATATATATATATATATATATATATATATATATATATATATATATATATATATATATATATATATATATATATATATATATATATATATATATATATATATATATATATATATATATATATATATATATATATATATATATATATATATATATATATATATATATATATATATCCGAAATCAAAGGGGATATTACATTATAAGCCGAAAACCAGACTATCCGCCAGATGTTAACACCTACGATGAATCTTCGTTCAGTTTTCGGCTTTCGCGTAAATCAAAGCCATTCTCCACGCTAGAGCCGAAAAACAGAACGCACACTCTTTCTTAGATCAGGGATAACGTAATATGCTAGTCATTGCAAATTTTACACGTCTCTGCTTCGTATAACCATTTCTAACGAGCAGTGTCTTTGATCTCGACGTTCTTACCGTGGTTTAATTAACTTACAGGCGAATGGACTCAGGAAAAGTTAATAGAAATTATCTCCCTTTTGATCGCTGTCTGATCGTATCCAATGAGTTTCAATCGCTGGTGTTAAGAATAAATTATAGATCATCGTAGCTAATTGGTCTCTGGGAAACTCTCATCAAAGGGAATAGCGAACAGCAATAAAATATGCGTGCTAATGAGAAAAAGAGACGGATATTTGAGCATTTAGGGGTTTAAGTTAAAACGTGCATAAGTGGAAGAAAAGGTAAAAGAAAAGTGTAGATAATGAAAAAGATATATGAAGCTATTTTCATAATATGTCACAGACAGGTCGACTAAGAAAAATAAAGCTCAGCCAACTAAGAATGGAGAAGGTCCTTTGGCAAGGAGGCGAATGACAACACAGGGAAAGCCGCAAGGAAGTCTGTGCCGCTGACTAACCTTCTTTCTTCTGGAACAACCTCCAGAGTTGGCACCTGGAATGTTCGAATATTAGAACGAACAAGGGAAGCTGGTACAAGTGGCAGCAGAAATGTAGGGAAGAGAGCCAGACCCAAAAAACGCACGGAGAAGAAATTTGGAGACAGAAGTGAAAAAGATGAGAAAAACGTGGAAAGAGCTAGAGCTGCTGTCACGTGACAAGAGGACTTTGCATGTGTTCGCTGAAGGCCTATGCTCCCTGGAGTGCTAAAGGGTATCGATTGACTATGCTGCACTGGGAGGTGAAGGATGACTGAAAGAATGAATACATCAGCATCACTAGTATTTATTACAACTAGTGCCTAATAGGGGAGAGACAACACTTTCTATTCAGTGAGGCTCTCTCTTTATCTTCCGTTATTTCTTTCTTCTAATTTGGAGTTCTGCATCATACGTTCTTCTCCATGTACCTCTGGTGCCATATACGTCTTTATGCTCCAAGGGAGTCCATTAAGCTGCTTTTCTTGATTCTTCTTCTTTGTTCAGACGTGTTCGATGTCAGAATATTTATCTCGACTATTTAGTCTGATCTTCTAGGCCGACGCCATTTATTCCTGCCTGTCCTTGAAAGTCTGCTTCTTTTTGTGTTGTGTCAAGTTGCCCCAAGCATTCATCCGTCAAATTTTGCAAGCTTTCTGTCATTATTTAAAAAAAGAATTTGTTTACCACGTAAATGTTTATTTATTACTTATTACTTTTGTTTTATTTTTGAAAAAAGTGCATTTGAACTAATATTCCGCAGATTGTCACCTGAAAGTAAGCCAGGTACCAGCTCTCACGCAAGTTCAGGTAATGATCGCAGTTAAATAGATTTTTGGCAATGAAAGCTATCATGAATATAAGCTATCTTTACAGACTATATATAGCATTGTTTTGGAACTTGTTTACGAAATGTGTGTTTTTATAACATACTTTGAATGTTAGTGGCGTGCATTAGAACTATTTTAGTTATCAAATTTTTGTAATCATGTCTTTATTTCTTTAAGATTGATTTATTTCTGTATATTTTATATACCTTTTCATTACGTTTCGTACATACAGGTCTCGCAGTCATAATCGGATCACTGGAAGTTTAGATCTTGGATTGTTTCACGTGCTACAGGCAAACTCTTGTAGCTTATTGTTTGAACTGACAACAACGGTTGTCGACATCACCACGGCTACAGCAGACATTTGCTCACTCGAAGACATTCTGACTAGAACAAATTCCATTCTGTGGACGTCGTGATTTTTATTTAAGACAATTTTCAGCAAGTATTGTTTCTGAATATGATTAAGAATCAACCTGGCGATGCTCAGGCCAGCGTTCCTCTTAACGGTGCTGCTGCAGAAGCTGCGAACGCCGGCGGAGCTATTGTTGCTGTCGAAAATGGTGGAGTTGCTAGTGTTCTCGGAGATGATATCGAAGAGAAGGTACGAGCAAAGTGGGATTCCAAGCTGCAGTACTTTTTTATGGTCATCTCGTACGCCGTAGGTCTAGGAAATGTTTGGCGATTTCCATACCTTACTCAGATGCATGGTGGAGGTGAGTAGGCCAGTTTGTTGTGCCATTCATTTTCTCTAGCTTCTTAAAAAAACCAAATACAATACAAGATATTGTGACAGTGTAGGGTCACGTTACCAATTACATATATGTGACAGGGCTAAGGGTCACGGCACCAGTTACGAATGTGTGGCAGTGCGCTCTCACGGTACAAATTACGAATATGTTACAGCGCACATGTTTCTAAATAAACGTGTTGAAATGTCAATTGTTCAATATTCAGATCAGATCGGGTTGCACCGTGTTAACACCAGGCATATGTTATGTTCATGTAAGTGTTCTTGTTAGTGTTCAGTGGTCAGAAAGGCTATACGCCCTAGATGTTGATTTCCAACAATCTATAGAATTGCGTGCAACCTTGTTTAACCCGGGCAGGTTCTTCCGGATGAGAATGCAGCTTCTTGTTTGTGTTTCTTGGCACGTGATGTTGTGTATAATGTAATGTTAGTGCTCACCTTAGTTTGCTGACTCAGTTCACCTCACAATAACCCATAAGTAATAGACGACAATTAACACTTTCACCACGATAACTAACTGTTACACTGAGAATATTTTCTAAACCACTAACAATAATTAATCTAATCACTAACAACTCACCTGATATGATGTTTATTGGGATTATATAAGGATAATAAAAGAATATAAAAGAAGGTCGATCATGCACTGTACAGTAATATAATAATTTTCATTTTCATTTCTATTACTATTACAATACCTAGACTAATCCTAGCATCATCTAATAAGTTGAGAACCACTGTTCTCACCTCTTCCTGTTAATATACTCTGGCCCTCATAAAGACAAAAACATGAGAACCATTGTTTTCTTCAGTACATATAACATGTATCAAATCCCAAGTTACGGTGATTCTCATGTAGATTACCAATATCATCTTCTTTAAGATTCAATAAACATTTATCATTACATTTTCCATTAACTATAATTTAATATCGAGTTAGTGGCTCTTAATATGTCTACTTACAAGTGGCATCAAAGGCAAAGCGCCTGGAATAAAAATGACAACTATTTATTCATCTATTGCCCACTAAAGTAAACCACAATGTATATCGGAGCACTGCAGAGTCGTCCCAAAACTCTAAAGCTCGACAAAACACTCTCTCCAGTTATCTGTACTTCAAAGACAAGTTATTCTAACACTAGCTAAGACTATCTAAAAATACTCTTCTTAACATTTATAATTATTATAACTATTCTCCATAAACACTATCTATACAAATCTACACATCTTTCCTACATTATGATTAGTCCATGTACTGGTTAATCCAGCACACGGGCATATAACAAACGTCCTACATTGTTAGTTGTCTTAATTATCAAGTTGCCTGTCTAGAATCTCTAAGCTCTTCTCGGTCTGTCTCGATCTCTAAAAATATCTATCTATCTCTATCTAAAGTTGACCGTGCTAACAATAGTATGTGTACCCCTTCATTTTGCACCTGGCACTGTTTTCTCTGCAGTTCTATGGGAAAGTGTCAGGAGTTAATAATTTTTGTAAACCTGACAACAGTGTAAAATGCTGATTTCAGCACTTATATTGTCGTTCTCGCGCCCTAATTAAACTACTCGATTGTACCAGTGTAGGTGTTCTCGTGGATAAATGTCCACTGTTTATAGTTACATCTTCATTCCTTTTCCTATAAATGTAATAAGATGTCACTCATAAAGTACATTACTTTGACTTTGATTTTGGTGTTATTTTAGAATGCTCTCTAAAAGCGTGAGAACCATGGTATCAAACTTAAAATAGCTGTCACTCAAAGTTGCCAGTAGTATACCATGCACAGATATGCAACACCAAGTGATCCGCACGTGATTCTACGAAACAACAAGGGTGATGCCTTTTGTTTTGTCTAAGCGCTCTTTTGATTGACAGCTCTCAACCCCAGTGTCAGCTATTGTGAACCTAAGTTTTAATTAGTTTTGTAACAATTAAATGTGACAAATAGTACTGCACGTTTTAGTTGTACGTTATAAGTTAGCTTTGGGGTTTATTATATTAAACTATATATTATCTGAAGGCACTGCTGCAGACGGAACATGCAGCGATATTGTACTGTTCACTAATTCTCTATTATATTTTCATTTTAAAATTATAACTATGATGTAGCTATTCATCCGAGCATTACGCGGTCACAGTATTTCTCGTGCACAGAATGCTCGATATAAATCCATGTGGGTTACTCTTCGGGTATATGGTGAACACCCAGTGTAGTTCCCAGGACTCTCTGAAGAGACAAAGAAATAATAGACCTACTACATCCTCGGGCATGTCGTCATCATCATCAGCTGCCATCTCCACAACGAAGGTCAGCTGTAATGGATCTCAACGTCTTCTGACTCTTGTTTTGATGGTGCACTCTGCTAGACTGTTTCATGTACATCTCTTGATGTCTATGAGATGTCGTACACGATGATTTATATGACGTGGTGCGCGGTGGCTGGCAACGTCATTATGCAAGACAAATTGCCACAGAAACCCCCGCTACAAGAGAATTAGATTTCCTGGTGCAGTCATCCTTTAAGGGGACTAACTGCAATGGTGGATTCATGCAATGTAACACTGTCGTAGATTTTTGATAGGGGAATTAAAACTTGGGTTTGTCCCTTCTGAGTAGATTAGAATGAGAGATAGCCACAGTGAGAGATGATAGTAGAAATAGATTTCCACGAGTGAGATGGTAGAAATCAATAGAGGCTGTCTCTGAAATCGAGAATCTTTTCTCTCTTTAACCTATCTTCTGCAACAGATCTAGAGGAGTCAGACAGTCTATTGACTACATATATATATATATATATATATATATATATATATATATATATATATATATATACGTGCACACACACACAATTGACGACATGTAGACGCACACACTTGGGAAAACTATAACAATGATTATATAGATATTTTGGAACGAGCTGACCCGACACACTGATTAAGTTCAAGAGAATTTTTAATTATCAGAAAATCCCATCACAACACATAAAATTACATCAAAGCATATACAAATAGTCATAAAGTCAATAAAAATGCTACAAGGATGATAGACCCACAGTATGATCCTTTCCCTCGCTGTTTAGCCCACAGTCCTGTTAGAAGAAAAGTGATAGCCCAAAGAGTCACGGATACATTAGCGGTAATCTTATGATTTTCCCCTTTTAAAGGGTATGAATAGACTTAGATATTAGTATGATCTATCCTAAGGAAAAGTATCTTGTTTGCAACAAAACTTGCATAAAGAAATTTACAAAGTGGGTGAGATTTGGTATACCATAAAAAAAAGAGTCACTCGTTCCTGCTTTCTCTCGGTTCATTCATCAGGGCCCTGTCGTGCATTTCTCACTTTCTTACCCTATAGCTTGCTGTTGTTCACCGTCTGGCGCACGTTATGACACAATCTGTTTTATCGTTTGATGAAGCGGATACCCAGCTCTGCAGATCTTGGTTTCATCCAATTTGTCCGGGAAGCGTCCTCTTCAGGCGATGATTTTGTTCAGATTTTAAGTTAGTGTCACTTTATCAGTTCAGGTAAGAATTAGTTTTCAAACGGGCTCACAGGATCAGAATCACGAGGTTTCCACTACTTAGTAACAATGTCAGGTTTGTAACTTCGATCAAAAGGTAAAATTCTTGGTCACTCCACAATGAGTAAAAATTTTCGGAAAAGTTAATGTTTGTAATCTATTACTTGCCACACGGGCTAAATGTACTTGAGATTTTTCTCTGTAAGAATTAAATCAGGCTCGATGGGCCCGTTACTTCTTTAAAATCTTTAAAGTTCTTGTAAAGGTTATGCAACAAGTCCTTTAAGGAAAGAATGTTTTAGTTCTTCACAGATATCTCTGTACTTAACGCTGGCAAAGTTTGGGTTAACCCCAGTTTTCTTCACTAAATAGGGAAAAAAACACATATAAAATAATTATACATACTATGTACTCGTTATAACTTACATTTTAAACTGCAAGCGTACAGCTTGACTTATCATTTAAAACTTCCCGTGAAGTAGTTATATTCATAAAATCAATCATCATGAATTAGGAATACATACGTATCCCGTCAATACTCACTGATGTAGCATTTCAGTTATAAGTTAATTTTAAAATATATTCTCGTCTGATTATTTAGCAGTTAAATTAAATTCATTTATGGCTGCATGAGTTTAAGCTAGAAATATAATTTATTCTGCTTGCCACTGAAACACGTCACTAGAAAATAATACAGACTATATTTTTTAAGCACTCTGCACAAAAATCTAACTAGTGAAATATGAAATAAGCGATTTAACACTTTAAACACTTCACCAAATACTAGATATCTAATATATAATATTTACCTCCGCACAGAACTACAGATTAATACCACTGATAAGGGTGGTTTTAGGCTGATACTGGCCACTATGAACATTTACAGGTGTAAGTCCAAGTCGTTGATAAACTGTAGCCAAGTAAGTACCACCCCTATCGACACCAGGCATAATATAGGCTGTGGTGATGGTGTCTTGTCTGGTTTGTTGTTGGTGTGGGTGTAGGTGTGACGTAGTTTCACAGTTCCACAATACAGAAGGTATGACATGTATAAGTCATAGAAATGTTAACTGCGGGTGACGCTTCATCATTTATTTCGGACGCCACAATGACAGATAATGATACATCCATGTCACAAAAAAAGTCGTGGACATGACAGTTCATAGTATTCATCATTAATAAAGTTTCTTCATGGATCTGCATACATTCTCTAAGTTGATATAGGTAATCCTAGCTGACGATAGCCTCAGCTTCATATCATAAATATTCATAAATATCAGTACTCTTCTCTGATGCTGACTGATCAGATGTACAAAAATAAGTCTATTACTGTCCGCACGAGAATGGCATTTCAGGAGTACAGGTCAAGCTGACCTTTATAGCATCCCTAAGTCTAACCCTCGACATAGGTGCAATCGTTGGCATAGCGAAGATCCTAGAACATAGAAATTGTTCTCTGGGCCTAGAGCGACCCGTATATATGTCAAACATCTAGGTAGATCACAGAGTTCAATAAAGGAGGGTATTACCTTGCTTCAGAATCAACACCACAAAACATACGCCTCCAGGCGTTTTCGAATCATATAGGAAAAGCCTCGTTAGTTAACTAACTCACAGGAGGACTACAGAATTCCCTATCAAACTCACAGACGCAGCATGGCGTCCTCTCGGCTCAGTACATCTTCTCGACTCCCCTGGGCGGAAGACTATTCTAACCTCTTAAAGTCCAGACATGCGCAGAACGCATACGCCTGAGTAACACTCAAAACGAGACGATGACGGAAACATTCCAACAAAGCTATGTTCAGAAATCACGCCTTATATGGACAGCAAATAGAATCTCAACACTGGTTTCAATCCTTCCAAGAAACAGTTGACTGATACTACCATATAAGGATAATGACTACACATCGTTCTAAAAAGTGGACTAGCCAGTCAACCAACAAGAGAAGGTAACTACCTTTAAGAATGTAATCACAGTCAAACAAGGATTATCTACCTTTGATCAAAAAATTTAAAGTGTACAATTCATACAGATTAATTACACACAGTCTTAGAAAAAATTATGTGCGTAACAGATTACCGCACCCCCCGGTTAAAAAAAATGAAACTTTTTTTTAAATCCAAGAGCCAGAAACACCAGGCTCGTAACGCACGTATGATGCGCGGATATAATGCCTAATATGAGGCTAGCTCGACGCATGGAGCGATAGCTGAGATTATATCTCAGATTCTTAGAGAAAATATTTCCCTAAGTGTACACGTATTTTCCAGGGAGGTGCCACCAACATACGCCACAGTGATGGCAACATCATAATGTAAGCAAAATTATACTCACATAAATACAAATATGTTATCATAGTATGAAGTGTAATGAACTACACATTTTAAACCAAAAATACATTCATGATACAATGCATTGCTAATCAATACTAATAAAATAGCTGTTCCTCTAGACATTGATATAATCGTTCCAAAGTAGATAAGAACTTGACATACTTCATGGTTGACATAATGTCCATACTTTCGCAGACGTCAATGATGTGCTGCGAAAATATCAATAACACGAATCTTTATGGTATATGCTAAATTTCTTAATACATTAATATAAATACAATATATACATTGTGGCCATGTGAACTTTTGGCCCGTATATTGCCAACTAAGCCTTCTTCCGTTATACCAAAATCAGTAACAGAACAAGGCAATTATACAGTACAATGCTATAAATTCCCAAAATGAGCACATATGTGCTAATATATCCTTATAGTAGAGAACTGTTATAGATCTCGACGTTTAACAGGAAATATATATGGCAGAAGAATTAAATGGAATCATGTGGGCATCTAGACAGAATGTCTGCCATCACATTATCCGAACCACGAATAGCTCGCACCGTGTAATGAAAGGGTTGAAGAGCTATGGCATATCGAGTGGACCTCGAGCTTTTCAAGTTTTTGCTCTGAATAGCAGTAAGAGCTTTCTGGTCGGTTTCCACAATGAAATGCGCGCCTAGAAGGAATCTTTGTAACTTGAGAATTGACCAAACCATAGCCAATAATTCACGGTCTAAAACCGAATAATTCCTTTCTGCAGCATTTAATTTCCTAGAAATATACATCACCGGATGCAGAGTATCCGAATACTCCTGCATTAGTGCTGCCCGAATCCCAGTGGACGAGGCGTCACTTCGAAGAACAAAAGTCTTCTCAATAGTAGGTAACCTAAGGATAGGTGGAGATGAAAATAGAGTTTTAATCTGGTCCAATGAGGATTGGCATTATTGAGACCAGCGGATCAGATTAGGCGATCCTTTCTTCAATAAAGTAGAAAGAGGTGCCATAATGGAGGACAGATTCGGAATGAATCGTCCGTAAAATTGTATCAAACCTAAGAGACTACGCACTTGTTTTTTCGTCTTAGGGACAGAAATGTTTAATATTTTTGAAACATTGTGGTCCTCTGTCTTTAAAAGACCATGACCAACACGATGACCCAGGAAAGAAATCTCGCTAAATCCTATAAAGGCTTTAGAGGGTTTTGCAGTTAAATTATACTCGCGAAGAGTAGACAGCAATTCGTATAAACTCAGATAGTGATCTTCTCAGGAATCACTGAACAGACAGATATCGTCTAAGTATGCTATGACATCTGTACGATATGAGAGAATTCGACGCATCGTGCGTACGAATGTAGCAGGGGCGTTCATAAGGCCGAAAGGCATGAAATTCCATTGAAATAAACCCCTAGGTGTAGAAAAAGCAGTAAGAGGTTTGGCTCGTTCAGTTAAAGGAACTTGCCAATAACCTTTTGACAAGTCAAGTTTGGTAAAGAATCTAGAATTAGAAAGTTTGTTTAGTAGCTCTTCTAGCGAAGGCATAGGTTCAGCATCAAACTTCGTAACTTGGTTCAATTTGCGATAATCAACGCAAAGGCGAATGTTATTGTCTTTCTTTCGCACAATAACCATGGACGAAGAGTATGCTGAAGTGGATGGTTCGATTATCTCCAATCGTATCATCTCATCCAATTCTTTCTCGACTTGTGACTGAAAATGGATAGGTATAGGATAGGGTCTGACTCATAGGATTATGGTCAGTAAGTACTATGTCATGTTCAATGACATGTGTGTGTCCCGGAATGTCGGTAAGGACATCCTGAAATGTTTGTAACATCGAAGAGACTTGTCGATGTTCATCAGCGGAAAGATTAGGAGAAACGGTAACGTTTTTCCAAGATTCCGTAGAATGAAGTGGGATCACAGGAAGAGGGAGATTGACATCAGAAAAAGTAGTTTCCTCATCCTGTATAACTGACAGGGATGAGTAATGACCATGAGGTACTGGAGAATCGTCCGTCGCCTGGAAAATAGGCTGCAAATAGTCAGGTCGTTCATGAAATTCCGAGAGCATATTTATGTGGAAAGTTTTATGCTTTCCATCAATATCGACAACATAGTCGACATCGGAAATTTTAGAGACTATTGCATACGGACCTTTCCATGCAATAAGAAGTCTGTTCTCCCTTGAAGGAAGTAGGACGAATGCTTTGTCACCTGGAAAAAGTTATCGTAGACATCTGTTCTTATTGGCAAATAGCCTTGCCTTTTCTTTAGCAAATTCGGATGAGGAAGTTGCTAATTTGCATGCCTCGATGATCTTTTGCCTAAGAGCAATGACATACTCATAAGACGATTGAGTGTCATCGCTAATATTATCGGCAGTGATAAGATCGTGAAGTAAAGACATAGGGCCGTGCGGTCGCGCGCCAAAGACAAGTTCAAATGGAGAAAACCCTGTGTGTTCATTGGGGACCTCTCTATAAGCAAAGAGAGCCGCGGGTAAGACCCTGTCCCAATCCTGAGGATGATCCTCAGTTATTTTCCCAAGTAAAGTCTTGAATGTCCTATTTAAACGCTCAACTAACCCATTAGACATTGGGTGATAGATACTGCTGAGAGACCTTTTAATATGTAAGATAGACATTACCTGTGACATAGTGTCCGATATAAGTTGAGTGCCATGGTCTGACAATATTTCTCTGGGGAATCCCAAGCGAGAAAATATCAGCCAAAGAGCGTCTGCAATATCGGTAGTGGAGATGCTCTTAAGAGGTATAGCCTCTGGCCAACGTGTGCACATATCGACACATGTAAGGATAAATTGATGTCCTCTGGCCGACTTGATCCTAAAAGGACCGATAATATCTATTGCCATTTTCTGAAACGGCCGAATAGGAATGTCAGCAGCCTGGATAGGCGCAGCATGTCGTGGTCCTTTAGATTTGACCTCCTAACATACTTTGCAAGATTGACAGTAAATACGTATGTCCTTGCTCACAAATGGCCAAAAGAAAGCCGCAAGAACCCTCGACTTTGTACGGAAAAAACCCATATGTCCAGCACATTGTGAGTCATGAGCATGTTGCAATATTTGCAATCTCATACTCTTAGGCACCAGAATTTGAGAATGTGTAGACGTAGTCGAGTCTTGTACCATACGCACAAGTAAGCCATTCTTCATAGAAATCCAAGACTTTCTATTTGTATTTTGATTCGGATCATCTTTTTTTGCTAGAATGAAGAATTTTTGTAAAGAAGGATCTTCTTCTTGCAATTTTATAAAAGAGTCACGTGAAATAATCAAGTGACTATTTTGGCTATTCACTTCCTTATTATCAGTTAATGAAGTTTGAGGTGTTTCTAGAGCTTGTGCTCTTGTTACCACTGCATTGGTAGCTTGTATATTTTGTTCCTCCCAAACAGCAATCTGCTGTGGGGTACATTCCCTAACTCCGTGAATACGACAGATAATAAGGTCCGCAATAGGGTTTGCAAGAAGACATGCGTGGACATCTCCCGTAAAGAAGGGAGTATAAATATGTATTATGGCAGTAGGATATTTTTCCAAAGTGCCACCAAATGTGACACATTTGATCACCTTTCCTGTAGCACAGGATGGGTCTACAAGAGATTGCCTAACATCAATAGTAGTACATCCAGAATCAAAAAGGACTGAGACTGGATTACTATTTACAAGACCCTTATGTAGGATAAGAGAACCTCTCCCGTCATGCGCAACTGCAGCAGGAAGAGCGGGAAGAGGATGACCACAGCTTAAAGTAGTTACGGTAGTCGGTTCGAACAAAGTACTGCATTGGGGACATTTAGTTGCCCTACTAAAGTCAAAGGCAGAACATGTGATAGCACTAGAGTTTTTATCATCATCACCTTGTTTACATGCTCCCTGAGACTCTTGCTGTACAGAGATTGCCTGTTGATATCTCTTTCTTTTATGTTGCGATCTACCGCGACCATTATTGCCTCTGCAATTATCATTAAACTCTCTACTGTAATTGTTATCCTGGTTTGAATTCCAGTTTCCATAACTGTCATTACCATTTATATACTGTTGAGAACCTCTATTATATTGGTTTTGAGGTCTCCACGAAAAATAGTTTCCTCTATACTGACTACCTTTGCGAAAATGTCTAAAATTATTGGG
Organism: Oreohelix idahoensis; assembly: GCA_024509875.1. NCBI lineage: Eukaryota > Metazoa > Mollusca > Gastropoda > Stylommatophora > Oreohelicidae > Oreohelix > Oreohelix idahoensis. The sequence continues at coordinate 538,518 of JAMPIV010006085.1, forward strand.
AGTAGTATACCGTGGAGTATCAGCTTGTCTCCAGTTCTGCGAAGAAGAATCACCCTGAAATTGATTGCTATGATTCTGAGCATAATTACGGTTACTTTTCTTATTAAAATTTTGTTGGCTACCCTGAAATTTACGCATGAAATTTGGGCCATAAGGTGCTGCCGAAGCAACTGGCAGACCTTCTTTTACTTTAGAGTTGCTAATGGTTACGTGAGGATGCGCAGTGACATACTGGCAACAGTATTCTTCCATTTCTTTTATGTTTTTAAGCTTACGCTCATGAAGAAAAGCAAGAAAAGATTCATTGACAGAAGACATAACCTTGTCTCTAAGTAGTAAGTTCATAAGTGCTTCATATGTATGCTCTGTCTTAGACAGCTCAACCCAACGTGTAAAAGTAAGACGTATCTTTGAAATGAATTCAGAGAATTCTACTCTAGTATCTGGCAACATATTTTTAAATTGAAGACGATAGCCGTCTTTGTTAAGTTAGTATTTCTTTAGCAAGACTGCCCTGATAACCTCATAATTGTTCTTGTCAGGCTCATCTACCATGCTTAACATACTCAAAGCATCACCTCTAAGTATATTGGACAACTGATAAACATACAGTGATTTATCTATGTTATGTGTTTTACATGAACGTTCAAATCTATCCAGATAAAACGTTATATCGTCACTGGAAGCATTGAATGCTGGTAGCTTAATCTTAAAAGTACTAGCATTAATCTTATCTGACACCTTATTTGCATCATTAGCATTACCCATGTTCATCAATTTCAACTTTTCTAACTCCAAAGCTAAGAGTTTTTCTTCAAGCTCCATTTTTGCTTTTCTCTCATCAGCCTCTCTTTGTAACTTTCTTTCTTCAGCCTCTCTTTGTAACTTTCTCTCTTCAGCCTCGGCTTGTATATATAATCTTTTATCCTGAGCTTCAGCTTCTCTTTTCTGTTTTTCCATTTCCAACTGGAATTTTCTTTCATCTGTCTGCATCTGCAGTCTCAGATTCTCAGCATCTATCTTCTTTTGCTCAGCTTCTCTGTCTAATCTTTTATTTTCCTCTTTCTGTCTTTTCTCCTCAGACTTCAGTGCTTTAGTCCATTGAGTATTTGCATACTCTTCTAATATATCACCAGTCTTACCAAGGGTTTTCCCTTGCTCAATAAAGTACTCAAGTGTAGACATGATGTCTAATATTATGAGTCCAAAACCTGAAATAATTAATTATCTTATTTCAACCTTAATAGTAACAAGACTTAAATAAAGTACTTGTATAATCACAATGTTTACCCCAATCTCTGTGGGAAACAAGTCTTTGATAAAGAACTTGTATTATCAAATGTATAATAATACCACCAGTCACTTCTTAATCATAGGGGCACTACACATCTTATAGTGCATAACCACATATCCATCAGTTATTTATCATAACTGCACTACACAGTTAATAGGCATAAGCAAAAACCACCAGTTAGTTATGATAAGTGCACTACACAGCTAATAGTGCATAAGCAAATATTTAACAATAGTGAATGCTAACTAAGAACTATGTAAACAATAACAAAGATCCAAGACAATGTAAACAATAACAAAGATCAAAGACAATGTAAACAATGACAAAGATCAAAGACAATACGAAAACATTCGCAAAAGTCAACTAAATAAACAGCGAAAACTAAAAGAAAATATCACAAAGAATGTGATGACAAATGCGAAAAATGTAAACAAACAAATGACGTCACAGTGTATAAACAAAAATGGTGTAAAGAACTGAATAATAGAAAAGAGGAGACCTACAAATACAAACAAATGAAATCAGAACTAAAGAACAGAAAGAAAAAAAATTATTACAAAAAACGACAAAAATAAAGCACAACTCGTCACAACTAAACGTAAATAGCAATAAATATTGCTAACAATTTCCAATTAAGGAAATAGCTCTGTTCCTAACGACACGCTCTCAATAGATACCTCTATTACGTGGTATTATCTATGAGAGTCACCTACCCAACCAACCCGCTGAAATATAAACATATAAATATACAAATAACATATAACATGTAAACATATAACATGTAACAAAAAGTGTGTGAAAATATAGAAGGCTCAGTTAGGATATAAGGGAACAGTTCACAAACAAACAGGCCACTTAACTTATACATGTCCAAACGTCAGCACGGTGCAGAACAGGTGATGATCAGCATTCTAAGGATGGTGATCCAACGTTGATCGACATCTGAACTTGCCCCCATAAACAGTAATGACGAAGGAAAAACGAGCTTCTGATCCAGGATTGAAAGTTTCGGAACTTGACCTTCTTACGTACAATGATCGGCACTTGACCTTCTAAATGCAGTAAAATTGAATCAATCGGCACTTGACCTTCTGAATTGAGCAAAATTGATTCGGCACTTGACCTTCTGAATGCAGCAAAATTGATTCGGCACTTGACCTTCTGAATGTAGCAACGCCGGGTACTTTTAAAATATAGCGAACTTGCTATACGTCATTGTAGATGTAGATGTAGATTTATGAAGGAATATGGTTTACGAACTTGAATGTTGTATGGGTTTGTTGACCCCCTTGAGCGCTGGTACCAGTTGAAACCAGCTATTGGCCACCATAAAATGATACGGGTGGTTTTAGGCTCATGCTGGCCACTATGAACATTTACAGGTTTAAGTCCAAGTCGTTGATAAACTGTAGCCAAGTAAGTACCACCCCTATCGACACCAGGAATAATATAGGCTGTGGTGATGGTGTCTTGTCTGGTTTGTTGTTGGTGTGGGTGTAGGTGTGACGTAGTTTCACAGTTCCACAATACAGAAGGTATGACATGTATAAGTCATAGAAATGTTAACTGCGGGTGACGTTTCATCATTTATTTCGGACGCCACAATGACAGATAATGATACATCCATGTCACAAAAAAAGTCGTGGACATGACAGTTCATAGTATTCATCATTAATAAAGTTTCTTCATGGATCTGCATACATTCTCTAAGTTGATATAGGTAATCCTAGCTGACGATAGCCTCAGCTTCATATCATAAATATTCATAAATATCAGTACTCCTCTCTGATGCTGACTGATCAGATGTACAAAAATAAGTCTATTACTGTCCGCACGAGAATGGCATTTCAGGAGTACAGGTCAAGCTGACCTTTATAGCATCCCTAAGTCTAACCCTCGACATAGGTGCAATCGCTGGCATAGCGAAGATCCTAGAACATAGAAATTGTTATCTGGGCCTAGAGCGACCCGTATATATATATATATATATATATATATATATATATATATATATATATATATATATATATATATATATATATATATATATATATATATATATATATATATATATATATATATATATATATATATATATATATATATATATATATATATATATATATATATATATATATATATATATATATATATATATATATCAGGTATGAAGATACCTGGGGTGTAATTCCTAGTATAAGAACCTCTCCTTTCTGTAACACACAAGCGAGCAGAGAACGACAAAAATGTCAAACATCTAGGTAGATCACAGAGTTCAATAAAGGAGGGTATTACCTTGCTTCGGAATCAACACCACAAAACATACGCCTCCAGGCGTTTTCGAATCATATAGAGAAAGCCTCGTTAGTTAACTAACTCACAGGAGGACTACAGAATTCCCTATCAAAATCACAGACGCAGCATGGCGTCCTCTCGGCTCAGTACATCTTCTCGACTCCCCTGGGCGGAAGACTATTCTAACCTCTTAAAGTCCAGACATGCGCAGAACGCATACGCTTGAGTAACACTCAAAACGAGACGATGAAGGAAACATTCCAACAAAGCTATCTTCAGAAATAACGCCTTATATGGACAGCAAATAGAATCTCAACACTGGTTTCAATCATTCCAAGAAACAGTTGACCGATACTACCATATAAGGATAATGACTACACATCGTTATAAAAAGTGGACTAGCCAGTCAACCAACAAGAGAAGGTACCTACCATTAAGAATGTAATCACAGTCAAACAAGGATTATCTACCTTTGATCAAAAAATTTAAAGTGTACAATTCATACAGATTAATTACACACAGTCTTAGAAAAAATTCTGTGCGTAACAACCACGAACTAGAATCATTCAATATAATAGTAGTCTAGAACTCGGCAAATGTTGCCCAGAAACTAAAGACTTTTCAATACACAAGATATTTCTTCTAGCCTGGTGATCTGTCTACTGCAGATTTAGGAGTACGAATGAAATCTTGTTTCAAACTCTGGTTAATATCTATCAAACAGACAAAGAGGTCCCACGTTATTTCGAAAACACGAAACAGCGCCGATCTCTCCCTTTCTCATTAACACTTTCCATAACCAGAAGACCTGCCATAAACTGTCACTTCGCGTCTTGACACCTGTAGTGGATTTGATGGTATTGTATGATGGTGATATTACTTAGTGTGAAGCATGAGGTCAGCTGTGAAGGCTCCTGAGATAAAAATAGCTGTGAATTTTCAGAAGGCCCTTCTTGCTACCACTACGACCTCACACCTATCTTTTTTTTACTAATGAATGTGGCTACGTTAAAAAATCTAGGGTACTGAATGTAAGGTGTTGTATTAATATATACAAACACACACACACAGATATTTAATAAGTATAATAATATTAATAAAATTTAAAACACACTGAACTAACTCAAGCTGTGTAAAATGTTGATAGTAAATTTTCTTTAAATTTATTTGTTCTGAACCAAGGTTTTATTTTGGTCAGAACATATGAAAGGTTTTGAAAGTATTAATGATATGCATGAATATATGGCATAATAAATGAAAAGTGTGTACATAGGTATGTTACGAGACTAGTTAATATTACTACTGTTCATAGTTGTACTTTATGGGAAAGAACTATTTATGGATGTGCTGTTGGGGTGGCCTCATCACTCCCGATCTATAGCGACTACACATTGCCCATTTATTGAGGGTATTATAATTGGTGTGTTAGAAATCAAGTTGGTGAGTTTTCAGCAGGCCAGACTCTCACGTAACTTGAAGGTGTAAGTCTGGTGCTGGAATCAGGTGGCTCCACCTCTCCGTGCTTGGGGGCAATATCAGAAGGCTGGTGGCCCCACCTCTCCGTGCTTGGGGGCTATAACAGAAGTCTGGTGGCCCGACCTCTCCGTGCTTGGGGGCTATAACAGGCTGCTCTGACAAAATGTTACTGCACGGGTCCCTCTTGTAATATTCAACACCTCATTTGACACCACATAGGTGCCAAATAAAAACTCACAGTTCTGCAATCAAAGTATTAGTCATGTGTCAGAATTCCATCCTCTAAACCATTTCTGGACACAACACTACACGACAACAACACCATATAGACGGGTCAGATCTCTCTGACCATACAGCACATCCTACCAAGTTGGTTTCACATAGGATAAGTTCTCCCAGACTACATATTCCGAAATATGTTTATTAGCTTCCTGCCATAGAATAGGATAGGTGATATGTTCCACTGATCTCAACACTTGATCTGTCCTTCCTAATCCTTGCTGGAGTTTATGTATTTTATTTGTCTCTAGACCCTGAACTAGGGCGGGGGGTCTAAAGCGAATCCTTACTTGTTGTAAGGGATAGATTTTGATATGGCAGTATCGAATCACTCGAAACCTTAAACAAATATTAAAATGTACAAAGAAATAATTTCAGTCTTACCAGAATTATGAACATAGAACACAGTATATGCTAGCAAAACTCAGCTGAGCTGCTGGCATTAGGATGGCGTCCCTCTAACTACTTCAATTTGCTTCTGGGAAATCACCACTTAATATTTTACTGTGTCTACTAGGACAACTTATGACGAATGGCAAAAATGCGCGTCTGAGCGCCGATAATATATTCATCTATGGCCAATCACCGCCTTTTCTTTTTTCAAATTCAAACATCCTACCAAAAAGTCAATTCAGTCATACCTCAGTCAAGTATGCATATTTGTCTGTTGGTCCGTCCGTCTCTACTTGCGTTTCACAAAAAACACACTTGTTTTTTTGAACCAACTCTGCCCTCCCCTACACAATTTTGCCTGTAAAGTTATTTTTAGCCACAATTCTCCTTAACACCCTCTCTCTTTCATTCTAACTAGATTTTAGCACTTGCGTCTTCAAGGCCATAATTTTTTGAAAATTAGTGACATTATTGTTTCAATGCAGTCGTTCGTTGATATGAACAACACAGTCTTTTGTCAATATCTTTCTTATTATCTATCCGACTGTATAAATGAAAGCATATTATTTCACTGCTCAAGATGGGCCATCCGGCCAGCTAGGTTTTATATTCCTAACATCATTATTAAGAAAAAGTTACTTTTCAAGGTTAGTTGGTTTTTTTTTCGAAATATTTTCTAGAATCTTCCGTACTGCGTTTGCCGCTGCATTCAAATAAAGGACAAAATATCGCAAAAGCGTCCAAGAAATGACTGTTGCGTATAAGAACTATGGTCCCTTTTGTCGATTTCTTTACCTTGTGTCAACTTGGGGACGTGACTTTTCCTCCGTTCCCCCCCCCCCCCATTGCATCTTTTTAGCCTTGCTAGTTTCAAGCACATGTTCAGCCAGATTTTTCCTTTTGATCTTCGTTCTCATTCCGTTCCAAGGGTAAACGTTCTAGCAATTTAATTTCCATGGCGGGTGATGACCCGCGGCGTGGGCGATCATGCCTTCTAGTAACTTACGCATTCTTTTTATCCCTACATTTTATCCTTTGGAGATATTTTTACGTTGTATCACTGTTAATTTTATGACACATCTCCCCACTTGAAAACATGCCTACGGCAAGTTCTAAAACCAGTGATACACATAGATAAAATCTCTCCTCACGCCTGCCATTACTCTAATTTTGATCACAGGGCTGCCGACTGAGGAAATCTGCACCGACATTCAATTTGCCTGGGATATATTGGATACTAAACTGATAAGGTTGAAGCAATAAAGACCACCTCAGCAATCTTGCGTTTTCATGCTTAGCCTGAGATAAGAATACGAGAGGCTGATGATCCGTCTCGACCACAAAAGTCCTACCATACAGATAGATTTGAAACTTCTTTATTGCCCAGATTAACGCTAAACATTCTTTTTCGCTTGTGGAGTATCCTTGTTCCGCCTTATTCAATTTGCGGCTTGCATAAGCGACTGGTTTCAGTTCCCCATCAGGTGAAGATGTTCTTTGCAACAAAGCCGCTCCGAGTCCTACATTACTTGCATCGGTTCTTAAGACAAAGTCCTGTGTCAATGTGGTGAAGTGAGATGTTATAAATATTTATAGGGGACTTAGTGTACTGACTGAGATCAGCTGTGAAGGTATCTATATCTAATAAGAGTAGTGTAATATAGATAACCTTACTTGCTGCCACATATGTATACCTCAGTCAGAATTATTCTGGAATAGTGTGATGACTACGTTATATGTCTAGGGTATGTGTATGATGAAGTGTAAGTCATAACAACAACAGACAGATAAACAATTTAATTTATTCCACCACACTTGACAACACTGTGACACTCACATACATAAAACACTCTACGAGGATATCTTAAAGGAGTCACTGATAACTTTTCAAATAACAGTATGTATTCAGTGCTGTCATGAATGTATATGTGTCCTGATTCAAATACAAAGGGAACCAGGAATCACAATCAATTTTAATTACAAGTTATATGTACAGAATTTATTAATATGAATCTTGTAGTGACATATATTATTAATAGTATCCTATGGGTGTCAGTTGTGTAGTAGTAATATGAGGTAATACTGGTTTTGTTTTGTTCAAGCTCTGTTGGTATTTGTCATCATGACTTCAATAGTTTGTCTTTGTTGGAACTAGTATTGGAGATGTTCTCAGTTCCTGGTATTAAAACAATTAAATTCCCCTCCTAAGTTTCTTTTACAATGTCATTTTAAGATGGGGGTACATAATGTTGAGCTCCATGGCCACACTCTCTTATCTTTCGTGATGACTGCAGTAAAAGACTCCTCTGCTCGATTACTTTAATGAGTTCTGGAGCCACCCCACTGGTTGCTATTTGGACCCAGGAGTATGCTGTCCACCTCTGGCTTCAGCAAAGCTCTGACCAGGTGCTGCTCAATAACTTTAAGACCACGGTCCCTGAAACAAGAAGGTTGTACCTCCTACTTCATAACTAATTTATACTCTAGTTCTACACTGAGCACAATACGTCACAAACATTGAGTTCAGAGCGTTAGGCCAACTGTCAGCTTCATCTGAAATACTTTATACCAGTATTTTCCTCCCTAATGGTTACCACGCCTCTGCAATTCCAGCATTATTTCTGTCTAGTCAATAATCTAGGTGTCAGTGTACTGTTTGGCCATTCCATGCAGTTTTACTTTCCTCCGACACCTTCTGTTCAGGCTGGAGCTCTATAGGCTTTACATCATGTTCGCTACTGAACTACACATATATACAAACATAAATTATCAATTTACATTCAATTTTCATTAAAAGATATTGAATATTTCAAGCTTACCACAATTTCATGGAAATAATAAACAGTTTCGTTGACTGGCAATGAATATAGCACAACTCCGATCTGCCGATGTCCCAGGCTTTATTTTATAAAAAAATATACACTGGTGCTCAACGCACTGCTTCTTAGTAGGTTTATTACAAGATGTGGCAATGAACAGACGCTCTGAATTGAGTATATTCGCAGCTCTACCCAATCAAACCATGTCTACACTTCTTTTCAAAAAAAATACTCCTTTTCACGTTTCCCCTGACAACACAAGATAGTATTTATAGCCCGACCAATCGTGTTTAGTCTTATATTTGTTGCGCTCCAATCAAATAGGAGTTAACATGGTAGGCTATTTTTGTAACGTAATGTTTTTTCAAACACGTTATAAAAAAAATTTTATGAGCAGAAATGATTTCAAGCTGTCAGGCACCCCCACTATTTTATGTTGGCCATAACTATTTTATTAACAGACTAAAGGCGTAACACATAACATATTCTTGGCCAGCAAGTCCTGCCGTACAATAATATATAAGTTAAAGCGAGCTACATGGTGGCGTTCAAAATATGTGTTTTCCAAAGATAGTCGTATATTTGTTTTTTACCACGCGTTCACTTCTATGTCATAGGGTGTCTTCTGTACTTTCAGGAGCTTAGATGTAAATCAGTATAATTTCAGGTTTCCTAATAAGCATTTTTCATGTTTTAAAACCTGATTCTTGTAGTAGTTGTAGTGTTTTTCTGACACTGTTTATTTGAAAAAAGTTAGTGCTGGCCTTACACGTGGGATTGGCGTTACTATTAATCGCGCGACGCGTGTTTAGTATTGCATGCTTCCTGCCTTCATTCGCCCCTCTCTCTCTCCTGCTTTATCTGTCTTTTAGTTACGCCGTGTATAAAATGGAATGAATGAAATATTAAATTTAGGTCATTGATCAGCTTGCGTATCTCAAGGTTGTTCCAAGAAATACAGTACACGTTTCATTGAAGAAAGCGGGTAATAATACAGTAGGCTTTTACTATCAACGTGAAAGCGTTACAATTTACAGACTAAGTAGAAAACAAGGGGATTTTGCGTACAGTCATTGTGACAGCACTGTTTCTTTTACCATTTCTCTTTTCTTTTATTAAATTTATTTGTTAGGCTTTACATTTACCTTTTAATTTATATATGTGGATTAGAATATTTCACGACACCTCCCCTCTTAAAACAGACATCCCATGTCAGTCCTTTATTCTATATACACATAGATAAATGTAAGTCAACTTGACTTTACTCTGCTGTGGTGCTATCATGGTTTTATGTAGTTGGGTCCATTCAGAGTAGGCACTACTCATGAAATCTGCCTCAGACTTCTACAACCAATAATATATTTCGGTTATGTTACTGAACAGCCGCAAGTGTGAGTGCTTGTCTTAATGCTGCTTCGCAACCCGTATTCACCATTTCTCTTCTCTGAGTCTGCTCAATGACATGTCCAGAGAACATTATATTTCCCTCAAAATGTACGTTATGAGGAGATAACATATACCTGGTGATAGCAGAGTTTTCGTAGTGGATCCCATCATCTTCTTATTATCCTGTATGAAACATTCGGAATATCCTCAATCAAAGAGGCGACTCAGGGATTCATTACGTTCCTCCGAAATGTTTACATCCAACAATTTTCTCATCATTCTAGAGAAGACACTAGGCGCATTCTTCAATCCAAATGGCAATCTATTAAACTCATAGTGTCCTTCTGAGGTACTAAAAGCTAGGTATGGTCTAACCTCAGGCTTTACTGGAATCTGATAATATCCTTTACTCAGATCCACTTTTGAGAAATATTTAGCTTTATTTAGTCTGGCAAACAACTGATTTGTATCCGGCAATGGATCCACCTGTCCTTCTGTAATAGCATTCAGTCTCCTGTAATCTATACAGAGTCTATGTTCTCCAGAGGGCTTCCTTAAGAGTACAACACCGGAACTATACGAAGATTCACTGTGCGAAATAATTCCTTCCTTCAACAGATAGTCTATCTCTTCCTTCAAAGCTTTCTCCTTAGCAAACGGAATCGAATATGGTTTCATACAGACAGGTGTGGGGTCTATCAGTTTCATATCATATTCCAATAGGTTTGTATGCCCTGGTCGGTCTGTTAACACCTCTGCATGATTATTTAGAACCTGTTGCACTCTCTCTTTCTGAGTTTTCGTTAAATGTGTACTGATTTTCACCTGTGCTGCTGTCTCACAGGGGTGTAATGGATATTCAAATGATGAAAGTGGTTCCTTTTTCATCTCCATGGCGATGGATAAGGTCAACAAGTGTGTCTCTTCCTGATGTTCTCTTTCCAAATATTTCTTCAGGAGATTCACATGATAGATTTTTTCTTTCCCCTTCTTATCTATCTTATAATTTGTTCTAGACACCTTCTCTAAAACTGTATATGGACCTTGCCATCCAATCTGTAACTTATTCTGACTCCCGGGGAGAAGAAGCAGTACCTTCTCTCCCACCGCCAAATCTCTGTCTTTCGCCTTCCTGTTATAATAGGCAGCATGTTTCTTCCTGGCTTGTTTCAAATTTTCATTGGCAAGTTTCCAGCCAGTTTTTAAACGAGTGGTCAGCTCATTCACATATTGGTATGAAGATGTAATGTTTTCCTCTGCCTTTTCATCAGTCCACGTTCTTAACAAAGCTACATATGGACCTTTAATTTTGTGGACCTATTTGTCCATGCACCTGTATGGTCTCTTCCACTCGAAGCTCTATAGTGATGATTTTTCCTCCCAGAATTATCATTCACAAAACGACCGCTACCAATTTTTCTTTTGGGGCTTTCTCCCCACTTAAAATTCTTGATGAGAGATTTCCTCTCTCCATCTCCTTCCTCCAGTTTGTTTAAGTCCGATTGAGGGATTTTCGGCTTATCCTGGGGTAAGACATCTTTTTGCACTCTCCGCATAGTGGCCATTGTAAAACAGTTAAGTGAAGCTTGTCCGTGAAAAGGGGCTTCCCATTCCATTTGGTCCACTTTATCAAATTTATATTTCTTTTTATTGTCAGGCCTAATTTTGCCCCGTGGCATGTCTAGGTCCTGATCAATGTTCCCACTTGTGGGTGTTCCCTCATGTGCTATGCTACACCTTTCTACAAAATTCTCAATGTCCCATCTTGCTTTGGGCCAATAATAATTGTGAGCCACCTTTTGAATGATGGTACCTATTTTCTCATGGTCCCCATCTGGTTTCACATGTAGGCTCCTTATTAAGTCTGCCCTATATCTTTTAGGAAGTACCAGCTGTCCCTGACCTTTGGATCTAGCTCCAGTCTTCCTATACATCAACTTGTTTTTCATGTAAAAATCTCCCTTGCCTGGAGTTGTATGACAAGTTGACAATTTTCTGAAACAAGGCTTGAGTGTTTTGTCCTCAGCCTGTGCCTTCCTCATCTCTTCTGGAGTGGTATCTAACATAATATCCTCCTCCTGTCTTGAGGTCGACCTGACCTGAAGGGTTGCCATATACACAGGTCTCCTTCTACAACGGTCAGTGTCATGATTGTCCATCTGACAATTCTTACACCACCTTTTTTCCTTGGTTGAAAGATTTTCTTTCATCATATTTCCTTTCATCGAATTGTGGGAATTTATTTTTATTTTCATACCGTGGCCTATCAAACTGGTGCTTACCTTTGTTTTGATCCCTAGGATCAAATTTATTAAAGTTCTGTGGTGCCCTAAAGTTATCCACTTGTTTCTTTTTATTACCTGTTACCTCTGCTTGAGCTGCTTGATACCTTTCAGCAACATTTAGCAACTCACCCAGCCTCTCTGCACCTTGTTCCATGAGAAACTTTCTCAGGTCTGGAGCCATGGACTCTCTTAATTGCTCTATAAGGACCATTTCCTTAAGATCTTGGGTTTTCCCCAGAGAAGTCCATTTCTCCAAGTATGTCTCTATTCGTGCAGAGAACTTGTGATAGGTTTCACCTGACAGTAGTTTAGCATTCCTAAATTTTTTTCTATAAAATTCTGCATTCTTTTCATATCTTAACAAAAGAGCCTGCTTTAGCATGTCATAATTTTCCTGATCACTTCTGCTCATTTTTGCAAAAACTTCATAAGCTGCCCCACGAAGTCCCTGAGATAACTTTAAGCTCCACCTTTCTCTCTCTAACCCATATGTGGTAGCTAATAGTTCATACCTATTTAGATAGCTCTCTATATCATCGTCTTTCTCAACAAAATGATCTAAATGAAAATTCATAGCTGAGGTTGAGGCTCCTTGGCTAGCAGTGGCATCAGAGGCAAAGGGACTGGCACCATTTTCAGGAGCATGGCCTTGAAACTCAAACTCCCTTAGTCTTAACTCATGTTCCCTTTGTAATCTCTTATCTTCTGCTTCCCTTTCTGCAGCTAATCTCTTGTCTTCCCTTTCTGCAGCTAATTTCTTCTCTTCCCTTTCTGCAGCTAATTTCTTCTCTTCTCTTTCTGCAGCCTGTCTTCTTTCCTCGACTTCCCTTTCTGCAGCTAATCTTTTGTCTTCTCTTTCTGCCTCCAATGCTTTAGCCTCTTTGTCAGCCTCAATCTGCAACCTCTTAGCCTCAGCCTCAATCTGCAACCTCTTAGTCTCAGCCTCTAATTTTCTTTCGGCCTCTTTTTCTAATCTTCTTTCTTCCCGTTCAATATATTTGTCACATTCAGCCGTGACATAAGAAATCATAATTTGCCCGTCCATTCCTAACTCTTTCGCAGTCTGTACAGCAGCAGATCGAAATTTTGCCAAGTCGGCCATTGTCTAACAGATAAATGTCTAAAATATGTAACTAAACAATTTTATCTATGACTAACTAACTTAGGACAACACAGGCACTGTGAGCTCAACCTTATTTATTTTCACCCAAGGATACCTTTTAATTCTTATTATTCCCTGAAGTGAATTACCCCCAATATTTGTAATAGGGAAAGATTCAAAATCCCGAGAGCGAGCCCCCAATATATGTGGTGAAGTGAGATGTTATAAATATTTATAGGGGACTTAGTGTACTGACTGAGATCAGCTGTGAAGGTATCTATATCTAATAAGAGTAGTGTATTATAGATAACCTTACTTGCTGCCACATATGTATACCTCAGTCAGAATTATTCTGGAATAGTGTGATGACTACGTTATATGTCTAGGGTATGTGTATGATGAAGTGTAAGTCATAACAACAACAGACAGATAAACAATTTAATTTATTCCACCACACTTGACAACACTGTGACACTCACATACATAAAACACTCTACGAGGATATCTTAAAGGAGTCACTGATAACTTTTCAAATAACAATATGTATTCAGTGCTGTCATGAATGTATATGTGTCCTGATTCAAATACAAAGGGAACCAGGAATCACAATCAATTTTAATTACAAGTTATATGTACAGAATTTATTAATATGAATCTTGTAGTGACATATATTATTAATAGTATCCTATGGGTGTCAGTTGTGTAGTAGTAATATGAGGTAATACTGGTTTTGTTTTGTTCAAGCTCTGTTGGTATTTGTCATCATGACTTCAATAGTTTGTCTTTGTTGGAACTAGTATTGGAGATGTTCTCAGTTCCTGGCATTAAAACAATTAAATTCCCCTCTTAATTTTATTTTACAATGTCATTTTAAGATGGGGGTACATAATGTTGAGCTCCATGGCCACACTCTCTTATCTTTCGTGATGACTGCAGTAAAAGACTCCTCTGCTCGATTACTTTAATGAGTTCTGGAGCCACCCCACTGGTTGCTATTTGGACCCAGGAGTATGCTGTCCACCTCTGGCTTCAGCAAAGCTCTGACCAGGTGCTGCTCAACAACTTTAAGACCACGGTCCCTGAAACAAGAAGGTTGTACCTCCTACTTCATAACTAATTTATACTCTAGTTCTACACTGAGCACAATACGTCACAAACATTGAGTTCAGAGCGTTAGGCCAACTGTCAGCTTCATCTGAAATACTTTATACCAGTATTTTCCTCCCTAATGGTTACCACGCCTCTGCAATTCCAGCATTATTTCTGTCTAATCAATAATCTAGGTGTCAGTGTACTGTTTGGCCATTCCATGCAGTTTTACTTTCCTCCGACACCTTCTGTTCAGGCTGGAGCTCTATAGGCTTTACATCATGTTCGCTACTGAACTACACATATATACAAACATAAATTATCAATTTACATTCAATTTTCATTAAAAGATATTGAATATTTCAAGCTTACCACAATTCATAGAAATAATAATCAGTTTCGTTGACTGGCAATGAATATAGCACAACTCCGATCTGCCGATGTCCCAGGCTTTATTTTATAAAAAAATATACACTGGTGCTCAACGCACTGCTTCTTAGTAGGTTTATTACAAGATGTGGCAATGAACAGACGCTCTGAATTGAGTATATTCGCAGCTCTACCCAATCAAACCATGTCTACACATCTTTTCAAAAAAATACTCCTTTTCACGTTTCCCCTGACAACACAAGATAGTATTTATATCCCGACCAATCGTGTTTAGTCTTACATTTGTTGCGCTCCAATCAAATAGGAGTTAACATGGTAGGCTATTTTTGTAACGTAATGTTTTTTTAAACACGTTATAAAAAAATTTTATGAGCAGAAATGATTTTATGCTGTCAGGCACCCCCACTATTGTATTTTGGCCATAATTATTTTATTAACAGACTAAAGGCGTAACACATAACATATTCTTGGCCAGCAAGTCCTGCCGTACAATAATATATAAGTTAAAGCGAGCTACATGGTGGCGTTCAAAATATGTGTTTTCCAAAGATAGTCGTATATTTGTTTTTTACCACGCGTTCACTTCTATGTCATAGGGTGTCTTCTGTACTTTCAGGAGCTTAGATGTAAATCAGTATAATTTCAGGTTTCCTAATAAGCATTTTTCATGTTTTAAAACCTGATTCTTGTAGTAGTTGTAGTGTTTTTCTGACACTGTTTATTTGAAAAAAAGTTAGTGCTGGCCTTACACGTGGGATTGGCGTTACTATTAATCGCGCGACGCGTGTTTAGTATTCCATGCTTCCTGCCTTCATTCGCCCCTCTCTCTCTCCTGCTTTATCTGTCTTTTAGTTACGCCGTGTATGGAATGAATGAAATATTAAATCTAGGTCATTGATCAGCTTGCGTATCTCAAGGTTTTTCCAAGAAATACAGTACACGTTTCATTGAAGAAAGCGTGCAGCGACACAGTAGGCTTTTACTATCAACGTGAAAGCGTTACAATTTGCCGACGAAGTAGAAAACAAGGGGATTTTGCGTACAGTCATTGTGACAGCACTGTTCTTTACCATTCCTCTTTCCTTTTATTAAATTTATTTGTTAGGCTTTACATTTACCTTTTAATTTATATATGTGGATTAGAATATTTCACGACAGTCAAATCAGGCAGTTTGAGAATAGGCTTGCTAGTAAGTTTTTTTTTCTTGGAACGCTAATTCACTTTGCGCAGTCCAAATAACTTTATCTGGAAGTCCCTTGCGAGTCAGATCAGTCAGAGGAGCACAAATAGAGTTAAAATCTTTGACATATTTTTGATAAAATCCGCATAACGACACGAATGATCGCACGTCCTTTTTTGTTTGTGGTCTAGGTGCTCTCTGCAGTTTTTCCAAGTTCTTGGGATCAGGGGTCATGTTACCCTGATATACAGTGTGTCCCAAGAATTCCAACTCTTTGCATCCAATACAACATTTTGTTGGCCTAGCAGTTAAGTTCGCCTCCCTAAGCCTATTAAATAACATTTCTAGAGCGTCAATGTGTTCTTCAAATGTCTCTGTGGCGACGAGAATATCATCCATGAAATTCGTGATACATGGGTTATTCAGGGGATCCAACAATTTACGCATCATCCTTGAAAATACACTCGGAGCATTTTTCAGTCCGAATGGTAGCATGTTGAATTCATAATGTCCATCCGAAGTGCTAAAAGCCAAATAAGGTCTCACTTCAGGCTTCACTGGAATCTGGTAATAGCCTTTACTAAGATCCACCTTTGAAAAGTATTTTGCCTTGTTCAGTCTGGCAAATAACTGTTTTGTGTCTGGTAATGGATCCACTTGTCCTTCTGTGACAGCATTCAGTTTCCTGTAATCTATGCACAGTCTGTGTTCCCCAGACGGTTTTCTCAACAAAACGACACTAGAGCTAAAAGATGATTCACTGTGTGAAATAATCCCCTCCTTCAACAAATAATCTATTTCTTCCTTCAATGCCTTCTCCTTCGCGAACGGAATAGAATAGGCTCTCATACAGATTGGGTTTAAGTCTACCAGTTTCATGTCATACTGTAGTAAATTTGTATGGCCTGGTTTATCTGTTAATACATCTGTATGTTCCTCCAGAACCTGTTGAACTCTCTCCCTCTGGTTTTTAGTCAGGTGCTTACTGACTTTTACCTGTGCTGCTGTTTCACAAGGATGTAATGGGTATTCATGTGAGGTGAGTGGTTCCTTTTGCATTTGAGTTGCGATAGCTAAGGTCAGTAAGGGGATGCTTTCCTGGAGTGGTCTGTCCAGATACTTCTTTAACAGGTTTACGTGATAAACTTTCTCCTTCCCCTTTTTGTCAATTTTATAGTTTGTTCTAGACACCTTCTCTAGAACCGTATACGGACCTTGCCATCCAATTTGTAATTTATTCTGGCTGCCGGGTAGTAGAAGCAGCACCTTCTCTCCCACAGCTAGTTCTCTGTCCTTTGCCGTCCTATTAAAATATGCTGCATGTTTCTTCCTGGCTTGTTTCAAATTATCATTTGCCAGTTTCCATCCAGCTTTCAAACGAGTGGTCAGTTCGTTCACGTATTGATAAGATGAGGTAACAGTCTCTTCCGCCTTCTCATCTGTCCAGGTCCTTAATAAGGCTTCTAATGGACCTTTTATTGGCCTCCCAAATAGCAGAGTTGCGGGAGCCATCCCGGTTGAACTATGTGGTACCTCCCGATACGCAAACAATGCGGCGGGCAGGAATTGATCCCACAGATCCGGTTTTTCGTGTGCCAGCTTTCTCAGGATAGAAATGAGAGTCCCGTTGAACCTCTCTACCTGGCCGTTCCCTTGCGGATGGTACGGGCTACAATGAAAGTGTCTGGCTTGAAATAGCTTAAAAACTTCTTCCGTTAGTTTCCCCTTGAACTGAGAACCATTATCCGTCAAGATTTGATGCGGGAATCCTAATCGGGTAAATATTGTAAGTAGTGCCTCTGCTACATCTTTTGAATCAATTGATGGCAGGGCTACCGCCTCTCCCCACATAGAACAAGTGTCCACCAGAGTAAGGATGTAACTGTTCCTCCTCTTGGTCCGAGTGAGAGGTCCCACAATATCCACTGCAACCCTCTCAAAAGGTGTTCCCACTATGGGCATTTCCCCTAGAGTTGCAGGAGCAGTCCAATGCTTTGGAGCTACCCTTTGACATTCTGGGCAGGATTTGACATATCTTTTTATATCCTCCGTTATCCCTGGCCAGAAGTAATGACAAGCTATACGCTGTCCTTTGGCGCTGATCCCCATGTGACCACTGAAGGGAATCGCATGCCCGAGTTCCATCACTTTATCTCTATATGAAGTGGGAAGAACCAGCTGGTTGTGACCATTTGTTCCAGTTCCGGCCTTCCTGTATAATAATTTGTTCTTCATGAAATATTCCCCCTTGCTCGGAGGTGTGTGGCATTTGGGCAATTTTTTAAAACATGGCTTGAGTGTCCTATCCTCAGCCTGCGCCTTCCTCATCTCCTCTGGATGAGCATTTATAGGTTCACCTTCTTCCTTCTTCTTCTGTGACCTGGTCTGCACTGTCGCCATGATCACAGGCCTCTCGGGATTCCCCAAGAAGACGTATCTACACCCCAATATCAGAGGGTAGATTGGTTCATCTATCACTGCTGCTCTGATTTCTCCTTCCACATAGCGAGTTTTCACCGTTATCCTTGCAATGGGAAGTGTCATGAGTGGTATGTCCTTAGTCGCCCCTTGTATTTCCACTGTTTCTGTGGTATACTGACTTGGGTCCACTAGGCTAGACTTCACAACTGAATCATAATCCAAACCTGTATCATAAAGGCACCTTATGGTGACCCCATTACAAATAACATCCTCACAAACTGGGGGGTGATAAGGTTCCTGCTGTCCATTAGGATTAACCTTTAATCTTTGCGTCCCCGACTTCATTGCAGCAATGTTTGAAGGTTGGCCGTTCAAAGTTTGTCCTACCTTTATTTCCCTGCTCTCTATTATCAAATTTATTAAATTGCTGTGGAGCTTTAAAATTGTCTATGTGCTTCTTTTTAGCACCACTTACCTCTGCCTGGGCTGCCTGATACCTCTCAGCGACATTTAAAACCTCCCCCAATTTCTCTGCACCTTGTTCCATGAGGAATTTTCTCATGTCTGGAGCCATGGACTCTCTCAATTGCTCAATCATGATCATTTCTTTAAGATCTTGGGTCTTCCCCAGAGCAGTCCATTTCTCCAAATAGGTTTCCAGTCTGGCAGAGAATTGGTGGTATGTCTCCCCAGACAACAGTTAGGCATTTCTAAATTTCTTACGATAAAATTCACCATTTTTTTCGTACCTCAATAACAAAGCCTGCTTTAACATATCATAATTGTCCTGGTCTTCTCTGTTCATTTTTGCGAAGACTTCATAAGAAGTACCTCTCAGTCCCTGTGATAGCTTTAAACTCCACCTCTCTCTCTCTCTCTAACCCATATGTAGTAGCTAATAACTCAAAACGTCCTAGGTACCCCTCTATGTCATCGTCTTTTTCAACAAAATGGTCTAAATGAAACCCCATAGCTGAGTTTGAGGCTCCCAGACTGGGCGTAGCATCTGAGGCAAAAGGGCTGGCACCATTTTCAGGAGCCTGGCCTTGTAATTCCAGCTCCCTTAGTCGTAATTCGTGCTCCCTTTGCAACCTTCTATCTTCTGCCTCCCTTTCGGCAGTCAATCTTTTTTCTTCTGCTTCTCTTTCGGCCTTTTTATCTTCTGCCTCCCTTTGCTGTCGTTTTTCTTCTGCCTCCAATGCTTTAGCCTCTTTGTCAGCCTCAATCTGCAACCTCTTATTCTCAGCCTCAATTTGCAACCTCTTCTCTTCAGCCAACCTTTCAGACTCTAATTTTCTTTCAGCCTCTTTTTCTAATCTTCTTTCTTCCCGTTCAATATACTTATCACATTCAGCCGTTACGTATTGAATTAAAATCTGACCATCCATTCCCATATCCTTTGCCGTCAGCACAGCAGCTGATCTGAATTTGGCTAGCTCCGCCATACTTTTTAACAATTCCAGTAATGAGCAAAGTAAAATTTCCAACCACTAAAGTAATTCTAATTACTCTAGTCTAAAAATAATTCTAATTAATTAATTAATCAATCAATTAACTACCACTGGCTGTGAAGATTCACCAACTTTTATTTTCAGGGACACTTTTAATTTTAAAATGTGTTCCCCTAATTTATTTCTCCCCCCAGGAGATCCTAATATTATTGATAGGCTACTATCCCCGGGACAAGAGACCCTAATATATGTGATTAATTTAAATCCCGAGACCGAGCTACCCAATATATGTAGTGGATTTGATGGTATTGTATGATGGTGATATTACTTAGTGTGAAGCATGAGGTCAGCTGTGAAGGCTCCTGAGATAAAAATAGCTGTGAATTTTCAGAAGGCCCTTCTTGCTACCACTACGACCTCACACCTATCTTTTTTTTACTAATGAATGTGGCTACGTTAAAAAATCTAGGGTACTGAATGTAAGGTGTTGTATTAATATATACAAACACACACACACAGATATTTAATAAGTATAATAATATTAATAAAATTTAAAACACACTGAACTAACTCAAGCTGTGTAAAATTTTGATAGTAAATTTTCTTTAAATTTATTTGTTCTGAACCAAGGTTTTATTTTGGTCAGAACATATGAAAGGTTTTGAAAGTATTAATGATATGCATGAATATATGGCATAATAAATGAAAAGTGTGTACATAGGTATGTTACGAGACTAGTTAATATTACTACTGTTTATAGTTATACTTTATGGGAAAGAACTATTTATGGATGTGCTGTTGGGGTGGCCTCATCACTCCCGATCTATAGCGACTACACATTGCCCATTTATTGAGGGTATTATAATTGGTGTGTTAGAAATCAAGTTGGTGAGTTTTCAGCAGGCCAGGCTCTCACGTAACTTGAAGGAGTAAGTCTGGTGCTGGAATCAGGTGGCCCCACCTCTCCGTGCTTGGGGGCAATATCAGAAGGCTGGTGGCCCCACCTCTCCGTGCTTGGGGGCTATAACAGAAGTCTGGTGGCCCCACCTGTCCGTGCTTGGGGGCTATAACAGGCTGCTCTGACAAAATGTTACTGCACGGGTCCCTCTTGTAATATTCAACACCTCATTTGACACCACATAGGTGCCAAATAAAAACTCACAGTTCTGCAATCAAAGTATTAGTCATGTGTCAGAATTCCATCCTCTAAACCATTTCTGGACACAACACTACACGACAACAACACCATATAGACGGGTCAGATCTCTCTGACCATACAGCACATCCTACCAAGTTGGTTTCACATAGGATAAGTTCTCCCAGACTACATATTCTGAAATATGTTTATTAGCTTCCTGCCATAGAATAGGATAGGTGATATGTTCCACTGATCTCAACACTTGATCTGTCCTTCCTAATCCTTGCTGGAGTTTATGTATTTTATTTGTCTCTAGACCCTGAACTAGGGCGGGGGGTCTAGAGCGAATCCTTACTTGTTGTAAGGGATAGATTTTGATATGGCAGTATCAAATCACTCGAAACCTTAAACAAATATTAAAATGTACAAAGAAATAATTTCAGTCTTACCAGAATTATGAACATAGAACACAGTATATGCTAGCAAAACTCAGCTGAGCTGCTGGCATTAGGATGGCGTCCCTCTAACTACTTCAATTTGCTTCTGGGAAATCACCACTTAATATTTTACTGTGTCTACTAGGACAACTTATGACGAATGGCAAAAATGCGCGTCTGAGCGCCGATAATATATTCATCTATGGCCAATCACCGCCTTTTCTTTTTTCAAATTCAAACATCCTACCAAAAAGTCAATTCAGTCATACCTCAGTCAAGTATGCATATTTGTCTGTTGGTCCGTCCGTCTCTACTTGCGTTTCACAAAAAACACACTTGTTTTTTGAACCAACTCTGCCCTCCCCTACACAATTTTGCCTGTAAAGTTATTTTTAGCCACAATTCTCCTTAACACCCTCTCTCTTTCATTCTAACTAGATTTTAGCACTTGCGTCTTCAAGGCCATAATTTTTTGAAAATTAGTGACATTATTGTTTCAATGCAGTCGTTCGTTGATATGAACAACACAGTCTTTTGTCAATATCTTTCTTATTATCTATCCGACTGTATAAATGAAAGCATATTATTTCACTGCTCAAGATGGGCCATCCGGCCAGCTAGGTTTTATATTCCTAACATCATTATTAAGAAAAAGTTACTTTTCAAGGTTAGTTGGTTTTTCGAAATATTTTCTAGAATCTTCCGTACTGCGTTTGCCGCTGCATTCAAATAAAGGACAAAATATCGCAAAAGCGTCCAAGAAATGACTGTTGCGTATAAGAACTATGGTCCCTTTTGTCGATTTCTTTACCTTGTGTCAACTTGGGGACGTGACTTTTCCCCCCCCCCCCCCCCCCCCCCCCCACTTGCATCTTTTTAGCCTTGCTAGTTTCAAGCACATGTTCAGTCAGATTTTTCCTTTTGATCTTCGTTCTCATTCCGTTCCAAGGGTAAACGTTCTAGCAATTTAATTTCCATGGCGGGTGATGACCCGCGGCGTGGGCTATCATGCCTTCTAGTAACTTACGCATTCTTTTTATCCCTACATTTTATCCTTTGGAGATATTTTTACGTTGTATCACTGTTAATTTTATGACAACACCTCATTGCTAACGAAACTGGCCCAGAGTGCCGTGACAGAGGAAAATACCAGACAAATGTCTCATTCTGCGCCGTGCAGATGTCGGTTATCACACCTCACGCCGGAGAAACGTTCGTGTCAGATGAAAATGCTAGCCAAAAGTCTGCTCCTATGTCTGAGTATGCTTTTTCTTTTTAATCCCGTGACAGCAGCGATTGGGAGTTTGTCAGGGAAGCCTCTTAAAACTATTCTGTTTCTTTTAATTCCGTGGTCGTGTTTCAGCTCGACTTTTCTTATTGTCTGCACGTTGTTTTCTTGTCTTTGTTGTTTTGTTTTCGTTTCTTTCAGTCGCATAATTTCCTTGAGACACTCGTTTTCGGATGATACAGACTGACAAAATAACCGGGACACAGCTGCAGCTCATGAAGCAGTGAGAGTTATATCCAGGGGCACGCCTTAGGCAGCACCCGGGGCGAGTGGTTTAATATGCGCCCATCTCGGTACACCACCCACAGTTAGATTAATTTGTTGTGTTTTAGCTGGACCGCCTATGTTTTTACCTCTCCTATTAGCACCATTATCGTAGCACTGCCTTAGACAGTCCTATAGTCTTAGTGCGGTTTCGGCTAATGTTTACAACAGCTAATGTAAAAGAAAAGCACCTCTCCCGTTGAATGGCCAGCATTCATAAAAATAAATGTTAAATGTAAACTTTTGTTAAGTATATACTTAAATTTAAAACCTTGGTCCAAAAAAAAAAGAAAACAACTAAAACAACATCACCATGTAAAATTAAGTGCAACAGCAACCACCGTTGAAAGAGTTTGTGCTTTGGAACAAGCTTCCTCAAAAGGGGCCCATCTGTTGTGGTGCCTCCATGCTCTATAAATAGTGCGAAAGAAGAAGATGATGATAATGAATTGATTCATACGAATTATATGGCATCATCATCATCATCATCATCATCATCATCATCATCATCATCATCATCATCATCATCATCATCATCATCATCATCATCATCATCATCATCATCATCATCATCATCATCATCATCATCATCATCAACAACATCATCATTATCATCATCATCATCATCATCATCATCACCATCATCATCATCATCATCATCATCACCATCATCATCATCATCATCATCATCATCATCATCATCATCATCATTATCCTCATTATCATCATCATTATCATCATCATGATTATCACCATCATCATCAGAGAGATCTTTTCATAAGTATCTAGACAGTTTGGAGAATATGTAATTGATGAGATAGACACTCCAGAAGATGAAGGCTGGGGTTCAGGCTGCAGCCGCCCCTTACTCTTAGCGCTCAGAACGGACTACAGTTCGTCATGTCCTAAGACTGGCTATTTGCATGTCCCAAGCGACACGCTTACTGTAGTAGCTCCTGGAAACTTCACGAATTGAAGTAAATCTGTCGTTTTTTTTTTAAATAAAGAAGACCACTACAAAAGTGAGACCGAGCTATGAAGGAAAACAATGATGTTAACGTTGTTAGAGTAAAATAATAATATCTAGTTTTAGTATTTTTACTATCTTATTTACTGACTGTTTTTATTTGATCAAAATTATTTTGCAGTATTACATTTTAGAAAACGTTATTCTCAACAATGAGTCGGTTCACCAAAATTAGCTAGTCGCGAGTGGAATCGCGTCTCTAATACCTAAATCGAGATTCGAGTCTGGAGTCGATTCGCTTTGGCGTCTGAAGATTCAGACAAGCACTAAAGTACAAAAATGATAATAATGATAATAAAAATAATACTTCCTTCGTCGTTCTTCTTCTACACTGGGATGTAGAGGTTTGCCAGAGAGAGCACCATACTATCCCCTATCGGCTGTCTTCCTCCTGATCTGGTTCCAATCTAGTCCTCGGTCCTTCAGAGATGCCTAATATTGTCCTCCCAGCGAACTCTAGGTCGCCCTGGAGGTCTTTATCCCTAACTCTTTGTTTCCCACATTTATAATAATCATCATAATAATAGTAATATGCATGCCTTGTGTCGTTCCCGGGGGTATCGAGTGAGACTAAGAAAGAAAAGACTATTGCTCCCTCATGCATGTCGTACAAGTCGAGTTATTTGAGTTTATACATGTGGCTGGCAACCTTATCATGTAAAACAGATAGCTACAGAAACCTCTGCCGTAAGAGCATGTGAATGTTTGTTACAGGTTTCCAGCAAAGGGACCATCTTCAAGGGTAGCTTCATGCTCCCAATGGAACAAAAAGGAATTTGATGAATAATATACACACTTTTCATTGACTCCCTAGTGCAGGGGTCTGGAACCCGCGGCTCACGAGCCGCATTCGGGTCTTTGAGCCATCTCGTGCGGCTCTTGAAAAATTGTGTTTATTATTTCAATTATATATATATATATATATATATATATATATATATATATATATATATATATATATATATATATATATATATATATATATATATATATATATATATATATATATTTTTATAAATATATATATATATATATATATATATATATATATATATATATATATATATATATATATATATATATATATATATATATTATTGAATGAAGGATACAATGTGATTTTTTTTCATACGGCTCTTCATTTTGTTAAAATTGAGAAAAAATTAAATATTTGGCTCTTTGTCCTGGAAAGGTTTCCTGACCCTTGCCCTAATGAGAACAGCCAAATTAGCACATGCTTCCGTTCCCTTGTTAGTCATTCGGTCTATCATCCTCCAGCCAGCATCCTTTATCCTAAGTTCTATCACAGTGTCTCTTCTCCGCGCGTTGTGTCCTTTGCGTTTCGCTTTTCCTTTCCTGCCATGTTAAGACTAGACTTATTACAGCAGAGGTGGTTTCCTTGCTTACAGATTGTCTTCGACTTACGACGAATGCGACTTACGACGATTCGTACTTACGATGGCCATCCAATTATTCCTAGCGTATTATTTTTCTGTTATATATTGTATTTATTAATTTTTATATTCATTATAGTACAGTACTGTAAGGTACAGTAATTTATGTTATACTTTGTACATTGTATTATTTCATTATAAACAAAGAGTAAAATTAGTTTTAAAATGTAACAAAACACACCTATGGAGTTTTGCTTTCAGGAATGTTAAATGTTAACATATCCTTTAGGTTAATACAGCATATAGCAGAGCTGTCTTCAAGTCTGCCCTAACGAGTCTCAAGTAGAGCCTCAAGTCTTTTAGTACAAGACTCAAGTCGAGTCGCAAGTCCCTAACAGTAGCTTTCAAATCGAGTCCATATGGGGGCCAGTGCATAAAGTTATTTTAAAAATATGCATAGATTTTTCAATAAAATGTATTCATTGTGTTTAGCTTAATAATACAAATAATACTAATAAACATTAATAAAAAATAATTACTAATAAAAGAGGTGAACAGTGCTAACAAACTAGCATACCAGTCTATTAAGAATACTAGTATATACCATCACCACATGCTAAGGGGTTTGACAACAATATTAAAACTATTGCTTATTAGATGAAGGGGCCCAAACATAAAAAAGCTTAGAGGTTCTTCTTGGCTTAATCCGGCCCTGCTTCGGTGCTAGCCCGTTCTTAGTCCTGAAAAGAACTAGTCCTGAAAAGGATCGCTAGCTGACTGTCTTGTTCCCTCTTGTCGTTTATACTCGTACAACCGTAGCGCTGGCTTTTGAACAGTGATGGAAAGCGATGAAGCAACTGTTATTAAACCGTGGGCTTAATATCTTGGGGGGTTGTGCAATGGATATACAAGGCACTGTATAATGGAGAAACTGTTACAGTGCTCTAGGATTTTAAAGGAAAACAGTTTAAGTGCCCCAGAAGTTTAAAGGAAACACTACAAATACCCTTGGAGTATAGTGGAAAACATTATCAGTGCCCCAAAAGTTTAATGAGAAACATTATCAATGCCCCTGGAGTATAAAGACAAACAGTACCAATGCCCATGGAGTATAATGAGAAACAGTACCAGCGCCTCATGATTTTAATAAGAAACAGTACTAATGCCGTGAAGTTTAATGAGAAACAGTACACGCACTCCATGATTTTAATAAGTTAGTTAGTTGCCTATCCTTTACAGGACGTGGCAATCAAACCCAGCTTTTATTGGCTGTTTGTGATTTTTCTAGGCAATTTTTTCATTCAGTAGTTTGCCATTGCTTTCTGAATGGTACGGCGCTTATACCATTGTTAAAAATCCTCACAAAGCGATCTGCTACCAAACCGCCTGCAGCAGTTTTCGAACCTGGTATATCTGGATTATGAAACTGCGTTCATATCCATTAGGCCACAGACGCCGACGATTTTAATAAGAAACTTCTTCTTCTTCTTCGTTCGCCCTGAAAAGGACGGTGGTTGCGTTGTGTCTGTTTCCAACGTAGCTGTGATATCTGCACCTTTCGGTCGACACATCCGACTTCTGCACGGCATTTTTTAGGACCGGGTTTGCCTTCCCATTGCGATCCGTACTCGCTCAGCCAGCCTGCACTTTTGCAGACTGTTGCCAGGACCACCACGTGGAGGTGGAGCACGGTCTTGAAACAGTACTAATGCCGTGAAGTTTAATGAGAAACAGTACATGCACTCCATGATTTTAATAAGAAACAGTACTAATGCCGTGAAGTTTAATGAGAAACAGTACATGCACTCCATGATTTTAATAAGAGACAGTACTAATGCCATGACGTTTAATGAGAAACAGTACACGCACTCCATGATTTTAATAAGAAACAGAGCTAATGCCCCAGGAGTATAATGAGAAACAGTACCAGAGCCTAGGAGTTTAATGGGAAACATCATAATTATTAGTGCCCCAGGAGTTTAATGAGAAACAATAACGGTGTCCCAGGATTTTAATAAGAAGCAGAGCCAATTTCCCTTAAGCATTATGAGAAACAGTTACAGAGCTCCAGCAGTGTATTAAGATTAAAATGCTGCTCCAGCAGTGTAATGAGTAACAGTGACAGTTCTCCGAGGAGTATAATTAGAAAACCGTTCTACAGAAGTGTAATTAAAAACAGTTTTTTGGGGCATCTTGTAAGGATGAACCTCTGTCAGTCAATAACACTGGAACATAATATAGTCTCAAAACTGAAGAAAGCAGAGTTAGAGAACACACAGGAGTAGATGGACTGAGGGAGTGTGACGGTATTGCCTCCCCTGCTTTGCAGTAGTGGTCCAACAGTGACCAAAACTCAAGAGTATCTATTATAGGCTTCAATAGGGTCTATCTTTACACAAGATTACTCTTGGCAGAAATGTAGATAGAAGAGTAGTAAAGCTTCTTTCACATGGGGTTCTTCACAAGATATTCAGATAAGCGAAAACAATGCTGGCTGTTGCTTAGCACGTTTGTTCTGTAATCTGTCGACAAATTTGTGAAGCAATTAAACAATGGTTTATTCTAGCTCGTTAAGCCCCCACCCCTGAGTTAATCAGTGGAATTATTATTATAGTATAGCTCTGTTTAGAGTGTGTGTGTAGTAACTTTGATTGAGACAAACATGTAGTACATTTAAAATGATTGATTCTAAGTTAAATTGATATAATTACAAATAACAAAATTTAATAATCACTTTAAGTTTAACAATTTAAAAGAAAGGAAAAATAGTTAGTTACAAAGTGAAGTTTTCATCACTCGGGTGATGGGTTTTGATAAGAGGTTCAAGTGGCAGCATATAGGTTAACTTAGCTGCCAATGATGATTCTAATCCTCCTCCTGATGGGTAGGTTTTCTGTACACTGCTGTCACTCGTCTCTGGTCAAAGTTCAGGTGCCGCACGTTCCCAGAACGTCAAGGAGTAACGGGCAAGCTGGTTCTGCGTTTGTCTATAAGCCCCTCTTATGATGGCGTCTCTCACAACGTCGGTCCACTTCTACCTTCACCTGGTTCCAGAGAAAATACTTTCAACTGGTACCACCAATAACTGGTAATAGATATAGAAACGAAACGCGCTTCTGAGTATGAAGTTTCCCGACGCATAGTTATGTGCCCTCCTCTCCTATTCTACCATCCCATGTCAGAATTTACCCTCGATGAGAATTAAATTTAATCCATCGGGATAAAACTTCCTTTACATTTAAACTGAATAGCTCTAGCTTTACATTACATTTAAATGAAAGGTTAAACGTACTGATATAATATGTTTTTCATTTACATCTCCACTGTTTGAAAAAATGTTCACAATATAAATTCATTTATGTTTCTTTTATATTTACATTTATGGAAAAGTTTGAAATTTCTAATAATTTAAGATGAATATTGTCACATAGACATTTACACTGGTTTAAAGCTCAAAAACTTACATTAATTTTGAAGTGAATATGTTTATAGGGACATTTATACTGCTTTTAAAATGTAAGTATTATTCTTAGAATGTACATCATTTCTTTCATCTTTCCCTCCCTGCTTCATAGAGAACCTGGGACTACTTTATGCTTTAAGTTCTCTTTACGAAACTATAAATAAAGCAATCACCAGCCCGTGCAGTGGTGGTTCATGAATCATCGTTCTATACGCTGAGGTTGCCAGCCTCAAATGACTTTGACCTCCTATAGCGAGTTTCATACATTAAACTACACATGGTAATATAAACCTATATGTTAGTTCCCATGTTAGTAATTAAATATGAAATGTAAATCACAACTTACGCCAATCCTGGCTACAGACTTGTTGCTCAGATGAACAAAAGAGATGAATCGTTCTCTTACACGACTGGGATCTTTAATTGTAACTTCAGTTCCCTCTGACTCTGTGTATTTCTTCACTTTCCTAGTCCCGGGGTTCTTTATTAAAATATAGAGATTTCCTGTGCTTTGTAAGTCTTATCTGGTTCTCCAATAAAAGGTCCGGTTAACAAAAGGAATTATGAATCTAGTCTTCATTCTGGCTAGGTCTGATGTAGTTTTGGCGAGCGTGAAATTCACAGTGAAATAAAACTGCAAAATGGTCAGATTATATTCCATCTCTTCCCACGTCTTCGTTTGAGATGGAGTTAAATAAACCCTCCAATCATATTTAAGGGGTTTCCCTACAGTGAAAACTAACTTTTGTTCTAATAACATTTTCAAACTTTTTATGTGCTCAATAGACACAGTGTATGTCCATGAACCAAATTCTACAGTTTATTTTGTTAAAAAACATGTGGTTACCATGGTAACCAAAAAAAAATTCCGAGATATTGGATTTTCACCACTTTTCGAGACCTAAAAACTTATGTTTCCCATTGACCAAACTTTACCAAATTGCACACACATGTTGTGACTGACAATTAAAACAATTTGTCAGGGGCTTTTTTTGATAAGTTAAAAATTCTATTTTTAATGATTTTTAAAAAAAAATACACTATATTTGTATGAAAAACAATGAAAAAAAATATTTAAAAATTATATCAAAGCAAATTACCAAAATATCAAAAATAGCCCCTGTCATTTTAAAGGTATATATGTGTCCTACATGCATGCCAAATTTCAGACTGATCTATTAGATAGTTTGTAAAAAATAAAATTTTTTGTTAATAAAATGTTAGTTTTGAGAAAAATGCATTTTAGTCACCGAATGACTTGTCTTGTCCAATATACTCCATTCTGGGGGGCTGAATGTGTTTAAAATTGTCCAGCACTATATGCTGCACCTCCTTCAGCTTCCTGCAGCTGCTCCTCTTGCCTTTATCTTGCCTAATTTTTCTTCTTTCCTTCTACATGGTAACCAAAAAAAACAACCGCCATATTGGGTTTTACACCAATTTTCAAGAGCAAAAATCTTATGTTTACCATTGACCAAACTTTATCAAATTGCATACACATGTTGTGACTGACAATTAAAACAATTTGTCTAGGGTTTTTTTTGATAAGATAAAAATTCTATTTTTAATGAGTTTTTTTTTAAAAATACACTATATTTGTATGAAAAACAATGAAAAAATATATTTAAAAAAATATATCAAAGCAAATTACCAAAATATCAAACAAAGCCCCGGTCAATTTAAAGGTATATATGTGTCCTATCTGCATGCCAAATTTCAGACTGATCTATTGGATAGTTTGTAAAAAAAATCATTTTTTTGTTAATAAAATGTTAGTTTTGAGAAAAATGCATTTTAGTCATCGAGTGACTTGTCTTGTCTAATATACTTCATTCTGGGAGGCTGAATGTGTTTAAAATTGTCCAGCACTATATGCTGCCCCTCCTTCAGCTTCCTGCAGCTTCTCCTCTCGCCTTTGTCTTGCCTAATTTTTCTTCTTTCCTTCTACCCTGGTAACCAAAAAAAAAAAAACAACCGCTATATTGGGTTTTTCACCAATTTTCAAGAACAAAAATCTTGTTTCCCATTGACCAAACTTTATCAAATTGTACCCACATGTTGTGACTGAAAATTAAAACAATTTTACTCATGATTATTTTAATGAGTTTAAAATTCTATTTTTAATGATTTAAAACAAAAAAACTATATTTGTATGAAAAAAATTTTTTTTTAAATTTTTTTTTAATTTATAAAAGAAAATTACCAAAATATCAAAAATGCAGATGTGTTACTTTAAAGATATAGATGTGTACTACTCATGATTATTTTTATAAGTTTTAAATTATATTTTTAATGATTTATAAAAAAAAAAAACTATATTTGTGTGAAAAAATATTTTTTTTAAATATTTTTAAAAAATTTATAAAAGAAAATTACCAAAATATCAAAAATGCAGATGTGTTTTTTTTAAAGATATAGATGTGTACTACATGCATGCCAAATTTGAGACTCCTCTGTTTGATAGTTTTAGTGAGAAATCGTGCATTTTCGGCACAAATTTGAAAATCATAGCATGGGGGTGGTGCCGACAATATGCTTTTTGATACATCAAATGCATTTTTTATGTTATAAAACCTTGCTCAATCGATTCCTCGATGATTATTTAATAAAATAAGCTCAAAAGTAAAAAATCGATATTTTGTACGTAAAATCCAGTTTTCATAGTAGTGGACCTCCTTAAACAAGTCCGGTGTGGTACTTTCAAAATATTTCCGACATGGAAAAATGTTGCAAAGGTCACGTCTCCCAAATATGGTAATATGAGGTCGGATGCCCTTCACACATTCTCACAAACACATCTCTGTCCATCATAATATTGTGACCGTGTTTTTCTGGCGTAATGAATCAGGGACGGTCGCTAGTCACCTGTGTTTTGCCAGACAAACAAATCTGGTTCTATTCAGCACCCCTGCCCAACACAAGCTTGGAAAACAAGCACCGCCGCTTGAAAAGACGGTCAGACAGATTATGCGATAACATTTTGTCGCTGACCGTCTAATAACCTGGCGTAACTTAACACGTCTTCGTGAAGCGTGAATGGGACACAACAAGACAAGAACCAGTCCCGTAGCAAACACCGCCACAGGGGAGTGGCGCGTCAGAGACTTTCCCCATGCCATGTCCAGCACAAGGAGTAAAATGCATGAAAGGGAAAGATGAAATGCCAAACAAAAGCAATAGGAGAGAAAAATAAAGAAGAAGAAATGATACCGCCGTATGGCTGGAGGTACGAGCGATCACACAAAAGGACAGGGACAGAAATTTCGTTACAGGTAGGAGCAGACATCTTACAGAAATGCAGTGCGAAAGTTCGCCAGGCAACTATAAATGTAATGGACATGACATTAATAATCAACCCTACCGCCGATACTTTACGACATTAGCAGCATATACAAGAAGTTAAGAAGGATATTCTAAAAGTTGTGTGTACAAAAGCATTCTATGTAAAAGAAATCACGTGAACTGAGAGTAAAAAAAAAGAAAGCAGCAAACAATTAATAACATCAATTAATAATCGTCACAATAGGTGCAAGCAACAAACAGCGGCAGTACGAGATCTCTTGTTCCAGCCAGTGCCTCTGACATACACCAATCATGTTACGCCTCATCTGTTTCCTTTATAAATCATTCGAGGAATGAACATTAAAGCTGTCAATGACCGCTCATATCACGCATCACAAAACTGCTATTTCCGAGGCGTACAGTGCTAGCTAGAATGCATGTTTACTATTCATGAGGGATCAGTGCTAGAATAATTGTCAGCTGTGTACAATATGTATTTTTTCGCGTCGTGTATTAAACAAAATGGATGATGGATTTGCACATTTCACTGCTAACCTGGCGAGGGTTCTTTGTGCGCGGGATTAAATGCAAAATTCTTATCTGACATATACGTTTTTTGTTGTGTTGTTGTGATAAATAAGAGTGGTGGGTGAAGATTTCGCTTTAGGCTGTGAAGCGTATCAGAGAAATTAAGAAATGGATAAAGAGACAGCCAACATGCTTGGGGCCTGACGGTTGACGGATAAAGGATATTTACGGAATTCGGGTAGCTAAGCATACGGTGTACAGAAGAAAAAAAAACAACAACCAAAAACACATACACATACGTAAACAAGGATATCTACGAGTACAAGAAAATGTTAAATAAATATTTATTAAGTTGAGCCGTATGGTTCCCTGTGGTATTTGAGGAGGCAAAGAAAAATAATAGAACTTCTGATATCTCAAGCATGTCGCAAAACGTAATTAATATAAGGTTGTGCACCGGACTGGCAACAACATATTGTAAAACACATTGCTACCACAGCCACAGCTGCAAGAGTTTGCACTTTGGAGTAAGCTTCCTGAAGGAGGCGGCCATCTGCAGTGGTAGCTCCATGCTTCGCAAGGAGTGAAAAATGAGAAGGTGTTGATGATGAGTTGAGTCTTATTAATTATTAGGCATCATCGTCGTTAGAGGCAATATCTTCAGAAATATCTTGACAGTTTGGAGAATATGTGGTTGATGGTACAGACACCCCAGAAGATGAAGGCTGGGATTCAGGCGTAGATGTTGTACAGCACTGATCAGCAACTCATGAGATGTAGGGATCTGAACACAGATCCCTGTGTGTGTGTGTGTGTGTGTGTGTGTGTGTGTGTGTGTGAGTGTGTGTGTGTGATTTTAAAATTGGGGAAGGGGGGAATTATGAACCTTATAAAGAACATATCTCGTTCCTATCTCATACAGGTCACGAATATATTTTCATAGCCAGCTCAAGAGATTTCACTGAGAACGCGGAAAATTTACCGTTGATCCCGGGAACACCAAGATTTTAAATATCAGTGGAAGAGAGGTCTAGTTCGAACTTTCCCTAGTTTGACAAGCTCCCCCCCCCCCCCCCCCCCCTTTCCCCCTCAGTCGCTTAAACATCTACCAAAACTTCACTGGTATCTACTGTTAGGACGGGATCGACTGGTTGCAGACCCTTGCTGTACAGACACTTGTAGGCTAGCCTGGAAGCAAGTAGCTGAAACACATCTCGTAAACTAAAAGTTGTGTTTATATTTTGGTCTTTCTTGTATAATCGATTTCAGAATTTTATAAAGCGACATTATATGATGCTCTGTAGCAAAGCTCTTTTGTTCATTCTATGACTCAGTTCTTCCGTAAAGATTATAATTCTTTCAATACTGCTTTCTTTCTTCAGTAGTCCCCACTTCTTCCCCATTCTCGTCATCATAAATATATTACCTTTATTTCCGAGCCTTACCATATCACAAATTTCATTACATGTTAGCCCGATGGTAACTGGTTCATCATCATCATCATCATCATCATCATCATCATCATCATCATCATCATCATCATCATCATCATCATCATCATCATCATCATCATCATCATCATCATCATCATCATCATCATCATCATCATCATCATCATCATCATCATCATCATCATCATCATCATCATCATCATCATCATCATCATCATCATCATCATCATCATCATCATCATCATCATCATCATCATCATCATCATCATCATCATCATCATCATCATCATCATCATCATCATCATCATCATCATCATCATCATCATCATCATCATCATCATCATCATCATCATCATCATCATCATCATCATCATCATCATCATCATCATCATCATCATCATCATCATCATCATCATCATCATCATCATCATCATCATCATCATCATCATCATCATCATCATCATCATCATCATCATCATCATCATCATCATCATCATCATCATCATCATCATCATCATCATCATCATCATCATCATCATCATCATCATCATCATCATCATCATCATCATCATCATCATCATCATCATCATCATCATCATCATCATCATCATCATCATCATCATCATCATCATCATCATCATCATCATCATCATCATCATCATCATCATCATCATCATCATCATCATCATCATCATCATCATCATCATCATCATCATCATCATCATCATCATCATCATCATCATCATCATCATCATCATCATCATCATCATCATCATCATCATCATCATCATCATCATCATCATCATCATCATCATCATCATCATCATCATCATCATCATCATCATCATCATCATCATCATCATCATCATCATCATCATCATCATCATCATCATCATCATCATCATCATCATCATCATCATCATCATCATCATCATCATCATCATCATCATCATCATCATCATCATCATCATCATCATCATCATCATCATCATCATCATCATCATCATCATCATCATCATCATCATCATCATCATCATCATCATCATCATCATCATCATCATCATCATCATCATCATCATCATCATCATCATCATCATCATCATCATCATCATCATCATCATCATCATCATCATCATCATCATCATCATCATCATCACCATCACCATCACCATCACCATCACCATCACCATCACCACCACCACCACCACCACCACCACCACCACCACCACCATCACCATCATCATCATCATCATCATCATCATCATCAATAAAGTGACACTCTTTCACTGCATCGTTATCCAACGTCTGGGCTTCAGGACATTAAAAATCGTTTAATAAAGCATAGAGATTTATGATCAATAAATTTTCTATATTCTTTTCTTGTTCTACCCGTGTCCTCTATTTTATTATCGCTCTTTTATCCTTTTCCTGTTTTTCGCATTCGTTCGTTTGCGACATAAATATACTTTCCCATTCTAACGTTTACCTGTTTCTTTTCTCATACTGAGAACGCATGTTATTGCATAAGGTGTCAGGCCCTGCAGTAGACGAGATAGTGTGAGAAATTCGCTCTCGAGAGACCGAATGGCAGACATGCGTCTCGTTTTTCCATGACACTCACGATTCCACGGTTAGTTCTCATCGTGAGGTGTGAAGACGTGTCTGGCAGTTATGGCTGGTGTCTGAGAAAATGTGAAGTGTTAGACGAGAAGGGGAGGCTATTTCGGATTTTTGAAATAACGTGGGACCCTTTGTCTGTTTCATATCCTACCCAGTAACTGATAGTTGACTTCATTCGGTTCTCCAAATTTGCAGTAGACAGGTTGTTTCGTGATAAAGAGAATAAGCTGTATAGCGAAGTCTGAGTTTGTTTCGGAAATTTTGCCGAGCTTCTAGACTACCAATAAATATACGCGTATCATTCTAAGTTTGTGCGATCATCTGTAGTTCTGTGTGGAGGTAATATACATATATCTAGTAGGGTTGAGTGTTTTAGTGATAAATCGCTTATTTCATTTTACTAGTTAGATTTCTGTGCAGAAGAAATTAATAT
This sequence comes from Oreohelix idahoensis, assembly GCA_024509875.1. Taxonomy (NCBI): domain Eukaryota; kingdom Metazoa; phylum Mollusca; class Gastropoda; order Stylommatophora; family Oreohelicidae; genus Oreohelix; species Oreohelix idahoensis. The sequence continues at coordinate 574,704 of JAMPIV010006085.1, forward strand.
TAAGTCTGTTATATTCGCTAGTCGACATGTTACAGTGGAAAGCAGAATAAATTATAATTTCTAGCTTAAACTCATTCGGCTATTAATGAAATTTAATTAAACTGCCATTAATCAGTCGAGTATATTTTAAACTAACTTATAACTGCACTGGTTCATCATTGAGTATTGACGGGATACGTATGTATTTCTAATTCATGATGATTGATTTTATGAATATAACTTATTTCACGGGAATTTTAAATGATAAGACAAGCTCTACGCTTGCAGTTTATAATGTAAGTTATACCGAGGAATAGTGTGTATAGTATTTTATATGTTGTTTTCTCTTTATTCAGTGAAACTGGGGTGACCCAACTTTACCGGCGTTTAAGTACTTTGAGTAGTATCTGTGAAGAACATAAACATTTTGTTCTTAAAGACTTAGGGTGTATAAAGTAAAACCTGTCTAGATTGCATTGGCTTCCAGAACGACAGAGTACCCATTACATAAACTTTTTTAAAGATTTAAATGAAGTAACGGGCCCATCGAGCCTGATTTAATTCTTCCAGAGAAAAACCTCAAGTACATTTCAGCCCTTGTGGCAAGCAAAATATTAATATCAGTAACCTTCCGACGGAGTTGTGACTAGTGGTGGTGTGACCAAATAAAGTCCTATACTGAGAGAAGGCAGTTACCTGACGTTCCTAATTACTAGAAACCTAAGCTATTGACACTGTGCTCGCTGTTAACGTTCGTGCCTGGACAATTTTAATGTGACAGAACCAGATATCCTAAAATTAGTATAACCAAGAAAACGTTCCATGAAGTAGTGAATTCAACCCGTCTTTTTGGAACTGGGGTTCTCTTGGCCAAGACTACCATTGGAGAGTCTGTATATGCATGTCCTAAAAATTGTGTTTCCAGAAGTTGCTACCAACGCTGTAAGTACGAATGAAAGCACGTGATCACGGCTTACTGAATAGAGTGAATGCAGGACTGAGTGATTCCTTTATTGTTGTATTTTGGCACCCATTTTGCTGTCTTAAATTTCTTATGCAAGTTTGTTTTGTTGCTAACTATATTTTTCTTTAGGATAGATCAGAGTATCCAAGTCTGTTCATACCTTTAAAGGGAAATCTTAGACTAAATCATATGTATCCGTGACTCTTTGGGGCTATCACTTTTCTTCTAACAGGACTGTGGGCTATACATCGAGGGAAAGGATCATACCAATGGATCTATCAATCTTGTAGCAATTCATTGACTTTATGACTATTTGTATATGCTGGATGTAATTTTATGTGTTGTGATGGAATTTTATTTTGATAATTAAAATTCATTAAACTTAATCAGTGTGTCGGGTCAGCTCGTTCCAAAATATCTATAGGCCTATTTCCATTGTCATAGTTTCACGTATGTGCGTCTATTGTCGTCACTTATGTGAGAGGGTATGTGAGGAACATCTATATGAATATATGTTATATTAGATTTGTCTCACTAATCTAACTCTGTTGTAGATGATAGGCTGTGAGAGAAGCCTCTCGAGTGTCAGAGACAGAATCTACTATATTTCCTCCCCCTCACTCGTGAAATGTATTTCCATGTTATCACCTCCCACTGAGCTATCACTTATTTCTATATCTATACCTATCACAAATCTACGACAAAATTCATCAATTCATCAATCATCTTTTCTTTCTTGACATTCTAATGCTGTCAATAAATTATTACAGCCATGTATCGAAGTGTCTTTATAAACCCTGTCCCGTGCTTTTGCAAGCAATCCAGATTGCATCATTGATTTTATAATCTTTTTTTTTTTTCAAATTATCATTATTCTAACTGTTTTGTTGCGTGTTTTGAGCATTCTACGCATGGATTCTTTCTTATAGATTGACTTCAGCATTTCTTGGTCCATTGGATTAAGGAAGTACACTTAGATGGCAACTATACGGCAAACACATTATCCTTGATAAAATGTTGTGCGTCAGGCTTTGCTGTAAATTGTCGACTGGAATGCTTTTTTGGCTGATTCTTACTAAATTCTCAATGACTTCGGTGTTGAAGTCTGGGATGGCTTTTACTAGTTCAGTTTCCAATTATAGCATTTAATGAGCATTATGCCATTCTTCGTTCACCGTGTTCCTGATGTAAGTTTTGACACGCTTCAATGTGGAGAAACACATTTTCGACAAGCTGTTCTCATGAGCGTGGTAATAGTTATATCAATGAATTTTGTTAGCTTCGCTGAAATACGATATTAACATCACCTAATACCAAAAAAGAAAAAGAAAAAAGAATTCTGGTTATCTTGAGGACAGAAAAAAAGTACACATCCCACAACTGAGGTATTATGCGCGTGGCATTTCAGCATATCTTGCAAGCATGTATTACAACAATCGCAACGACTGTTAGATTTATGAAACGTAAACTACTTCAAATCATTCTTTTGCATTATCGGGGATGACTGTCAGTAGTCCCCAGAGCTATGAAAAGTTCGGGAGAAAGCGCGATCATTAAGGACATGGGACTTAGAGGGAGTACCAGCAACAGAAGGGGTGGATGGGAGGCGGTAGAGAGAGAGGGAGAGAGAGAGAGCCTGAGGAAGGTTTAACGTACAACCATAGCGGTTGTAATATATATATATATATATATATATATATATATATATATATATATATATATATATATATATATATATATATATATATATATATATATATAAGGAGTTACATACCACTAATGAAGCACTACGACAATCACATACAAACTACACTTTAAAAGACTATCTTTAGTAAGTCAGTGGTTGAATTTTAGGTAAAATTAATTATCTTACAATTTATTTTCCTGACTCTATTTGTTTTGAATCAGGAATGACAATCAAATTGAAATCAGAGGAATTATTTACATCAATTGCATATCACAATGGATCTTCTGTCCATAATACAAATGTTATTATAATATATGTGTGTAGTTGTAGTTTTCTACTTGAGGGTAATACTGGTATATGATGATAGGTTGTTGGTTAACATCACCCCCTATTCTTTATTTCTTTTTTTTTCGTTTAACACTGTCTGAATCTTTAATTCATATGCCCAGTCTTTTTTATAAACCATATAGTCTTATAGGTTGAGCTGCCAGGTGCCGAACAGGCACTTATCTTGAAAGAATAACAGGTAGATCGTTCCTTCTGTTCGCTGGACAATCGGTTACACTCACTGAAAGGCAATGGCAACCAGCGTGTGTCCAAATAATCGACCAATGTCACGAATCGAACAGTTCTCAAGAGCTTGGTACCACATTAACGTCAGTACCAAAAACCCCGAAATAAGAAGGTTATGCGTTCTTCTTTATACCAAGTATACAATAATATTCCATAGCTAAGTACAGGCACATACAAATAAACGAATAGGGTCAGCTCTTTATGACAACCTAATACACCATTATATTTTGATGTGACAATGTATACCAGCATTCCTCTCCCCTAATGGTTACGACGCCTCTGCAATTCCATCAGTAATCTTCTTCCATGCCATAGGATAGGTGTTATGCTCCTTGAGGACAATCATATATATATAATCTTGTAGTTCTACACCTCTCTGATAGTCTATCATATAATGGATCAATCTCTAGGCTCTGCCTAAGTCTGCCATAGGCCCACTTACTTACAGTCGTATGTTAGTATCTCACATTCAAACTTTATTTTAAATAAAATTGTTAATAAAGTCAATCTTACCACAAATTTCAATGTATATTACACACTAGCAACGATGACTGGCAGATCTGGCCCAAGTTTATCACTGCCCTGTCCAGAAGGTTATAATATTTGGATTTAGAATTACACTTCTGCTCTCATCCTCTCGTGGCAAGATTTTTTGTGCAAATGGCGTCCTGTCCTAACACTTTTTTCTTAATATCAACTAAGCTGGCCAATAGAAGCAGACGACTATGAATTTTAAATCGAACTTTAAAAAAACAATTCCCAAAAACTACTATGTTTACTACTGCAAATATATTTTTAGTTTTAGGTCAACCAATCCTAACTAGTCTTTCCTTAAACTACAGCCAATCAAATTCTTGGTACCTTTTAGTCCTTATTTTACCCAAAGCTTTTTTCAAAATATGTTATGAAAAAAATAAGCAGGCTTGACCCATTTTCGTCAGTCCGTCTTACAATACATAGTATTATTGCTAATATCTTGATTATTTATTGTACTAGTGTACAACTGATACCATATTATTGCTCAGGAGATCATAAGGCATCCGAGTATATAATTTTTATGGCCCTATGTATTATGGTTCAGAATTCCATATTTTTTTCTAGAATCAAATCTAGAAACTACCACTTGTTCACTTCTTTTACAACTATTTTCAAACTAAATACGAGACTTGTCCGTAGTACGTTAGAATTACGTCATTCCTTATAAGAGCTAAGGTTGTTTACATGACCAAATTGACGAACATTTTTTAGTTTTGTATCGTAATTTTGGGAATCGCCCAAGGCTATGTCGCTCGAGTTGGCTTTTGTAAAATCAACGCGCGACTGCGTCCCCTATGTTCTGTCTTTCTATCCCTCTCCTCCTTTTCTTTTATTTTTTTTATTCTATCACTCATTCGTTTTGAACTTGCACAAGTGTTACATTTAATCTCAAGGACGAATTTCGAAAAGACAGTATCTTTCATTCGGCTATAATGCCTATCAAAATCGCATACCGGCTGGCGTGGAGAAGAAGATGCTGGACTCAAATTTTATTTTGTATCTTTTTTTTTGACTTTATGCACTAGAATATTCTCTAATTTAGCTATTGTATTGAGAATATTGTCACATAAGCCAAAAAAAAAAAAGGTTTTGGTTTTAAAACTTCTAGTGGGGATGGACCCCACCATCTCTCTAGGAATAGTCAGCCACTGCGTCACACGAAATCTTCACTGAAGTGCCTTGATCTGCACGCTTCAATAACTACACTTTATCCTTTAATGGTCAAGAAAATATAGACCTTACACCTTATTCCCAGCCTGCATCAGTGGGCATGTAACGGACCCTTCACCTTTTCCTCCTCCTTATCCTTTAATATTTATAGAGATGCAGTCTTACCACCGAAAGCGTCCGATTGACAGAGTGGTTAGAGCGGTGGTCTCTCGCGGCGACAGTGCTGGATTCGAATCACGGTAGCTTTACGTTCCAGTCTACCCAGCTGTAAATGGGTACCTGACTCTGATCTTTGAGTTAGGGAAGAAAACGGCAGCGAGGAAGGGAGCTGGTCACCACATCTCTCGATGCTGGACTTAGTATGATGAAGTCTCTAACTCTTCACTCCCCTCCGGCAGTATGTGGTAAGGTACTACCTTTATCTTTTCACTAGTCAAAGGTTTTTTTCTGCAGGCTTTTCTGTGACTACCAATACCTGTGACTACCAATACCTGTGACTACCAATACCTGTGACTACCACTACACCTGTGACTACCAATACCTGTGACTACCACTACACCTGTGACTAGGGCTGAACAATCAAACCCCACTACAAATGTCAGCACTAATCACTAGAAAACAAGCCTTAAAACCACCGACTGGTTTAAAAACAGTGACACGTCTGTGGCTACATCATATACAAAGCGGAAGCCAGAAAAGCGGAAGCCAGAGGAATTACCCCTCGTGCATTTTAAATATTACACTTTGTCGATTTCCGGTTTTCTGAGCGTTCTGGATACTGGGTATCCAAAGAAATGCCCCCCCCCCCCCCCCACACACACCCACACGCCCACACACACACACCCACACCCACCTACCATATATATATATATAGGGTTTAAAAAAAATGGTTGAATTGCTCTTTAAAAACACTGGCGTGTGCATTGCATCTTTATTATCGGTAAGGCTTGTCAGTTCGCACTCTTGTTTTGAATTGTTTTTGAAAAAATATTGTTGACATAATAAATGCGCAAAGACCACTTCATGTACAAAAAATAAAATATAAAAAAACTCGTCAGAACGGTGAATGTTTTCATGCGAGACCTAGGTCCGGGATTGAGCAATTCTGTTTTATATAATAACCTTTTTGAATAGTTTTTCAATTCTTTGGCATATAGACAAAACTTATGGTTTGATGACCCTGTCTCCCTCCTCCCCTTCACAATTTAACAGCCACGCTTCAATGCATTTTTATAACCTAATTTTATTAACATAATGGTGCAATGAATGATTATTTTGAAAGATGTAACAACGACAAAAATTGTTATGTAAAACGCAGGTTTAAAAGGTTTACTGAGATGTTAAAATTTGTTTCAGACAAATTATACCTTTTAAATGTTAAACATCTTTCTGGACATATAAATTAAAGTAAACGTATACATAAACGTTATAAATGGGCGTTAATATTTACTTCAGAGATAAACTGAAAATGAACATTAACACAGAAAAAAAAGTTAATATAATTTAAAGTAAATCCGTAATCGAAATTTTGTACAGAGTAAGGTAGTAAATATGCTAGTTAAAAAGATGTGTTGTAAAGTTTCTATTATTCCAAAGTCTATTATCCGAAGCGCCAATTATAAGAAACTCCTTTATTCCAAATGTCGTGAGTTGGGTTTGGAAATAGTTTGTTGAGTAAGACAATTTGAGTGAACTGCAGGAATTATAGAGAAAACTCAGACAGTGTGTATAATCAGGGAGAATCTTAAGATAGCCTGGAAGATGATATATTGCAGCTATCTCTCTTTCCATGCCCCACAACTCACTTATGTATTCTTAAGTTTCACCCGCTGTCTCTTCTTTCTCACTAATAGACAGAGAAATAGTAAGAGCTTACAAAGTCACTTAATAATAGATGTGGATGAAGGTCTGGAACAGCGCATTAACAAAGGTTAAAATTTATTAAAATTCTTTTAGGCTGTGATCAATTAACAAAGTTAACAATAACATCAATTCATATGTCGGGGAAACGAAAACCAGACTGGAGTACACAAAAAAAGACAAAAAAAAAAGAGAGCTGACAATCCTTCAGCTGCTTGTGAAAAACAACACCCGAGACAGTGTCTTTTTATTTCTGCCCTAAGCAACAAAAAAAAAGGGGGGGGGGAGCTAAAAAAAGGAGGGAGGAGAAGGAACTGGAGTCGCTTATACTTGCTCCGTTTTCACAAAGCACTGATCTAGCCAAAACTAGGTAGTGACTATCAGTTTACTCTGTCCTTCCTGTGACAACTAATAAAGGTAGGTGTCGTACCGACCAGACGACATAACAAGTCGAGGTCATCCAGGGCAGGTGTATTCTTTTGCGCGACAACCCTGGTACGGTGAATTAAAAAAAAATCGACGGTCCTTTATCTGGAAATAGATGCGTGATTCGGTGGTTCTGGTTGAGCCCTTTTATTGGGAGCCGAGTACTCCGTCAAGAACACAGTACTACAATTGCAATTATGCTGGCGAAGCTGTGATGAATGATATATTGGATGCCACTAGCTTTGACATATGCTGAATAGTGAGTAGTGAACTATTACTGGTTTTATAGTGTCTGGCTATGTTTACTGGCTATAATGCCGTGGATTTTTCTTGCTGATGGTTGCTACCCGTTTAGTGGGCTGTGCAGAGTGGGTGATAATTGACATGTAATTTTGACACTCATCGAGCTATCTGCGTTTTGAAAACATTAGACAGGAGGGAGAATTGTACATTCGCCTCCATTGGTTTCTTGTAGTCAGCTGCTTTAGCAGTAGGCTCTGGGTGTACCCTGTAACTAAGACAAAACATACACCTGTTACCTCAAGCAAAATACAAATCATAGCCTAAGATTATATTTAAGTTTTAGGCATCATTAAGGTATTTGTTTTATTATTGCTATGCAAGTCTTTATGCTGTCCCTTCCATATGAGTTGTCCTCCTGTTAATTCCACAATATCAATTCTCAACATGCATCCCACATATAATAATTTTATTTGTACATACATGTACGTTTGAGCATTTGCTCTAATAGTAAAATGACATGGTGTCCTCTTCCAACTGAACGAATGGGGTTTTCAGCAATTTAATTCCTGTTGTGAGGATGAACTACTTATATTATTTCATTTCTTGAATTTACCTAAAATATTAGCATTAAATACGTTACACCATTAACTTGTATGCGCCCCGTGGGGTCGATACACAAAAGGAAAAATAATAAACTCCAAAATAGCGTACATACATTGGTAATGGTAATGTCTCTTGGCTACATCGTACTGTACAGGGTGTAGAACTCTTTTACTGGCGAGTGGTTAACTCTAGAGCTGCCTTGTAAGTTATATCTGACTACAAAATAGATATTCCCTGGCCCCATCCCCATGTCTGAGTAGTTCTCTCAAAAGAAATAACTTCCTCCCACAAATTCAGTTGTTATAGCAAACACACGGCACTATTAGGATTATGTAAATAATTTACACAAATCTAATTCCCAAAAGTAATGTCAGTTAAAGCTTACATTTCAATCAATACCATTTAGCTCCCTGTCGTAGATTTCCGATAGGTGATTAAGAACAATGTTAAGTCCCTTCTGAATAGAACTGGCAAAGGTGATGACTCAGTGCGAGATATGGTAAACAGATAGATTTCACTAGTGAGTTGGTGAAAAGGTAGAGTCTGTCCCTGGATTTGAGAAAAAACTACTCTAGTCCAGGATATCGGTTACGACTAAAAAATTGGTTGTTCCGACAGTTCCCTTTCTATATATATATATATATATATATATATATATATATATATATATATATATATATATATATATATATATATATATATATATATATCCACCTCTCACATACGCACTCACAGATAAGTGACGACAATTAGACGCACAGACGAGAAAAACTATTATTGTGGAAGTTGGGACGAGCTGACCAACACAGTAATTACAGTTTATGTAAATTTTATTTACCATAAAAAAAACTTCACAACATATATATATTATCATATATCAAATATAAGAAATCATTGGGGTACAGAATTACTAAAGAAATAGACCCATAAGTACTATCCCCCCTACGCAGAAAAATCTTAGTGAAATAAAATACGGACTTAACAATTAATCACTCAAACTTCTAGTATAGTATTTACCACAAACACAGAAATTAAACAACTCCAACGAAAACTTAGTAACTCCAAATAGTAAAATGGATTTAGAAATCGCAGCTAGATGTCTGAGAAATCTGTGGGTACTGAATAAATTGAGTTTGAAAGCTGGACTTTATATTATAAAAAGGTAGAAATGTCGCTGACCAGTGTGTTACGCTAGATTAATTGGCATTGTCTGCTAGAGGTTAGCAGCATGAGATTTTAGGGGTTACAACGTTTAATGTAATGTAAAAGTATTATTAGCCTAGTGAACGCTGTGACGTTTCAGCGTTGGTAGTCACGCACGGTGACCAAGAGACGGGACCCTTTTTCAAATGACCGTCAAACGGAGAAGACGTGTCTTTATATTCTTATAGTGTCGGGCATGGAATGCCACACAATTATATTATATTAAATAATGGACATGGGTCAGTCCACTGTTATGATGAAGAAAGATGAAGTTACAGGTTAGTAATTGACTAAACCTTGTCGAGATGAATTAACAGTCCGTTTTAGTTAATACTAGTGCCAGACGCATAATCTCACTGTCGGTCGTTGGATTTACCAACCACGCGTGCATATAGTTATGTCGTTCTGCCTACAGTAATTCAGATGTACGAGACAAGGACTGATTTGTAAAGGAATCATATATGAAGTATGAACTGCAATTATTATGTATAATTCTTCATGATGACCATGTGTGAACTGTTCGTGTATGGAATTGATATATTAAATTTATGTGGACTCAAGGAATGACTTATCCAGTCTATGAACATTGGAAGTTGAATATATAATAATGTTGACAAATATTCTATCCCACCTTCGCGTAATTTACCATCAATAGCACGACACCATAACTGACTAAGAAAGACAAGGGATTTTTTTTTTTTTTTTTTTTTTTTGCGTTCGCCCGCTAATACTCGAGGCGAAATCTCAGGTTATTATTTTATGTCTAACCTGACATTGATTTTACGTGAGTATCCCTTTATTTCTTGTACAGAGACAGGTGTCCCTCGCCATTCAGGCTGTAGTGGTGTTGATGGTATTGTATGATGGTGTTATTACTACATGTAACTTGTATGAGGCCAGCTGTGAAGGCTCCTGAGATAAAATGTGGTTGAGAATTATCAGAAGGCCTTTCTTGCTACCACTACGACCTCACACTTAATTTTTTTTTTTCTTAATGAATGTGGCTACGTAAAGTGTCTAGGGTAATGATGTGTAATGTGGTGTGTTAGTTATAAATACACCCACAGGCATTTAAGAAGACTAATAAGATTAACAAGTGTTAAAATACACTGAACTAACTCATGTGTATAAAGTTTTTGATATAATTATATTACATTTATTTGTTCTGGATCAAGTTTTATTTTGACCAGAACTTGTTTTAAAAGAAGGATTTAAAATTTATGAAAATTATGCATGGAATGTTACATAATAAATACAAAAGTGTACATATTTAAGTACTAGAATAGTTAGTTTTATTCAAATGTTCTGGTAGTCAGCTACTAGGGAGGATATTTATTGTCTGTGCTGTTGGGGTGGTCTCATCACACCTGTCTATATTGACTACACCGTGTCCAGAAACTGGTGGGAATTTTTATGGGGATATTAGTCACTACCAATAGTTGGTGAATGTCCAGCAGACCAGAGGCTCACTCATCTTTTTGTAGCTCTGGTGCTGAAAACTTGCGGTCCCACCTCTCCGTGCTGGCGGGCAATAATGGTGGTCTCTGTCACAAGAACTGCACAGATACACTCGAGTAAGTCACCCACCGGATAGACTCTGCTTTGTTGTCGATAGAAAACTCACAGCTCTGCAATCAAAGTATGGGCTATGTGTCAAAATCTATTCTATACCCACGTCTGGACACCACACTGACACAACAACCACATCATACAGACAGGTCAGATCTCTCTGACCAAACAGCACAGTTACCATGGTGGGTTTACCTCAGATAGATCCTCCCAGACTATAGATTCTGAAAAATATTTATTAGTTGTTGGCCCTAAAAGAAGATAGGTAATCTGTTTCAACGGTTGATATATCTTGCATAATCCTTGCTGTAGTTTATGTACCTTGTTAGTCCCTAGACCCTGACTTGGGCGGGGGGTCTAGAGCAAAATCCCTACTGGTTTGTAAGGCTATATTATGATATGGCAGTATCAAATCACTCGAACATGAAACAATATTCAAAATATATAAAGAAATAATTTCAATCTTACCAGATTAAGAATACATAACACAGAATTGCTAGCAAAACTCAGCTGAGCTGCTGGCTATAGTATGGCGTCCCTAAATTTATTCACTGTCTTTCATATGGGAACACACCACACTTTAAAATCTGTGTCTAACACTGAACAATTATTGAAGAATGACCCCAAATGCGCTCTGAGCGCTAATGATATGATTGTCTGTGGCCAATCACTGCCAAGGTTTATTTTTAATTTCAAATTTCTACACTAAAGTCATTTCAGTCATGCTTCAGTCAAGTATGGATGGTTATCTGTTAGTCTGTCCGTCTCTACTTGTGTTTCTAAAAAAAAATGTGCTTGATTTTTGAAGCAACCTTTCTCTCCCCTTAAAATTTTGTCGTAAAAAGTTATATTTAGACACAGCTACCGCTCAAAACCCCTCTCCTCCATAATAAGTAACTTTGAACACCTGTTCCCAAGGTCGTGTTTTTGTGTGCAAATTGTGACACTTTTAGATTCAATATAGTCTAGCGATGATGTGAACTACACTGTCTTTTGTCATTATCTTCAATATTATCTATCCGTTTGTAAAATTAAGATCATATTAGTTCACTGCTCAGAATAGGCCATCCGGCCAGCTAATTTTTATATTCCTAACATTAATATTAAGAAAATTTACTTTTTAAATTTTTGTAATTTTCCTACCATCCGCGTTCTGCCGCTCAATTCAAATCAAAATCTTAGTATCGCAAAAGCGTCCATTTCCGTACCTCGTGTCAATTTGGGGGACGTGAATTTTTTACTTTCCTCCATCCCCCCCAATTGCGTCTCCTTAGCCTTGCTACGCAATCTTTCCAGTCATATTTTTTTTCCTTTTTGATCCTCCGTTCCCCTCCTGTCTAGCAAGGCAAAATTTATAGAGGATGATGACCCGCGGTCTAGGCGATCATGTACATCAGCAGCTTACGCATTATTTTTTTTATCCTTAAATGTTATCTTTGGAGTATTTTACCGTTGTATCTCGGTCAATTTCACTACACATCTCCCCACTTGAAAACATGCCTATGGCAAGTTCCAAAACCAGCGATACACATAGGTAAAATTACTCCTCACGTCTGCCACTACTCTAATTTTGATCACAGGGGTGCCGACTGAGGAAATCTGCACCGACATTCAATTTGCCTGGGATATATTGGATACTGAACTGATATGGTTGAAGCAATAAAGACCACCTCAGCAATCTTGCGTTTTCATGCTTAGCCTGAGACAAGAACACGAGAGGCTGATGATCCGTCTCCACCACAAAAGTCCTACCATACAGATAGATTTGAAACTTCTTTATTGCCCAGATTAATGCTAAACATTCTTTTTCGCTTGTGGAGTATCCTTGTTCCGCCTTATTCAATTTGCGGCTTGCATAAGCGACTGGTTTCAGTTCCCCATCAGGTGAAGATGATCTTTGCAACAAAGCCCCTCCAAGTCCTACATTACTGGCATCGGTTCTTAAGACAAAGTCCTGTGTCAAATCAGGCAGTTTGAGAATAGGCTTGCTAGTGAGTTTTTCCTTTAACTCTTGGAACGCTAATTCACATTGTGCAGTCCAAATAATTTTATCTGGAAGTCCCTTGCGAGTCAGATCAGTCAGAGGAGCACAAATGGCGTTAAAATTTTTGATGTATTTCTGATAAAATCCGCATAACGACACGAATGATCGCACGTCCTTTTTGGTTTGCGGCCTAGGTGCTCTCTGCAGTTTTTCCAAGTTCTTAGGATCAGGGGTCATATTACCCTGATATACAGTGTGCCCCAAGAATTCCAACTCTTTGCATCCAATACAACATTTTGTTGGCCTAGCAGTTAAGTTCGCCTCCCGAAGTCTATCAAACAACATCTCCAGAGCTTCAATGTGTTCTTCAAATGTCTCTGTGGCGACGAGTATATCATCCATGAAATTCGTGATACATGGGTTATTCAGGGGGTCCAACAATTTTCGCATCATCCTTGAAAACACACTCGGAGCATTTTTCAGTCCGAATGGTAGCATATTGAATTCATAATGTCCATCCGAAGTGCTAAAAGCCAAATAAGGTCTCACTTCAGGCTTCACTGGGATCTGGTAATAGCCTTTACTAAGATCCACTTTTGAAAAGTATTTTGCCTTGTTCAGTCTGGCAAATAACTGTTTTGTGTCTGGTAATGGATCCACTTGTCCTTCTGTGACAGCATTCAGTTTCCTGTAATCTATGCACAGTCTGTGTTCCCCAGACGGTTTCCTCAACAAAACGACACTAGAACTAAAAGATGATTCACTGTGCGAAATAATCCCCTCCTTCAATAAATAATCTATTTCTTCCTTTAATGCCTTCTCCTTCGCGAACGGAATAGAATAGGCTCTCATACAGATTGGGTTTGAGTCTACCAGTTTCATGTCATACTGTAGCAAATTTGTATGGCCTGGTTTATCTGTTAATACATCTGTATGTTCCTCCAGAACTTGTTGAACTCTCTCCCTCTGATTTTTAGTCAGGTGCTTACTGACTTTTACCTGTGCTGCGGTTTCACAAGGATGTAATGGGTATTCATGTGAGGTGAGTGGTTCCTTTTGCATCTGGGTTGCAATAGCTAAGGTCAATAAGGGGGTGCTTTCCTGGAGTGGTCTGTCCAGATACTTCTTTAACAGGTTTACATGATAAACTTTTTCCTTCCCCTTTTTGTCAATTTTATAGTTTGTTCTAGACACCTTCTCTAGAACCGTATATGGACCTTGCCAACCAATTTGTAATTTATTCTGGCTTCCGGGTAGTAAAAGCAGCACCTTCTCTCTCCGACTGCCAGTTCCCTGTCCTTTGCCTTCCTATTAAAATATGCTGCATGTTTCTTCCTGGCTTGTTTCAAATTATCATTTGCCAGTTTCCATCCAGCTTTCAAACGAGTGGTCAGTTCGTTCACGTATTGATACGATGAGGTAACAGTCTCTTCCGCCTTCTCATCTGTCCAGGTCCTTAATAGAGCTTCTAAAGGCCCTTTTATTGGCCTCCCAAATAGCAGAGTTGCGGGAGCCATCCCGGTTGAACTATGTGGTACCTCCCGGTACGCAAACAATGCGGCGGGCAGGAATTGATCCCACAGATCCGGTTTTTCGTGTGCCAGCTTTCTCAGGATAGAAATGAGAGTCCCGTTGAACCTCTCTACCTGGCCGTTCCCTTGTGGATGGTACGGACTACAATGAAAGTGCCTGGCTTGAAATAGCTTTAAAACTTCTTCCGTTAGTTTCCCCTTGAACTGAGAACCATTATCCGTCAAGATTTGATGCGGGAATCCTAATCGGGTAAATATTGTAAGTAGTGCCTCTGCTACATGTTTTGAATCAATTGATGGCAGGGCTACCGCCTCTCCCCACATAGAACAAGTGTCCACCAGAGTAAGGATGTAACTGTTCCTCCTCTTGGTCCGAGTGAGAGGTCCTACAATATCCACTGCAACCCTCTCAAACGGTGTTCCCACTATGGGCATTTCCCCTAGAGTTGCAGGAGCAGTCCAGTGCTTTGGAGCTACCCTTTGACATTCTGGGCAGGATTTGACATATCTTTTTATATCCTCCGTTATCCCTGGCCAGAAGTAATGACAAGCTATACGCTGTCCGGTGGCGCTGATCCCCATGTGACCACTGAAGGGAATCGCATGTCCGAGTTCCATCACTTTATCTCTATATGAAATGGGAAGAACCAGCTGGTTGTGACCATTTGTTCCAGTTCCGGCCTTCCTGTATAAGAGTTTGTGCTTCATGAAATATTCCCCCTTGCTCGGAGGTGTGTGGCATTTGGGCAATTTTTTAAAACAGGGCTTGAGTGTCCTATCCTCAGCCTGCGCCTTCCTCATCTCCTCTGGATGAGCATTTATAGGTTCACCTTCTTCCTCCTTCTTCTGTGACCTGGTCTGCACTGTCGCCATGATCACAGGTTTCTCGGGATTCCCCAAGAAGACGTATCTACACCCCAATATCAGAGGGTAGATTGGTTCATCTATCACTGCTGCTCTGATTTCTCCTTCCACATAGCGAGTTTTCACCGTTATCCTTGCGATGGGAAGTGTCATGAGTGGTATGTCCTTAGTCGCCCCTTGTATTTCCACTGTTTCTGTGGTATACTGACTTGGGTCCACTAGGCTAGACTTCACAACTGAATCATAATCCAAACCTGTATCATAAAGGCACCTTATGGTGACCCCATTACAAATAACATCTTCACAAACTGGGGGGTGATAAGGTTCCTGTTGTCCCTTAGGATTAACCTTTAATCTTTGCGTCCCCGACTTCATTGCAGCAATGTTTGAAGGTTTCCTTCTACAAAATTCGGTGTTATGGTTATCCTTCTTGCACCATTTGCACCATCTTTTTCCTTGGTTCAACGGTTTTCTTTCATTGAACTTTTGGTCATTGAACTGTGAGTTTCTGTCGCGATAGTCATTTCTTGGCCGCTCAAAATTTGTCCTACCCTTATTTCCCTGCTCTCTATTATCAAATTTATTAAATTGCTGTGGAGCTTTAAAATTGTCTATGTGCTTCTTCTTAGCACCACTTACCTCTGCCTGAGCTGCCTGATACCTCTCAGCAACATTTAAAATTTCCCCCAACTTCTCTGCACCTTGTTCCATGAGAAATTTTCTCATGTCTGGAGCCATGGACTCTCTCAATTGCTCAATCATGATCATTTCTTTAAGATCTTGGGTCTTCCCCAGAGCCGTCCATTTCTCCAAATAGGTTTCTAGTCTGGCAGAGAATTGGTGGTATGTCTCCCCAGACAACAGTTTGGCATTTCTAAATCTCTTACGATAAAATTCACCATTCTTCTCGTACCTTAATAACAAAGCCTGCTTTAACATGTCATAATTGTCTTGGTCTTCTCTGTTCATTTTGGCAAATACTTCATAAGAAGCACCCCTCAATCCCTGTGATAGCTTTAAACTCCACCTCTCTCTCTCTAACCCATATGTAGTAGCTAATAACTCAAAACGTCCCAGGTACCCCTCTATGTCATCGTCTTCTCAACAAAATGGTCTAAATGAAACCCCATAGCTGAGTTTGAGGCTCCCATACTGGGCGTAGCATCTGAGGCAAAAGGGCTGGCACCATTTTCAGGGGCCGGGCCTTGTAATTCCAGCTCCCTTAGTCGTAATTCGTGCTCCCTCTGCAACCTTCTATCTTCTGCCTCCCTTTCGGCAGTCAACCTTTTTTCTTCTGCCTCCCTTTCGGCCTTTTTATCTTCTGCCTCCCTTTCGGCCTTTTTATCTTCTGCCTCCCTTTGCTGTCGTTTTTCTTCTGCCTCAATCTGCAGCCTCTTAATTTCTCTATCAGCCTCAATTTGTAATCTCTTTTCTTCAGCTAACCTGTCAGCCTCTAATTTTCTTTCAGCCTCTTTTTCTAATCTCCTTTCTTCCCGTTCAATATATTTATCACATTCAGTCGTTACGTATTGAATTAAAATTTGACCATCCATCCCCATCTCCTTCGCAGTGAGCACAGCAGCTGATCTAAACTTTGCTAGCTCTGCCATACTTTTTGGACAATATAATAATATACAAGATAAATCTCTAACCAGTAAATACACTAAGTACTTCTAATTACTATATGACTATAGTCTAACTAATTCTAACTAACCAGTTAACTAATTAATTATTACTGGCTGTGAAGATTCACCAACTTTTATCTGCAGGGACACTTTTAATTTTAAAGGAAATTTTACAATTTATTTCCCTACTTTTATTTCTCCCACCAGGAGATCCTAATTTTACTGTTGGGCTAATTATCCCTGGACAAGACCCCAATTTATGTAGTGGTGTTGATGGTATTGTATGATGGTGTTATTACTACATGTAACTTGTATGAGGCCAGCTGTGAAGGCTCCTGAGATAAAATGTGGTTGAGAATTATCAGAAGGCCTTTCTTGCTACCACTACGACCTCACACTTAATTTTTTTTTTTCTTAATGAATGTGGCTACGTAAAGTGTCTAGGGTAATGATGTGTAATGTGGTGTGTTAGTTATAAATACACCCACAGGCATTTAAGAAGACTAATAAGATTAACAAGTGTTAAAATACACTGAACTAACTCACGTGTATAAAGTTTTTGATATAATTATATTACATTTATTTGTTCTGGATCAAGTTTTATTTTGACCAGAACTTGTTTTAAAAGAAGGATTTAAAATTTATGAAAATTATGCATGGAATGTTACATAATAAATACAAAAGTGTACATATTTAAGTACTAGAATAGTTAGTTTTATTCAAATGTTCTGGTAGTCAGCTACTAGGGAGGATATTTATTGTCTGTGCTGTTGGGGTGGTCTCATCACACCTGTCTATATTGACTACACCGTGTCCAGAAACTGGTGGGAATTTTTATGGGGATATTAGTCACTACCAATAGTTGGTGAATGTCCAGCAGACCAGAGGCTCACTCATCTTTTTGTAGCTCTGGTGCTGAAAACTTGCGGTCCCACCTCTCCGTGCTGGCGGGCAATAATGGTGGTCTCTGTCACAAGAACTGCACAGATACACTCGAGTAAAGTCACCCACCGGATAGACTCTGCTTTGTTGTCGATAGAAAACTCACAGCTCTGCAATCAAAGTATGGGCTATGTGTCAAAATCTATTCTATACCCACGTCTGGACACCACACTGACACAACAACCACATCATACAGACAGGTCAGATCTCTCTGACCAAACAGCACAGTTACCATGGTGGGTTTACCTCAGATAGATCCTCCCAGACTATAGATTCTGAAAAATATTTATTAGTTGTTGGCCCTAAAAGAAGATAGGTAATCTGTTTCAACGCTTGATATATCTTGCATAATCCTTGCTGTAGTTTATGTACCTTGTTAGTCCCTAGACCCTGACTTGGGCGGGGGGTCTAGAGCAAAATCCCTACTGGTTTGTAAGGCTATATTATGATATGGCAGTATCAAATCACTCGAACATGAAACAATATTCAAAATATATAAAGAAATAATTTCAATCTTACCAGATTAAGAATACATAACACAGAATTGCTAGCAAAACTCAGCTGAGCTGCTGGCTATAGTATGGCGTCCCTAAATTTATTCACTGTCTTTCATATGGGAACACACCACACTTTAAAATCTGTGTCTAACACTGAACAATTATTGAAGAATGACCCCAAATGCGCTCTGAGCGCTAATGATATGATTGTCTGTGGCCAATCACTGCCAAGGTTTATTTTTAATTTCAAATTTCTACACTAAAGTCATTTCAGTCATGCTTCAGTCAAGTATGGATGGTTATCTGTTAGTCTGTCCGTCTCTACTTGTGTTTCTAAAAAAAATGTGCTTGATTTTTGAAGCAACCTTTCTCTCCCCTTAAAATTTTGTCGTAAAAAGTTATATTTAGACACAGCTACCGCTCAAAACCCCTCTCCTCCATAATAAGTAACTTTGAACACCTGTTCCCAAGGTCGTGTTTTTGTGTGCAAATTGTGACACTTTTAGATTCAATATAGTCTAGCGATGATGTGAACTACACTGTCTTTTGTCATTATCTTCAATATTATCTATCCGTTTGTAAAATTAAGATCATATTAGTTCACTGCTCAGAATAGGCCATCCGGCCAGCTAATTTTTATATTCCTAACATTAATATTAAGAAAATTTACTTTTTAAATTTTTGTAATTTTCCTACCATCCGCGTTCTGCCGCTCAATTCAAATCAAAATCTTAGTATCGCAAAAGCGTCCATTTCCGTACCTCGTGTCAATTTGGGGGACGTGAATTTTTTACTTTCCTCCATCCCCCCCAATTGCGTCTCCTTAGCCTTGCTACGCAATCTTTCCAGTCATATTTTTTCCTTTTTGATCCTCCGTTCCCCTCCTGTCTAGCAAGGCAAAATTTATAGAGGATGATGACCCGCGGTCTAGGCGATCATGTACATCAGCAGCTTACGCATTATTTTTTTTATCCTTAAATGTTATCTTTGGAGTATTTTACCGTTGTATCTCGGTCAATTTCACTACACAGGCAAATACTCGCCGATTTCGGAGGTACCCATTGCAGCTGGGTCGGCTCAGGAGCCGCCAGTCCCTGGTCGACGACACTCCTTCAAATGTCCTCGCCAGGTCTCGAGTTAACTCTTAGTATACGAGCGGCCTTTTAGAGAGGCCGATGCTCGATCCCCGTCAATAGCGAAAATTTATAGCTGAATGCATGTTTAAAACCACTGAACAATTTAGTTACGTGCATGATATAGGGGTTTCATTTCTTCACATTTTGATATATAACACTTATGTTATCTTTTTAAATAAATTATTTATTGCAAAATCTGTAACGGTAGTCATGAAATTAGCTCGTATACTAAGAGTTAATCCAGTCCAAATCCCGGTCGACGAAAAATCCTCAAATGCCGTCGCCCGGATTTGATCCTGTATCACCCGGTCGCCAGAGCGGTGTTGTAACCACTACGCTAGCGCGGCTCCACTAGACAAGGGATAAAATGGAAGTAATTGTAATCACTGAAGAACCCTTAGGTAACACTGGATTTGTGACACTACTAAACACGCCCGTGTAACACTGGTAGGCCATTGTCGGGAACGAAAACAAAAAAAAATTTTTTTTCAAGAGTCACTACGAACTATTTACTTTCAATGAACAATCACGTGATTTCATAAATATGTCGTGGCACACATGACTAAGAAGGTTAAATCTGACGTCACAACATCATGCGTACATGCTAACGCTCAAGGGACAAACTCAGCACACTCCAGTTTTGATGAAAAATTCAAGCTCTCAATGAATCTAAAAATGGAAAAATCGTTATCTGCCAACGAGGAGCAAACAGTCCTAGACTCTGGTCTAGTCCGTTGGTGAAAATTGCATCGGACGACGGGTTAAAAGCTATAACGGTAATCTGTGACTGTTGTCATTGAGATATAACACAATACTGAGTCCATTTCTTATTTTACTGGCATGTCTAAATATTTTTATATATACGTAAAGTTTGTTTGTCCACTGTATGTCTTTATTGTTGATTAGTGGGAGGTTGGTGCGGCGGTTTGGAATGAATAACATGGCTCTGAGGATGCCGATATTCATTCTGAATGTTCCTTAAGGCCGTTAGTTAATTGCTTTTTGACGAAGAACCCATCGACGACCTTCCGATGATTTTCGTTCGTTCGTAATTGCAATTAATTGACCTTGCATGTTAGATGTCCAGTCTAGTTATAATTGGCGTATTTTAGTGTATTTAGTTCCAATTTTTATTCATTTCTGTAATCATGTTTGTAATCTATATCGTTATTCTGACCTTACTATGATTTGGTTTATAGATTTTGTATAACCGTTGAGGAGTCCATGTATACGTCATCATTTTTTGCGTACGTAGGTTAATTCTTTATTCAGTTTGCTCTTTGACCTCTCGTTATTTCCGGTTTACTTTGCTTAATTTATAAATGCATTTTATTCATGAAATATCTTTGTCGTATGGTAATACTGTTCTGTTATCCTTGGTTAACAAATTGTGTTGTTTGTCTTCATTTCATCCATTTATAAGATAATATTAATACTATAATTTATTCATTAATAAGAGTGTAGATTAATATGATTAAATTTTTATGAGTTTTAAGGAGGAATTAGGGACTTTGCACCAATTTGCAGTGGTGGTCCAAGAAATGGGCAATGCACTTTATAGCTCATGATTATGACATAATCATCAATGATTAATTATTATAACATTTTTATACATATTAAGGAGGACATATTAAATTTAGGAATAAATGTTTAATTAGTACATTTTTCTCAGTACTACAGTGTAAACTTAATAACTATTAATATTAAATAACCTAATTATTTAGGAATAATACCAATAATTATTTAATACTAATATTAAGTACATGATATAATTCCAGCACCTTAAATAACTAACTATCATAATTATTTATGATATATATTAGTGGGTATATATAATATTTTTACAAAATATTATAGATTTGTGGAACTTATAAATAACAGTACAGGATAACTGCAATTTCTTATATTGATTATTCATACGTTGAGTAATTATAAAGATCTACGTAGCTTCTAGTGGTGATTACTAGACATAAGTAATTGAATACTTAAATAAATCAACTTCAAGAATGCTTACCTTGGATCATTTCATTAAAATTGGAAAAGATTGTAATAAAAAGGGAGATGCACTCCTGGAATTTGCGGAACAACAACTTGCGAACCATAAGGCAGAAGAGGCTGAAAGAAAAATATTGCTAAGGCAGAGATGGAAGAACTTGAAAGAAAAGAGGCTGAAAAGAAAAAATTGAAAAGAAAGCAGAATTAAGACAAGAAGAAGAAAGAAAGGTGGCAAGAGATGAAATCCTACGGATTGAAGAAGAGAATAAATTGAAACGACAGGAAATCATATTGCAGCAAGAAATGGAATTGCAACGGCTTAAATTGGAAACAGCAAAACTTAATTCGCAGGGTGCTGCAGCAAGCCAAAATGATAATGCTCAATCTGGATCTTCATCCAACCGACTTAAGGGCAATTATTACTTTAAGCTACCACCTTTCAAATTACACGTCGACGATTTGTCATCATGGCTGGCGCGCTTTGAGGATATATGTAAGGTCAATAACCTTGACAAAACTGCATGGGCACTTAAACTCAAGGAATTTCTGGATGGCGAACCTGCAAGTGCAGCACAAAATATTGATCCGACATTAGCCACAGACTATGAGGCCATTAAGACTTTGTTATTACGTCGGTTCCACTTGAACGAAGAGGCATGTAGATTACGTTTCAAAAGTTTGTTGCCAGATAATAATAAAGACTTTACAGGTTTTATTGCTAACATACGCAATACTTTTAACAGATGGGTTGAACTGGCAGGTGTCAACAAATCTTACGACAAGTTAGTCGATTTGTTATTGAGGGATAAAGTGTTATCTTCTGTCAGCCCACCGTTCTTTGCTTATCTGCAAGAACGGAAACCAGAAACTATTGATGAGTTAGAAAAAATTTCTTTAAATTACTGCACCGCTCATCCGAATGCTAACATTTCTGGCTCGTTAATAAGAGAACCTCTTCCTGTAGCCTCCAATATGGCATATCATAGTAATAACAAACCTAGAACACACAGTGTGGACAGAGGTAGGTTCAAGGGAAACTATGACATTAATTTTCATAAGGGACGTAATAGCTTTAACAATAACTTTAATAGAGGAAGACCACAAAACAGAAATTATTCACCTCAGTCCAGATACAACAGTAATCCACGTAACTCAAGTTATAATCGTTCATATAATTATAATAATGGTAACAATTGGAACAACAGCGATAATTATAACTCGAGACATCGAGATAACAGTTACAATAGAGGACAACGGGATAATTCAACTGATTATTCTCGTCATCGTTCTCATTCTCGTAGATCGACAAATTATAATCATAATACAGGGGCAGCCGTTACTACTGCTACAACCCCTGGGGTTCAGAGTTCACCTACTAATAACAAAATACAGTCTTCGTCTACTTGTTTTGCAATGAATTATAACGTGGCAAATAGTTGCCCAAAATGTAATCTTATATTTCAGAAGGCAAAAGAGACAGTTCTGAACTGCGGACACATTCTACCAGAAGTCAGTCTAGCAGTCAATGACGGAACAGGCTCGCTGATCTTCAACAGAGGAAAAGTTAATGGATCCGTCGTCTCAGTTTTAAGAGATTCGGGATCGACAACGATCGGAATCCGTCAGTCACTTGTTCATCCAAATTGTGCAACTGGAGAACATGTCAGGTGCATGACCTTTGGTGGAACCATAGAATGTTATCCAACTGCTATTATACATATTGATACACCTTTTTTCACAGGCAACGTTAAAGCATGCATGTTAAGAAACCCAATTGCCGACCTTATGGTGGGATGCATACACGGAAGTAAAGATTGCACACCAGAAGAGATTATTGAATGGGAAAAAAATAATCTATGCATCGGAAATGCAGTAATAACCAGAGCACATACGAAACAATTAGAGACTATGGACACTGAAAACAAGGAAACAGACAAACATGAAAGTATCGAGGTTCATTCTGCTATTGACCGAGTATCCTTTGCTGCAAAACAGAAGGAAGACAGGTCATTAACAAAATTTTTTGCACTGGTCAACAAAGTTGGCAATCTTGCTATGAACAATAATAATAGTCATTGGTTTATTATTAAAAATGACATTCTACTAAGATGTTTTATGGATAAAACTCATGTAAGACAACAGGTCATGGTACCTTTTGCTTTTAGACGGTACATACTTCAACACGCACATGATTCTAAGTGCGCAGGTCACATGGGATATACTCGGACACGTTCTCGAGTATTATCTTTTTTTTTTGGCCGGGAGTGTCACGAGATATTTCACAGTACGTACGCTCCTGTACGATATGCCAAGAAGTGAAAGCACGAGGAGCCTTTCACACGGCGCCTATTCAGGCTTGTGACATATCTGTGAGACCCTTTGACAAGATGGCCATTGATATTATTGGCCCACTTTTACCATCAGCCAGAGGACATAGATTTATTCTCACGTGCATCGATTTATGCACACGATGGCCAGAAGCCATCCCATTGAAAACAACCACCACCACAGATGTAGCTGATGCACTACACCTGATCTTCTCTAGAGTAGGTTTTCCTAGAAAACTTTTGTCAGATCATGGATCTCAATTTATTTCTGAGACTATGACAGAAGTAATGAAGACTTGGAATATAGATAGAAATCTCAGCAGCATTTATCACCCAATGAGTAATGGTGCTGTAGAAAGACTTAACCGCACACTCAAACAAATGTTACATAAAGTTACAGTTAACCATCCACAGGACTGGGACAGAGTACTCCCAGCTGTGTTATTCGCTTATCGAGAGGTGCCACATGAACAAACTGGCTTCTCTCCGTTTCAATTAGTCTTTGGCGCTCCACCAAGAGGTCCTATGGGACTAATAAAAGACTTATTGATTGACTCCGAGATGACTCAGGATACCCAGTCATCCTATGAATATGTAATTAATCTCCGGAATAACATTATTGATGCCTGCAAAATGGCAACAGCTTCATCTGAGGCTGCTAAAGCGAAAGCTAGAACTTTCCAAAACAGTAGTAGACGATTACGTCAATTATTTCCAGGAGATCAAGCTTATGTGTTATTGCCACATAACAATAATAAACTACTCATCTCGTGGAACGGTCCATACCAGGTTATCAATAAGATTTCTGATGTTGATTATGTCCTGGACATTAAGGGACATCATAAAATATTTCACATAAATATGCTCAAACAATTTCATACTCGACCTGAACATCTACAAGCTATTTTTCATGAACTAGATGACACTGTCGTACCTAGATGTCACTATTCTAATTTGTCTGTTATCCAGGAAGAAGAATCTTCTTTTCCTGAGGTACAGTTAGCTTTACCTGTACCTGTAGTACAGCCTAGTGAATCTTGGCGGGACGTAACCATCTCTTCGTCGGTTACACCGCAACAGCATCAACAGATTGCTGAACTTCTACAATCTTATCCAGATGTGTTGACCGACGTTCCAGGTCGCACATCAGTCATTAGTCATGACATCACTCTTAACGATGATACTCCAATTCGGGTACATCCATATTCTGTTCCTCTACACTTTCTTACTAAAACTACTAAGGAACTTGAACAGATGTTATCTTTAGGAATTATTGAAACTAGTAATTCCCCATTTTCTTCTCCATTAGTTATTGTCCGAAAGAAGGACAATAACATTAGACTATGCGTCGACTATAGAAAATTAAATGCACAAACGATAGTTGATAGCGAACCACATCCACTTCTCGACGACTTACTGCCACGTCTATCGACAGCAACTATATTCACTAAGATAGACTTAACTAAAGGTTATTGGCAGATACCACTAACCGAAAAAGCTAAATACTACACAGCGTTTTCCACTCCGCAAGGTCTATACCAGTGGAATGTTATGCCTTTTGGGCTTGTTAACGCTCCAGCT